>OX422207.1:788545935-789747810 GCA_949130495.1 Sambucus nigra
TAATAATAACTTTTACTTTTGGTATTAATGGAGGTATATGTAGATGATATCTCAAACTAGAAGGGATCTATGGGGAATGCAACTACTCATGCATTTCAACATATCTATAACCCATAAGGTGATAAATGGGAACAACTCTAAGTATGGAAGGGTTCACACATGAATAAACTGGTACATGGGGAATCGAGGGAGAAGAACTCCGATATCCTAATAGTGAAAATGACCACCTTTGAGAAATTCAATACAAGGTTTTTTTCTTAAAACATGGATGACTAAAAAAATGCTATAAGCATTAAGAAAAAAGGATATGCCCTTTTAAGGTATATATAAAAGTGTGGGAGTTAGGACAATCAATACAGGGGCGAAGCTGTGGGTTGGCAGGGGGGGGCCACGGTCCCCTCCAAAGTTTTAAAACCCACCAAAAAAAATACAGATTTTTTTTTTATAAAGCCCACAAGTTTAAAGCCCATAATTATACCCAAAAAATAAGCCTTTTACACTTACTTATTTGTACCCTAACTAACCAAAACACTCACCCACAAAGCAAGCAGCAGCAGCAGCCGTCCCTCTTCTGAAGCTCTTCATTCCAAAAGCCAGTTTCCTGTCCTGTTATTAACCAAACGCCAACAGCAAGCAGGGGGGCCACCAACAGCAAGCAGGGGGGGACCAAACGCCAAGCAGGGGGGGCCACCAACAGCAAGCAGGGGGGACCAAAGTCAACAGCAAGCAGGAGATTTTTGTTAACCAAAAATCAAAAGTTGAACTTCAACACAACATCTTAGGTATCATTTTCTTTTCTCCTTTTTTATAAGTATTAATTAGGTAATATTAATTAGGGACTCATTCTGATTACTATATTAATACTAATAGGAATTGATTTAGTATTAATTCTTCCATTAAATTAAAATTAGAATTAATTTGCTTATGTTTAAAGAAAAAATAGGGACTGATTTTATTAAGGACGGATATTAAAAAATTATTACCCAAATTAATTTTTATTGTTATTAATTATTAGGGTCTCTAATTTAGGGACTGATTTTACTGTTATTAGTATTAATTTTTTATATGCTATTGGAGTGTTCAATGATTATGCTTAATATATGATAATTATATATTTTTTTTTTGGGGGGGGGGGGGGGGGGGGGGGGGAAATGACAAATTTCAATTGTTTTATTTTTGTGTTGTAGAAATATGGGAAAATCAAAGACACTTGATTCATTTTTCAAGAGAAAACATGCCGAAAATCAAAATGTCGAGGAGTCTCCAGTTTCCCCTGATGCTAATGTTCAAAATTCGGTACGTGAAACACTTGTTCACCGAACTTTAAAATCACCAAGAATTGAAGTTGAGGGGTTTGATATTGATAATTTAGAGCGTGATCCGGGAAAACATATCGAAATATGGAGGTATCCCGATAAGCTACTTAATGAAGTTCGACTAGCATACATTAACTTTGGTCCATATCAATGCATTGTTTCGAACTACCCTTTATCTGTACATGAAAAACATCCTCGTCGTTTTCAAGCATCATGGTTTAACATATTTCCGTCTTGGTTAGAGTACTCCCCAACAAAAGATGCGGCATTTTGTTTACCTTGTTATCTCTTTAACAAGGAAGGGGCGCATCATGGGCAATATACTTTTTCAAGGGATGGGTTTAATACTTGGAAGAAAGTAAGGAATGGGAAGAAATGTGCATTTTTAAATCATGTAGGGAAAGATCCTAATTCATTACATAAAATTGCTCAAAAATCATGTGATGATTTAATGAATCAATTACAACATATTGATAAAGTTTTCGAGAAACAAACTTCCGAACAAATTGCAAACAATCGGTTACGACTCAAAACCTCGATTACATCGGTTCGTTATCTTACACTCCAAGGTTTGCCCTTAAGAGCTCATGATGAAAGTAAAGAATCTATCAATCGTGGTAATTTTCTTGAATTGATTAAGGTTTTGGCCGATAATAATAAAGATGTTGCAAATGTTGTGTTGGAAAAGGCTCCTCAGAATGCCCCATATATCTCTTCCGATGTCCAAAAAGAGATCTTATTTGTTTATGCAATGAAAATTAGAAAGGTCATATGTGAGGAAATTGGTGATTCTAAGTTTTGTATTCTTGTTGATGAATCTCGAGATATTGCAAAAAAGGAGCAAATGGCCATTGTTTTGAGATTTGTTGACAAAAATGGTCTTGTTCAGGAGCGCTTTTTTGGTGTTGTACATGTATCTGATACTAAGGCATTAACTCTAAAAAATGAGATTTTTTCCATGCTTTCTCGTTATGATCTTGGAAAACAAAATATTCGAGGCCAAGGGTATGACGTGGCAAGTAATATGCGAGGTGAATGGAAAGGCCTACAAGCCTTAGTTGCAAAAGATTGTCCGTATGCATACTATGTCCATTGTTTTGCTCATCGTTTACAATTGGCATTAGTTGCAACATCTCGAAAAGTTGGTCATGTACATCAATTTTTTTCAAAATTGAGTTTCATTATTAATATGGTGGGGGCTTCTTGTAAACGTAACGATGAATGGAAAATTGCACATGCCTCTGATATTGCTTATTTAATTTCCATAGAAGAGCTTGAGACTGGTACAGGACTGAATCAAGTAGGTAATTTACAAAAGGCTGGAGAAACACGATGGAGTTCTCACGTGAGATCTCTTTCTAGCTTGATAAAGATGTTTAGTGCTACTGGTCAAGTTTTATTAAACATCATTGATGATGGAGGTGGGGAACAAAGTGGAGATGCCGATACAGCTTATAGTTTTTTGACTACTTTCGAGTTTGTATTCATCTTGCATCTTATGAAAGATATTTTTGAAATCACTGATATGCTTTCCCAAGCGTTGCAAAGAAAATCTCAAGATATTCTGAATGCAATGCAACTTGTGAAAACCACAAAGACATTGATTCAGAAGTTAAGAGATGATGGGTGTGACACTTTAATTGAGAAGGTGAAGTCTTTTTGTGAAAGACGTGCAATAGAGGTACCGGATATGAATGCTTTATATCTTGATAGACGGGGACGAGCTCGTCATCAACAAGATAATTTTACAATTACTGAGCATTATCGGATTGACATATTTAATGCTACAATTGATTCTCAATTGCATGAGCTAAATTACAGATTTAGTGATCATACGGTGAGGCTACTTGTTCTTAGCTCTTCATTAGATCCTCAAAATGGGCATACTACTTTTAATGTTGATGATATCTGCAAGCTTGTTGATGAATTTTATCCCGAAGACTTCAGTGCGCATGAAAGAGATGACTTAAAAATGCAATTGAAGCACTATGAGGTTGATGTTCTCCAACATTCGGAATTTCAAAAGCTAAACACTCTTTCCGATATATGTCAGTGGTTGGTGAAAACAAGAAAGTCGATTTTTTATCCACTAATTGATAGACTGATTAGGCTTGTCTTAACTCTTCCGGTATCAACTGCAACTACCGAACGTTCATTTTCAGCAATGAGTCATGTCAAATCCGAGCTTCGAAACAAGATGGAGAATGATTATCTTACAAATTCTCTTATTATCTACATTGAAAAAGACATTGCGACACAGTTTAGTGCGGAATCAATCATAGATGGATTTCGGGATTTGAAAGAACGTCGTGTGCAATTTTGATGCATCTCTTTATATTTTTGCTAGTATTTTTGTATTATATTCCAACAATTAGTTTATAATGTCGTACCTCTATTTTTGCTAATAATTGTATCTTGTATGTGGTGCAATTATTATATTTTGATGGTGAATATATATGATATTGTTGGGAAAAAAATACTTACGGTTGATATCTTGTATGTGGTGCAATTATTATATTGTTGGTAAAAATATTGCATAAAATGTAAATAATCCTAAAAAAAAATTCTCAGGGGCTCCCGCCCCCAAACCCCCGGTATTTTTGTGGTCCCCCCAAAATATATTCCTGGCTTCGCCCCTGAATCAATATGAATGAATTGTATAACCCTATTTATATGTAGGGTATAAACTACATATTTATTAAACCATGATACCACTCACAGAAACTGATTCAAAATGAACCATTACAATTATTATTGTAGAAATATAGTACACAAAAGCTTTCTTAGCTGGTAAATTATCTAAGTGAAGAGGGTCAAAGCTTTTTGGTTGAAATATATCTCTTGGTGTACTGTTCATATCTTCCCCACACTCACACGGGCTTGGGACAGAGTGTACGAAACATAATTTTTCAACAGATACCTTTTTGTAACACGTACTATTAGGCCTATATTCGGTGATTATAAGGTTGCCACTTTATTGAAAAGTAATGGTGGTACATCAATTCACCACATCCATTTACCAATGAGTAGGCTGGTTAACGTTAAAAATATGATATCAGTCAAATACGAATAAACAATAGCATCACCAAGTCTAAATCCAATAATTTTAGATTTAACATTACTGAAAGCAACAGCTAACCCTTTTCTTGTATCAGAACTCAGGTATGGTGTATCTCTGACATTAGGAATATTTCTTTTATCTGTGTCAAATTAGCCCTACAAGGAATTCATGGATGTACAATACTTTGGAAATCATTTACATATCTTCATAACTGTGGTTCTCCTATCTTATTATAAACAGTATATCCACTCGATCTTTCATATCTTACTTGTATTACACGTGATGTTAATTTATTAAATAATGTTATCGTTGATTATAGTTTATCAGATATATTAATTGAAACGTCTAGTCTGATACGAACAGAACCGCCTTGACATAACACAGGTATATCTCCCAGTTCAATGGAAGTAATATTACCATATAAATCGAGTCTATCAAATATACTGATCACTTTTTTGGTGAAGTAATCCATATTTTATAAGATATCATATAGTCAACGGCTCTTATTATAAAATATAAAGACTTCATGTCTAAACCTATGATGTGAATGAAGATTGAGGGGTAATTTTTAGTACTTTTGTTATTTTTCAGTATTTATTTTATTTTTAGTATTCATTGTATTTTCTCTTTTGTTTAGTATTTAGAGGAAGGAAGGTTAATTGGAATTAAGGGCATATTTATAATTAGATACTTAGCTTAGAGGCTAAGCAACCTCCTTCCTATAAATACCCTTATGTAGACTCATTTGGGTCATTCTACCATTTTTCAGATATTTGATTGGAGAGAGTTTGAAAGAGAATTATCTTTTCTTCTTCCCATTGACGTCATTTATGTCAATTGGTATTAGCGCCTAGTCGCTTCACCCATTTTTGTTGTTGTTGTTGTCATAAAAAAATAAAAAAAACTCGTAAACAATGTCACGCGGGTCCAAGAAAGATGAACACCTCTCCATCGAACGCTCTCGAGGAAATATTGAAATCCATCAATCAAATGAAGGCCCAAATGGAAGAGATTAATGTGCGACTCCCTCCACCGGTAACCACCTCGCTGCCCCCCCCCCCCCCCCCCAAGGTCACCTCGAATCACCCACCCCATTAACCATAACCCTAATTCAAGAAACCAAAACTCTAGCCCCCAAAATCCATCTAACCATGCTTCCGCAACCCATTTCGCAACCCATTTTGCACCACCACCCCAAGAAAATAAAAACCCTAACCCTATTTCACCCTTCACCACATCAAGAAACCCCTCAACTTCAGCAGTAACCACTTGGCCACCTTCGACCGCCACCTCCATCCACCGACAAGAGCAGAACCCTTGCCTATTCATAGAAAAAAAACTGCCACAAGCCACGACCCCCGACAGCAGGTCAGCCACCCTCATACCCATCTTTTGACGCCAACAGGGCATCTTTTTCCCCGAGCTACTCCCCCGAACCTCCTTCAAGCATCACAGCCTCAAAAAATGATGTTTCATTGTCAAACCACTATAATTGAAGCCTAGTTGGCCTTCTTGACATCCCTACTATTGCCGACCCATTTTTTGACTTCTCCTGACAATCGACCCATGTGGGTCATCCTCTGAGTGATTCCATTTTAGTTGTGGTTCATATTGAGGCAGAAACTTAGCCCAAGAATCACTCTCACACAAACCCTAGCCAATTTCAATAAAAAAATTCAATCCCAAACCATATCCTTCCCACCCTCAAGAAACCTTAGAGTTTCTATCCCCTCGTGTCCAAGAATCCAACAAATCAAACCTTAACACCACCACATACCCCTTCTTGCTCGGATCCTTTCAAGAACTAAGGTTTTACAACAAAACCTTGGTTTTGATCCAGGTGGTAGATAATTTTGGACGATTTAATCTTTGGCATGACGAAGAAGATGATGAATAATGGCATAATCGAATAATCTTCCTCAACTTTTTAGAAATTACATTTCGACCCTCAAGTTTTTCCCCTTCCGCAATTTTGGCAATTTTTACATTCGACCTCAATCTTAAAGTTCGAGAATGAAATTTTTCGAAGGAGAGAATGATGTAAATGAAGATTGAGGGGTTATTTTTTGTATTTTTTTCATTTGTTAGTATTTCTTTTATTTTTAGTATTCATTGTATTTTCTCTTTTGTTTAGTATTTAGAGGAAGGAATGTTAATTGTCATTAAGGGTATATTTGTAATTGAATACTTAGTTTAGAGGCCAAGCAACCTCCTTCCTATAAATACCCTTATGTAGACTCATTTGGGTCATTCTTCCATTTTTAGATGTTTGATTAGAGAGAGTTTGAAAGAGACTTATCTTTCCTTCTTCCCATTGACGTCATTTACGTCAATTGGTATCAGAGCCTAGTCGCTCCACCCATTCTTGTTGTTGTTGCTGTAAAAAAAATAAAAAACTACCTCGCACCCCAAAGACACCTCGAACCACCCACCCCCATTAACCCTAACATTAATTCAAGAAACCAAAACTCTAGCCCTCAAAACCCATCTAATCATGCTTCTGCAACACATTTCGCAACCCATTTTGCACCACCACCACAAGAAAATAAAAACCCTAACCCTATTTCACCCTCCACCACATCAAGAAACCCCTCAACTTCCCCCGTAACCACCTGGCCACCTTCGATCGCCACCTCTACCCACCGATAAGAGCATAACCCTTGCCTATTCATAGCAAACTAATCTGCCGTAAGCCACAACCTCCGATAGCAGGTCAGCAGCGCCCATTCCCATCTTTCGACGCCGATAGGGCCTCTTTTACCCTAGACTACTGCCCCGAACTATAACAACCCGAGGTCTTGGAGACGATTATTTATTTATTTCGGGAGAGATAAATAATATTTTATTGGAGAAATAATAAAATTGGCAATTGAGGTCAGAATATGGAGTTGTTAGAAAGTGTCTCGAATGGAATTTCTGAGGGTACCATTGTTTCCGGAAGGGTCGAGAAAGTCGAAATGACTGTACTTGGGGTCTATTTGGGTTCCGAAATAAATTAGGACCGTTTGACTCGAATTAAAGTCACCGAGTCATTTAAAGTGTGTATTATCATTTAAAGATGTGTATTTTCGGATTTAGGCTTAAAAGCCTACGGGAGACTTTTCTCCCAAAAGGGAGAAAAGAGAAAAAGGAAGGAAAGAAAGAGAGAAGAAGAAAGAAGGAGAAAAGGAAGGAGAAAGAGGAAGAAAGCGGACTTTCCGGCGGATTCAGACCCTACGAACCCGAGGCAAGTGATTAAACTTGCTAAATAATTGTTGTGTACCATTTATTGCATGATTTGTGGATTGATTTTTGGGTTTTAGGTTTAAAATGTCAAAACCTAACTTTTGGGGAAAAACCTTAGATTTGTATTGTATATAATGGATTTAAGGTTAGAAACTAGTTTATATGTATTCTAGGATGAATATTAATGTTATATTTGTGATTGGGTTGAAGAGAAATGGAAGGAAAACCATTAAAAATGATTTTTGGGTATTTTGGCTACTTAAACAGTAGCCATTTTCGAGGTTCAGCAGGGCCGAATCGATTCGGCCCTCTTGCCGAATCGATTCGGAAATATGCAGGTGCCCAGGTCTTAGTGACCGAATCGATTCGAACCCCTAGCCGAATCGATTCGGCCTGAGGCAGAGTCCCAGGTCTGATGACCCGAATCGATTCGCCTTCCTGGTCGAATCGATTCGCTGGGCCGAATCGATTCGGAATAGGCCCGAATCGATTCGGAAACAGGGCTTTTGAGGGGAAGTTTTTCTAGGGAGATTTTTCTTCCCGTTTTGTCCGAGGTTATCGATTGGGGATCTCTATAGGAGATATTTGGATTATGTTTTGGAGACTTTTAGAGAGTTTCCCCTACAAGAGATCATTGGAGTCATATAGACTTATTTTGGGGATTTCCGATTTGAGAATTTGGTATCTTCTAAGTGGGGGAGCCCACTTTCTTTTGGGATGACTTTAGAGGATTCTAATGAAATGAACCCTTTTATGAGTGGATGTTTACTAGTGCTATTTGAGGTACCTTTGGATATGGAAATATCCTTATTAATAATTGATTTGGGAGATATCTCACATAATGAGAAATACTAATTGAGGTGCATTAGGATATAGAATATCCTTAACTTATTAGAATTGAAAGACAATTCATATTAGAAGCGACATAAGAGCTTCAAGCGAGACTTTAGTATAGTATATATTAAGTGGGGTAAATGTGTGAGTATTAACGATTAGGGTATTAGTGTATCATGAGAGAGTATACTAAACTATGATGTAAATCAACTACGCCTAAGTGCGCATAATGAAAATGAACATATTGTTGCAGGTATACCTTATATAATGGTGTATCTTTATTATGTGGGTTGTATGTATACCCTATATGATGGTGTATATACATGTTAAGCATACCCCCTCCTTTCTATCATTGGGAAGTTTCGTGCGTTGTGGGTGAGCATCCTGGCAAATATGCAGGGTGTGGATATTCCCCAGGTCATAGTCGTCCTTTGTGGTCAGAAAATGACATATATATATATATTTATTTATTTTGGGGGTGAGAGGTCGGGGTATGTGACGCTCTCACTTGCCGGTTAGGAACTATGACCGCTTCCCGGACGTGTGTGCGTGAGTTGATCACGAGGTGGGTGTCGTTGAACCCCACCAGGTGACCCCAGTTTGCTATGCGTATATGGGCTGCTGGAAGATGATAGCATGTGAGCCTGCGTCCTTCGAGTTATAGCTCGGTTGGATGGTTATTATTTACTTGTGTTTGTATTTGGGTGTCAAGGGCATAACCGACCTTAATGACCTACATTGCCAGGATTAGTGTATCGGGGGGGTTCCTTGTTTGGATTTCGCTTCGGCGAGACGTCCCACGCACGAACCGCAGTGTAATGTTGGAACTTGGGGATAAGTTTAGTCCTTAATGCTCATCATTATATTATTATATATCTATCACCTATCCCGACGATCGACAGTGCCAGGAGTAGTGTAACGGGGGGGTTCCTTGTTTGGATTTCGCTTCGGCGAGACGTCCCACGCATGAAACGCCGTGTACTGTTGAGAATTGGGAATATTAATTAATTAAAATTGGTTATTAATCATTTGGGTTACATGCATCTTACATTGAGGGCATAATGAACCCCGAGGATCGATACGGTCAGGAGTAGTGTAACGGGGGGGTTCCTTGTTTAGATTTCGCTTCGGCGAGACGTCCCACGCACGAAACGCAGTACCGTGTTGAAAATTGGGAGGAGTTTAGTCCTTAGTTCTTGATGCTAATAACTCATCTATTATAATTATATATATATGGTTTCTTGCCTTATTTTAGGCATCACTAGAATAATCTAGTACATGATATTGTAAATGTGTTGTGATGATGTAGCATGATTGGATAATGTAACTTTATATGTTCAACAAATGAACATTATAAAGATAACTATAACGATTTTATATAAGTTAATAATTATAACTTTTAATTATGGAAATAAATGTAGAATTTGGGAGATAGCTTAGATGGTTTTACTTAAATACTTTATTTGGGTTTAAGTTAGAATCCTCTTACCTAATTAGAATCGAACATCCTTTTTGGGAGACACGTGCATACGCTTAGTGCGCGCTTTAGATGAGAGGTGAGTTGAATTTCTATGGAGTGTTCGATTCCAGCTAAATCATGTAATAATGCATTTATAATTATTATGCATTTTAATACACTTGCTATAAATGTTTTTCACACTCGGGTTCTGACCCGTTTATATTCCTCCTCCTCCCCCATGCACATATATATTGTATTACTTCAGGTGTTCCCCCGCAAGGACGCCTTTATTATCCCTCCGTTCAGGATTTGTGGAGCTGTGGCAGTAGCGGACTGTTGCGGCACTTGGTTTTAGTCGATTCCTATCTTTGTATATCTAGATTAGGATTCAGTTGTATGGAGTTAGTATTCAAGTGTTATAGATTAACACTTTTATATGTTTTAATTATCTGTTTATTGTATTGTCTGTTGCCCGACAGCATGTTCGGGTATTTCATTGTTGAGATTTTTGGTTGTACAATGTAGTGTACTCTTTCATTATTGGTGCATGCACTTTCCACATTATAGTTAGATGTTTTGTTGGGTGTATGCATTATTGGTTTTGTTGTTGTTGTAAAATAAAAGTTTTAAATTTTTGGCGATTCGCACTTTATGATTTCGGGTAGTTAGCCTTATATTACTGTGTTTAGTTGTTGATGTTGAGACTATACCATCTGAGATACCTGATTTATGTAGTATAGGGCTGGCCACCTGTTATTATTTGGAGCGGGTTGTCACACGAACCTCCTGCCAAAATTACAGCCTCAAAAATGATGTCTCAATGTCAAAAAACTATGATGCAAGACTGTTTGGCCTTCTTAACATCCCTACTGCAGGTGACCCATTTTGTGACTTCTCCCGACCATCGACCCATGTGGGTCAGCGTCTGAGTATTCAATTTCAGTTGTGGTTCAGATTGAGGTAGAAAATTGGCCTAATAATAACTCCCATACAAACCCTAGCCAATTTCAACCACAAATATTCAATTCCAAACCATATTCTCCCCATCCTCATGTTCAAGAATCCAACAAATCAAGCCCTAACACCACCACATACCCCTTTTTGTTCGGATCCTTTTAAGAACATGTTCAAGAACTAGGGTTTGACAACAAAACCTTGGTTTTTGATTCGGGTGGTAAATAATTTTTGATGATTTGATCTTAGGCATGAGGAAGAAGCTGATGATTAATGCAAGAATTTAAGAATCTTCCTCAAATTTTTGAAATTACATTTTGGCCCCTCAAGTTTTCCTCTTTCGTAATTTTGGCAATTTTTGCATTCGATCTCAATCTTAAAGTTCGAGGAAGAACTTTTTTGAAGGCAGAGAGAATGATGTGAATGAAGATTGAGGGGTTATTATTAGTATTTTTTTCATTTTTTAGTATTTCTTTTATTTTTAGTATTCATTGTATTTTCTCTTTTGTTTAGTATTTAGAGGAAGGAAGGTTAATTGGAATTAATGGCATATTTGTAATTAGATACTTATCTTAGAGGCCAAGCAACCTGCTTCCTATAAATACCCTTATGTAGACTAATTTGGGTCATTCCTCCATTTTGAGATATTTGATTAGAGAGAGTTTGAGAGAGAATTATCTTTTCTTCTTCCTATTGTCTTCATTTACGTCAACCTGCCATAGGCCAATTTTGGTAATTCATGTTGAAACTCATTACACAATATCAAACGATCTAGTGATATTATTACAATTTGGTATTCATCATTAAGATTAATACTCATATACTTTTTATTTGTTATATGCCATTTATCAGGATTATTACCCTGACGGTTGTTGGTATGAACAATAAGTGGTGATAGTGTGTATTTACCTGCCTTTATTCTATTGTAATAATATCACTGTTCAATCCTACAAATAATTTTGGAATACCATTAAACATGATATCTATATCTTTAGCTAAGCTATATAATGAACAATATGATGGATAAATGGTCAGTGAACCATAATAACGAGTAGTAGTAATATCAGATAACACATGTTTAGGACTATTACTATTGAACATTTGTACTCTGTTATACATATTTGATTTGTGTATTACATTTCTCACTACACTCCCATGACCTCTTGATCCATGTTTATTAATTTAATTGGTGAGATATGATCCTAAAATCCTCCCTTTGCCATAGCCTGGATGTAATATCCCTCTCTCGAACGGAGATGAAATATGATTTATCAACTACCTAATTGTAGGGATTTCCATGGAGGATCACCAACTATTGGGTAACTTAAATATACTATTACCTAAAGGGGTACTATAATAGAAGGGATTATTGTGAGGAAGAAATATATTAATGATTACAGTAGAATATCACTTAAAATAACGAATATATATTCTTTTTCATAAATGTCCAGATTCATAACTGTCCAGATGCATTAAGATGCATCAAAGATGTTGATATTATGTACTTATTTCATTTTTATGCATCACAAATGTTGAAGTTCTTGGAAAGGGGGCATTTGGAACAGCTTATAAGGATGTTTTGGACGAGGAGATAGTAGTGGTTGTGAAAACATTAAAGGAAGCTGGGGTTACGAAGAAGGAGTTTGAACAGTACTTCTCTGTTTGGTTGCTAAGAATGTAGATAACTTTTATTTTGTTTACGCAACCTAGCCATACAAGAAATTGTGTGATTTGTTTACTCAGCCTAGCCATATAAGGAATGTATATTATTTTTTACTTTCCCTAGTTAAAATGACACTTCATAATACCAGGGTTAAGTCTAAAATGACGTTGCATAATACTCAGCCTAGCCATACAGCCTAGCCCTCTATTATACGAGTTAAGTCTAATTTCTATAATACCAGGGGGATACCTATGATATCAACACTATCATAGTGAGTAACTGAAAAGTAACTTTAAAGTAGGAATTGTCTGATTTGTCTATTGATTTTTATTCATTATACCATCGTTTCAAGTAATTCTCAGTAAGTAGGAATTTTTAGATTTATAAGTTTATTTTTCAATCAAGCCTTTGTTTTTCAATCACGTCTACATAATTCCAGAACTAGTTCAACAGATCTTCCCTTGAAAATAGCTTACAAGGATCTATTGTTTCAAGAAGGAAAACATAAGTCTTGATGCAATTAAAGTAGATGATAAGAATATTGACAAGTGTAATATAAAGTTGAAATCATAATTAAATGAAATGACATGTGCCGTTAGAATTAGGCTCAAATTTAGAATTTGTACCCGTCATTTATGCTCCATTCGATGTCCTAAATGCAATTTCATTAGGTATTAGACCCTCGTGCGTAGTTCAATCTTGCGTACTTGGTGGCTCTACAAAATAAGTAGTTAAAGAACCAAGTCCACCTCTACGTCACGTCCACGTCCACCAGGTGCCATAAATATGGTAATAATCCTGATCAATTAATAAAAATAATTAAATTACAAATATAAAATTAAAAAAACAATGATAACGGAACCAACTCAGTTAAGTAACATATAATTTAAAGTTTAAATAACATAAACACAAATCCTTCAAACATCATAGAAATATAACTAAGTTCAATCAACATCACAAATAATAAGTACATAGGAATTTAACAAGTTAAATCAAATAATAACATGTGCATTATGATTTAAATAACAAAAAAAACTCAAATGTGAAATCTTCCTTCACTAGTTGTCATAATCATCATCACTGCAATTCTCTTCATCACTATAGTATTTTGCTAATGTGTCATCTTCCTCATCATCACTGTCACCATTGTCAAGATTATCATCATCACGTTCTTGCAAATCTTTGATTTTAATAATGCCCGGTAGAGCATCGGTCCTAGCCATTTAGCTCAAGTCCAAATCTCCCTCTTGAATAACCATTTGAATATCAAAATATTATTCTTCTTGGTATGGAGCATTACTTGGACAATTATTTGTATCTCTTGCATAAGCTTCTTCTAGAAATGACCCAAATGTGTCTGTGTTTCGCTTTTTGTACTACTTTCTAGTTAGGACTCAGCTTGTAGTCATCTAAGTAAAACATTTGTGTTGCTTGAGTTGCAGTCACAAAGGGATTGGCATTATACCATGTCGAACTAACATTAATAGAAGTGAGGTGATAATATGTTTGTACTCTCTTCTTCTTGGGATTAGTGTCAAACTACTCACATTCAAATACAGAAACAATGTACTGATTTAGGTACTTCACTTGCATGACACTACACACGCGTCCATAAAAATCAACCACTCCATCATCGTGCCCTCCGAGAACAAGAATTCCACTATTTTGAGTTGTGCAACGATCGTTACAATCCTTAGCATGAAATCGAATCCCATTAACAATATGTAGGCCCCTTTTTCTCAAAGTGCTTTAAGGATGTCAAAACAATTTTTCTTTCAAAACCCTTTTCCCAAATTTTAACACGCACCAAGTTTGTGAATGAATTTCAATTAAGTCCAATTTTATCTTGTTTAATCCTAAACATGCATCTAGGTGATTAAAGCAAGTAAAATAAACAAGTTCAAAAAAGCGATGTCGGATGTACGAGGAAACCACAATGGGAAAAAAACCCGGATGACCTAATCTAGACAATTACTATGATACGGGTTTACAAAGGAAGACAAAGAGATTTACACAACGACTCGATCCCCACAAGCCTTAATGATCTTCTTCCCTTTAATCGCTCCTCTACAGTACCCACGCATAAGTCCTTCCACGATACCTATCCACAGCACCCGCATCCACAAATGCCTCGGTGTCCACCGATGCAGCTTGGCAAACCATCTACGATGCCTCGGTGTCCCTCATTTCTTAACCGTAAAACCCAAATGATCAATGTTCAATACGATGAACAACCCCAAATGGTGCAAAACAAGATCACTGTAGCAACAGAATATTAAAGCTCGGATCTTTTAAACACTAAGGATGGTTTTTATCTTTGAAAACCTTAGAAAAGTTATGCAGAAAATGTATGAGTTCTTTTCTGGAATATGGTTCTGTACACTTACGAAATTCTGAGAATTTTTTTTAAAATAAAAAGTCTAAGTCAGCAAGTCGTTCTAACGACTTCAACATATCGTTTTAACGACCGTGACATGTGTTTTGAACGACATCACATGTCATCTGGACCATCAAACTGAAAATGCATAATTCTACACAACTCTAAACGATGTTTATCATAGAATAAACGAATTTAAAACCTTTTAAAACCATTTCAAACATTTTAAAACATTTATAAACAAAATATTCGTACTTCAAACATTTTTCGAAACGTAAACCAATAAAACTCGGCATGATATAATCTTTGAAGCTTGGTCGTAACGTCTTGTAGATAAACACGTCATAGTCTTTATGGGAATCGCGATAGTATAAAAATCTAATTATGACTCAAACAAGTTTTGTTCTGGGAACAAGTCAAATACATACAAATGGAATCAATTGGAAATTTTGACCTTACAAATATCCCCCTTTGACTCTTCCGGGAGAAAATCCAAACAGTGAAATGCCTAAGTCGGGCCGTCAAGCCGTATGACACCTAAATCCCATACCATAAAACCCCAAAACAAAAATTACAGCACAAGGACTAGTATATGCAAGCCGACAAGCATGATCTGTTTGAATGTGATGTAGTCTTGAAATCTCTAATTGCTGAAGAATACCTACACACATAAAATAGACAAATACCCAGTGAAGTATGGAGGACAGATGATATAAAAAATATCAATATGTAAAAAAAATCATTTTTTTAAATAAGTGAGCAAAACATGACCAATATGTAATCAGGATACCAATTTGTGCAAGTCAATATAATATCAATAAAATATAAACATACATAACATGATACCAATATGTAAAGCCAAAATGATCATATGTTCTCATCATCAATCAAACTACTTCCCCTACATCACATACGTCTCTCCCCTTTTTGTCTTGAATAGACAATAAGTGAAAAAGATAAACAAACATCACCAAGAATCTAGAATGAAATAATCAATGAAGCATATCTAGATAAACGTGGAAATGCCAGCTAAAAATAATCAGATGATACCAAAACATAGCTAGAAAACAGTCACAATGAATCAAATCATCACTCTAAGCAAAAATCTGACTAAATGAATTAATGCATCTTAAGAATCAACACATGAGTAATCAATGTAGACTGCATGTAAAATGTCCAAATGAACCCAGAAGTACTAAAACAAAAGGATATAACCATGTCTATGAAGCAGGTACTGAAAACATAACAGGGCTAAAAAATCAAGACAGGTCGTTCGAACGACTAAGCCGTATCGTTTGAATGACATTGGCAAGTCATTTGAGTGAGGTAAAAAATGACCCAAAAGAGTAAGTTGTCATTTTAAGCATCCTTCTAACGATCTTACAAAGGACCATCTAATGACCATATCTGACAAAATTACCGTCTAAAAAAATGTGTCGTTTGTACCAAACTTCGAACGACTTGGACATGTCGTTCGAACAAAGTCCAAAAGTCGTTCGAATGACTTTAGCAAACTCAGTATTCCAGTCCCAAAAATATTAGGGTCCCTTTGATTCAAAAGTGGGCAAAAGTGGGGATGGCAAAATTTGCCATGGATCAAATTTGCCATATCAAATTTTACCTAATTTTTTCGCATGAGTCTATTAAACAACCATTAGGCAAAATTCAAGTCAATCCAATTAATTTATTTAAATATTTAAAAAAAATAATTTCAAACATTTTTATAAAAAAAATTTAAAACATTTCTACAACGGTTTTTTATAAAACAGTTATAAACAGTTTTTATAAAACATTATTAAAATAGTTTTTAAAACAAGTTTTAAAACAATTTTTAAACTATTTAAAATAGTTTTTAAAATTATTTTTTAAAACACTAAAACAGTTTTTATAATATATTCAAAACAGTTTTTAAAAATGTTAAAAACAGTTTTTACAATGCTTTTATAAGACAGTTTTTAAAAAAAATTGTAAAACATTTTCTTATTTTTTTTATAATATTAAAAACAGTTTTTAAAACATTACAAAACAGTTTTTAAATATTCATAACAGTTTTTTTAATTATTTAAAACAGTTTTTAAAATATTAAAACCATTTAAGAAGTTAGCAAATTTGTTGGCAAATATTTCTCTCTCAAATAGGTAAGCAAAGTTTGGCAGTACCTTATGCATAAAGGGTGTTGTACACTAGCAAATAATGCCACGACAAATTATGCAACCAAACAACCGAAAAGTGGGCAAATTTTCATATTTACCAACTTTTTGGCATTTGCCATGGCAAATATTGGCAACTAAACAGACCCTTAAAGTTTTGCCCAATGGTAAAATTTCATGAAAACAGGTATTGAAGATATGAAATAGTAGCAAAAACAGACTCAAAACTGAAAAATAAAATAAGAAAAAATAATGTGAGCTTCATATTAACATAGTATCAATGTGCTCAAACATGGATATGGAGTGAATGGTCGTGAACTACAACAAATGGATTATAACATGAACACATCGAAACGATCAATAAGCTCTAATTGATAGCTAAATGTCATCAAACTTAGTTTTAGCCATATGTGACAATTAATATATTAAGGTAAATGAACAAAACAATCAACATGCACACAAATCCAAAATTTTAACGTTATACAAACAATAGCGTCATGATACAATTTTCAACATAAGGATTTGTGGTGCAAACCCGTTTAATTTTCCAACCAAACACCCTCAAATATTCATATTTTCTTTTTTAAGCTCTTTTAAGGTTTCTATTTTTCTCAACTTAGAGAAATCCCGTTGGCCCTATTTTGGCATGTGATTCTTTTTATTGCCTTAATTTTTTCACGAGATCTTTTAAACGGTGGCTTTCACGACGAGTTAATTTTACTCTCGCAGCCCTTTCCCATGAAGACTCATCATTTTTTTCAAAATAAGCAATATAAATCCTCATGGTAAACGGTTCTTACATGCACACCTCCTCTTAAGTTTTATTATGCATAGATGACAAAATTGAGATAAGAACGTTTCACTAAACTTATATATTCATGAGATGTCAAACATTCAAATAAGCTCGAGCATGTGTGCAAAGATGGCATATATACAAAGTCGAATCCAAATGCATATCAACTTCAAAATAATTCCATTAAGACAATGGTTAAGATCATTCAACGCATAAAAAATTATGACCAAATTCCTAGCCATATGGATAATGAAGTGATGGGGGTCCAAGCACACTAATATGCCACATCAAACATGAAAATACAAGACACAAAAGAAAACTGAAAATCTTTTTGTGTTTTAAAAAAAAATATTTTGACTCAAAAATAAAGTCTTTTTGTATTTTTCAAATAAGACTCAATAAATACAATACAAAGAGATAAACATGTCATAACACTAGCAAGATAAAAATCATGATGCAAAGACTAGCGTATGACAACCAAAATCTTGCAAGCAATTATCCATAAGAAATAGCATGTGGAGCATCATGGGCTAGTAGGTGAGAATCAACCAATGAAGCATTTAGCATCTCCAAAATGGATTTCCTAATCCAAACAAGTGTGTACCTAACAATACGGGTTTTGGGAACCGATAGTACACTATGTTTAAACTTCCTAGGGTCTTGTCTAAGATCATAGCAAAAACGCCTAAGGTGACCTTTCCTACCACAATGCAAACACATGTAAACACGACAAGGAACGGGACCTTTAGGTTGACCTTTTCTAACACTCTCGGATGTGGTTGATGCTCTAAAGCAATCTATGATTTTGTCTTTGACATTCGACCCACTAGAACAAGATAAGCCACTACCATCACTACTTGAATTACTTAAATCATTTTTCAACTTTAAAATTTTGGACTCAAGTAAAGAATTAGAACTCCTAAAACTTTAGGGACTCCTTATTTCAGTACAAGAAAAATGATCATTTATGTCAGTCAAAAACTGACATAAATGACCATTTATGTCAGTTTTAGAATTTTTCAAAACTGACATACATAAATGTTCGTAAAACTGACATAAATAAGATCACATTTATCTCAGTTTTTAAGAACACACATAAAAACTACGGTATTCACCATGTTTTTAATCACATTTTCACGAAAAACTGATATAAATAGCATCACATTTATGTCAATTTTAGTAATTTTTATGAGAGTTTTATCAAAACTGACATAAATGTTGATATAAAAATTAAAAAAACATCATTACTCCATCAATAAACAACTATTATTTATAGTTAAATCAACCCTTGTAAATAGATAATAAATAGTCCAACAATATTCAAATAGTCTAGATTTCATCAAACAAATTCATATATAACTTGAAATATACAATATTCATTAAAGAAAATTACATTGTGCCTCAAATAAAAAAAGTCTCAATTTAAAAAAAAAATGGACAAAGTCTCCTTTATTTATTGGACTATCCACCCAAAGGGTAATAACCAATCCAACAAAATGTAAAATTGAAATACAGGCCAACCTTTTAAAAATTCTCCTACAAAAGGTAGTTGCGGCCATCTTTGAATCAACACTTGGCAGTGCTTGGTCCCTTTTCACTTGACAGTGCTAGGTCAATTTTCACTTCGCAGTTCTTGGTCCGTTTGGTTTCACTTGGTAGTGCTTGGTTTTGCTGCTGTTGGTCTGATTTCAGTCATTGGGTTGCTGGTTCATTCTGCCCCATTTGTTATCTGGCCCGTTCTTCCCCATTTGTTATCGGGTTAATCTTGAGTCGGTAAAATCGAACAAATAAAAAAATGGGTAAAAATGGAATACACAAACTGCAGAATCCTTACCTGAGAAAAAATTAAACATATAAGTAAGCATTAGAAGATGAATACATAAACTATGTATTTAAAAGTAAAAGAGGGTAACCGAGAGTATACATGATGGTGTTGATGAAAGCATGATCCATAAACTGTGTAATTGAAAGTTTAAACTTGAACAGGTATTGTTTAATTAACAAAGAATACACTTTGTAATTGGAAAGAGCATACATTGTGTACAGTGTGTAATCAACTGGTGAACCATTAAGATTAGAATGAAGGCTACACATTGTATGCCTCAATTATAATGAAGGTTGCATAGTGTTTGCCTCATTCAAATCCTCTCTTATTTGGAGGTGATTTCAATACAGTATGCTCTGCAGAAGAAAAGGTAGGAGGAAATCATATTGATGTGGGAGCTGCTAGTGACATAATGGACTGTATTCAAAATACTTACCTTCAAGATATGGGATACATTGGTTGCAAATTCACCTGGGAAAAGTGTTCTAATGGAGTAATGTTGTTTGAAAGACTGGATAGAGCTCCTATAAACCATCATTGGATAACTGATTTTCCTTTATCTAAAATCTCTCACAAAATTATTTTTTGGCCCTATTAGGGGGTAAGGAATGAGGGTCACTCCTATCATTAGTCCTACTCCTGCTCGTGATTACATACAAAGAGCTTTTGCTTCAGATTCAGTCTCATAAACTCTAATATATTCTAAGAATTTGCAAAGAGTAGGACTAATGATAGGAGTGACCCTCATTCCTTGTATATAAGGTTATGGAAAAATAATTTTTTTCCATAATTATTTGTAAAAAAGTGTTTACAGGATTTCAGTCTCATAAACTCTAATATATTCTAAGGGAATGCAGACAGTAAGCAGTTCATGGCACTCCCATTAATCTTCTCTCATTAAACTTTTTTAAAATGTAAAATTGGCTATATTGATATAGTAGAACCTTAGTCATGTTTCAAAAAATTGCATTATGGCCCTTAAATCATTTTAATGGATAACGTGACTTGGATAGTGTCAAATACAATTTCAATTCAACAAACCTGTGCTATACTTGGATGGTCTTTGGTAGCTCCTAATTGATATGGAAAATTAAAACTGCGTTGTTGCTTTGGTGATTGATATATCACCACTCCCTCTCGAAATAGCATGAATCCACTATCACCCACATTTGCTGCCCTCAAGACCTGCATACATACGCATCAAGATGTCAATTCTTAGACCTTGCATAGTAATAGACACATGAAAATATTGAAATATCATGCAAGAAACAAAGAAAATAAAGCCATACAATTCTTTTCAGCGTCAATATGCAAGCAGTGGATGATCCTTGGACGTTAGTATTTAAATAAGCTTCATATAACACCCTTTTCGGATCAACGTCTCCATTGGCACACTCGGTTTTACGCAATTTAGGGTTCAACACCAGCAAGTGTCGTGAACACTTTTATGAGGACTTTTTATGATGATTGTGTGTTATTATTTCGGTACAAAACCTCAATTATGATAAACATCAGTTGCTAAATTGAAAAGAAGCATTAAAAATTGGCGGCCAAAGGCTGTATAACCCTATAGAAATAGTTAGTTGGTTAGTGCGTGAGCGTTGCGAGTACGCGTGCTCGAGAGCGAGAGCGAGAGAGAAGTACTCACCTCTGACATGAATTTCTTCAGAAGATCTTGTTTCTGCATCTCCTCACTTGTGGGGCGGCCCATTTGCTTTTGCCGCTGGTCAAACTACATAAACATTTGAAGGCAGATTACATAGTTTCTTTACCAAACATTAACAAAAATAAAAGGAAGAAAAGAATACACATCTCAACAAAGCCTTTTCCCAATTATTTGGGGTCGACTACAAAAAGAGGAAAAGAATGCTCCATGGTAAAATAAAAGGGTTCATTTTTAAGAAAGAATTTTGAGATTTAAGTGATTAAGGGGAATCTATGATAACCATAAAAAACTTGGACCAAGAGTGCAGATAATCAGTGTATTTAGTTGCAACACCCAAAACATAATCAAAGTGGGATATAATGTGCTAATTGAAAGAAAAGAGAAGAAGAAAAAAATAAACAAAAAACCCAATTCGAGACTCAATGTCTATGGATATATAGGTAAACAACGTCAAGACTTGAGAGAAAACAATTAAATCTTCAGAAAAATGAAAAGTTGGGGAAAAGGTGAAAAATTAGTAATCAAACACCACAAAAGTGAAATTGAGTAAAAAGAAGTAATTTCATGGAAAAAATGCAATGCCTCTCAAACAAACTTGAAAGAAAAAAGAAAAAAGAAAAATGGCAATGTATGTAGGAAAGGAAGAGAGGCATCAGAGTCCTACCATCATCTTCTCAACAGTTGACCTTGTTTCTGGGTCGAGATCAGATAACTTGCTGTTCTCAGGTTCTACTTTTTGGGTATCAATTTCGATATCACCTTTCACCAAACTCTTCCACCATTCCATTTGGTTATGCTTTGTCAGCAGCACAGATACAGATTTCTGATCCTCTGCAACAAATACATTGTTTGGTTACGAATTTAAGATTTAATAGGGAAAAATCGCCATTACTGCTCTTCATGAAGATAGCTAATATTTTAGGAATATAATAAAACAAATTGTGGACATGTAATGTTACGCCAAAAAGTATATGCCCAACATTTTACATAATTCACCATTACCCCCATATTACAATGGGACCTACACTAACCACTGAGTGCATGGGAACGTATATATGGAAGACTGCTCAATTTTCGGAGCGATTTTGGCTTGTGATTGAGATACTACTAAGGTATCTATTTAATTTTTTATTAGACATTTTCCATCCAAACTCTTTAAGTCAATGACGTCGACATCCAGGAACAACTTTCCTCACTAATGTTAGCATTAGTGACAAAATACAAATTTTCAGCAAAAGGTACCATTCAGCAACAAGTTTCTGCGACGGCCAAAAACTTCACCATACTGAATGATCTATGTCTAATAAATATTAGTACTGTTATCGCAGTTTAAATACACCCAAGTCAAAATCACCCCTTTTATTGTGGAATTTTTAAATTCACCCACACTTTTGTTCTAGCTTCTTTGTTTAACCCGCACTGAAAATTTAAGATACACCAGCAGAAGCGTTGTTAAAACTGATGGAAGTGTCTTAAGACCGTCAAAAGGTAGTATTTCTTGGTTTTGTGAGGTTTCTGGAGCGTGCTGGGAGGGGCGGGGAGCAGAAAGAAATTGTCTGTGGAGGGTAAAAAGATTTTTTACTATAATGCTTCTGACAAGTGTAAAACTGTACATATAGAAACATACCCAAGATCCAAAAGCAATCATCAACCTTGACAGACTGACAGAGCTCCCCCTGCAAGAATGTAACAATAATATGTGTAACTACAATAGAGGTGAGTGGATCAAATTTATTGAAATTTACACTTAAGGCCCTTTTGGCAACCCAATTCCAAGGATTGGAATTGGAATTGGTAGGCCAATTTCAATTCGGTGGAATTAAAATTGGCCTTTCAATTCCATTTTCATGGCTTGGAATTAAGTTGTCAAACGGACCCTTAATATAATTGACACTCCGTGCAGTTAAATTTGTGAGCATCAAATGGCACAGACACTTACATCAATTATTGGAGGCTGACCCTTGAGTCCAACTTTTAGATGATTCTTCTTGATTTCACATAAGATTGACCTCGATTTTGTCCCCGGAGGGACGGGAATGTTAATGTTGACCTCTTGCAGTGATTGCCCCCAAGAATAGTTATCCAAATCAAGGCCATTTCCTTTATTCGGAGCTGCTCACATATTCAAAAGAAAGAACTTTTAGTAATATGCAAAATAACAAGAACAATGAAGCCGAATCAACACTAATATCCTTCATGAGATCTGTTGCATATCTATAAGAGGATCCTCACACATGGATCGGGTTTGGGGTTCATAATGGGAAGAGTTAACATCAACACTAAGGTCAAATTTCATTAAAGCCATAAATAATGTCATCTGATTAACACCCCGTCAAGCTAGAGAAAATATGTTTAACCAAGCCCAACTTGACTATTGGAGACTGAAAAAAAGAAGGCCCAATGGACTTTGTTAACAAATCTGCAATTTCTTCTAAGGCAGAAACAAAAGATGGACTGATGAAACCTGATCGACCTCTATATATTTCTCCTCTCATGAATTACTGAGTTAGACGTAAGAATAATAGCTGATTTTATTATCATAAAAAAACTATGATGAGCTTTTTCTCCATTAAGCCCAATTCAATCAGTATCGATCCAACCAGAGAAAGTTAGATGTATACCTTGAGCCATAGCAGGGTATTCAGCTTCAGCTGAGGATCTAAAGACATTGAGATTTGATAGAGCTATAGAGAATAGATAGAGATTAGCTTACTGAAATAGCACAACTGATGAGCACAAATGAGCATAACTGAAATAGCAGTAAGGAGTAAAGAAAACAATCAATAATATGGACTCAAACATTATGGCAAGAGTACCGAGGAACATGAAAAAAAGAGATAATTTTCATTATAAATGCTATAACATCACTATTTACAATGGTTTCTATCTATCTCTCTAATCAGTTCACTTTTGCTTGCATCAAGTAATAACATATTTTCAAAGGCTAAATTGCAAAATAGCTTATGCATATACCATAGCTACTTAGCAAATTATCAATGTGATACTATGCATTATCAATAGAAAAACCAACCGCGATAGTATTTAGGTAGGTATTATCAACATAGCTACTCAACTGTTGGTCAGTCAGACATTCCGTATTCAAAGTACAGTAAAACTATACTGTCCTAAATGCGAGGATATTTACTATCTTCGATCCAAGTACAGAGGCAACATTGATGGGCCTTACTTTGGAACCAAATTTCCTCACCTGCTTTTGATGACATATGGCAGCACAGAGCTATGTTCCTAGAGTACTGTCTTTAAGCTACATAAACCTTAACGTCGTGTTTTCACTCATGTTTTAAATAGGTCATATCTCTGGTGACAATTCGTGTTCTAAAGAGGTCATATTTGTGTTAGCTAAGAAAACATGATTTCGTGTCGTGTTATGTCGTCTTCGAGGGTAAATGGTGCTAGTTGTCTAGGCCCAATCACAACAGGAGATGATCAATGTAACAATACAATTTCAGCATTATAGATAAGTACATCCATATTTTAATACCAACAAAAATGTTTAGAACAAAAATTTTGTTCAAGCTTTGCATTTGTTGCCCCTTATTAAAAGATGATCACTGTGTCACTTGAATGCTTCATGGTCACAAAGTTCTGCCCTAGAAATGGAGACACAATTGAAGGATACCACATGCATGCGCGCACACAAAATAAAGATACGATGGAAGGATACAACAATCACCAAACTCGGGAAAAAAATGTATTACCTGTGATTCAAGGGCGAGAATTAACCACAAACCACATAATAGGAAGCGAAAGCATGGAGGAATACCTTTCCCTCAGCTCTTTCTTTCCAAAGCCCCACAATTTCATGCGCTTGAGCACTAAAGAGGAAAAAGTTGTCTTCTCCAACATCGTCCCTTAGCAATTCAGCAACACTGACATTGTAAAAGAAACAACGCGCAGTCCAAAAATCCAGTTCATGCATGAGTCATACAAAAACATAAAAGAAACAAACAAATCAATACTAAAAAAAAGAAAGACTAATAGAAACAAAACAATTCAGCAAAAGAAATCGGACTTATAAAGATCAATTCAACACCTGGTATCCTACCTCCTGCCAAGTATATGTAGTTTCACTCCCTGTGAACAGGTATTGACCGATAAAATGAGTATGTATAAACTGTACTATGCATGATCATAATAATAAAACAGAGCATTTCATCATTTACTTGCGAAAATGAATATGCTTATGAGTTACCTCATAACATCTATGAACAAATAGTTGTTTCCATAGAAGAGAACTTTGGGAAAGCTTGGTATTTTCAAAATTTAATTATCTAAGAACCTTACCATTTGTGATATCCATATTAATTATAAGTTTGAGTGTGTGCATATAAACAATAACATATCAGTTTTCAATATATGATCTAGAAACTAACCACCATATCCTTTTGGAGTTGTGTCATTTCGGGGGATGAAGTGAGGGCAGATGAGTCAAAGATGAAGGCTATAGCCGAGTGACCCACACACACTTTGGTTTTTAAGGCTTTCACGGGTCTGCAAGTTTCTGCAACAGCTTCAGTGATGTTCTCAATTCTATAAGGGAAAGATTACCTGAAATCCAAATCAAGACTTGCGACAATCAATCAAACACATACTTCTATGCCAGATTCTTTCCAAAATCTACAAAGAAATCCAAATCACGTACATTGCGAATAACAGCTGCATATTTAATCTATAATATTTTTTTCACTCCATTTACTTGAGGAAGTTGTTACTAAGAGTAATCATACTATAGTGATTACGTGAAGATAAATATATCACAATATTTTCTTATAATGTCAAACCTGTAGAATTTACATTACTGCATGATGGACACCTCCTTGATCAAGTGGACGAATGTTGTATCTCACATTCAAATCCGATATGTCTTTGATGCTGTCACTATCAGCTAGAGCCTGCTAATAAGGAGTGAAGTTATAATAGTTATTTTTATTCTTAGTCTAGGAGTCTGTTATATATATATATATATATATATATATATATATATATATATATATATATATATATATATATATATATATATATATATATATTCATTAAGGGTTGGGCTGCAATGGCCCGAGGGGAGGGGCCCTGTCTTGGATTCGCCGTCTCTCTTCACACCAGTTGATTCATTCAATTATAGGCCCAATACCAAATATCCAGCAGCCCAACCTCGAATGGAAAAACTTATCACCAAGAGATTTGTGTTCACCGCGTCGGCAAGCTGCATTAAAAGCTGATGTGGCCGAAAGTTCCAACGTGGAGGCCTTATCAGCACTGATGTGGAAGTGTAGCATAGCTGATAGTGGTACTCTGATAAACCTTAATTAGATCGGATAATATAGTGAGGATCAGTGTCCATGAGTTCTGTGGCAATGTACACGTTCAAAAATTCTCTTCGTAGAGGTGGAGGAATCACATCTCTTAAAGCTATGACCTGAATTACATTTCCAAAACTAGTCAACACAGGTTCAAATTAATTTGTGACGGAATGAGTATTAATAAGAAAACTTCTGATCAACTAGTGAACTACAATACACTACCTGCCAATTATAAGCAAACATAATTCAAACTCTTGCCTTTAAATCAAAGAGGACCAAACTCAACCAAAATAGACTTTACGTTAACCGCTATATCAATCAAATCACAAAAAAACTCACATTTTCATGATCCAAATGTCCCAAGAACTTAATCTCAAGAAGAGTTCGTTTAGTATCCATGTAATTATCGAAAGCATTCGCTATTTTCTTAACTGCAACCATCTCATTCATCTCCGAATTCACCAACGAGCTTCATAATCATAACATAAACAAAATAAGTCAAATCGGACCCAACTAAATGAATTGCAAAACTATAAGCAATCAATCAATTAATTACCAAACAACTCCATAAGCTCCACGACCTATAGGCATGATCGGCGGCCTATACTTTGACGTGATCTCAAATAAATTCCGTAGGTTTATTATCCTGTAATGCGAGGGCAAACACAATCGGTAATGAAAAACCACCACCGCTAAATTCAGCTTCATCAAACCCATTGCTTCAAAAAGCAAAAGGTCAAATCCAGCATTGCAATGACACAATAATTTGTTCTTAAATAGCTAAACTTATTCACTGCAATGGATAATTTAACTTAATTTACAGAGAACGTAAATGGCACAACACTAGGTGCTCATTCATTACTAGTTTTATGATTTCATTCATATAACAAATCTCTTAATTTACATCACTAATTTGATTCACAGGATAACGGTTCCTTTCCTAAACAACAAATTTTTTGTGAAAGTTTACAAATCCGAAAACAGATCAACCATGGCACTAAAAATCAATGCAATATACAACAAAATAAATTTTCATTACAAAATACAAAAATTCAAAACTTTCAGCTCAAAGTATTCATCTTGACACAACATTGCACCATGTATATGCAATAACAGTATACTAAAGACCCATTACCCATACAAGTCTCATAACATATATATAACACATAGAAAGGGTAAATAGTAGTGTTTTAAAAAATGCGTCTAGACGCGAGGCTTTTTAGATACGCAAAGTTTTGATCCTAGGCATGGATTAAGGTGTGGTCAACATGGTCAACGTTTTTTGGGGTAAGGCATGAAAAAACACGCATTTTGGAGGGGTAAGACGTGAAAAAATGCGAGTTTCTTAGAAGTAAGGCGTGAAAAAATGTGAGTTTTTTGTTTTTTTTAGTATTTTTAATAGTCTTGTCATAGTGAAAAAATATTAAAATATATTTCAAAAGGCCTAAACGCCTTTTCACGTCTTTTTACGCGTAAGGCCCGCCTACATTCCTTTCATCAATTCATTATCATAAATCATAATACAATCATCCATATGCATTTTCTACATGATTTCTACGCGTAAGATATTGATATTCAAACTTGTCTCATTGAGAGTTATATTCGATATTTATATGGAGGTTATAAATGCGAATAAAGTTCCTGGAGAATGTCTATAGAGAGAAATTATCTCTTCTTTCTATGGTTCTGATCCATAGCGGCAATCACCACATGGCTTCGACCTCAGCCATGCAAGGTCCCACTACTTCTTCATCCTCGGTTCTACTCTTCCCCATCAATAAAACCATATTCTGGCTATGTTCTTACGAATTTCTCATATGTGGCTCGCAAACAGATCTTGCCTCTGCCACCGCTGGATATTGATGGATCTAAGCTTCCTCCACTAACAGTGAAACTAGTGGTGACTCTCTCAGAGGAGGTGTATGATAAGTTTTCTGCATAGTTCCATAGCAATCTTATTGGTCATATTTTACTCCCTAGGGGCTTGAACCCCCTATCTCTCAACCAGTTACCTGCGAAGCTGTCAGACATCTAGGAAACCAAGTGGCCATGGAGCATGATGCCCCTCAACAAAGGTTACTTTGATAACCACTTCTCTACAGTGGATGAGATGCTCTGCATTCAAAAGAGGAGTTACTGGCCCTTTGATAATGAAGGTGTGTTCCGGGCCCTTCCATTTTTATGTTCCAAGAGCGAACAATGCTCTGATACCAATTGATGTATACGCAATGGAAGCAAGAACAATCAATCAAACAGAACACACATAACTACTCCATAACAAATCTAGGGCTTTATTCGTTCAAGAAAAAGCTTCAGTCAAAAGACAATAATAATGGACGAGGCTATATAAACTGAGAGAGACAATAACTAACTAAACAAAATAAAATAAAGGGGGCGCGACCGAATGGGAGTGTGGCTGAATGGGCCTGGCCCACTCAATTGCAATGCATTGTCGCCGCATCATAAACGCTTATGCACAATCCACCTAATTGCTCACAAATAGTCCACCGTCTTTTCGCCATCCCCCAGGAAACACACACTTACGCGAACTCTTGTTCGAGGTCACCAAACGATTCAGCACAACCCGTTGATTCACTCGTCGCCTTAACTTGGCCACTTGATGTTGCTTACTATGCTTAATTTTCTATGTAGTTTTTAACTTAGTTTGACCAATAAACTGATATCTACAACCACTATTTTTTTATAAATTATCCTAAGGAGAGGTTTAACATGTGGGCCTACTTTAAGACTGAATTTGAAAAACTGCCCACCAATTACCAACAGGAGCCTGCCTCTTTAGACGAAACTTCAGTGACCCTGTGGTGGTCCATCTTACGGTTTGGCGTATGCAAGAACTTGAAGGTTGGTTCCAAAGTGCGAAACACAATGGCCACAAAAACCCAACCACCACCCCTTACAATATTTGGGATCCAGAATACTGCAGAGCTTGAATCCTCCATAATATGGACTTGAAGAAAGTTATCCAACTGGTTAGTTCCACCACTAAATCCATGTTTCTTCATCTAAGTTTACGAAACAACCCACCCCAACTGCACTATAGTTGGTCAACAAAGATTAACCAAAAACGACAATGAACAAGAATGCATAAACCCATTGCTTCTCTTGATCATCTTGAATGCTCGAATTCCATTGATGAGAACTACGGAGATCTCAAAATATTTGAACCTGCTTGAAAGATATCGCAATGAAGAGTATGTTCTCTCATAGTTTCCATCTCCTCTCTTCCTAGTTACGGTTTTCACCAATGCTCTCTCAAAACTTCTAAGCTATGGAAACTCATTTAAACAAAATTATTAAAACATATCACCATATAATTGTACCAATAATCAATCTTTTAGAGGGGGAATGAGGGAGATATGCTTGCGCCTTGGAGGGTACGCAGTTTTTTCGGCGATATTAATTGTTATTAATCAACTATTTAACAACTAAGTGTAAAGTCGAAGGTAGGCATGTAGGTAGCGCCTTGGAGAGTACGCAGTTATTTTGGCGATTTTAATTTTTATTAATCAACTATTTAACAACTAAGCATAAAGTCTAAGGTAGGTAGGTGGGTGGGTGGGTGGGGACAGAGCACTAGTGAACGCCTAGGCGGGAATTTTTATAACGCTGGTTGCAATGCCTTATCTGTTGGAGCTTTGTTTGCTATGATTACACATACTGAGCCAACGTTAGTATTTGTTTTTCATAGAAATCGAGCTCTAGTATTTTCTATCAGCATCGTTAAATATTGAGGTGGAAGGTCCTTGGTGCACTAACAGGTGGGTTAACACGCCCCTGAGTTGTGAGGACCTCGACCCTCAGGGACAAATTTGTCCAGTGCCCACACTGGAGGGAATAGTAGATGAATGCTATGCAAGATATGATATCTACTATATTATCCTCTTCAAACTATTCCTTGGGAGGTTGTATTTATTATCAGTAGCACAAAGATCAATAATCATCATTTCACGGTACATTATTTGGCATACGCTTTCATATTAATGTGATATCCTTACCTCTTTTATCTATCCCGGTGATATACTCCTGTTTAATACACTATCACACTTGAATTGTTGGTATTTAAAGGATGATAAAATAATAGACACCAAAGATGTGCCACGTATCCCTATAATAGTTTGCCTCTCCCTTATAATTGGGACGAGCTCAAACTCTACACCAGATATACTCTAGGCCGGACACATTTTATGATGAAGGCCAACCTAGTGCCATTGTAACCAGCACACGACCTTCACCAGACATGGTGTAGGTCGGAAGCTAACCCAGCCTCCAGACATTGATAACTATGAGTGGACAGTCCCAATTTAACTACAACTGGGACTGTGGAAATCATAATGGATTGGACTTTACCTACAAGCAACAGTCCTATTAGAAGTGGAATCATATCCTGACTACTAGGATAATCACTAGGACTCCAAGGTGTAAATGAAATGTATCACTTACACTATATATAGATGACCCCAAACAATTATAAGGCGATTGAGATATTCAATGGCAAGAAGCTAGAAGATATTGTTCCTTCATCTCACAATTGTGATGTCCCTTATATCAATCGTGCTGATTATCATCAGCTAATCGATATCTCTGAAGATGGTTTTGTTAGTCTTCTGACTAATAATGTAAACACCAAAGATGATTTCAGGCTTCTCACCGATGACAATCTGCTCACCGAGATTAAAAATGGGTTCGTCAAAGGGAAGGATTTTGTGGTCTGTGTGATGTCGGCAATGGGAGACGAGTAGATTAATTCCCTCAAGGATGTTGGCCCTAAAAATTAATATGTTTCCTTTTAACAAAGAATTCTATTCACTTTCTATGGGTTTAAAACAAACTATTATTATGATGGTCTTATTTTTAGCCGTGTAATTCAAACTTATTTTTTGCCTTTCAAAAAAGGTAAACGAATGTGAATGAGTTACATATCCTTTAGGGGATGGGACCTTGATTTTGCAGTAAGATGAAATCTATATACAAAGTACTATTACTATTCTCTATAAAAAGAATGCTGATAAGAAATCATAAGTAATATCCTTACCATAAGGTATTGTAACATAAGAAATCAACCACAATCGAGAAACAAAATACCTGAGTAAGTATTGCATATGTATCAATGATCTTCTCTGCCTCAAAAGATTTTACCGAGGGGATAAAAATCGTAAAGGCAAGATCATTGCGTAACATATCAGTCATTACCGCCACTCTCTCCCATGTCATGTCTGTAATGTCATATGACATTACGGTTCTGTAATGTTATATAGAATAATGTAAGTCCACTAAATTGAAGAATAAATCAAATCGAATAAAAACTTGAAGCAACAGATCATATAGACCCTGGGATTACTCATCATGCCAAGAAATAATTGTAGAAAAAGTAGCTCGGTAAAGAATAAAAATTAAGGAAACATGAAACCTCCAAGATATTACCTCATCATAACTATAAAAATAGTTCATCAACAAATAACATGTATCAAACATGCGTGAGTCCATTAATAATATCAAACTTACTTAGAAAACCTTTGCCGCAAGATGCGCATACTATCATTCTTCATGTTACTCCCAGAACTAAACGACGAACAAAAAAAATAAGAACATCAATAGGAAAATGAGCATTGTTATTAACTAATTGAGGCTTTAGTAAATAATATAATTTAGTGTAAAATGTCAAGCTTATAATCCCATATAAACATCCACAAATAAAATCAAATAACAATTATTTATGTGTTTTGTATACAAAATGTATGTTAAATATTGATCATGAGAAAAGCCAAATTATGATGTGAAAATATAGAAAATAACAATTGCTTAGTTAGGTTATATAGTAAAATTCAAACACCAAATATGTGGGTGCATAACTTCCTCGCCAAATAGTATCTCATTACCTATTATAGAGATATGTTGTCTCAATAAATATATACATGAATACTAATGCCTATATTACATTTAGAAATAAAACATAACGGAATGAATTTGAAATTAAACATGAGGAAAATAAGTAAAACCAAACATTAATAACTTTAATGTGCATTCTAAGCAGAGTATGTGCATACATTGAGAAGGAATGGAATTACACATAGAGGTATACACGTTCCAGGACCATTGTAGAGGATCACTTGGGGTCGGAGTTTCATCATTAGCCATAAGGCATGAGCCGTAGCAATAATAGTTGTTCCAACACAAACACACATACACAAATCAAATCAACAAATCGCAACCTATACAAAAAAATTCTTGCAAATCCATATATATACACAAATTTGACCAATCTGTATATCTACGATTCAAATCCAAAAATAATAGCAAAATCAAGAACTAATCAAACATAGATTAAAACACAATCTGGGAACCCTAGAAATTTAAGACAAAATGCAAACTTTTTGTACCTACTCTGTAGTGGAGCCTTGCCGGTACCCTAGAAATCTACGTGATCTCTCTAGAGCGAAGAGAGAGAGAGAGAGAGAGAGAGAGAGAGAGAGAGAGAGAGGGAGAGAGAGAGAAATCTACGATCGAGCGAGAGAGGGAGTACAAGAGCCCACATTTGAGAGAGAGATGTCGATGTGAGTGGGGAAAGATTTTGACGAAAGAAATTTGGGGCGGGAGTGGAAAAAACCAAGCCCCGCTTCTTTTTTTTTATTTTTTTATTTATGCCAGTTTTTAGTTAAAGTCTAAAATTACAAAGGGTATATTTATGTCATCTATATATAAATATGAGATGAATAGTTTATTTTTTATCTCAATTTTATTTAAATTGAAATAAAAATTTACCTTCAAAGTCAAATTGACATAAATACATATTATTTATGTCAATTTACATTTGTTTGACATAACGTAAATTTTTAAATTGACATAAATGACATTTTTTCTTGTAGTGTTTAAATTTTCAATTACCCATAGAAGGTTATCTCACTCCCCCTCAATGTGAGCAAACTTGTCCCTTAGAGTCTTTTCATGTGCCTTAAATTCATTAATTAAAACACTTTCTTCAACGACAAAACACCCTAGAATTTTTAAAGTCCTCCAACTCTGTTTCTAAACAAGGACTCTAATATCACTCTCTTCCTTGACCAAAAATAAAGATTTAAAGTTATCATAAAAAGCCGCAAACTTCTCACAAATGATATTTCTTTGAGTTTGAAAAGTTTGCAAATATTCAATCATATGTTTAAAACGAGAATTTTCTTCTTCAAGAATTTCAATTCGTTTTGCAAACTTCAAATTCAAAAGATTTAATTCATCAAAACTTTGTGAATCCATCGAGAGAAAAACAAAATAATCTCCAAACAAGCACAAAACATGGATCTACACACAAATTAAATGCAATCCGCTCTGATACCAATTTATAGGCCCCTTTTTCTCAATGTGCTTTAAGGATGTCAAAACAATTTTTCTTTCAAAAACATTTTTTCAAATTTTAACACGTACCATGTTTGTGAACCAATTACAATTAACTACAATTTTATCTTGTTTAATCCTAAACATGCATCTAGGTGATTAAAGCAAGTAAAATAAACAAGTTCACAAAAGCGACGTTGGATGTACAAGGAAACCACAAAAAGAAAAAACCTCAAACGGCCCAAGCCAGAAAATCACTATGATACGGGTTTACAAAGGAAGACAAACAGACTTTCACAATGACTCGATCCCCACAAGCCATGGCGCTCTTCTTCTCTTTAACCGCTCCTCCATAGTGCCCACGTAGAATTCCTTCCATGATACTTGTCCACAACACACGCGTCCTCGAATGCCTCGATGGCCACCGATGTAGCTTGGCAAACCATCTATGATTCGTAACAAGAACTCCTCCATTTCTTCACCATAAAACCCAAACGATCAATGTTCAATGTGATGAACAAAACGAGATGGTCCAAAAAAGATCTCTGTAGAAATAGAATATGAAAGCTCGAATCTTTTAAACTCTAAGGATATTTTTTATCTTTGAAAATCGTAGAAAACTTATGCATAAAATGTATGAGTTCTTTTCTGGAATATGGTTCTTCACACTTACAAAATTATGAGAGAAAAACTCTTTAAATAAAATATAAGTTGGAAAGTCGTTCTACCGACTTCAACATGCCGTTCTAATGACAGTGACATGTCGTTCAAATGACATCACATGTCATTTGAACCATCAAACAAAAAAGGAATGATTCTAAACAACTCTAAATGATGTTTATCTTAGACTAAACAAAGTTAAAACCTTTTAAAATCATTTTAAACATTTTAAAACATTTATAAAAAAATATCCATCCTTTAAACATTTTTTGAACTTTATGAACATAATGTGTTCATACCTGAGAGATCGGAATGCAATGAAGATGTGAAACGTGCACCAATAAAACTTGGCATGATATAATCTTTGAAGCTTGGTAGTATCTTCTTCTAAATAAACACGTCATAGACTTTATGGAAATCGCGACTATCTATCAACAAGTTTTGTTCCGGGAATAAGTCAAATACATACAAATGGACTCAATTGGAAATTTTCTCCTTACACACTACAATCAAAGTATTTTTCCACATGAACATCTGGATCGCACGCCAACGAATACAACTCATCTGTGACTTTTAGTGACCCTTAATGACGCAAGTTTTCATCTATATAAAGAAGATGTTAGTGTTATATTTACTATCATGTTTTAATATCAGAAAATTAACAAACACGTTATTAAAATTATCAACTTACATGGTTCGCAAACCACTTTGGAAATTCACGTTCTTGCCTTTGAAATAAATTGTCGAGAGATTCAATCTCTAATTGTGTCATATGTTCACTACACATGAAAAATATGATTTAGTTTTATTTTGTGAAATATTAATAAAAGATTTTGTAAAATGATACTTACTGAAGATAAGGTTGTATTTATTCGCAGTTATTCAAGATATACCAGTGGACCTTATCAATAATGCTTTGGGACAATCAAGTGGGTTGTGCAGCACCCAAGGGACGAACATATTGAGAGAAAACTGAGAATTTTCCATTATGCTTCCCCCCACATGTATCATCATTTTGTTCTCCTCGATTGAATTTGGTTTCGACCTCACGAAGGTACATTGAACAGAAAGTTACGGCTCCACTAACAATGTACGCCTCTGTTATTGATCCTTCGGGTCGAGCTTTATTTTGTATGCTTGACTTCAACGATCCCAGATTCCTAGACACATTGAATGTTATATAGATAAATCATTTCACACATTAAAATTTCATAATTAAACATTTGAATAAATATTTTAAAATTACCTCTCAAAATGGAACATCCATCGCGTATTTACCGGGCAAGCAAGCATAACCTCATATGGTAAGTGAACGACCAAATGGACCATAACATCAAAAAATGATGGCGGAAAAATTCTTTCAAGCTTGCAGAGTATAAGGAAAATTGCTTCCTTTAGTTTCTCCAAGTCCTTCACAATCAAAGTTTTTGCACACAATTGCTGAAAGAAGTTTGACAACTCAATTAATGCAATAATAACATCCTTCGCAAAATATCGACATATGCCGATAGGGATAAGTTATTGCAGAATAACATGTCAATCATGAATTTTTAAGCCCGATATCTTTCCATCCTTGATGCTCACATTTCTATATAAATTCGTTGCATAACCATTTGGGAATTTGACCGAGTTTAAGAACGCACAAAAAGTCCTTTCTCTTTTCTGATGTTAAGGTATAAGATGCATGTAGTTTCAACCATTTATTACCTTGTTCTTGTAAATGAACTATTTTCTTATATTCATATCAGCTAAATCTAAATGAGCCTTGTTTATATCTTGTCTTTCCTTCCATGTTCATCAATGTTCCAAGAACGTTATCACATAAGTTCTTCTCAATATGCATTACATCGAGATTTTGTCTTAATTTTATCTTTGACCAATCCTCTAACTCAAAGAAAATGCTTTTTTTTGTCCAGTTTAGTGCCTCCAAGGTACGTTTTCTCTTCCTATCCTTATTGTTTGGATGCTTACGCAGTTTCAGTACTTTCGCCTTCTCTAACTGCTCCAATATGTCATCTCCAGTAAATCCCTTAGTGCTGGTCTATCTTATTTTCTCCCATCATATACTCTACTCTTTCGTCTAGAATAGTTGGAAGGCAAATAATGATGATGACCCATATAGCATATTTTACTTCTCAGTCACTGCGAAGAGGTGTATGTATTGCATACTTGACATGCATAGTACCTTTTCATGCTCTATCCAAACAAATTACCATATGTCGGAAAGTCATTAATCGTTCATAATATAATTTCATGTAAATGAAGATATTCCTTACCAAAATTATCCCATGTTTCTGCACCAACATGCTAAAGATCTTTCAACTCATCTATCAAGGGTCATAAGAAGACGTCCATGTCCTTACCCGATGCTCGTGGACCCAAAATTAATAAAGCCATCGTAAAAAATCATTCCATTATGCATAGCCAGGGTGGAAAATTGTAAGACACGAGTATTACCGACCAAATGTTGTATTAGTTACTCATATTTCCAAATGGATTAAAACCATAGGAAGCAAGGCCTAACCTCACATTGCGAGAGTCATCCGCAAACCAAGGGTACTTCTTATCAATGTCTTTCCATGCCTCGACATCAGTCGGATGTCTCAAAACATCTTGCGTATCGACTCATTTTTCCTTATGCCACCTCATATCAATGGTTGTACACTTTGACATATATAATCGTTGCAACCTTAGTTTCAATGGGAAGTAGCACAATACTTTATAAGTAACATTTTTCCCTTCCTTATCATTGTACTTGTACCTAGGCTCATCATATATCGTACACCTATCCAAATTTTGATTCTCTTTCCAAAACAATGCACAATCATATTTGCACACGTGAACCAATTCATAACCGAGTCCCAAATATCGCAAATTTTGTTTAGCTTCATAATACGAAGAGGGGATATTTGAATCTGAATAATCTTCTTTCAACAGTTAGAGTATCATATCAAATGATTTGTTGCTCCAACGGGTAAGAACCTTAACATGCATAAACTTTATAAGAAACTGAAATGAGGAGAATTTTTTACATCCCGGATATAGCTCTTCTCCGAGTTCATCAAATAATTTATTATATATACTAGCAGAGTTTTCACTATGCTTGAGAGAACCATTGGGGCCAAACATATCATTTAACAACCCGAACATGTCATCCTCTTTCTCCTCAACTTCTACATTTTCGGCACTTGTGCACTTGAAAAGTTTTGTTCATCATTCACCTCCTCTATGTGATTTATCTAGAAAGTATAACTATAAGACATTCCACGAATCAACAAATGACTTCTGATAGTTATCAGATCATGGAAATATGCATCGTGACTTGTTATTTTCATCGTGACTTGTTATTTTCATAGACATCGTGACTTGTTATTTTCATCAAGGTGGTCTCTTGCGATCTCGATGAATGAATCAACACCGAATTTATATTGTTTAGACAACCTATTAGGCAAAAACATCCAACTCTTATCCATTTTTATCTTCCTGTTATCTCACACCAACATATCATTACTTGTTTGGAAAAATAAATTATGATTGTAATAATTAATCATTATAAAGACAGATAACACAACATCATAACAACATGAGTAATAGGACCAAATACCAAACATCCTAAAGCAAAGCTTGAAATAAAATAGCACACCTATACACAAAACCTAAAATTAATTGAAACAGAAAGACGGGAGAAAAAATAAACCCAAATGAATATTAATGATAGAATATTATAGACAATCTAAAATAGGTCGTATTTCACAGTCAGCCCCATATATATATATATATATATAGCTCTTAACAATGCAGAAGTGATGGAAAGAATTGGCTTTTGCCAAAAGGCTGGTTATGCAATGCAGTTAGCACTGTTACTACTACTGTTATTATCATCACCTAAAAATCGTAAAAGAATTAAAGCTTTTGCGTGGTCTTACCTTTAAAAATATATCGATTACTCAAACCAAACCAAATATGAAAAAACGCTTAGTTATGCCCGAAATTTCAATTACATCTCTCGTTCTTTTAATTCTTTTGAACTGAAGACTTCAACACACAAATCCACTATCTCTCATCGAAATTTCAAATCCCTAATTCCAATTACATCTCAGTGAATGAATTTTTTTCCCTTTTTTGAATCACACAACTTATTATTGATCTCTCAATATCGATAAATGAAAAAAAAATGTCGATTGTATTATTATTATTATTATTATTATTATTATTATTATTATTATTATTATTATTATTATTATTATTATTATTATTATTATTATTATTATTATTATTATTATTATTATTTCCAATACCCATAAGTAATCTGGGACGAAAGCAGGATTTATTTTTAAGGGGGCCATAAATAAATATATATTATATTTTTTATCAATAATATATATATATATATATATATATATATATATTCATTTAAAGTTAAAAGTTGCATTCAATGAAAAAATAATTTTTTTTCTAAGATAATGACAAAATAGTCTCCACAATGATAACAGGAAAAAAAGTGAAAAATTATTATTTTTCGAGTCACTCTACTATTGGCCAAATCAAATTCTACCCATCTTTACCAAATCCCACTCTCCTATTGGCGAAATCAAATTCTACCCAAAGATTTTTCTGATTAAAATTATCAATTATATTACTCAGTACATCAAGCAAATCTAACCTTGCAATCCCCAAACAGTGTAATGTAATTGGTAATTTTCATCTGAAATATAATTGTAAGGTCAGATTTGCAATCCCCACACAGTGTAATATAATTTATAATCTTCCCCACATCATCCCAAAACAGTGTAATAAATATTTTTTATTATAAAGATTAATGGGGAGAGGGAAAAAAATCCAAATAGGAGAGGAAGAAAATTCTAGACCCATTTAGAATTCATAAGACCATTTAAGAAGCCATAAAAAAACAAAAAACACCATATCTCAAGAAGCCATGAATAAAAAATAAACTTCATCATATAAACATCAAACATGAAATTAAGATATTTATCAACACAAAGAAAAGATGGTACATGCAAAAGAAGAGGGAAAAGGTGGTACCGACGCTGCTCCTTGGTACCACGACCGACGGATTGAGAGAGGAAAAGAGATTGATAGAGCCCACGATGTTGAAATTAGATTTTTTTAACCCTAAAATTTTTTAACCATTTGATAGAGATTTTAATTTTTTTTTTAATGTATGAGGAACTTTTTGCGAGGTAATTAATAAAAACGTTGGAGTAAATGTTATGAATAGTAAAAAAGGAGTGGGAAATTTTACCGCCATATTTTTTAGCAAGAATTTTAAAATTTCCTAGCTAAAAAATACATTCAGCAAGGAAATATTTCCTTGCAAAATGTTAGTAACAAAATTATATTTTCCTTGATAAAAATACACTTTTAGCAACAAAAATTAATTCCTTGCTAAAGAATTCGCTGCTAAAATAAAATTTTCTTATAATGTTGGTTTTTAATTAACCTAAGGCTAGTCATGACCACATCATTTGTAAATTGATTCATTGTGGTCCTTACTGTTTAATATATGGTATTTCGAGGTCATTGTGATGTTTACTAGATATCCAAGTCAATTATTGGATTTGTGATATTATGGTGGGTTGGGACGAAAATCTCAGATCAATAAGTGAATCATTTGTATTCAATTATCTATCTCTATGCATATGTGTGCGAATTTTGATGGATCTTACTATCTACGTAATTGTACATTTCCAAAATAATCATGGAGTTTTTAATTCGTTCGTAATTTATTTTTATTTCGAAGTTTAGATCATGATAGGGAAGAATATGGCATTGGATCAGATGGTTTCCAATGGTATTCTCACTCCTGAGCTCACCATACAAGTCCTTGTTCACTTTGATAACTGAATATATATATATAATAAAGGAGGAGGGCTTTTTTTGTCTCCCCCAATTAATGGCCGAGATTACATCTTGGGAGATTTGGTCTTTATCAACTGACAGTCCAGATTTATTGAGATTGAATGTGGGGGGGGTTATGAATCTAAGGGTGAAATTGAGAGCCACGTGGTCTAGAGTTTGGGAACACTCTTACCTCGAGCCTCTCAATCTCACCTACTCCACTAGCTGAAAACTTCCTTCTCTCTTTGCTGCCTCAAACTCTCTCCTTTATTTCTCTCTTTATCCTTTGTCTACCATTTTGGAACTTGGAATCCGCCTCGAGAGCCTCACTCTCTCAAACGCTCTCATCATGGCAAAGAAGCTCCGACCGCCTCTCCGCCTCCTCGGTGCCATCCGCCGCACCATTCTACCCCACCGCCTATCCGGTGTCATCAACAATGTTGGGGTTTGAATTTTCTTATATTGGGAGTCCATTGTCTACCGTATTGGCAGAAATATATTTGAGATCTCATTTTTTTTTGCCCTTTTCAACTTTTGGGCCTTATTATTTTGCTGTCATAAGCTGAGTATTGGGCAAGACGGAGTTTATGAAGCTTGTATATAAGGCTGGTTCATTTCAGGTAAGATTAAAGTTTGTTTATGTAATTTGGTTGTATTTTTTTTCAAAGATGTCAGATGCAATGAATGAACGAAGGCTGGATCTAAGGCTGGTTCGTTTCAAACTGGGTTTGTAAACGGTTTGAATATTTTGACTGTTGGAAAATTTTTTCTGGGTGTTCAAACGTTTGAATTTTTTGGGTTTTTCATGTGTCTTTTTAGTTTTGGAAGGCCATCAGATCTGTTGCTTCAATTTTGTGGATTCAGCATATCTGTTGCTTCGATTTTGGGGGTTGTCAGCAAATCTGTTTTATGTTTTATGTGCCGAAGATGAGAGATTTTTCAAAAAATTCATGTCAATTTTGGTGGGTTATCAGCAAATCTGTTGATTCCGTCAATTTTGGTGGGTGGAATAAATAACTCGGCTTGGTGGGTTAACAACCGATCAGTTTTATGTTTTAAACCTTTTGAAAACTGGGTGTTAAGGTATCAACCATATTTGTTTAAGACCTTTGATGTCCAATGTTTTAGTTATAAGCTTTTAATTTTTTTTATTTGTTTAATACTTTGGGTTTTTAACATTTTTCAAACCATAAAAACTCCACTTTTATTTGCTTTCAATAACTAATACATTTGTTTTAGCAGGAACGCTAATATTTGGTGTGGTACATGCAACCAAATGATCAGGTTCGTGGCGAGCGACTCGGAATAAATCAGATTCTTCATTTTGGCTTCAGTCAACAAGTTTTTGAACAAGCTTTTGGACTGTCTAATCAAGCATATTTCAAAACTTAAAACGTGAATCTGGGAAAGGGAGGTTCATCATTCATAAAAAATCTACGCCTAGTCTATCTGATTATTCAGGTACTCTTCTCTTATCTAGGCGTGGTATATGTTCATCTTGAAGTCCCTTTTATTTATATTTGTTAACAGTGTTCTCAAAATGCAAAATGAGTATCGTGGATAATAGTCCATTTGAAATGGGTATTATTTCGCATCAAACCACCGTACCCATTTTGAATGTCTCTACTTCACATCTAAGTATTTTTGGACTGCTATGTATGTATATTTGGATTGTTAGCTATCTCACGAGGTATGTAATTTTTAACAACTACAATAGGGCAACCCACCACCGTCACCAACACAGTGATGGCCGAGTTCTTTCCGGCTGATAATGGTCGCCTTTTGCCTCAAAAGGTGGTTCTTTTCCAGACTCTGAAATATGTTATGTATTTATTTCAATCTTTTTCATATTTAGCGTTTTTTTCCCAATCAAGTCTGATATAACGATTGTTTTCACAGCTTCTTGGGTTTTGAATTTTACTTTTTACGAGTAAAATTAAATGTATTAGTTACTCTTTATCATGTAATAATATTGATATTTGCGTTATTTTTTCCGGCTAAGACGTGAGGAAATGGCAGTTCACTATCGGACAACATTTTCACTGTAAAAGTTATTTCTTATTTTGAAAGTTGGTTCGGCTTTTTTTTGCTATATATTTTTTATTTTAGTTTTGTATTTTTTGGTTCTTTTTTATGTTATTGTGATTGAACTTTTTTCGCGAATCATATTTGGTCAGTTAATTTTGTATTTGGATGGTTTATGATTGGTGATGAAAGAGAGAGAGGTTGGGGAATATATGCGTTTGTATGGTTATTTGCCAGTAAAAAAATAAAAGATTGTTATGATACATGCATGATTCCAAACACTATCTAAGAGCCATCAACATTATTATTTCTTTTTAAGTAATTTCTATTTTTTTTTTATGTTTTATACATGTTTATGTTTTTCTTCCATCACTTGCTTTCCTTTTTTGTTATGTTTTCCATATTTTTTTGTAAAATTCAGTGGGGACCTTTTGATGTTACTAAATTGAACTTACGTCTTCCTCATTTATTGTGACGAAAACCACCGTGGTGTATGCATATTTATATTGATTTTGAACTAACTTTATGAATGGGGTTGTTGAAAACAAACAATCTGTCATTTACATTCGAAAAAGATAAATAATATTTTAATTAATTCATGCTTATGATAGCATTACCTTTAAAACTTTATTTTATATTTATTTATTAGAAAAGGCATATTGCTTTCTAAACTTACTCTAATTGTTTTTTCCAAGTGTTTTAAGTGAATACTAATGTATAAGAATGAATAGTATGTACCCATTATAAATAAAACCGAAAAAAGTAAGATACAGAAAAGAATATGTAGTTAAAGTTGATTTTTGGTATAAAAATATATTTTGACTGTGGATATTGATCAATGAACGATTTAGATTTGGAATGTGTGAAATATATTTCATACTTTAATAATCAAGATATTCTGACAAAAGATATGATATGATTTATATTGGAAGATTGGCCATTGCACTTTTACCGATATTAACACTCCAAAGCACTGGATGATTTGAAATGATTTCGACCGCCCATTATCCTATGGATTGTCCATTGATTATTTTTTACGCTCTTCGTAATTAAGTGGTGTTAATAGCTTGACATGAGTACAATCGTTAGTAAATGTATGGTAGACTGACATAAGTAAACTTAGTTAGAAAATCACATGTAGATTCCTTTATTTATTCCTTTAGCTTTAGACTAATAGGATTAGACTGTTTAGAGCAGTTAGTATCTTGGATCAACTACAGTACCTGTAGATTTCGCCCTTTACCAAAAATCTAAGAGCATTGATTGCTAAGCCCTAGCATTGATCTGTTTAGAATCAAAAGTAGGTGCCTTACATGTTATTTAATGGGTTTCGATAGGAATAATTTTTTTTCTTTAAGCTTTGTTCGGTTTGACCGGTTATATTAAGGTATAGGAGTTCAATCCATAGGATAAATGGGATTATAAAATTATGCTATACCGATTTAATCCGTTAGATCAGTGTTGATCCTTTTTACCATTGCACAAATAAAAAAGACATGCATATTTATATTGAATTGACATGCATATTTACATTGAAAAAGTAATTCATTTTTAGTAGATGCTTATTTGAAATAACTTGCAAGGATTTGATTTCTTTTTTTACTGGTGTACGGTGTTTCTTGAAAAATTGTGAGTTAGTAGCAAATAATTTGTGTCAGCTCAATTTATCGTCTTTCATGTTGTGTTGTGTATTTAACAGTTGAAACAAATAAATCAGAGACATATTAAATCATTAATAATTTTTTAATTAGAAGTGTTTATTTTTTAAAAAATGACTTCTATTTTGTTTTATGTTATCATGTTAATCTTTTTAGAATACTAATTCTCATACAACATTAAATAATTAGAAATGTAAATTTTGAATCAACGTGAAGATATTCCTTTCGCATATGAAGTTATTATCTTTTTAAAATATTAACTCTTATACACCATTATATATTTAGAAATTTGAATTTCGATTCAATGTGTTGATATTCTTTTTGTGTATAAAATTATGATTAAAATATTTTCACCGTGCCATCGGCACGGGTACATCCTAGTATATATATATATATATATAAGAGGAGGGTATTTTACTGTTCCAAAATATCAACGACCGAGATCAAATTTTTTGGAGTGATCAAAGCTTTTAAGATTGTGCCATGTCACCATTTAACCATTATGACATGGCAAACGAGAGAAAACATAACCCCCTTACAAACCCAATCCCATTTTTAATCTCCCCCACATCACAAATCCCCCTTCTAAACCCTCACGATCTCACCTGCCTCTATCCTTGACTGCAATCTGCAACCCTCCGCCAACCTTTTCCTGCCTCTACCAGCCTCCGGCGCCAACCTCCATCAAAACCCCTCCCGCCTCCCTTGAGCTCCAACGCTGCCACCCTCCCTCTAACTCCAAGGCCGCCACCTTCAGGTAATCTCTCTCTCACTCTCTTACGCACACTCAAACAATCCCATGTATGCATAAATGCCTCCGTCCATCATCTATATGTACATCCGCCTCTCCCTCTAACCCTCTTACAGATTTGAAGATATTATGAGTTTCTTAAACTTTTAATTTTTTTTTAGTTATAAACCTAGTTGATTTTTCTTTTAAATTTTGATTTAGGTTCTTTTGAGTTATAAACACAGTTTTAAATTTTGATTTGGATTATAATCATAGTTGATATTTTGGGTATTTCTAAATTTTGATCTTGCAACAGGTAAACATCTTGGGAAATTTTGAGCTTGCATTAGGTATACATCTTGGGAACTTTCAAATCTAGGGGTTAGGCTAGATTTGGGTTCAAATGCAACATCTGATGTTTAGGTTAGATTTTTTTAGTTATTTTTAGGTTAGATTCAGTAAGTTTTATGATTTCTATTCAGAGAAAAATAATAATGTAGTTTCTTCTAATTATAACATTTATATAATATGTTTTTTCGTATTACCGAAGTTGTGATAATTTCATAAAATATAACTCAATGTTCAAGTTTATTGTTTATAATGAAGTCACTGTCACCTATTTTATGTAGTGGTAGAAAGTTGTATACCAGGAAACCATTATTCTAGCTAGAAGAGAATATGGAAGTGGAAATTCTTGAGATTGGGTTGCCTAGGTCCCAATGCTACATGTTCGTATGTACATGTGAATGTCTATGTTGTGTTGACACTGAATTTTATTATAGTTCAACACTTCAAAGAATGGTTACATAATTTCAATCTGCATTTTTTTTAAAATTTTAGGTGCTATAGTTCAGCACTTTATAGTGAATGTCTATGTTGTGTTGACACTGAATTTTATTATAGTCCAGCTCTTCAAAGAATGATTACATAGTTGCATTTAGCCCAAGTGAATGCATTATCTCAATGTCTTTTTGTGACCATTGGTTGACGCATAACAAACCAAGTGATTAAAGGGGCACTTAATGGAAAATCCCATAACATAATATTTATTAATAAAGTTCTTCTAATTATGGCATTTATTTTGATTTGGTTTGGATTTTAGGGCATTTGGTTCTCTCTCAATTCCAAAATTAACATTTATTTGACATGGATGCATGGCCGAAATCTTATTATTGTGGAAACAACTAACTTTTATTGGACATGGATGATATAACCGATTATGAGAATGTATGGATCAATAACTATATATTATTGTTTCTTACGTATTATGGATTCTAATGTATTCAATTTGTGCTACTTTTTCTAAACAGATTGAACATACTCCTAACATAAACACGGGTACCGTGATCCATGAGGCTTATGAAGTGCCCATCATTAGTAGAGAGGTAGCTCCTAACCGATGATTTATAATTTTCTCCTCTTTTATGTCACTATTTTATTAATAAATACTTCGTTTTATTAACTCCCAACAAATTGAGCATCCGTGTTGTCATCCGGGATGCTTCTGAAGTGGACATCATTCTTATAGAGGTATTTAAACCAACTTTAATTGGAACTAATGAATATTGTGAGTATTTTAAATTTTTACATTATTTAACACGTCAGGAATTTCCACCATTAATATTGTTGGATTGATTGTTATCCCTTAAGAGGGTGGATAGTCTAATGAATAAGGAGATTCTGTCCATTTTTTAACTGGACACTTTGTTTATTTGAGTCACAATGTGAATTCAGTTGATGAATATTTTATATTTCATGTTATATGTGAATTTGTTTAATGAATTTAGACTATTTGAATGTTGTTGGACAATTTGTTATTTGTTAAGTAGGGTGGATAGTCAGATAAACAAAGGAGATTATGGCCAATTTTTTTTTAAAATTACACATTTTTTTTATTTAGGAATTATATTTTTGTCGTTTTGCAATTACATACTTTGGAAATTTTTTTCGTTTCGCAATTACGTACTTTCGAAATTTTGGTCGTGCCTTTAGGCACGGGCATTTCGCTAGTATATATATATATATATATATATATATATATATATATATATATATATCGGATGGGAGAGGTGCAAAAGCAAACATTAAGGAAAAACACCCAAAACTCATTAATTTTAATTCCTATGTTGAAATTGGTCCGCGTTAGCGGCACCCGAGACCATGTGGGGCAGCAACCCCCACCCCCATCTACCCACCCCCACCCCCACCTACCCCTACCCCCACCCCCACCCCCACCCCCATTATGGCATCAGGTATGGTAGCACCATGGCAGCAAGTATGGCAGCCCTGGCAGCAGGTATGGCAACCCTGGCATCAGGTATGACAACCCTTATGGTAGTGGGGGGTGGGGGGTGCTGGCCGGAATGGTCTCGGGTGCCGCTGACAAGGACCAATTTCAACATAGGAGTTAAAATTAATGGTTTTTGGGTGTTTTTCCTTAATGTTCGTTAAAATGTTCGCTTTTAATGTTATATATATATATATATATAGACACAAACTACTCTTGTGCGAACCAGTCCACATTTTAAGGGAGCGGATCGGACATGTGTCACCTAGCAGTGAGCCCAGAAGAGAGAGAGAGAGAGAGAGAGAGAGTGTGCCTATAATTTAGCCGATAGTTTCTAAGCTCACTAACAGGTGACATGTGTCCGGTCCGCACTCTTAAAATTCGAACTAGCCCGCACAAGAGCATTATTATTTATATATATATATATATATATATATATATATATATATATATATATATGTGTGTGTGTGTGTGTGTGTGTGTGTGTGTGTGTGTGTGTGTGTGTATGTGAATAGATGTGTTTTTCATAACTTTTATATCAGTCAAGCTCTCGAAACTCAACTTAAGGGTATAACAATACACAATGAGTCCAAAAAAGGTTGAAAGGCAATCAAAATTCATTCAAACATGAACTAGACATCTTATGGCATTTGACTAAACAAGTACATCTACATATATACTCTCATCTTAAAATATTCTCACATAGAGGTTTCAACTTAAAGAAGCGAGGAGAAAGAGATTATGCACAAGAGATACAGGAAAGAGGCAGAGTGAGAAAAGATGACGGAAGAAGAGAAGACCTTAAAGAAATTAAGGAGGATATTGGTTCCCCATGCAAAATTGGTGCCTCAATTAAATCGTCCATTATTACCAATAATATTTGAAAGAATTAACGAAACCAAAGTCCCCCAAGCTGAAAGTTTTATGGAGAAAAGAAAGGCAAGAAATTATTTGTGTTGTTGAAGCTACTTCAAGTCCTGCATCTCATATGAGATGATTTGGCATGTTATTTAAGAATAATTGAACCCCTCTAGTTTAAGCATTATATAAATCTCACGGTTAATTAGAACGGTAGTGTCTTTATTTTAAAATGTAAAGCAAATCTAATAATGACTTGATGAGATCTTCAACTCAATCATATGTCCCATATTATGCATTATCCTCAATGCATACACTATCGAATTCGGGTTATTTTTGTTAGTCTAATCCAACCGATCTCAACCAAAAAAGACATTATCATACTATATATAATTAGTTCAAATAGCTTCACCAACTTCTATATCATTAGTGAACCAAAGCATGACCCGTTCATTAAGAGTACTAAGATTGAGCCATTACATCACCCATGTTCTTGTTAAAATCAAAGAGAAACACAAAGAGTTTTGTGAGTACGCATTAGTTTGGAGAACTGTAGTTTATTGAACAACTAAAATGAATATAAAATAGCCTTACACTAAGATAGGAAAGGGAAATAACAACCCACGACTTTATAGGACCTAGAATCATGGAGCATGACAACCTTGAACAAAAATACAAACTTGTCCCTTAAGTATAGGAAGAATTATTGAACATAATTGGAATGAAACCTAAACACAAGGAGCACTAGTCTAACGACTAGGAATATTCCAACAGTTTCATCATCCTCCTTGAACTAAATGCCATCGACATTTAGTTTACACCTGGACGTTCACACACACCTAACAATCCTCGCATCTTTAGAAATACATCAAGCTTTAATGGTTTTGTTAGAACATCCGCGACTTGATCTTGTGTATAACATTGAATTAGTTCCACGACTCCATCTTTGACAAGATCTCGAAGGAAGTGAAACCTTACATCAATGTGCTTACTATGGCCATGCATCACCGAGTTCTTCAAGAGTTTGATCACTAAGATATAGTACACCATCATTGGACTTCCTTGTACTTGATTGAGACTCTTCAGAATTCTTCTTAACCACACGACTTGGCATGCACTTGATGTTACTGCTATGAAATCATCTTCGGTGGTATAAAGAGTGACAACCGATTATTTCTTTGACGACCAAAAAATAGCTCTTAAGTTCATTAGAAAGACATAACCAGAGGTGCTTTTTTTTTTATCATCCTGATCACCAGCACAGCCGTTGTCCGTGTACCCAATGAGCTATTCTCTTCCTCCCTTCGGGTAGAACATCGCAAAACTGATCATGCGTTTCACGTACCTTAGAACCCTTTTTGTTGCTAGCAATTAAGACTCAATAGTCCATATACTTACTGGATAAGCTGACAATAAACATCAAATCTGGACGTGTGGCAGTTAAATACATGAGACTTCCCACCATCTGCGTATAGAGAGTATTATTTGTTAAATGAAAATGTGATTAATCCTTCATTTAATATTTAATTAATTTAATTGTAATTAATTTACATTTTAGTCTAATATAATATATTGATTTTGATGATTCCAAACAAACTTTTATATAAATATATTTTAATTTATATTTCTACACGTTATGTTTTTATATCTTACAAGAACATTTTTTTATATACTTATACACATATAGATATACATTATATACTATAAATTAACTAATTGTAATAATTGCTCCTATGAGTTTAAGTGTATTATATATTAATTCCTTCCTTTCTTGACCTTTTGACTGAATGTATTTTTTTTATCCATCCTTTGATTACATATATGAATCAAAATAGAAATGTATGTAAACATGCTTTGCCACTCTTACCCTAAACTCATACTTTTTTTTTGTTTCTTCCATATAGAATTTACTACATAAATATTATCATACACTATATTATATGAATGTGAACCACGTTGATATCTTATTTACATTATTTTTATGAAAAGGAAAGAAAATTGATTACTTTATCTTCCTTGGATCGTGGTTCATTTTATTTTTGTCCTTTGATTGTTTAAAAATACGTTTAACAAGAAGACATGGCTTTATACCTTTTCTAATTCTTGGGCCCCGCGCTATAGCAATTTGGATACAAATTGATACTCTGTGTCCTTTTGATGAGTGCATTATTTTGCATGAATTATGTCCAAATCTAGGCCTTGTTAGGCCCGTTGTATCATAAATAATGAGCTTTTAGAGTCTTTTTCGTAAAATAAAAGAAAAATGCAAGTTTAAATAAAATTCGAGTTAAAAAATACAATAAGGGGTAAAATTGTAATTTCAGAAACTTTATGAGCTTGAAAATAATTTTTTTATCTAGGCAAAATAAAGTTCTCTTTGAAATTTGGTTGAATTATGAATTAAAATGAGCAATTAATGAATTTCGGGGCTAAAATGCAAAGAGGGGTAATTTTGTAATTTTTAAACATTTGTGACCCTAAATTTGAATTAATTATTTTTATGTTTTTATTTTTACAGGTACCCCGAAAATTTGAACAATAAAGGAGTCGATGTGCAAAAATTGTCAGGATACATCGCGATGCGATTCGGTTGACACAGCTAGACTAAATATTTTTTATAAAATCACTCGAGTGTCCATTGATGTTGTGCCATGCTTTTCGAAAAAAAGTCTTGACAAGACTCACAACTTTAAAGTTCGAACAAAAATGATATTTTGAAGTTGTGGAGGTCAAAAATGCGATTATAGTTGGTGCTGTGAATAGTGACATGAATAGTGCCAAAATTGAGGATAATTATCTCCTACTTTTTTCAAGAGTCCATGAGATAATTATCAGCGCAAATACAACCAAGCGCAAATACAACCAATCAGGGAGAGTCCCATCTCATCCAAATACCCTACCCCTAAGCCTTAAATAGGACCCTTTGGTTCATTATTTTGGGAGAGAGAAAATTAGAGAGCGACCTTAGAACAATTTTTGGTAGTTTTATTTTGAGAGTTTTATTTATATTTGAGGGCCAAGAATTGTATCTTTGGAGAAGAATTTTGTTAATAACATTTGTAAGAAACATAATTTGTCTGTTGTTTTATTAATGAAATTGGGTATTCATTATTGCAATATTATGATGTCTTCCATTATGCTAGCTTCATTTCTTTACTAGGACTAGGTGAAATTTATCATGTCTGGTTAATATTGTGCGTGATTTGAATTCGTCTTTGTTCTCGATATGTGCTAAACGTTTTAAAAATTCGGTATTCATTTATAACCACACGAGAATGCATTTTAAACCTTCGGCATTCTTTGAAAAAAATCACTTTTTTATTTTAAGTATGAGTATTTTTTTATGGGTTATACTTTTATTAAATTGATTGATAGACCATGCTTAAAAACTATATTTTGCAATTTAAAAGTGAACTTTTTAAGGGAATAAGAATTTTAGGGTCTAAATTTAGAGACGTTAAATTTTATTTTGGACTTATAACGTATTATTTTTTCGAATTAAATACGGCGAGAGTCGGTTTAATTTGAGTTATAAAATCGGAAATGATGAATTTAGATTATTGAACAGTGTTAGTTAAACGTGATAAATGGATCCAACGTCCTAGTTTTCACGCTCCCTTGATTATATCTCTTGTAGTTATAGTTTTTTTGTGTTTACTTAGTTTAATATTAAATCTCATCTCCAAACTCATTTCGTCTAGTTGGACAGTCACAATAATTTTTAACGAAAAAAATTTAATAAATACTCGTGGGTTCGACTCGTATTTACACTCGCTATTCTATAACAATTCATTCACTTGGATATTTTATAAATTGACAACACCATTTTTTTGTGCCATGCCTACTGCATGTTAAGTTACATAAAATTGCAGAGCTATTTTTGCATTGGGAAGTTGAACATCAGATAGTTGATAAGAAGAAGCATTTTTTTTATATATAAGTTTTTCGTTTTTCATATACAAGCTGACTTATTTTAATGTGTGTACCCTATAAAAATCCTTGATTTTTAACGGTTACTAGTTTGAATTTGTGTCATACCTCTTACATGTCTATATCTTTGAGAAATGACGCATGTCTTGTCATATTTAAATCCTTTGACACCCATGCATTTGTCCTTTGTGGCATTTGTCATATGTCTGGCCAACACCTATATATTGTTTATATATTTTTCTTTTAGTAGAATAAACCCATTGCTATGAGATCCATGCAAAATATATATATTTCTTATGACTGGTAACAAGTTGTCCCATCTGTTTTTTTTAAATAATTATTCTTATAATTTTTATATCTTCCCATCTTGGTAAAACAGTCGGCTAATGAGCTTGGATTTTTAGTTACCTTGGGCCATACACATTTAGAAAAGCGCTTTAGCTTTTGTCCTTGTTGTGTAATCGTTTCTTTTTGACCGAATCCTTGAGCCACGTAACAACAGTAGGTAGTAGGTATAACCAATGTGTCACCTTTAGGCCGTGTCATACGAACTGTCTCCGACAGTAATTTTTTTACTTGTTTATCTTTCAACTCATTTGGTATACACGCTTTCATCAGTTGTTATTTTTTTACGTTAAACCATATATATGGAGTGTTTTGGGATTCACTGTTGAGTTATGATTTGATAGCCCTGTACCTAAATTAATTAAACTGTTGTTAGTCTCAAATGCTAGCAACGTTTTTTAGACTGAATGTATACATATTTTTATTTGAGAAAAATTAAGTTGGTGAGTTATATAATTTACATGAGACTTTTTTTTTAATTATCTGTTATCTTTGACCGTACACCTTTTACATAGAAATATATTTTTACACGCCAAATGACTAAAATCTCTTTGTATCAGTTTGGTTATATATCTCTCTTCGACTAATATTTTGCATAAGCCCTTTTAAGATATCTCAAGTGCTCTTTTCGTCCTATATTTTGAGGGCAACTAATTTCATACTTTCAACAACTACATTTTTATTGAGAAGCAAAATGGAAATTTGAAGATCATTTTTGAAGATATTTTCTCTCAACAAAATCAGGGACATTTAATGCTCGCAAGCATGGACGGAGGGAAGGGGGGGCTTGTGGGAGCTTGAGCCCCCACGTTTTTTTTTAAAAAAAAAATAATTTTTTTAGTAACAAACTTTTTTGGGGTAAAAACTCAAAAATCTTACACTTTAAAAATTAAACCTATTTGACACAGACTCAGTTGCTTCTTCATTCTTCATCTAACTTCATTCTTCCTCTCTCAGACCTCATTCCATGCCTCTCTCTCCCAAATGATTCTTCCAACAAACTTTACAAACAAGAGAGCAACTAGAGAATACATATAAATTGCTGAAATTTACAAGCAGGTAATAACTCTTCTCTATTAATGGCTTAAATTAACTCTATTATTAATTGCTGAAATTTATGTGTGTTAACAGTTTCTGAAATTTAAATGCTGAAATTCTCCATAATAATTGCTGAAATTTATTCTATGATTCATTGTTGAAATTTAGGACAAAAATTTAGGGCTGAAATTTAATGCTGAAATTAATAAGTGTTAACAGTTGCGAAAATTAATTTATTTAATTTACGTAGACTAATTTGAATGGGGTTTGTGGTTGTATTAATTTTATACCATCAATTTTTGGGGGATATTAATGAACCTATTTTTTTTAGGTATGTTAATGAACCTATTTTTTGGGGGGAAAATGCTTTGTGTCCCAAACAATTCCCCCAAATAGCATTAAGTGTTATACGTTGTGGTGTGGGTCCCGCCAGAGCACAACTCATTAATACTATTTGGGGGATTTGTTTGGTACCCATAGGCATCACTCATTTTCTTAGGATATTAATGAACCTAATTTTTTTTGTCAAATCAGTCAACGTATAGAGAGATTTATTTTTATTTAGGTCAAATCAGTTAAATTTGGGGCGAAATATTGGCTTAAATATTTATTTCTCTTTTCATTATATTAAATAAATAACGTTATTTTTGTCAAATACTCAAAAACATCCTCAAAAACTTCGGCGCGGGGGCTCCCGCCCCCGAACCCCCGGTCATCACCTCTAAATTAGCCCCCACGAACGACAATTTCTGGCTACGTCCCTGCTCGCAAGTATGTGTCTAATAGCTAGTTTTTGAAGACATATTTAAATATTCAAAGATTTGCATTGAAGACAAATAAGAATATGAGAGAGAATTTATTGAGAGCATTTGAATTTATTACTCAGCTACATATAAGAGATCAATTAATTTTTCATTCTACTCATTTATTGAAGAAGAAGACTAGAGCCTACACTACCATCATTTATTGAAGTCTCATTAAAGAAGAAGAAACTCTGATTGCAAATTGTATTTTAAGAAGTTTGAGTTTTCTACATTGTACTATAAAAATCATATTTCTTTTAAGCATTGTTAAAAGCTTGGATTGTATTCAGTAGCTCGATTTTAACTACGGTTGTTGTACCAGTGATTGATTCCTACCCGTAAATTGGACTACGGTGTTAGACGCTCGATTTTAGCTTGCAAACAGATATACATGTTGGTTTGATCATATCGTCAAGTAGATCAGGATTAATAAAGTGGAAGGGAGTCGGAAGCTCTAGGTGCGTGGATGTAGGTCGGATTTTGGACGAACCACGTTAAATTTAGTGTCATTATATTTTCCGCACTTTTATTTATTTGTATATTCTTACTTGAGATAATATTTTTCAGCACACTAACTTGAAAATATATTAATTCTGAAATTTAACAAAATTATTTTTAAGGTTAAAATAATTATCTTTGAATTAATTAATTTATTTCAGAGTGTCAAAATTCTTATTTAATACAAAAATTAACTTAAATATTGATTTGGTGTTAAAATCTGTACTTTAACTTGTTTAAATATTGGATTTATTTATTTGATATTCTTGGTCATAATCATTTAAATTTAATAATTTTAAATTTTAATTATGTGTATTAAATTAATTATTTTCTGAAATTTTAATTTGACCCATTTTTGCTAAACTCAATTCCCCCCCCCCCCCCCCCCCCTCCCGAGTAAAATTTGGGCAATAATTGGTATCAGAGCCGCTTTGGTCGAAATTCCTCGCATTCTAAGAGGAACGAGACTCATAAGGGGTTTTCGCTTCATGAGAGTGTGGCAAAGTGATGACTCTTACCCCTAGAGTGTCCTTTCGGTTAAGGCACGGTGTGGGTTGAAGTTTTCGAGAGGCAACACGCGTAAAAGATGTTTTGAGGTACCATTGTTTGTCACACATAATTTGTGTGCGCCTGGAACAATTTGTATCAGAGTTATTGCCCTAATTGTTTTTTTTATGTAACAATCTTAGAGTTAATCATAGCAAACTTTTCTTTGTTTATTTTAAATGCGGCACTATACATTTTCATTATTCGTATGCTCAAATGTTTGATCTCTTGTAGCCATTCATTCTTTTATTTGGTAAAGAGAAAATGGACATATAGTCAACCCTGCATTTAAAGCTTTATTTTAAAGGAAGAATTCAATCATTGCCTATATGCTAATATTGATGAATCCAGTAGTGAAGAGACCAATATTCCTTGTCTCATGGCAATTGGTAATGAGGAGGTATACTCTAATCCTAACTCTTGTGATAGTGATGATGATATTATTGATGATTATGACGAATTGCAAAATATTTTTGATGAATTATGTGATAGTTTTGATGAACTTAAAATTAAATATAATGATCTTAAAAAGTTTCATTCGTTACTTTCAACTAAATGCGATTCTATATCAAATGATTTTGATAATCTGAAATTAGAAAATGAATTCTTAAAGAATGAAATTAAGTCTTCGAAAAAGGAGAAATCTATTATTGTCACTGCCCCTCTTGAATGTGAAAATAGTGAGTTGAAAAAGGAGATTGATTATTTAAAGAAATCATTAAATACTTTTAGTAAATGAAATGAATATTTTCATAAAATGGTGGAAAATTAAATAATTCAGTTTAATAAAAACGGGATATGATCAGGGCCGGCCCCGAAGATTTGGGGGCTCAAGGCGAACTTATAAAATGGGGCCCTTTATATAATATTTTTTTTTTCGAAAAGTATAATATGTATTTTTACAAGCTAACAAGAAACGAACAAAATAGAATACACAACAACTCAACAATCAATCTAAAAATTTTCGACCACAACAAAATAAAGAAACATTGGAACATATTTTGCTGAATTTGTAAAGCAACTTTGAAAGCCCTTCTTTGCTAAAAAAATGCTGAAGAAACACATAAAAAATGAACATGATTAGAATAAAAAAAATTAATAGCAGATTAAAGGGAACAACAAGATTAATAACAAGAACTTAACAACAAAAAATTAACACTAAGAACTATAATTAAAAAAAAATGACAGATTAACAAAAAAATGATAACAAGAACATATAACTTTCTATTCACTTTTAAACTACATCATTTAAATCTTTAAATATAAATGTTGTTTGTACTAATCTAAGTGTTTAAAATATAAAAAAAAATGACAACAAGAACAACATTTAGATTCAAAAATATAAAAAACAGCATTTAAATCCAAAAATTAACAACAATAATTATAATTAAAAAATGACAGATTAATAAAAAAATGGCAACAAGAACTTAACAAAATGACAACAAGAAGAGATAACTTTATATACACTTTAAACCTTAGATTAGTAAAATAACAACCTTTAAAAAAATTAATAAAAGGGCTTAACATATTAGTAAAAAAACGACATTTATATTTCTGGATTTAAAAAAAATATGAACAAGAATAACTTAACAAAAAAATTAACATCATTTTACAAGTGTTCAATAAATTAATAAAAAACAACATTTGTATTTAACAACAATGAAGATTTCAATCTAAAAAATTAACATGAGATAATGAGAGAGGGTGAATAAAAAAAATACAAACCTCTAGAATATTTTTGGGTTGAAACGAGAGTATTGTAAGCATTTAAAAGAGGGTTGATTTTTTTAGAGATAATGAAAGAGAGTAAATGGTTGGAACTTGGATGGAATTTGAAAAGTTGGTCTTGGGTGGGTTGGAGCCGTTTTTTTCAATTCTTAAATGAGTGTAATGAATGAGCAAGTGGAGATGAAGGGTTAGTTGTTGGTGGGTGGATTTTTAGTTTATCTTTTGGGCTTGGGCCTATTTTTAGAAACTTATATAATACACACCTATACAATATTTGGGGCCTATATTTTTATATTAGATTTGGGGGACCAAGGCGGTTGCCTCATTGGCCTACCCCTTAGGCCGACCCTGGATATGATATAATGAAGAAAATGATAAAAATAAATATTCCAATTAGTATTAGATATTTTTTAATTACTTGATGAATAGTGTGATATATTGTTTTCATATTTTTATTAATGATTAATAATCTGATTAAATTTATACTTTTCCCAAATGTGTCTATTGTTTCAATATGAAAATAAATTTATTCGCGTCTAGTTAAAGCATACTATGGATGATAAATTATTTCTTTGAATTTGAATTAATCAGTAATTTGTCATTTGATATGACATTGACTTTTATGATTATGTGATAGGATGTCATTGTTGTCCTTGATGATTATCAATTATTATGACTATGATTGAATTTTTTTTATAAAATAATGCATTTTGATAAATTTGTTCTTTAATATTGCTTTGTGGACCAAACACATTCTTGGATCAAAGAAAAAATATAGAAAGTTGTGTAGGATGCATGTTAAGATTACTTACGGATTTTTGAAGCCTATGATTTGGTATGGAAGCAAAGTTGTTATTACAAATATCATTGTAAAAGATGGAAATGTCACACTTGGAGAATTTTATGGAATTATCTTTGATATTGGTAAGGTTGTAAGGAACACCTTTCTTGAATTCCAAATATCATATATTTATTGATTATTGAAAGTATGATCTTAATTGATATTATTCCATGCTTAGATTATTTGTCAAAATATATGTTTGATGTCGATGACTTAGTCTTCATGTAAATTTGTATATTTATTATTATTATTGATGTTTTTATGTTATAAGACATGCATTTTTTTTTAATGATAAAATTTTGAGATTTTAATTCATTAGTTATATCTAGACACATTTGATTTTAATCATAAAATTTTGGGATGAATTTTCATAATTTTTTCTGTTACATCTTTACATATCTTTGTGAATAATAATATTAGATTAATTCATGACTTTATCATATAATAATTTAAAACAAAAATATCATTTGAAATTTATTAGTCATATGTGTTACATGTTAATATTGAGACATTCACTCATTGATTTTGATGATATTAACATATTGATCTTAGTGAGCTAGAATTATGACATGCTACAAGATTAGTGCTATTATTTGAATATTTGCGACATTCATATTAAATATTTTGTTGGTAGATATTAACATTTGTGATCTATGTGCTTAAATTTAGAAATCGTATACTTAACAAAAATGATTTGTGAGTATTTTTTATACTTGTCGAAAATGATTTTATGAAGCATATTGTAACACCCCGTAATTTTGAGGACTTAGAATTTAATTGTTTTTGGGAGGAATGAAACTTATTTAAATTGGAGAGATTTAAATTTATGAATTGGAGAATTTATTTAAATTGGAGGAATTATTTAAACTCGATAAATTTAGATTTAATTATCTGGATTATTGTTGTGTCGCATTTTGAGGTAAAAAATTAGAGGATGTTATAAAGTATTTTGGATGTCAATTCTGAGTGCAAGGTTGAGTCCGGATGGGCCAAGAAAGTTAGAAAAATGTACCCGAGGGTGGTAAATGGGTCACGGGATATTTCTGGACATAACCGGGTCCACACGGGAGTGTTTGGGCCATTTTAATTAAGCACATATGACTAAAAACGGGATTTGGAGATATAAATCTAGGTTTGGGAGTTGTGGGCAACCATAACTCAATTGAGGAAATCAGAGAACATAGAGGGGCATAGAGGGAGGACTCTTGAGAGCCAAAAAGGAAGAACGAGAGTGGTGTTCTTCATCACACAATAATCTTTTCATCAAAGGATTAATCAGACACTACGAATTCTAAGGCAAGTGGTTAAACTTGCTTTGAAATTAATTGATGTCTTCAATTCATCTCATAGTAGGTGTGTAAACACATAATTTTGGGTTGAATGGGCACAAATTGGCTTTTAAATTTGTGGATGTTTCAAATCAATTTTTGGACTGTTAAGGACTTATAAATTCATATTGTGTTGTTAAGGAATTTATGATTTAATTGGGACAGATGTATGACTTGTGAAGTGATTGGGAGGAATCATCTTTATATTCGGATATGGGTTGTTTATTTTGTATAAGTTTGGGATTGAAAATGCTTAAGAGGGAATTGATTTGAAAAGGGATTACAGTAGAGAAATCTGGGTAAAAAGCTTAAGTTGGGTTTTAATGGGGGACTGGACTGGGTAAGGAAGAAGAGAGAGGGAGACCCGGGGATCGTTCGAACGATCTCGGATCTTGTTCGAATGACGTGCACTGTCATTCAAACGACAAGTGTCTCGTTCGAACGACAGGATAAAATTCAGCGACTTTTGTTTCCTTTACGGTTTGGGGTGGATTTCGTACAGGTCTTTAGATTGTTTGGGACTTTAAGGGACAAACATTATGTTGATTCTTGGGTATAATTAATGTGTGAGGGAAACATTAAGGATAGAATATTTAATTAGAGTGTGTCAAACTTATTAAGGGGAATTTAGGCAATAAATTCAGATTATTTAATTACGGACCAAGTAACCGAGTCCGGGTATGTTGGTTGAGTGACTCCAAGGTATTAAATTAATTATTGAGAGAAATAGATTAATTTGGAGTCGAAATATAGACTCGGGTAATATTAACTTACGGGGAAAGTGAGCGAGTTCGGGTATATTGATTGAGTGACGCCAAAGTATTAAATTAATTAATAGGTAAATTAATTTAATTAGGGTCGAACCATAGACTCGGAAAAGTATTAAATTAATTAATGGCTAAATTAATTTCATTAGAGTCAGACCATAGACTCGAGAAGGTAATAAATTAATTTGTGTGTAAACTAATTTAATTATAATCAGACCATAGACTTGGGAATATTTTAGGCTAGTGCTACGGATTTTTGTACACGGTAATGTCAGGATTTAAATTATATATATACGGTGTGCGATAGTATATGTATATTGTGTGGTTATACATATCAGTGATTAGATATTTATTTAATTTATATACTCTAGTGCTGTCGGAGGAGGTTGCGCGATGTGGGTGAGTCTCCTAGCTTGAGGAGTAGGGCGAGTATATCCCCAGGTCATAGTGTCCAATTTCAGTGATGGCGCATTGAGATTATGTCCTCATAATCGGGGGAATATGACCGTCTCCATTACGTTTATTATTCAGGTTCCGATTCGGCGGACCATAGTCATTTCGAAACTCCAGGTGGGACTGAGTAGCCTGGGTTGATAACAATTTAGAGAATACATCCGGTGAGGTATTACTCGAAAGGAAGGATTATATATATATTCAACATATGTGTGAATGTTGTAATATATTGTTATGTATATAAGGCGTGAAATAATTATATATGGCCAATTTAATACATGGAACAATTGTATTTATTATATAACTAGCGTGAATGTTATATGGACTTAAAGAAAAGATGATTATTTAAGTTAAAGTGATAACTAACTTATAGATCATATTTTAAACATACTCGGGTTAGAGTAGTGTGTCAGGAAGGAAATTTTATCAAGAGCTAGCTACGAGATAGATGACTAGGTGGGTTACAGAGGAAGCGTTAGGTGCGCACATTAGTTGGGGGGTGAGTGTGTCCTCAAGAGAGTGCGACACTGGCTTAAATATGAAGAGCATTCATGCATTTTAAATTTATTACAATTTAATCACTTGCTAAATATTTTCAAAATGTTTGGGTTCTAACCCTTGCTATCAAATATTTTCAAAACCTTTTAGGTGTCCAGCCACAGGGACGCCAGGTGTGACTTCATTCTAGGGATTCACACCTGCATCATATGTGGATGTTGCTGTATTTGGATAGACGCCTCTATTTTTCTATTCCTAGTGTAAGGATTTATATCAGTCTATTTCGAGCATGTCGCTCACAGTTTTATTTAGTTTCCTTTCAGATTGTATTGTATTTATTACTCTCTGTTAGTTTGGTTTGGTTTTGGATTTAGCCGGTGGTTTTTTCGGCAAGACTTTTACTATTATTGTGGTGATTGATTCTATCAGCATTGGATGTTTTATTTTAAGTCGCACTTATTTTGTCTTGGAATAATAAAGATAAAATTTGGCACCAGCTTTTTGAATACTAGGTGGTTAGTAAGTTTTAAAAAGTTTTTTGACAGTGATGTTAAGAATAAACCAAATGAGATTCCTGTTTTAATTTGATATATGATTGATCACCCGGTATTTTACTGAGCGGAGTGTCAGAGATGGTATCAGAGCATCGGGTTCTAGTGTCTTTAGGATATGTGCGTCTTTTTACGTTTCAGCATTTGCATTCTTTGTTGTAGAGCCTTTATGATAGGATTGTTGTATTCTTTTACGAGCGCGCATTCATGTTCTTCTGTCGATTACTTTATATTTGATGCTGAACTCATACAATTCGATTCTCATTTCAGATGCCTCCTAGGAAAGAGCGAGCAGCTAGGGCAGCAGTCAGGGATGAGGAGAGGGAGGCTCAGCAGGAGCCAGAGGTTCCACAGCCACATGCCCCACCAAGGTTGGTGACAACAGCTCAGATGGCAAAGGTTATGGCCCAGGCGGTTAATGCAGCTATGGCAGCCTATTTTCCTCAGTATCAGCCACAACCACAAGTGGCACCAGATGTTTAGGCCCGCCCGTGGCTGTCAGAGTGGCAAAGGGTTAGGGAATGTTTCAGAAGGGCTACCCTCCAGAGTTTCAAGGGAGCTTAGATGTGATTAAGGCATGCGATTGGAAGAGATATTCATCGTTACCTACGCATGGTAGATTGTAGCGAGGTGCAGAAGCAATTGCTAGCCACTTTTAGGTTAGTGAGGGCAGCGCTACAATGGTGGGAGTCCATCACCACTATTGGGGATAAGGATTCGATGACTATCGAGGATTTCTAGGTGCGGTTCGACTGCAAGCACTTACCTCCAATAGTTGAGGCTGAGATGAGAAGGAAATTTAGCGAGGTGACTCAAGGAGTGCATACCGTGGCAGAATACGAGGAGGAGTTCACCATCATTATGTGCTTGCTATTAGTAATTTTAACATTTTGGTGAGTGATGCATTATTTGGTGTTATTATTGTCTATCTCATGATTCAAATACACGCTATAAGAATATTTTTGATGAAATACATGTGCATATTGAAAATTTTATTCCCTTTGCGATTTATAGTTGAATCCCATGCACCGATTATTTTTTATAGGGGGAGATTCCCTTTTTACCATTGACACTTGATTTATATTGAATTTTTTTTTATAATGTCAAAAGGGGGAGAAATATGTATGATTCACTAATTGTGCTTAATTTAATCATTTTATGGATCATTGTGAATTATTGTTTGTCATCATCAAAAGGGGGAAGATTGTTAAATGAAAATGTGATTAATCCCTTAATTAATATTTAATTAATCTAATTATAATTAATTTATATTTTAGTTTAATATAATATATTGATTTTGATGATTCCAAACAAACTTTTATGTAAATATATTTGAATTTATATTTCTAGATGTTATGTTTTTATATCTTAAAAGAACAATTTTTATTTATATACTTATACACATATTAGATATACATTATATACAATATATGAACTAATTGTAATATATATTAACTCCTCCCCTTTTTGTCCATTTGTATGAATGTGTTTTTTTTATCCATCCTTTGCATACATATATGAATTAAAATAGAAGTGTATGTAAACATGCTTTGTCACTCTTATCCTAGACTTGTACTCTTTTTTGTTTCTTCCATATAGAATTTACTGCATAAATATTATCATACACTATATTATATGAATGTGAACCACGCTGATATCTTATTTACATTATTTTCTATGAAAAGGAAAGCAAATTGATTACTTTATCTTCCTTGAATCATGGTTCATTTTATTTTTTCCCTTTGTTCATAGAATAAATTTAGAAAGACTCATAAAAAAACTCATTTCGTAAATTTACTGTATTAAAAGTTTATACTTTATCATTGTGAGTCCCATCAAAACATCAAAATATACATTAAAAATTTATATCCATTTTTATCTTATACTTAAATTTCAAAATTAAATCCAAAAAATAAATCTCCCTATCACCACTCTTGTCTATACATGCGTTTAACAGCAAGACATGGCTTTATACCATTTCTAATTCTTGGGCCCCGCGCTATAGGAGTTTGGATACAAATTGATACTCCGTGTCCTTTTTTTTGCCACACCTACTACATGTTAAGTTACATCAAATTGCAGAGCTACTTTTGGACTGGGAAGTTGAACATCAGATAGTTGATATTAAGAAGCATTTTTTTATGAGTGAATCTACACGTATAGAGGATTCGTACAAAATCATCTGTACATTCTGACGTGTTACGTCTGTATTGGTCCATGTCTGGGTCCACTTAAGGCACGGACTAATACAGACACGACACATCAGTCTGTACAGACGATTTTGTACAAAATCCTCTGTACAAATAGAATTTTTGTTTTTTTATATATACGTTGTTTTGTCTTTTTCATGTATAAGCTAACATGTTTTAATGTTTGTACCCTATAAAATCCTTGATTTATAACAGTTACTAGTATGAATTTTTGTCATACCTCTTACACGTCTATATCTTTGAGAAACGATGCTTGTTTTGTCATATTTAATTCCTTTTCAGCCATGCCTTTGTCCTTTGTGGCATTTAATTTTTATCACTTAGGTCCGTTTGATTGCCCTCTTTTGTTTAGATAAATGTTAAAAAGTGAACAAATAAAAAAATTTGTCCACATTTTGATTGTTTGGTTGCACAATTTGTCTAGGCATTGTTTGTCAATGTACAACACCTCCTATGCACAATCTGTGGGCAAATTTTGCTTACCTATTTGAGTGGGAAATATTTGCCAACAAATTTGCCAACTTCTTAAACAATTTTAATGTTTTAAAAAATAATTTAAAAAATGTTTTAAATAATTGAAAAACTGTTATGAATATTTAAAAACTGTTTTACAATGTTTTAAAAACTGTTTTTAATATTATAAAAAATTGTTAAGAAAATGTTTTACAAATTTTTAAAAAAATCGTATTAACAAAATATTGTAAAAACTGTTTTTAACATTTTAAAAAACTGTTGTGAATATATTATAAAAACAGTTTTAGTGTTTTAAAAATAATTTTCAAAACTGTTTTAAATAGTTAAAAAAACTGTTATAAATATTTAAAAATTATTTTCTAATGTTTTGAAAACTGCTTTTAATGTTAGGAAAAATTGTTCAGAAAATGTTTTACAAACTAATGTTTTGAAAACTATTTTTAATATTAGAAAAAAATGTTAAGAAAATGTTTTACAATTTTTTTTAAAAATGGTGTTATAAAAATATTGTAAAAGCAGTTTTTAACATTTTTAAAAATTGTTTTGGATATATTAGAAAAACTGTTTTAAAGTTTTAAAAAACATTTTTTAAAACTGTTTTAAATAGTTTAAAAAAACTGTTGTGAATGTTTAAAAATTATTTTGTAATATTTTAAAAACTGTTTTTATTATTATAAAAAATTGTTAAGACAATGTTTTGTAAATTTTTTGAAAAATCATAATATAAAAATATTGTAAAAATAGTTTTTAACAATTTTAAAAATAGTTTTGAATATAATATAAAAACTGTTTAAAAACCAAATTAAAAAATATTTTAAATAGTTAAAAAAACTGTTGTGAATATTTAAAAATTATTTTGTAATATTTTAAAAACTGATTTTAATATTATAAAAAAATGTTAAGAAAATGTTTTACAATTTATTTTAAAAACTATAATACAAAAATATTGTAAAAACAGTTTTTAACATTTTTGAATATAATATAAAAACTGTTTTTAAATAAATTAATTTGATTGACTTTAATTTCGCCTAATGGTTGTTTGATAGTCTCTTGTGAATTTGCCTAGGTAAAATTTGCCTATGCAAAATTTGCATAGGCAAATTTTGCCATGCCCACTCTTTTGCCCATTGGCAACCAAACGGACCCTTAGATATGTCCGACCACACACCTATATATTGTTTATATATTTTTCTTTTAGTAGAATAAACCCATTTCTATGAGATACATGCGAAACATATATATTTCTTATGACTGGTAACAAGTTGTCCCATCTGTTTTTATATATAATTATTCTTATAATTTTTATATCTTCCCATATCGGCAAAATAGTCAGCTAATGATCTTGAATTTTTAGTTACCTTTGGCTATATACACATGTAGAAGAGTGATTTAGCTTTTGTCCTTGCTGTGTAATATTTTTTTTTATACCGACTCATGTCAGGCTCTTGGATTGTTTTGTAATCCTTTTTTTTAATCTTTCCTTGAGCTACATAACACAAGCAGGTATGACCGATGTGTCACCTTTGGTCCGCGTCATCAGAGTTGTCTCGGACAGTAAATTTTTTGTACTTGTTTATCTTTCAACTCATTTGGTATACCCGCTTTTGTCAGTTGTTGTTTTTTAACGTTAAACCATATATATAGAGTGTTTTTGGATTCACTGTTGAACTATGATTTGATAGCCTTGTACCTAAATTATTATTATTAATTTTTTTTTTGGTGAAAGGGAAATTTGATTAACTAAAATAAAGAGTTAATACAGACATAAGAGGTACGCCCAAATAAACAGCAAAAGCAACAACAAGGCAAGATGCCAACAGTAGGGTACATAATCGAACGGTCGAGCTATTAGTTTGAGTCAGAGTCTTCAGTCTGGTTCCTGTTCTTCTCCTCATCGATAATTTGTCGAAGTCGATCAGGTGGGTCCTCCAGAGTATGGAAATTAACTGCACGGGAATGAGCATATTTGGCAAGCCAATCGGCACATTGATTAACTTCTCTCGGTATGAAGGTCACATCGGCATTCATGTCCGTCTTCATGTATCTACAGCCCAAAATGATAGCAGAGTGTGGGTGATTAATCCAGTCTCCCTCATTGATCATATCCACAACAACTTTGCAATCAGATTCCAGCTTGAATCTACTCCAGCCCCTGTCTTTAGCGGTAAGAAGCCCATAGAAAATTCCTTCGAACTCAGCTCTTAACGGTTCCGCACATATGATTTTTCCGAAGAAACCAGTCATCCATTCGCCTCTCCAGTCCCGCACAATTCCTCCAAAAGTGCCCGCTTTGGTGTTGATATCCAGCCCACCATCAGTATTGATTTTCAGCTTACCTGCACAAGGAAACTTCCAATTAATCAGAGTATTATTATTCAGCACCCTATGCTCAACAGGTTTGGTGTAAGCGCCGGAGATCTCACGAGCATATCCAACACTGAACTTGGCAATCATAATAGGCGTAGTATCTTTAGTCTCGAAGATACGAAGATTTCTAGCTTTCCATAGGTGCCACACAGTAGTGATAAATAGAATATCACAAGTATTGCCCAACGCAAGTTTTTGGAACCAATCGTCGAAACAGTCAGTATTATCACCCATGGGAATAGCCCAATTATCCATGATGTCCCAAGTGTTTCTAGCAATGGGGCATTCCCTGAACACATGTTCCATATCCTCTTTACTGCCGCATATGTCACAGCTGTCCTCGCTAGTCATCTTCCGAACCAAACGATGGTGATTTGTTAGAAACTTGTCGTGGAATATAGTCCAGATGAAAGTTTTAAACTTTTGAGGTAAATTCTTACTCCATAAGTTTTTCCAACTGACGTTTCCAGGAATATTCAGGTCTCTTCCAATAAGCTGAGTGTAACAGGACTTGATAGAGAATTTGCCATTAGGGGTATGGGACCAAGTCGGTATGTCCTCCCGCGCCTTAACTCTAGGTAAGTATGTGATCATGACGGCCTTAGAATCCGAAGGGTTGATCCAACGGTTTATGGCATTATGGTCCCAATGGCCCTGATGGTCCAGAAGCACCTCCACATTTCTATCGACCATAACATCATCGTTGATTTTAGGTCTGATGAGATCGGCACCACACCACCAGTCCTTGAAAATGTTAGTTATTTTCCCATTACCAATGTTCCACTTAATGTTTTTTTGAAGGATTGGCTTAATCTTGAAAATTCCCCTCCAAATGTGGGACGCCCTCTTTTTTTTTGTCTAGGATCTCGAATTTGGTCTCTTTATATATTTTTTCCTCACGACACTAGTCCAAAGGGAATTATCCTCGTTATTGAGTCTCCACCCAAGCTTGGCCATCGACGCCAAGTTATTAAGCGCGGCTTTTCTAATTCCAAGCCCACCCTGCCATTTTGGTCGGCACACAGTCTCCCAGTTAACAAGGTGAACATTGTTCTTTTCGCCATTGTCTCCCCATAGGAAATTTCGATTGATCCTGTCAATTTCTTTGCATACGCTGGCCGGGAAGGGGATCATCTGCATGTTGTAACTCGAGATAGCGGTGGTAGTGGATTGGATGAGCGTAGCTCTCCCAGCTAAGGAAAGGAGGCTGGTCTCCCATCCCGTAAGCCTTTTTTTAATCTTGTAGGATTTCCGAGAAATGGCCTTTGCTCACACGCCCATTAAGAAGAGGCGTACCCAGGTACTTCCCAAGATCATTCGTAAGGGTCATAGAGCATATGTGGGCGAGATCCAGGGCCTCTTTTTTGGGGATGTTGGGAGAGACAAAGATTTTTGACTTGTCAAAGTTTATTGTCTGTCGAGATAACCGACAAAATCCTTGAGCGTCTCCATGATCGTGTAATATGCAGAGCTAGTTGCTTCGGTAAAGAGAATCAGATCATCAGTAAAGAATAGATGGGAGATAATGGGTCCCCCAGGGGACGCTTTAAGACCCCTCCAATCTTTGCTATCCACCTTCCTGGAAATGGCACATGAGAGGTATTCCATGCATAAGACAAAAAGGTACGGAGATAGGGGGTCTCCCTGCCGGAGCCCCCTAGAGGGCTTGAATTGGGGTAGGGGCTCCATTCCACAATATAGCGGTACTAGTGGTAGTATCACAACTCATGATAAGCTTGTCAATTTAGCATTAAAATCGAAGGCGGTGAGGACTTTCTCCAGGAACTCCCAGCTGATTTTATCATAAGCCTTCTCCAGATCAATTTTGAAGATAACCCCCCCCCCCCCCCCCCCCGCCTTCCTGTTAGTGTTCTGGAGGGTGTGGAGGATTTCTTGGGTGATGATGATGTTGTCTGTGGTTTGTCTACCCGGGAGGAAACTGGCTTGGTACGGGCTAATAACTTTCATGAGGATTGGGCGGATTCTATTGACAATAACCTTTGCGAGTATTTTATAGGTGACATTGCAAAGGGTGATTGGTCTAAATTGACAAATAGTCTCCGGATTATCTACTTTGGGAATAAGGGTAATGTGGCTTAGATTCATATGGTCCGGAACAACTCCCACCTCGAAGTTCATTTTTATCATAGCATCAAGATTGGGGGCAATCGTGTTCCAGAAGGTTTGGTAGAACAAAGGTTGGAAACCATCCGGGCTGGGAGATTTAAGTGGAATCATACTAAACAATGCTCTTTTAACTTCACTAATGCTCACCTCCGAGTTAAGTCTACGGGTGTCATCCCTACTCACTTTAGGGATAAGGGACTGATCAAACCCGTAGAAACTAACGATGGGGTTGGGGGCCGAGAAGACGTTAGTAAAATACTAATTTATGTGGTTACCGATAGTAGTAGTCTCGTCCGTCCACTCACCATCAATATTAAGCCTATCAATTTTATTTCTTCTTCTCCTAATAATTGTGGAGGTATGGAAGAATTTGGTGTTTTTATCACCATCCACAAGCCATTGGACTCTTGATTTTTGTTTCCATAGCATCTCCTCTTCACGAAGAGTAAAATTATAGTCGTTTCTAAGGTCATACTCAAGACGGTCTAGGTTATGGGAAAAACTGGCTTCTTGAGCGGTTTGTATCCCCCTTAGACGACTAAGGAGGCATTTTTTACGATGGAAAATATTATCGTATACCATTTTGTTCCATATAATGGCTTTTTGCATGACAAAATTTATATTCTGGTCAATGCTACGAAGCAGACTCCAACTAGCTTTGACGAGCTCCTCAAAGTCCGCCCTATCGAACCAACTAGCAAGAAGTCTAAAAGGTTTATTATAGTACTTAGGAGCAGATTTACCTTCAGTATGGATGATCATCGGGCTGTGGTCAGAGGCAGTTCTGGGAAGATTATCCACAACCGCCTCCGGGAACATAAGTCTCCAGTCAGCATTGGCCATGGCTCTATCGAGTCTAACCATTAAGTTAGTAAAGCCCCGCCGACCATTAGTCCAGGTGAGTCTAAGTCCCGTGCTGCTAATCTCCGACAGCTTACAGTAATCGAGTTTTCTCACAAAGGAGGAGCAACTGCTGCTAGCGTGATTGTTAGTAAAACTTTTCTTCTCTTTGCTATCAATGTGATCATTGAAGTCCCCGACGATCATCCACGGGGCATTGGAATGATCCGCAAGGATGCAGAGGTTCTCCCACAACTTTCTCCTAAGGGTGGGGAGAGGACTAGCATAGACTGCTGTGAGAATCCAATCTTCATAGTTTGTTCTTGTGACCACAAGGTGTATCGCCTGCCTAGACACCGCAATGGGGGTGATCGAAATCGCTGGGTCCTTCCATTGCACCCAAATACCACCAGCCCTACCAATGGGGCCAGAGTTCTCCTTCTCATTAAAACCAAGGTCAATGAAGAAAGAGCCCATATCAGCAAGAGGAACCTGAGATTCCAAGATGATCAGCACCTCAGGCGTGTACATGTTGTTAAGTTCAATGAGCGTAGGTTTAAAGAGGGGTTTGCTCGCTCCCCTAACGTTCCATACCAGCATCTTCATGGAGTAAATGTTCGATGGTATCGGGATTCTCTCCTTCTCAGGCCATGGAAGTTGGTTTTTCACCATTCGTATTGTTTCTTCTGTTGATATCGTTGACGTGAGCTTCGCCAATACATTCCGATCTTCGCATGGGAGATACTGCCATAGTTGCATTTGCAGCCTCATTTATGCAAATATCCATGCTGACTGTACCACCACTGCTTCGTCCACTATGGTATCCACCAAAAATTTCTCTTCTTCCATTCTCATCACCACATGTCTCATTTGGGTATCTCCTATCATCGCTAGAGGGAATCCTTCTATTATCTTGGTTTTTTCCATTCGGCTTATTAGAGGTGCCAACCGAGGGTTTATTGGCGTTAACCGAAGAGGTAATGTTTAAAGAAGATGTCTCGTTGCTGTTCGTATTTATAGGGGGTATGGTATGTTGGACGCATTCAGTTGGCTAGGAGTTATGAAGAGGTGGTGTAAATGAATGGTCAGGAATTAAGTTAACGTTATTGATTTTTAAGGTTGACGTCTCCTTGGCTGCGACCTGCGCAGTCATCCCAACTTCCGAGTTGAAAGCAGTGTTGGTAACATGTCGAGTATTAGGGTCATTAACGTTAACTATTGTATTTGTCCCCATTAATTCATTTGTGTTGACCTGTTGGTTATTACCCACCTCACGGTATCTTTTATTGCGATTGGCCATCGCGCTGTCCACTAGGTCGCCCCAGTCCCTTCCATTTTCTGTAGCGACTACATTCTTTTTGTTCCTTTCATTAAACCTCGTACGGCTCATCTGACCACTCACTCCATTAACTGTCGATGTGTTAGCAGCATTTCTTTTCTCATTCAGTACATTAAATCGATTGGACGATCTCTGATTCGAAAAAGGCCCCATGGGTTGCGTGTTCCCAAAGTTGCTGGGTCTGGCAGTAGGTTTACTATTTCTGCGTTGCACCATCATCCAAGGACCAAAGTTAGAGACGTTGTCAGAGTGATTGTCCTTGCTAGGGTCCTTGAGTCTGTCCGAGGTACTAGTCGTTGGGAAGTTACCGTTTGAGACGTTCATCCTTCCCGCTTGATCGTTTTCCGGTGCATTGGCCGGGATATTTACCGGAGAAGTAACTGAAGTACAGAAATCTTGCCTATGTCCTATCATGCCACATTTAAAGCAGAGGGATGGGAGAAACTCATATTCTATATCATATTCCACACCATTGATGAGGTACTTTGGTATGAGGGGCTTAGAAATGTCAACCACAACACAAATCCTAGCAAACTTGCCCCTGTGTGTTTCAGCTGAGTTGGTATCAGTTTTTATGGGCTAACCAATAAGGTTGCCAATGTCATGGAGCACCTTCTCATGGAAGAATTCTAGGGAGAGGCAAGGAAGTCTCACCCACATCGTAGTATGAGTTTTCGATGCTTTTTTTGGGTTGAAGAATGGTTCCCATTTTCTCACAGTAAGATAGTGATTATTGATAATCCATGGCCCATTGGTAAGAACATGGTTGTAATCACACTTCATGTCAAACTTGAATAGGTAGTGGCCTGCTTCCAGGTCAATGACTTCATAGTCACCTTGGAGGTTTCACAAAGTTGGGATCTTATTCATGAGAGCTCTATATCCAATGACTCTCCCTAACAGCCTCACAATGATACTGTCTTTCCACTTGCTTTACAGTTTCTCTAGATGTCTAGGAGGGATGATAATTTCTAGTTTAATAGGGTTATCCACTTTAGGGTTGGAATTGAGGTCAAAACCCTGATCTTCATTAGCTGTGCTCGTTACCGTACTTTCCCCGTCCGACCAGTATAGTTCGGAGTCTTCAAAGAAAACATCCTTGTTATCCCTCCTGATCACATCATCGCGATAAGATGTTTTTTGGATAGGTATACTATCTTCGTCTGCCCTGGGTCCAGCTGACTCACTGGGCAGGTTTTCATCGTCGTGTTGTTCTTCAGCATTATTAGGGGTGCATATATCTTCATGTGTGTCCATGGCTTCCACGCGGTTGTTTTTCTTCTTCTTGTTACTCTGTATGAATGCTTCTTCTTCTTCAGTAGAGAGGTGTACAGTGTCATGTGGAGTATCCACCATTGTTACGCTCTGTACCTAAATTAATTAAACGACAGTTATTCTCAAATGCTATCAACGTTTTTTTAGACTGAGTGTATACATATTTTTATTTGAGAAAAGTTAAGTTGTTTAGTTATATAATTTATATGAGACTCTTTTGTTTAATTATCTTTTTTCTTTTACAGTAAACTCTTTACAGAGAAATATATTTTTACACGCCAAATTACAAACATCTCTTTGTATCAATTTGGTTCTATATCTCTCTTGGACTAATATTTTACAGAAGCCTTTTTAAGATATCTCAAGTGCCTCTTTTCGTCCTATATTTTGAGGGCAACTAATTTCATACTTCCAAACAGCTACATTTTTATTGAGAAGAAAAATGGAGATTTTCAAATCATTTTGGAAGATATTTTCTCTCAGCGAAATCAGGAGCATTTAATGCTCACAAGCATGTGTCTAACAGATAGTTTTTGAAGACATATTTAAATATTCAAAAAGTTGTATTGAAACACACAATAATGAAAGAGAATTTATTGAGAGCATTTGAATTTATTACTCAGCTACATTCAAGAGAGAAATTAATTTTTCATTCTGCTCAATCATTGAAGAAGAAGAAGACTAGAGCCTACACTACCATCATTTATTGAAGTCTCATTAAAGAAGAAGAAACTCAGATTGAAAATTTTATTTTAAGGAGTTTCAGTATTCTACATTGTACCACAAAAATCATATTTCTTAGAAACTTTGTTAAAAGCTTGGGTTGTATTCAGTAGCTCGGTTTTAGCCACGGTTGTTGTACCGGTGATTGGTTCCTACTCGCAAATGGGACCACGGTGTTTAACGCTCGGTTTTATCATGCAAAGTGAAGTACATGGTGGTTTTATCCTACTGTCAAGTGGATCAGGATTAGTGAAGTGCAAGGGAGTCAAAAGCTCTAAGCGCGTGGACATAGACAAGCGAGTGGATCAGGATTAGTGAAGTACATGGTGGTTTTTGCCGAAGCACGTTATTCGGTGTCATTCTATTTTTCGCATTTTTATTTATTTATTTCCATATGCTTGCTTGAGAGAATATTTTTTAGCACACTAACTTGCAAATATACCAATTCCAAAATTTAACAAAATTATTTTTAAGGTTAAAATAATTATCTTCGAATTAATTTATTTATTTCAGAATATTAAATTCATATTTTATACGAAAATTAACTTAAATATTTATTGGGTGTTAAAATCTGTACTTTAACTTGTTTAAATATTGACAGTATTTATTTGGTATTCTAGATCATAATCATTTAAGATTTATTAATCTGAATTAAGTGTATTAAATTAACTATTTTCTAAAATTTTAATTTGACCCAAAAAGTGTAACACCCCGCACGCCTGAAAAGACACGCGTCGTGCTACTGGGATAAAACTAAACTAAATCCATCAACAATAACTGAAGAGCATATAATTTCCACGATTTAAATATAACAAAACCCCAATTCTTCTATTTCCACAATAAGGATTTACAATAATGTTTCTCCCCAAATACACAATTCTCCAACAAAAATTACACCACTAATTTATACATCAAAAATAAATCTTCCAATCCAAGCTCTAAAATAATTCTCAAAAATAGTTCATAGTGTCCCAATCCACTCTAGCCTGCCACTAAAAGAAAATACGGGGAAGTACACTGAGAGAGTGTGCGCTTGCGTTCAAATAAGAAATTAAATAATCAAACTCAGTTGAACCCAAATCAACCCTAAACAAGCAACAATCTGTGATTGAAATAATATGAAATCATGCAAGAGATATTCAAACACACACATGTGAGAAAAATATCCCCCAAAGGGGCAAAACCATTTATTTTCATTATAATACTGTAACATACAATTTCGGATTACAATGAAAAATACAGTGACACAGAATTACCCGCATGTGTCGGGTTTGTAGTCGGCGGCTGTAAGTTTCCCTTTCCAGGAGGGCAGCAATCACTACAAGAAAAATTATTTTTAGTGGCATGATTTTTGCACCTAATTATAAAAAATCCGCCACCAAATCTTTTGGTGGCAAAAAAAATTTCGTCATGCTATTTCCACTAAAGGGGTGCCGCGGATTGTTTTCGTGGCAATTTATTAAAATTGCCACTAAAATTGATTTTTTAGTGACAAAATTACTTCGTCACCAAAACATCTCTTTCAGTGACAATTTTTTTTTGCATCTAATAAAGATTAAATTGCCACTAATAGTTGATATTTTGCCACCAAATGTCTATTTTTTGTAGCAAAATAAAAATCACCACCAAAATGAACCTTTCGTGGTAAAACGAATCTCCACAATTGAACCTAAATATGTATGGAGGAATTTTTTAAATATTAAATTGCCACCCCTAGTTGATAGTTTGTTACCAAAAGGCTAATTTTTGTAGCAAACCAAAGAATCGCCACCCAAAGTGCTGTTTCATGGCAAAAAATTGTCACGTTTGACCTTAAATTTGTATGGAACAACTTTCTTAGCAATTTAAATTTGCCACTAAATGACATTTTTTATTGCAAAAAAATCTCCATAAATTGATCCAATATTTTTCGTAATACGAATACACGTCGCTTTGTTAACAACTTAATTTCGTCGCATATTTTTATTACTTGTCATCCAATTCATATAATACTCAAAATAACTCATATACACAATTCTAATAAAGTCATTGACATTTATATAGCTCATAAGGATAGCAATCTTTGAAAAATGAATTTGTCTCAAAAGTTCCTACACTAAATACTATTTCAAGCAAATTATTTACAAGAAATGTACTACCATTCAAAATAAATAAATAAAATAGGTCTAATCTATCATTCTTCTTTATTGTTACTCTCCTCTACAAAAGCTTCCACTGAATCTGCAAAAAAAAAACACAAAGAATTTGTTTAGAATTATCACTTTGAAAAACAACGACAATAATTTTTGGAAGATTAATCAAAGTACATTTATAAATTTCACTTACAAGTTTTGCAAAATAATTATAAAAATATGATAAATCACATTCATTAACATCAAATTAATTTCCCAATTATACCCCACCCACCCATAAAAAAAATAATATTTTTCTTCTCTGTGTATTAGGATTATTGTTAGCGGATAACAAGAGAAAGCAAAAATTGTGCATGTAAAATATAAAACAAGTTTGAGGTTATGTGCTTACCACAAAGAGTTATATTGTTGTGTTACTAGGTTACTTAATGCCTCAAGTTTTCCATTAAGCTCATCCATTCGTCCTTTCATTATCGTGTTCTCCCTTCTTGCTTCATTAGCTTCTCTTTTTGCTTCATCTGCTTCCTTCCTTGCCTCGTCGGCGTCCTTCTTTGCCTCAGCAACCTGTCTATCTCTCTCAGTGTCTTTCTCCTTTTTCATAGAAGAAACTGCGGATGATGTGGGTTTAAGACCAACCCCACGACCACATACATATCCCAAGCGATGTCCTAGAATTTCTTGAAATGCATCAGCATCATTCATCACCACACCGTCTTCAAGTTCAGATTGTGAATTGAGTATTCCTTGCACATCATCCCGTTAATAACAATGAAGATATTATAATTATATCATACAATATAGGTTATTAACAAACTACTATTGAAACACTTCTTACATAGACATTGCCAGCTGTTGTAGTCACCCAATTTCCCTTTTTTTTGCTCCAATGAGTCGTATGCCATACCTTACTCATGGACGCCAGAGTTCCGGTCTCTTTATCACGCTGTACAGATTTTGATACAAAATAAAGTGCTAAAACATATTAAAATGTTTGGTTTAGACAAAAGATTTATAGAGATATTTACCATCTCAAACTCCACTTGACGAAATCCTTTGCTTCCACTGCAGTGGAGAATCGTCTGCTTCGATCGATTGTTCGAGTTTATGTCACTTCTTTTCTGCAGATATTCATGTTCAAATAAATTTAAAAATAGATAACTAGATGTAAACCCTAATTAAGTCAAAGAGTCAGACCTAATCTAAGCATTGGATCTTAATTGGACTCTCCCCACTAACATTGGCTGGTCTAGTAAGTATGAGAAAAATCAGCACTTCGCATAAATAATAAAAAAAATTAAAAGTCACATTTAACCTGAAAATTTTCATCCGCAAGTGTTAAACAAAGATCATGCCATTTAGCATCATTTAATTCCGGAGGATGATGCTGAAAAGCTCGTTTCAAAGAGCCATGTGGCTTGAAGTGTTCACGATGCATTTTCGAGTGGAAGTTACGAAATTGATTATTGAGTTGTGCCAATACTACAGACTTCATGTAATCATCATTTGGAAATTGAAACTTGTCCTATTCAAAAGAAATAAAAAAAAATAACTCACAACTCTAAATGCGAATCGTGTTCCATATATGAGCATATGTAGCTTACCCGAACAAGTATCCACATATGATTTTTGTTCTCCTCTAGAACTTCCTTCCAATACCTGAAATTGAATGGGGCATTTTTTCGGATAACAATGCCTGCGTCAGATTTTAAATTCGAAGAAGATAACCCTACTAAACGACCCTCCGAGATTAGGATTTGGATGTTCTCCCCGCGCTCTAGCTTTTTCTGAAAACCAATCCCTCTTGTTGGTCCCCTGCCTCGCTTCCTGGAACTAGAACCTATTAAAAAAAATAGCATAAGTAATCACAGTAAAAAAAGAGCACACATACATATCTCTTTCATCCGTAATAACCCAAAAAAGAAATCTATGACAAGAAATATAGAATAAAATCAATGAGTAAAGCTACTAACTTCACAATTATATCCTCGTTGGTATTAGCACCCGATGAAACAGTGTCTGTAAAATCGACAACATTTTGATGACTAGGGTGTGAAGGAGGGTGATTGGACTCTCTCACAAATTGTTGCAGTGGTGTTACTCTTCGACCTATAACATGCATGAAATGGATCAACATAATACTAATTAAATTTATACTTAAAAAAACATTGATATCCCTACTTAACTAAAATTATTTATATGTTGTCAATTAATATGTTTCCAAATACGAAGATCGTACCCTCATAGTAGTTAACATCAAAAGCGATATCATTGGGAGAGTCGTTGATATTTGGATTAGTTGAACTAGAATGAAGACGCATATATTCCCTTGTGAATCTTTGTCGTGTAAACGATTTTGGGGAGCGTCCACGACTGGAGCCTAATACAACAAAACAAAAGGTTACATTAGCTATGCAGATATTTATGCAATATCTATCGGTGCACACCCAATGTGTATGCGATGCATATTGATATCAAAAGGATGAAAACAAAATAAATCATATACGAAATTAAAAACAATCAAAATAAGAAGAAAAGAAAGAATTAGGGATATATAGGTTTTCAACAAACAATTGAAAAACTATATCTGAGCGTATATAGGTCTTCAACAAACAACCTCATGCCCTGCCTTTAAATTTGAAAGGCCCCATGTGTAAGCTACAAGGTTTGACATGAGATCTGATCTGAAGACTATTTTACGCACTCGGGCCCCCTCTTCTGTCCATTTTCTGTATGAAATCTCATAATTACATGCATGTCATCAGAATTCGTATGCAGTATGTAACCATTGTAATTATAACACATGGCATGGCATGGTTGCAAAATGCAAAATTGGGCCCAACAGAGCATAATTTTTAACACTGATAAAAACTGAATGCATATGAGAAGCTAGATATGGCTTTTGAGAACAAAACAGTAATGAAACTAGCTTGTTCATGTAATCATAGAATATTATTAGCACTACTAATGATAAGTTTTTCATAGGCTTGAAGCACGCACTGTTTTAGGCACAAGTGTTCTTGGTGCTGCCTTATAGTAATCAAAAGATACACACTCGCTCAAACACTTTGGATTATTGGTCTGTGAATATTTCGATATATTCAATCTTGCTCGAACACTTTGGATTCTCTGCATTTCACAGACCAATAATTAACAATAGTATGATATTACATGTAGGCTGTACTAACAATAGTATGATATTACAAAAGAAAAAGAGATTTGGCATCCATCCACCATAGAAGAGTTCACATTTAAATCTTCCTTCCAATGCTGCATTTCACAGACAAATAATTAACACATTCTGGAGTTCAAACCGATCGTGGGATAGGTCATTGCTGGATAGAAAATTTCCAACAATAGTTGCAGTAAAAATCAGTAGCTTTAAGGAAATCTGGTATGATTGTCCTGATAAACTAATTTGGAGACCAAATTCTACAGGTGTTTTTCAAACAAAATCTGCTTGGGAGATTTGCAGGCCTAAATTCACCTCCTAAGCTAGTTTCAAGTGTATTTGGCATTCAGTTATCCATAAGAATAATCATAGAGTCCAACCCCAACCAAATATACTTTCTGAGGGATCTTAACACCATTGGCTTTTTCGATTTTCCATCTAGATTCTCCACATGTTGGACATTTAGTTTTTTCCTTATTTGGTCCCCAAAAGAGAACACAATCATTTATGCAAACATCAATCTTCACATAGTCTAACCCCAGGTCACGAACTATTTTCTTCGCCTCGTAAAATGACTTTGGAATGTGGGCATCATCTGGAAGTGCATTGTTAAAAAGTTCAAGAAGCGAGTCAACATATTTCTCACTCCAGTTGTTCATGGACTTTAGATGCATTAGCTCAACAATGAAAGATAATTTAGATATCTTCTGACAACCCGAATACAGTTGTTGTTGCGTATCCCTGGCTAATCTAGCAAATTTTTCTCCTTCACCCTCGGGCATTTGAGTAGCATGGCCATCAGATTCATCCCCTAAAACATCATTGTTGTAAGGTGTGGCAAACATATCATGTAACATTCCCTCCATGTCATCTGGCTCAAACTCATTTCCAGTGTGTTCTTCCTGCCCTATAATATCATCATCTCCAACTTCAAACTCATACTCATTGTAATCATAAGCATTATCGTTCTCTAATTCCAATGCTTCACCGTGATATATCCACCTAGTATAACTCTTCACTATGCCATGTATAAGCAAATGAATTTGAACATCTTGACGATTTTTCCAATAGAAGTTATTACATTTCTTACACGGGCACTTAATCTTGCCATTTTGCTCAACATTAGCAAATGCAAAATCAAGAAATTCTTTAACCCCATCTCGATATGCACTGCTAATTCTATTTGGATGATGCATCCAACTCTTATCCATTTCAAAACCCTACAACTTGAGAGAACATTCAAAAATATCAATGATAAACAAATAACAATAAAATCACGAGATATTTAGGAATAAGGAACAGTAGTTATATTTAAAAAGCACGCAATTGTGCGCGATGTAGTGCGCGATTGCGCTTTTGTGTGTGATAACGCGACATTGCCCACTCTGTTTGCGAGAAGCCCAAATAGTGTGCGCTATTGATGACATAGCACGCGATTTTGACACTTTTTTATGCCATTTGCGTGATTGACCCTATTTAGTGCTATTTGGGAGCAATTCGGGCACAAGTCATTTTAATGCATCAATTACAAAACTGCGTCGTTTTGTTCCTTTCTTCATTTTTCCCTTTTTTTTTAACCTTTAAAAATGCAAATCAATATCTTAAAACGCTAAGGGTGTGTTTAATTGTATAAAATAAGGTTGTTTTCCAAAAGAAAATTCTGAAAAATTTCCATAAAAATGAAAATATATTCAAATTTATTTTTCCAAAAAAAGTTGGAAAATAGTTTTTAGATTTTCCAAATTTCCATAAACTACTTTACAATATTTTCAATAAATTTTCGAAACGTTCAAAATTACATTTACAACCCTATTTTTTTTTGCAAATTACACTGTGGCCCCTAAAATTAAAAAAAATACATTTTATTCCTAAATATTAAGAAAAAAAATAATAAGTCGAAAACTATCGGTGAATTAGGATTTGGCCCATGAAATCTCCGTGGTTATATTAATGTCCCTAAACTTTCTATAAATTACATTTTAGCCATTACACTATTGGTAAACTACGTTTTAGACATCAAAGTTTCTCTAAGTTATATTTCGTCGTTTTAAATATCTACAAATTATATTTTAAAAATAATGGTCTATTTCTAACAAATGAATGTGCTTCCCTCGTTCTTTAAATGTTCTATTGAAAATGAAAATAAAAAATAGAAATGAAAACTCAAAATAAAAAACAGAAAATAATTTTTTGTTGGAAATACGATTGGAGGTCATACATCCAATATGGATATAAACCCATAATAGATAATGAGATTCATATCTCAAACACGTAATAAATACTACCATACAAAAACAACTACATTGAAAAAAAAAACTGTTTTAGCTATAAAAAATAACTCCTGTTTCAGCTCTTAAAAAATTATCAAATACCAAAAAGTCCCTAAAATATTTTTTAAAACACATTTAGTTCAAGCCTTTTGTTTTGTACCAAAACGTCCCTTGTTCTCTTATCTTTAAAGGCCGCGCTAGCGGCATGGTAAAGCCTTTTTGGAATGGTGAAGGACTTTTTGGTGCAAAATAAAAAGCCTTTGACTAAACGTGTATTAAAAAAAATTATAGGGGTTATTTGGTATATGCCCCATTAAAAAATAACTATTTCAGCTAAAAGAAATGTTTCAACTATTAGAAAGAATAAAAACTATTTCAGCTATAAAAAAAACTCTACATACATCAATTTTTTTTTATTAAAATCCATTTAACATGGACTGAGTTGAAGTTCACACAACCACAAATTCAGTAATGGGGATATATGTATGTATGTGTACATTTAAGTAAATACATGGTATAACCTTGAATTTAAAATAAAAAATTATAGAAATGTACTTACCTAAGATCTCTGGAAACCAACTGAATTAGGAAGAAAACTTTTGTCCCCAATCACGTACTGAATTTCATGAAAATACAGAAAAATAATAGATGTTACCATAAAATTGCAAGAAAGTTAATAAAACTTAGCAAAAGCAATGAAACCGAAAAAAAAAATCAAAGATTTTATAATACTCATTTGAAACTTGATTCAAATCAAATGTATAATAGATATGTAGCTATATGTATATGTGATTCAAATCAACCCATCAATAAAATAGGTAAAAATTTCATAATACCCATTTAAAACTAGATTCAAATCAAACCTATGATACACATATATATACATATATAGTGATACATAGCTGATTCAAATAAGCAAAGATTTGAAAGCTAACCTTCAATGCAACTTTCAAAGCGCCCTTCAATGAGAGAGAGAGAAACCCTAGGTTGTTTTTCCGGAGAAGGGAGTAGAGAAACGTGAGAGGTGAGAGGTGGAATCACGGGTCGAGCGGGTGCACATTTGGTGTATTTGATCATTTCGTGCCTCTGATTTGAGCGGACTCCTAACAATTTTTTTTTTTCTAATTTAGTATTTGGAGGCAAAAGTAAATTCTTAATTAAATTTAATTTACAAAATATTTTGTTGCAAAATTTCAAAATCGCCACTAAATGTTGATTTTTAGTAGCAATATTTTTAATTTGCCACCTACTTCACTACAATTTACTTCCCGCCAGCTAAAATTTTTTGCGCCAAACTTTTAGTGGCAATTTTTGTGACAATCTCACATTTTTTCTACTAGTACTTCCTCTACAATTATTTTTAGTGGCAATGAAAATTTTTGCCACCAATTATTATATTTCATGGCAAAAAATCGTTTTGCCACCAAATAAATTGCCACCAATTGGCAACTTTCTTGTAGTGAATGAAGAAGAAGAACGGTCTTCTCCACAAGGGTATGAACAAAATAGTGTTTGTGTTCTAGGGTTTCAAAATGATTCACAAATGATTTGGAAATTTGTTTGAATCAAAACATGAGTTTTGGTAACTCACAAAGGTGAAGACTTTGAGTTTATGAACTCTGAAAATCGTGTGTAGAAGTCTTACCAAACCAACTCCCCGTAGTGGGTTTATAAAAGAAAACTGGCCCTTAAAAATCTGACCACGATCTGCACGATTCTATTCGAGGCGGACCGGTCCGGATCTGAGGCGGATCGGTTCGAGGTCGGACCGGTTCGTTTTTGTAAGAGGTCTCTTCTGTTCGCATTCGGTCCGTGGTATACAGGATTGTGAACAAGGAAGATCGGTTCGGATTGAGGCGGATCGGTCCGGAGGGGCGGACCGGTTCCTTTTCAAAATGGGTGGACCGGTCTGGCTGCCTAGAATTTTGATTCCTTCATTTCTTTGATATTCGAATCCGTTGATGACGATGTGTACTTTGAATATCTTCAACGATGTAACGACTTATGACATATGCATAAATATTGGACAATAATGTCCTTACAAATCTCCCCCTATGTCTATGCCGGTACAAACATAAAAACAAACATCCGAATTATCAAGTATAAAATTTCCTATTCAAATCTACCCTTCCATGAACCCAAAGCTGAAAAGGTACAAATGAATAAGACTTCATCGTTTGCTCTTCGAATCTTCAGGAATCTCAACGCTTTTCTCATCAGGGTGTGCAATCTAATGATAATCTATGAAGTACCTACACACATGAGATAAAGCAAATACCAAGTGACGTATCGAGTTTGAAATGAGATAAACATATATACCAATTTATGAGAAAACTCAAACTTTCAAAATGCCCCCATAATAAGATAATTCGTTCTCCCCCTTTTTATGATGTCCCCAAATAGACAAATGAGAGAAATAAATCAACCAAGTAAGTGCGGGGTGTCACAAGGACTAAATCACACCATGAATGAACACAAAACAACCAAGTCGGTGATAGCGTTTAATGAAGGTGTGTGATCAAACTCGATAGAAAAATCAATGCATACAAACCTGACATATGTGCACAATGAATATTGGATATTCCTAACGAATGAACTCAAATGCTTCCTTTGGTGTAAAAGAATGGCAATATAAGACATTGATTTAATCAAATCAACAAATCAAAGCTCAAAGTGATTTCCACACCAATAACGTCCAAAACGATTTTATGCTTTTTAGGACTTTCAAGGAAGTGCAAACCTGTTTAAACATTCTCCAACCAAACTCCCTCAGATATATATTTTGAATAGAGGTATGCTAAATTCTCAAACTTTGGAGAATTGACGGTGAAACCTAAATGGCCCATTTTTGGCATGTATTTCTTTTTATTTCCTTTATTTGTTTTTTCGAGCTCTTTTAACCTCTTTGGACCTCGAATAATAAAATTCCTCAATTTTTTATGTCCTTTTTAACGGTCGCTTTTGCGCAAAGGATAGATGATTACCTTTCGCAGCCCCTCCCCGTTATCAATTTAAACACACTGTCTCACCAAAATGATTTTTCACATGCAATCCAATCTTTTCAAGTGTTATTGCATATTGAACGTTGTATAGACATAATTGAGATGGAAACACTCAAGCCAATATGAGATAGACAAGTGCAATAATCAAATATAGACGTGCATGTGTGTAATAAAGGATATAGGAGTCAAACATGTAGGAAGATATCACTAATCACATCTCAAAGACTCCAAACAATGTAAAGCACATGGATGAAATGATGTAGCGTCTCAAATCTCTATCAAACAGTCACATGGATAAAATGGAATGAAATTGTGACTCGGCTATCTTAAATGCTCATCCATAAAAGGTGCAAAAACAAAAAAAAACTTTTTGGATTTTTCAAGAATTTTCTAAAAAGGAAAATCTTTTTGGAATTTTTGCTTTTAACAAAATAATAAATAAACAAAAGTAAAACAAACTAATGATACAATCTAGCAATAGGAATCAGATGATATGATAATGACAATGCATCCTATGCTGGACATGGACCAACCCCTCAGTCAACTGTGCAAATCCCCAAAGACATCCTAAGACTCTCAAATCTAAGGGCATCTAAAGGTTTCATGAAAATATCGGCTAGCTAACGGTCGGTGGGAACGAAACTCAGGGATACGACCTTCTCCTCAACTAACTGACGTATGAAGTGCTCGCGTAACCTGATGTGCTTTGTGCGCGAATGCTGGACTGGATTGTGGGATATGTGAATCACGCTCGTGTTATCACAGGAAATGGTCATGGTGTCCTGTGAAATCCCATAATCCTCCAGCATCTGCTTCATCCACAAGAGTTGCGTGCAATAACTCCCGGCGGTGATGTACTCAGCCTCTGCAGTGGACAAAGAGATGGAGTTTTACTTCTTGCTCAACCAGGAGACAAGAGCAGGACCAAAATAGAAACACCCACCAGAAGTGCTCCTACAACCATCTACATCCCCAGCCCAATCGACATCCGAAAAGGCAGACAAACGGTCATCGGTATCAAAGGAATACCAAATACCGTATGATAGAGTCCCACTCATGTATTTGATAATACGTTTTAGAGAAAGTAAGTGTGACTCTTTTGGGGATGCCTGATATCGCGCACAGACTCCAACACTAAAGGTTATGTCGGGATGACTGGCAGTCAAGTAGAGAAGACTACCTATCATACTCTGATATAAGGTTTGCTCTACGTCCTTACCTGAAGTGTCCTTACTAAGCTTCATAGAAGTACTCATATGTGTACGTGCATTCTTAGCGGAGTCTAAACCAAATTTCTTCACAAGGTCTCTAGCATACTTGGATTGGGAGATGAATATCCCATCCTCTAGCTGATGAACCTGGAGACCAAGGAAGAAAGTGAGCTCACCTACCATGCTCATCTCAAACTCACTTTTCATCTCCTCCTCAAAGTGGTGAGCATGCTGGGAGCATATGAATCCAAAGACTATGTCGTCCACATAGACCTGGGTAACCAAAATAGCACCGTCATATCTCCTGATGAACAACGTCATATCAACTCCCCCTCTCTTGAAGCCACGACCTAAGAGATAGAAAGTAAGCCTCTCGTACCAAGCATGGGGTGCTTGCTTCAAACCATACAAAGCTTTCCTCAGATAGAAGACGTGATACGAGTGCTTAGGGTCTTCAAACCCTTTTAGTTGTTCCACATAAACCTCCTCCTGCAAAATACCATTCAGAAAGGCACTCTTGACATCCATCGGATATAACTTCAAGTGCAGATGACATGAGATGGCGAGTAGTACGAGGACGAACTCGATCCTCGCAACAGGAGCAAATGTCTCCCCAAAGTCTACACCCTCAATCTATGTGTAGCCTTGAGTGACCAACCTAGCCTTGTTTCTGATTATGGTACCATTTTCATATATTTTATTCTTGAAAATCCACCTGGTACCTATCACATTAGTATCACTAGGTTGGGGGACAAGTTCCCAGACATTGTTCTTTTGAAACTAAAGCAACTCATCTTGCATAGCAGATATCCAGTGTTCATCCCTGAGTGCTTTTTTGTGATTCCTGGGCTCGACTTTGGACGTGTAGCAAAGATAGCTAACAACGTTCTCTAGCTGAGCACGAGTCTTGACCCCTAGAGTGGGATCGCCAACAATGGCAGAAGGATCATGACTCTTGCGAACCCAAGATGGTGTGTCCCCTAATACGGGTGTAGGGTCCACAGAGTGTGGGTGAGGGAAAAGTAAGTCACTCCCAGAGAAGTCCTCATCCTCACACTATAGGTTAGGATCAATAGTCGTCGAAGATTCGTCATCTTGTATGGTGACGTTTATTGATTCCATAACCTTAGAGCTCTTCAGGTTAAAAACCTGGTACGCTCTGCTATTCGATGAATATCCTAGCAATATTCCCTCGTCGCTCCGGGAGTCAAACATTCCTAGCTGCTCTCTATCCCGTAGGATATAGCATTTACTCCCAAAAATACGAAAATATGCAAGGTTAGGTCTCTTACCAGTCCATAATTCATAAGGCGTCTTAAGTGTGTGTGGATGCAGGTAAACCCTATTCATCGTGTGGCATGCAGTAGACACTGCCTCTGCCCAAAATCTCCTAGAAACCTTACGGCCTAGAAGCATAGACATATCCATTTCCTGGATCGTTCTATTCTTTCTCTCAATAATCCCATTTTGCTGAGGAGTTATCACGGCAGAAAACTCATGTTTGATCCCGAGGCTATCACAGTAAAGATCTACCTTTGCTTCTGTGAATTCAGTGCCATTGTCACTACGCATCCTATTAATAGTGACAACGTGTTGGTTTTGTAGGACATGGCACTTGGTCGTTAAAAACTCTACAGCATCGGATTTCTCTCTCATAAAACCTATAATAGAATATCTAGATAAATCGTCCACCATTACGAGAATGTATCTCTTACCACCTAGACTCTTCGTACGAGTAGGACCCATAAGATCCATATGAATCAACTCAAGAACACGAGAGGTGGTAATGGAATGCAACTTCCTATGAGGACTATGGATTTTCTTTCCCAATTGATAAGGTCCACAAACCGTGGAAGTTGGCTTTCCAAGTGATGGTAAGCCACGTACTAGATCCTTTTTAGCTAAACGGTTTAAATATCTAACGTTTACGTGACCTAGACGTTGGTGCCACAGATCCATAGGAGTGACCGTGGCGCTATTGTAGACAAGTGAGGATGTGGGCTCAATCCCATAGCAGTTATCCTCTGTCCTCACCCCTTACACTAAAAGTTTACCGGCTTGATTATAAACCTTACAAGCTTCCCGGTCAAACTTTATCGCAAAGTCATTGTCGCACAGCTGGCTGATACTGAGAAGGTTTACTTTCAAACCTTTGACATACAAGACATTTTTTAGCTTAGGAAATCCTGATAACTCTACTGTACCTTGTCCTATAATGCTAGACTTTCTCCCATCTCCAAAGGTGACTCTACCATCCTCATAATCCTTAATGTGAGTAAAAAGTGAGACATCACCTGTCATGTGTCTGGAGCATCCACTATCAAAATACCACCGAGAGGTATTATGTGCTTTGAGGGCGACATGGATAACAAGGGGCCTTTTCTCTATCTTAGGTGCCCAAGAATAGGTAACTTTATGTTTACCCTTGTTGTTGTTGGTTTTGTCCAGAATGCGGGAAGCATTCATTAATGGTAAGGACATCTATCGGAATTCCTCCATCAGACTCTATGAAGTGGCAGCCAAAAACTCAACACGCTCTCTCAGGCTGGCAAAATCATCAGTATGATGTGGTGGAGCAGTAGTACATCGAGTCCGACCCAAACTATAGCAAAATTCCCTGAGGTATCCATTTCTTCTATAATGAGTACAAAAGAGCCTAGTCTTAGAAGGACCTTGGTTTGCTTTTCTTGGTCGAGCTCTCCTTCTTGGTTTTTGATGATGACCATATGGAGTCGTAGTAAACTCAGGAATTGGTCCAGGTGCAATTTGGGACGTGGAGGCACCATCAAAACCTATTCCCTGCCTATCACCAAAACTTAAAGCGGGACCGAGGAGCATCTTTCCCATCTTCCCAGATCTGTCCTCGATTTGTATCTTGACTTCCCGTGCCCTCTCAAGGTCATGAGTAAGCTGGGCAAAAAGGGCATCAAGTTTCTTCCGAGTCTCCAGAGAGGAATGAAGCTCACTCGTAAGACTAGCCACTTGATTCGTCAAGTGCCCTTTCTCTTTCTCAAAATGACTCTCTCTCTTTAAACAAATTTTCTTTCTTAACACATGCAGACTCTCTTTCTCTCATAGCGGTGCCAGTGGAGGTCGCTTTCTCTCTCGTATCTTCTAACTCTTATTCTAACGCGGTGATCCTAAGAACTAATGCTTTGCTACGCTTTTTAGTTTTAAATGACTCATTATATAACTCGGCGTAGGCGCGTTGAAGGTTACTCTCTCTCTCACTTGCGTCATCCTCTCCTTCACTTACTTTGCTCTCACTGTCGAGGTGTCCTTGTGAAGTAGCATCCTCATCGTTGTGAGATACACTAGAAGTACTCACAAGACTAGCCATGAATGCAGTGAAGTTACACTCATGTGGTGACTCATCTCCCGAGTCCACCGACTCGACCTCACTGTCGTCACTAAGGGTAACATTAAGGACAACTTTGCCCTTTTCTCTATTCAGACGAGTGGCACACTCAAACGCTCTATGACCCTTACCTTCGCACTCAAAGCATCTCTCACTGTCTTTCTTAGGAGGGTCTTTGAAATCTTTCTCATTTTTCTTTACAAACTTATTTTTCTTAAAATTCTTTTTATCTTTGAAATTTCCACTTTTCTTGAATTTAAGAATTTTCTTGAAGTTTTTAGCAAATAAAGCCAAGTCATCTAAGTCAAATTCACACTCAGAATCATACGTTACTATCTATCTCTTTCTGGATGACTAAAATCTTTTTCTTCCCGACCCCTCACTTTTTCTCTCTTGGGCATTAAGTGCAATTCCCTTATCTTTAGACTTGACAGATTTAGGAAAGATGTCAATTTCATAAGTTTGCAAGTCTCCTACAAGTTCGTTCAATTTTAGCGTATTTAAATTACCCATAGAATTTAGCACAGTGACTTTAGGGATAAAACGCTTAGGCAATGATCTAAGAATCTTTTTCACAACTCTAGCATTAGGAATTTGTTCACCAAGATTAAAGCTAGTATTAACAATATCAGACAACCTAGCATAAAAATCATCAAAGCATTCAGTTTCAAGCATGGTGATGGTTTCAAATTGAGTTGTTAAATTTTGCAATTTAGATTCTTTTACAACATTAGTTCCTTCATGGGTAAGTTGTAAAACATCCCATGCCTCCTTTGACGTGGTGCAAGTCATGATACGTCAGAACTCATCGGGAGTGATGGATCCGGAAATAGCACTCAAACCCTTAGAATTGAAAGAAGACCATTTAAATCCATCTTCAGTCCAAGAAGTTACAGGTTTTAAATTGATCACGTTTTCAACAGTGATGGAGGGAGGTGTCCACCCTCTTTCAACTAAAATCCAAACCCGTTCATATATGGCCTTTAAAGCCGAATTCATGCGGGCATTCCAATATGCATAATTTGTCCCGTCAAAAACTGACATTTTATTATACGATTTCTCCATTTGAACATGCTCTTTTTCAAAAATCAATTTTTTCAGAAAATTCATATCTTAGAAAATTTTTACGGAAAATAGGAATACGCGATAGATTAGCGTAACCTTCTCTGATACCAATTTGAGAGAGTGTGCGCTTGCGTTCAAATAAGAAATTAAATAATCAAACTCAGTTCAACCTAAATCAACCCTAAACAAGAAGCAACGTGTGATTGAAATAATATGAAATCATTCAAGGGATATTCAAACACACACATGTGAGGAAAAATCCCCCCAAAGGGCAAAACCATTTATTTTCATTATAATATTGTAACATAAAATTTCGGATTACAATGAAAAATACAGTGACATAGAATTACCCGCAGGTGTCGGATCTGTAGTCGGTGGCTGGAAGTTTCCCTTTCCAGGAGGACAGCAATGAAGAAGAATAACGGTCTTCTCCACAAGGGTATGAACAAAACAGTGTTTGAGTTCTAGGGTTTCAAAACGATTCACAAATGATATGGAAATTTATGTGAATCAAAACATGAGTTTTGGTAACTCACAAAGGTGAAGACTTTGAGTTTATGAACTCTGAAAATCGTGTGTAGAAGTCTTACCAAACCAACTCCCCGTAGTGGGTTTATAAAAGAAAACTGACCCTTAAAAATCTGACCACGATCTGCACGATTATATCCTAGGCGGACCGGCCCGGATCTGAGGCGGATCGGTCTGAGGTCGGATCGGTTCATTTTTGTAATAGGTCTCTTCGGTTCGCATTCGATCCGGGGTATACTAGATTGTGAACAAGGCGGATCGGTCCGGATTGAGGCGAATCGGTCCGGAGGGGCGGACCGGTTCCTTTTTAAAATGGGCGGACCGGTCCGGCTGCCCAGAATTTTTATTCCTTCATTTCTTTGATATTCGGATCTGTTGATGACGATGTGAAATTTGAATATCTTCAACGATGTAACGGCTTATGACATACACATAAATATTGGACAATAATGTCCTTACATACACAATATGACAGGACGAGATGCTAAAAAATAATTAGCACGTTGAATAAATCGCAACAATACAAATGCGCATATATAAATCAAATGTAATACTCAAGCATTATGTCAATATTAATTTCTCAACAACACATCAATAGGTCAGTAGGCCTCACTTCACCTCCCCTAGCCATCTCAAAGCCATATAACTGTTTTTGGACTATTAGCGGGTGCCCATTCTCCGTGCCATATTAAAAGCTCATGACACTATGCTCAAATCAATAATATAATATATCTCAATGAATCAAATAATAGATTCCAACAGTTTTTCAGGATTTCAATGAATATCACAATTCAACATGAGTGCAATTGACAAAAAAAAAACAAACGAAATACTCTCGAGAGAATTTAGGATCATATTGTGTAAGTCTCGTACCTCAAAATCATCACGTGAATTGTCACTTAAATTTCAGCCTCAAAATCTGATTGCACCATCACGTTCCTCTCGCGGAAATAATCAAAACTCGTTCTAGCCCAAGCTCGAGAAAATACCAAATAGGCCTTCAAATATTGAGTCAAACACTTGATTAAGTTTGGGGCTAAAGTTTGTATATGAAAGGGAATAATTTTAGAGAGGTCTTCTTGTTGAAAAGTTCATGAAAAAGTGATTTGAAAATCCAAGCCACAAATTTATTGTGATATATAAAGGATTAAGAGTTTGATTAAGAAAAGAGTTCTAATCAAATACAAACACTAAAAAAACATTCCGGACGATCCGACCGTTGGAATTGGTTAAAATTTAACGGTGTAGTAGCTGAAGATGAGAGGAAGCTGCACAAAATTTCACCTTGATCAGACGGTTGAATATTTTTATAAATGTTTTTCTAGAGAGTTTTATGTTTTGAGGACTCTTAGAGATTTTTATGTTTTAAGGACTCTTTTAAACGGCCCAAGACTTGTATATACTCATATTACGAGTCTTTTAAGCTAGATTTTCGAATTACGAATATAAAAACTAATATTATTAATTATTAAAAATAATTAAATCCAAAATTTTATTTTTCTCTGATTTCCAAAATAAATTTAAAAATTTCCTTTTAAAAAATTCGGGTTATTACAAAATTCACCCCCACCCACCCACCCATCCCTCTTGAGTATAATCTGGTCAACACTATAAACTTCAACTCCCTCTTCATCTTTCGTGAGTTTAAAGCTAGGGACCACCGGATTGTGTATAGAGTTGCACTAATCCATATTGAACCTCTCCAGAACCTCCTGAGCACACTTTTTGTAAGAACATTTTCTACATTTTCTGGTTTACATTAGAGTATGTCGTATACCGCTACAACCATTGAAGATTTATTCAATACCAATCATGCATCAAGACGGAACCGAATATTAATGCTCTTCAATAGAAAAGCCTCCGCGAGATGAATTTTGGTAAGGCTGTATTATAGTCCCTTTACAATTCATTTTAATTGTTGGGATAATTTTTCTAAATGATAGAATTTTTTTTAACTATTTTTAATCAATTGAGGCATTGTGTTTCGTCAAAAATAAATTTTTCTATGTGTTGAGGTGAACAAAATTTGACGCTGACGTCATTCAAACGACATCAGTATGTCATTCGAGTGACATAAGGATGTTGCGCGAAGTCGTGTGTTTGACACCTGTCCTCATTCAAGCGACATTGTTACTTCGTTCGAGAGATCTTCTGACTCAATTTTTTATATAAAGCGTGTTAAATGAGTCATGGTTTCTTAAGCAGACGTAACGTTTTTCATTCTGTAAAAAATGCAAAGCAGCGGAACACTTTGTCTTCTTCAATTTAGGGTTCAATACTTTGTTTTTCAATTCACAAAAATCCCAATAGTTTAGTGAATTATTTTGGAACCCAAGATACGATATTTGCTGGAGTTTCTCTTGTAGGAAAGATTTCCTACTACTCATTAAGTATTTCTTGAGGGAGGTGCTGGGCTGACTACGACTGCGGTCTTTTGGAGTACTCGTGGATGATCCTTGCTGTCTTATGGAGTTGCTGTGGAATTCCATTACTGTTTCAGAACTACGCATTCTTGTGGGTATCTGCGGATATTCATTGTTAACTTCGCTTGTAATCTTGTGAATATTATTAAGTGAAATGAAAAAGTTTTCCCTTTTGGATTTTTTCCTGGAATCTGTGTCAGCAATTTATTTATGTTGGTTTGATTTTACCCACATAGATGTATATTTTAGGGCTGAATTAAATTAGTGTAAAAATTGAGTCCAATTAAATAAGTTTATAATTGGTATTTGAAAATTCGATTTAATCAATATCACATAGCTTTCTCAAATTGGTATCAGAGCGGGTTTCTCTAATTTATCGAGTGATCCTATTTTCCGCAAAAAAAATTAATATTGATTTTTTTAAAACTGATTTTGAAAAATCGTAACGTTTCCGAATGAAAACTTATATAATCGGTTGCCAATTTTTCATGGGTCTAATTATGCTTCCTGGAAAGACCGTACGAAATCGCATTTGAAAGCTATTGATGAGCAAGTTTGGGTTATTTGTGAAAGACCCCGGACTCCTCCCACTGTAATCACAAATAATGTTACCAATTTAAAACCTGTGGCGGACTGGAGTGAGGATGAGTTTGGATGGAGTAATTTTAATTTCGTTGGCTAAGTGCAATTTTTGGTGGCATCACATCTGAAGAGTTTCAACGAATCATGATGTGCACCGCGTCGAAAGAAGCATGGGATGTTTTAAAACTTACCCATGAAGGCACTAATGCGGTCAAAGATTTTAAACTTCAAAATTTAACTACTCAATTTGAAACAATAATAATGCTTGAATCTAAGTGGTTCGATGATTTTTACGCACGTTTATCCGATATTTTCACACTGGTTTCAATCTTGGTGAGCACATTCCTGATGAACAAGTGGTTAAAAATATTTTGAAATCTTTGCCTAAACATTTTATCCCTAAAGTGACTGTTTTAAATTCCTTAGGAAATTTGAGCAATTTAAAGTTAGAAGAAGTGGTAGAAGACCTCCATACATATGAGATTGACATGTTTCCTAACACTTTCAAACCTAAGGATAGAGGGATAACACTTAGATCCCAATCTAGAAAGGGGGAGGAAGTGTCCAAGAGAGATAAGAAAAAAAAAGTGAAAGTTTGTGAGTCTGAGTCTGAGGGAGAATTTGATTTTGATATGACCTTGCTTGCCAAATTTTTTAAAAGTTTCTCAAATTTTCCAAAGAAAATTCTTCCCATAAAAGATTTTTTGAGAAAAATAAAAAGAAGGATGAGGCAAAAGAGAGCGGTAAGAAAGAGGGCGAGAAAGAGAAATAGGAGAAAGAGAGATGTTTTGAATGTGAAGGTAAGGGGCATAAGGCGTTTGAGTGTCCCACTAAGCTAAAGAGAAAAGGCAAGAAGATTGTCATGCTAGCCACTCTTAGCGATTGTGAGGAAGAGGTGAAGGAATCTGAGGATGAATCTTCACATGGGGTGCGTGTAGCCTTTTTAGCTAGTCACGATCGTACACGTAGTTTGTCCTACAACAATAGAGACACTTGTGCACGTGAGACCCCCGAGGATAGTTTGAGTTTTCTAGAGTGTGTGAGAGTGAGTGAGCTAATGAGGTGATAGTGAGCTCCAAATTGCGTTTAGAGATTTGTACGCCGAGACCTTAAAGACTATGAAGTTAAATAAAGACTTAACTCTTAGGTTGATAGATTTGGAGAGAGATATTGAGAGTTTGACGGGATTTAAAGCGTCGGCGAGTCAACTCGAGAAGGTGAAGGTTTCTTTGGGTGAGCAGTTGATCGCCATAAATCGAGAGAAGAGTGAGCTTATAACCCGTGTGTCACAATTAGAGAGAGATCTTGAATGTGCCCGGGAGGTAAAGGTCAATTTAGAGGATACATCTAAGAAGGTAGGAAATATGCTCTTCAGTCCCGCTTTAGGCAATGTTGAGAGACCAGGATATAGGTCATGAGGATGCATCCACTTTCCAAGTTGCACCCAAGCTAGTTCTCGAGTTTGTGTTTGATCCATATGTCTCTTAACCTAACCCACCTAGACGTTCCATTCAGGATAGGAGAGTGCGCCATAGACTTTTTGAGAGAGGTGTTCCTAGGCCCGTATATGTTTGCACCCATTGTAGGAACATAGGGCACCTTAGGGAATATTGCTTTAAGTTGCATAATGTGTCATGTTTTTATACTACATGGTGGCCATCCCCGATCCTCGCGGTGGGCGGGCGGCGTGAGGGAGGATCCTAGGTCGCGCACATCCCTCTCGGGGGCGCTTCGACCAGCGTTATTTGGGTTAGGTGAAAAATATAGAGAGATAGAGTCGCTAGTCTATTTTACTCAAAACAGACAAAAGAAAGGGAGCCATCCTGAAGGACAGCATCCAAGGACTTACTGTTACATACAAAACCAAAATGATTCAAAAAGGGTCCGGAGGCTAAGTTACGAAATGGGAAGGTGTTAGGCACCCATTCTGCCCTTACGATCTCTCATGGATTTTTGCTATTTTGCTTTATTTTCCCCGTGATATGTGTGCATGTGTATATATAGTGGAGATAGGAATCATCAACTTGTACCATGGAAGAGATAAAGCGAGTCATTCATAGGAAGGTATAAAAATATTAGAAAATAGGATTTACGCGATTATCCTTACGTTGATCGTTATGATGGAACGATAACACATGAAGAATAATACGCCACTAAGACCATATATATATATATATATATATATACTAGCATATGCCCGTGCCTGAAGGCATGACGAAATTTTCCAAAGTACGTAATTGCGAAACGGCGACAATTTTTCAAAATACGTAATAGCGAAACGCAAAAATTTCGAAGTGTAATTTTAAAACAATGTCAAATAGTCCAATAACATTCAAATAGTCTAGATTCATCAAATAAATTCACATATAATACGAAATATACAATATTCATCCATCGAATTCACATTGTCTCAAAAAAAGTGTCAAATTTTTAAAAAATTGGACATAATCTCCTTTATTTATGAAAATATTCACCCTGCTCAACAAATAACAAATACCCCAACATCCAAATTGTCTAAATTCTTCAAACAAATTCACTTATAAAATGAAATATACAATATTCACCAATCAAATTAACTGTGTCTAAAAAAAATGAAGTGTCAATTTTTAAAAAAAAAATGGACATAGTCTCCTTTGTTTATTGGACTATCAACCCTATTTAAGGGGTAACAACAAATCCAACAAATTAAAAAAAAATCCCAAATTCGGAGATGAGACTTAGAAGGCAGGGAAAGGAGAATATGTGGGACTTTCTCAAAATTTTTGTGCCATGGTGCTTCTGGATTAGGTGCTACTAGTGCTGTCTTCCCATCCTTCTTCCCACCTCTGGCCATTATGACTCTCTATTTTTTCTGTACGATTTGACAAACAATAAACATAATTAATCAGTTTCTCGAACAAAGATAGTCACATAAGTAAATATACAACCAGTAAATTGAAATATACAATCACATCCAAATTGTCTAAATTCGAGATTGATTCAGCCGGATCCAATTGGATTACCTCTTTTATAAAAAAATACAGTTTTGAGTTTGATCCCATCATATTCGGTCTACAAATAAAACAAATAACAATATTAGGAAAAATGAAATATTTGAACAGTGCATATATGCATATGCATATATGCCAGTGCATATATGTAGTGCGAGTGTGTGTGTTTGTGTGCGTGTGTGAGTGGGAAAGGGGGGAGGGGACGGGAAGGGGGCGCATGTCTGCGTGTTTGTGTGTGTGTCTGTGTGCGTGAGTGAGGAAAGGGGGGAGGGGACGGGGCCCGGGGACGCGTGTGTGCGTGTGCGCGTGTATGCATATTCATATATGCAGTGCATATATGCATACCAGTGCATATATGCAGTGCGCGTGTGTGCGTGTTTGTGTGTGTGCGTGTGCGTGTGTGAGTGGGGAAGGGGGAGGGGACAGGCAGGGGGCGCATGTGTGCGTGTGTGCGTGTTTATGTGCACGTGTGTGCGTGTGTGAGTTGGGAAGGGGGGAGGGGACAGGGCAGGGGACGCGTGTGTGCATTCCTTGAAAGTAAGAGAAGAACTCGGATATGACAAATATAAATCAAAAGTAAGAGAAGAAGATCACACCTCAAAATTAAGAGAGAGAGAGTATACTTGATTTGACCGAGAGTCGGCCTCTAAAATCAAATTTGATCAATAATTGGCCTCCAAAATCTGAGACAAAATCACAATCAAATCACACAAAAATCACAAAATATATAATAACAATGCATTTATGCTAATGGTCATGATACTTTTACTGTGTGTCACCAAATAACGTCATGGAACTTACTAAAATTATACACACAACCTGGCTTAAGGACATATAATTGAAGTCATCCGATAAATAATCCCCAATCATGTTGTAACTCATTGCTATAATATGGCAAATGAAGATTAATTGAAAAAATATCAACAGAAACTGTAAGAGAGCTTGAAAATTGGGCTTTGAAACCTTATAATGAAGTTTAATTTTTGAAAATCTAACCCACGGAACATAAGCTTCGAATTCAACAATAAAGGTAAACACACGATGTTTATAAGGCTGCCGACATAACAGTCTACTATAAGATTGTCGTATAGCAAGGTGTCAAAAACTATATGTTAACACATGAATGCTGTGTTTGGTGTGATATGCATATATATGCAATTTGCGAGGCAGTGTTTGGTGCGATATGCATATTATGCAATTTGCGAGGCAGTGTGTAGTGTGATATGCATATATATGCATTGCATATATATGCATATATATGTTGATGGATATTTCTAGGCTGAGCTTACACCAATATAGCTCGCTCATACTTCCACGGAGTTACTTCAGTCCCAAATAAGGTTTGTACGTCTAAAAATTCGCCTTCGAAAGAAAAACGATGATGGTTCGCATATATGCAGCAACATATATGCATCTACATATATGCATTTGCATATATGCAGCTACATATATGCTGCAGCATATATGCATATGCATATATGCAGCTTGCATATATGCTGGTACATATATGCTACTGCATATATGCAGCCTGTATATATGCTGCTACATATATGCAAATGCATATATGCAGATGCATATATGCTGCCCAATCCCCTTCATACCTCCCATTCACAGCAACTGATTTTAGCCCTGACGAAGGTTGGCTTAACATGGAGTTATTTGTCTTTAGTCGCTTCATATCTGATACAAAAAACATAGCGCGCAACAAACACAAATGCATACAACTCCGTAAATAAATAGAAAATAAGAAAACTAACATAGTATCTTTCATACTGAATACAATTGTAAGGAAGTATATAAACATTAACAACGGATACATGTTGGGCATTTCAGAATACAATTGTAAGGAAGTATATAAACATTAACAACGGATACATTAACAACGATCAGGTGTTGTATGGTACTGTCATTCACCTTATAAGGCATTAAAGCTGTATGAATCCATAGAATATGAGGCATTAAAGTTGTATATCAAATCAAATAAACGTATTATACCCCTGTTCTATCTTTACAAATAGTACCAAATACTTATAACATCTGTTGAAACTTTTCTGGTGTAAAGTTTGGGGGTAAAAAGAGATGTACATAGGCAAGATATGTTGTTCCCTTTGCAACAACATTATAAACGATATTTGTACATGAGGAGATCATTTTGTGAGATTGTGGAACTGAGATTTCAAAGGCTCGAGAATATTATAAGGCAAATGTATGTTATGTGATAAGGCCAAACTTTAAATCTTATAGTTAAAATCATGAAATAGTTTGATGTGTTGTGCTAAAAAGATGATTACCTATGTTTTGAGTTGTTTTTCTAGGTGAATATCAAATAGATAGTTCTAAACGACATATAAGATCATTGAGCATAGCATTGTATACGAAATCATTTCATAACACTAAACCACTTCTCCTACATATTGATAAGCTGAAAAGAAGCTTTATGAGTACTATAAATGAAATAGGATACAATTAGTGAGCCTATAAAAATTATCATTCCCTGTTCAAATGGCAGAGAACAAACTCCTATACAGATACCTTTACACACCTCCTAATCCTTCAAGACTTGGTTTAAAAACATTGACAACTCTTGTTTATTAACTTACCAATTCATATATAGGTACCTAGACACTAAACCAAGTATCATTAATGAAGCCAAACTAAATTTGTGCCCTAGTAATTAAAAAAAGTAGTAATATTGAAATTCAAATAATGGTTGGCCCCTTCTAACACTCTATCAAACTGTTAAAAACATATTTGGTAGTGGCTGCAGACCTGCGTCACTAAAGAAGAGGATTAATCCTCTCTACATAAATGTAACTATAAAGATAAATGTATTCAACCTCAAACTATCACTAAACTCAAATCTGTAACATTAATTATTGTTTTAAAAGACAAAAGAGACCATTGAGCATAACATTGTATACAAAATCATGTCATAACACTAAACCACTTCTCCTACATATTGATAAGCTGAAAAGAAACTTTATCAGTATTATAAATGAAATAGGATACAATTAGTGAACCTATACAAATTCTCATTCCCTGTTCAAATGGCAGAGAACAAACTCCTATATAGATACCTTTACATACCTCCTAATCCTTCAAGACTTGGTTTAAAAACACTCACAACTCTTGTTTCTTAACTTACCAACTCATATATAGGTACGTAGACACTAAACCAAGTATCATTAATGAAGCCAAACTAAATTTGTGCCCAGTAATGAAAAAAATAGTAATATTGAAATTCAAATAATGTTGGGCCCCTTATAACAGTCTACCAAACTGTTAAAAACATATTTGGTAGTAATATTGAAATTCAAATAATGTTGGGCTTGAATCGTGTAAATTGAGATAAATACAATGGCTAAGTTGTGATGTCACAATGACGTGGCACAACCTGAAACCTTTATAGCCACTTAAAATAAGCTCATATCTAGGCCAACTAAATAGGCTCCAAAAACATTTATAGCCACTTAAAATAGGCTCAAATCATATGTTATAACATTAAGCAACTAAATCATGTCGTTCAACTAAAGAATTACTTAAGCTACTCGTAGAGTTCCCAACTTCAATGCTTGGTTTGGCATGATCACAATCACTACTAATAATAAGAGAATCGAAGAAATTAGTAACAACAGCTCATTTCAAACACAATGGAAAAATTCAAAACTATCGCGGCACACAAATAATTATGAATCCCATTGGAAGAATTCAAATCAGATGTGATTTAATAAAAACACCTTACGTGTCACAACAAATCTAAAAGTACACAGTACAGAGGGGGATGAATTAATGAAGTCTCTTTGGCTTTGCTTTTGACATTAACTGTTGCATTCACATTCAATAACATCAGACAACATATAATACCATTCACACATGAAATAGAAGAATAAATACCAAAAGACATTCATAGACATTCCACCATGTGTTATCATAGTCCCTTGCTGCCTCTATAATTTAAGAACCAAAGAAAAAGTAACAGTAGATTGAACAACTCCCCTGGTTAGTTTGAGAAGAATCCGTGGTGCCAATGAAGCGGTAGCGGTAGCATTCACTTCCAACTTTGATCCTACAACAACTCTAGATAAAATATAAACAAACTGAGATTTTTTTAAGAAACTTCTAAATATGAACAAATAATAATGCAAAGAAAAGAGGGAAAAACCAAAAATTGGAAGTCATATCATACCACGGTAATGTTTAGATGATGTGTTACAGAACCACATTCTTGAAAATGTTTTCGTGTAATAGAATTGCTCATATTCCCCTAAGCGAGTCGTCCACTGTGAGTATCAAACCAAATTGTCAAATCGATATGGCTTTCATTTGTATATAAAGAACACAATTAAGTGACCAAATTGTCAAATCGATATGGCTTTCATTTGTATATAAAGAACACAATTAAGTGCAATAAAAAATTAGTTGATTACAAATAGTTGAAGAAATTAGTTACCATGTGCAAAATCGTAAACCACAATCATCATCCATTGCCATAAATGTCTTTAACATCCACATCAATATTCATTGTATCTACAAATAAATCAATATTGAACTATCAGAAATGTAAATATTGACATATCCACAACCCAAAAGTTCAACAAAACCATGATGTTGAACAGTTATGGAGACTTTAAGTGTTCACAAAACCATGATGTTGAACCAATATTCAAAAAACTCACTCCCTGATATTAAACGGAAGAACATCCAAAAAGGAAAAAAAATAAAGAGAGAAACATACAATGCTCATGACTCACGATACCCGTGTTTAGAATCCAGAATACGAAAGAAACAACATTATACAGTTCTAGAAACATACATTCACATAATTGTTTATATCATCGATGTCCATTAAGATTCCAGCTCTGCGTAATTATAACAAAATGTCCTAAAATCAAAACCAAACCAAACCAAACAAATTCAAAATAAATGCCATAATTATTTTGTACATATTTCAAAACAGAAATTTAGAATTAAACCTAAACCTAAAAATAGTGGGAGAGAATGAAAAATCATATAAACCGAGTTTTATATACACCGAGGGGTAATTTTCTATGCATCACACATGTAATTTTATTTGGAGCCCCCAACTATATATAAACCCACACATGGGCTAAGACCCATTTATATCACCCCATTAAACGGGGGGGGGGGGGGGGGGGGGGGGGGGGTGGAAAAAAAATAGCCATAATCTACTGCATTAAGAAAAAAACCTTCAGACAACAATTATCATCAAATCCCTTCTCAACCATGTTAATTAGTACTTTCAAAAGGTCGTGTTATCAGCTAACCACTAAGATTTAGCCATATAGAGCACTGTTACTGGCCACATTGAATACCCAGAACCATTCTCAAAAGATTGAAATCATATTTTTTCAATTACATTTGCGAAAACTAATCTATGGTTTGTATTTTCATAGATTACAAAAATAGGGAAATGGAAAAAAGGAGTATACCTGCAAAAGGAAAAATAGATTTACAAAAAAAGAGGAGTATACCTGCAAAAGGAAAAATAAATAACAAATAAAAAAAATGATAAAACAAATATCAATAGATTTTAACCTAAACCAAATTATTAGATGAACAAACTCGGATAATACAAAAAAATCATCAATAGATTTTAATCTAAACCATAAATCGTACCAGATCAAAAAAACAAATGACCAAACAAATATGAGATCGTGAAAAGAAGTGTGAGAGGAGGTGGCGACGGGTGAGTGTTTAGGAGAGAAAGACTACCTGAAGTCGGAGCTGACTGGCAGCGGGTGAGGTGGAGAGATGGTGGCGGGTGAGGTAAAGAGGGTGCAGGTTGGGGAGTCTTGCAGGGGGTAGTAGAGGGGTAGGGTTGGGTCTTGCAGTCGCAGGGATGAAAACGGGGGTTTGGGGATTTTAATTGAAAATGAAAATGGGGTTAAAGGGGTAGAATGCTTAGGTTATCTCCAATCTCGAGGGAGAGAGAAAGAATGAGAGATACGGGGGCACACCGTGTGTAAATTGGGATGGTGTTACCAAAATGCCCCCATTTTTGAATTAAAGGATAAATTTTAGAGGTAGAAAAAGAGGGGGAAACCAAATAGTTAAGGGGTAGATTTGTAAAAAAAAATAGATGCGATCTGGACCATCAAAATATGTAAGGAGGTGGCATCGATCTAGACCGTTAAAAATGTATACATTTTCAAAAACCAATCTAAATTATCATATATATATATATATATATATATATATATATATATATATATATATATATATATGTATGTATGTATGTATGTATGTAATATGAGAGAGTTAAGTTTGAAGAAAATTAGAAAATGAGAGAAAAAGTAAAAATAGGACTCGAGTCTCGGGTTTTACCCCGAGATGCCTACGTAGCCTATAGAGGCATCAAAGTCCACGTAGTTCGCATGAAAAACGAGGGGTGGAGTTTATCCCATAAATACAACCGGGTAATTCTCTTATTTGTGTGTGTGTGTGTGTGTGTGTAAAAAAGCGCTTTAGTTGTGAGAGAAGTGTAAGAAAAGTGTGAGAATTCCCGTTTGGAATTTATGAGCAAACCCTCTTTTTCTTGTTTTTTGGGTTTTTTATTTGTATGAAAATAATAGATGTGAAATAATACTAAATAAAAATTATATTAAGATGTGTGAGATGAAACAATAGAAGTGCTAAGTAAAAAAACAAGTTATTGCGAATTTATGAGAATTTCAGGGGAGAATTGAGAAAATTGGACCTTCTTGAAGATCTTGCGCTTGATCTTGAATGTTGGAGATCAACCCTTGCACTTGGATGATGATGGAGAGTGGTTAATTCACCAGGTTTGATTAAAAGGATGATGAAAAGTGAAGGTTGGAAAGGGATTTTGATGTGGAAATTACGCTGACTTCGAGAGAGGTTTTCTGGATTTACTAAGAGTGATATGTTTCTGATCTGGGCTCCCTTTTGCAAATGAGACCAGACCCTACTTTTTATAGGCACATGGAATTTTCGATCGGCATAGCCCTGTTCCTGCCAGTCAACAGGTGTGCTTAGGCACACTGCCGATAGGCAGGGTCTGGGACCTTCCGTTTGGTAGTGTCTTTCAGGCCTGTTCAAATAATCGGTCGCAGAGCGTAAACCGTTGATCTGAATCGTGTAGGGGTGGACCGTTGAAAAGGTAATTTAGAGACCTTAGAAAGTCCTTTTTACTTCTCCCGGGTTCGGGAGTTAACTTTGGGTCAAATGTGGCTCGGAAACATTCATTGGTCCATTAAACTGGGAATCGTCGGATGAAAACGGATCGTTCATCCGCATGGTAAGTCCGAATCATGCACGGGGTGAACCGTTGGAAAGGTTAGGAGATTTACTTCGACATTCCAAAGAGTTTTCCTGATTCGGGGAGTTGACTTTTGTCAACCGGGCCTTGGAAGCATTCGGTGACCTTTCGGAGTAAAATAGATCGTTCGTCCGTACCGTAAGTCAGAATTGTGCACGGGGCAGACCATTGGAAAGGGAATTCAGGGCCCTTCGAAGATTCATTTAGTCTCGGTCGAGCTGAAGACTTTGATTTTTGGTCAAACGGAGCCTGTGAGTGCCCGATGGCTTCTAGGTCGCTACTCGGGGTATGACCTGGGTTTGTAGTGATGAAGGGAGGTACTAGGGACCAAAGGAGAGTTTAGGGGGTAACAGAATGGGGTGTCTACAACACGTGTTTTTATGACATATGCACCCACACATGATACTTTGGATGATCCGGCTGATTACATGAGAGAGTTTGCACATATTAGGGAGCAAGTAAAATTTTTGGTCAAATCTTCACATGGTTTGATGGATGTTTTTCAAGGATGTCACCACCTTTGAAAAAGTCCTGTACACCTAACGGTTAAGGTTTAAACTTGTTTTCTCGAATATCATGACCTTCTTGATGATATTTTGTGCCTATTGCTTGTGTGTACCATTTTTATGTTTATATATTTTTTTGATATATTTTTCGAAAAACCAAAAAGATTTTTGTTTTTGAAAACTTTAAGAAAAATACAAAAAGATTTTTTTTAAGAAAAAAATTTAAAAAGCCAAAAAGATTTTGTTTTGATAAAATTTTTGGAAAAAAACAAAAAGAGTTTTGTATTTTGTTTACATCGTTTATCGATGGACATTTAGGATGACCGAGTCACAACATCATTCCATATCCATGTGACTATTTGATAGTGTTTTGATATGCGTCATCATTTCATTTTTGTGCTTTATAATGTTTGGAGTCATTAAGATATAATTTGAGATTATTACCTACATGTTTGACTCTTAGTCTCCTTTAATGCACACTTGCACGTATTTGTTTGATTATTGTACTTGTCTATCGCATGTTTTTCGAAGTGTTTTCACTCAGTCATGTCTTTAAAACGAACCAAATGCGATAAAACTTGACAATGAAAGTAGGGCATGTAATAACCGTTGCCCGTGAGGAATGTGTTTAAATTTGAAAAAATATTGAGTGAACACGGGGAAGGGCTGCGAGAGTATGAAATTAACTCGTCGTGAAAGTAACCGTTTGAAAAGAGCCCGGAAAAATTAAAGCAATAAAAATAATCATATGCCAAAATTGGAGCCAATAGGTTTTATCTAAGGAGAGAAGCGTAAATCACCTTAAGAAAAAAATAAAAGATAAATTATTTATGAAGGTGTTCGGATGGAAAAGTAATCAACGGTTTTGCACGTCTTGACAAAGTCTTGAAAAATAATTACATAGTTTTAGACTTTATTGGTGTGGAAATCATTTTAGACTTTGATGTGTTGATTAGATTGAGTGGATCTCAAATGAATTCAGATTATTTGACACCTAAGGATGATTTTGAATTCATTCGTTAGAAGTAGCTATATTCATCGTGCACATATGTTATGTTTGATTGCATTGATTTTCCTATCGAATTTGTTCCCACCCATTTCTTCCGTTTCCAAGATTTGGTTATCTTAGTGTAAATTCATGTTGTGTGATTTTTGTAAAATTATTTTTACATTTTAGTTTAAAAAATAAAAAAATAAAAAATAGTTGGTAAATGCGTTCAAAGATATACTTGATGGCCGTTCTTGATGATCGTAATTGTTTGATTTGCTTTTCGTGACACTCCATGTTTATTTATTCTTTTCCTTGTTTATTTCATACAAATGAAATGGGGGAGAACGAATTATGATTTTATGGGAGTTTTAATTATGGTGATAATTAAGATTTGAGATTTGTTCGATTTATGTTTATCTCATTTCAAATTCGATACATCACGAAGGTATTTGTTTCTTGTCTCATGTGTGTAGGTATACAATTGAGGATTATTTTTTCACACCATGATGATGACAAAGAAAATTTGAAGATTTGAATATTTTGAAGAAAAGTTTAGACTTGCATTTTCAGTACCTTTACAGTTTTGGGATCATAGAAGGGTATTAGATTTGTATAGGCATTTTGATTTGATAATTCAGATGTTTTTAGTTTGTACCAGCATAAGCATAGGAAGATATTTGTAAGGACATATTCTACATTGTCCGGTTTACATTAGAGTATGTTGTATACCACTACAACAGTTGAAGATTTATTTAAGACCAATCATCCATCGAGATGGATCCGAATATGAACATTCTTCAACAGAAAAGCCTTTATGAGATAAATTTTGGTGAGGTTGTATTTTAGTCCATTTATGATTCATTTAAATTGTTGGGATAATTTTTCTAAGTGTTGGAAAAAATTTCTAGACTGTTTTTAATCAGTTAAAGCGTCGTGTTTCGTCAAAAGAATTTTTTTCTAAGTATTGAGGTTAACAAAATGTGACGTTGATTTCGTTCAAATGACATCAGTATATCATTCGAGTAACATAAGGATGTCACGCGAAGTCATTTGAGAAACAGGTGTCCTCGTTCGAGCGATCTATCAACTCAATTTTTTTATATAAAGTGTGTTAAATGAGTTCTGGTTTCTTAAGAAGACCTGACGTTTTTCATTCTGCAAAACATGCAAAACAGCCGAACACTTTGGCTTCTTCAATGTAAGGTTCAATCCTTTATTTTTCAATTTACAAAAATCCCAATATTTTAGTGAATTATTTTGGAACCCAAGATACGATCTTTGCTAGAGTATCTCTTGTAGGGAAGATTTCCTACTGTTGATTAAGTACCGCTTGAAAGAGGTGCTGGGATGACTACGACGACGGTCTTTGGGAGTACTCATGGGTGATCCTTGCTGTCCTGTGGAGTTTCTACAGAATTCCATTACAGATTCAGAAACTGCGTGTTCTTATGGGTATATATGGATATTCATTGCAGATTGTAATCTTGTGAGTATTATTAAGTGAAATAAAAAAGGTTTTCCCTTTTGGGAATTCTCTTGAAATCTCTGTGTCAGCAATTTATTTATGTTGGCTTGATTTTACCCACGTAAATGTATATTTTAAGGTTAAATTAAATTTGTTTAAAAATTGACTCTAATTAAATAAGTTTACAATTAGAATTTGTGAATTCGGTTTAATCAATATCTCATAGCTTTCTCACTTTTGTTGGCTGATAAAAATACGATATGTCATTTGTAGCACCTCAATACCAAGGAAATATCTCATTCTTCAAAGACCAGTCATGTAAAATACAATTATCATGAATTTATTAAATTATTCGAACATCAATTGATCATTGCTAGTAAAGATGAAATCATCAATATAAAGACACAATTAAAATTCTACCTCCACCCACAGTTCTAATGAATAAAGTATGCTCGTAGGGAAGTTTAATGAAACCTTCTTTGATGAAATATGCCTCAATGCGACTATACTCAGCTTGGGGGCCTGTTTGAGTCCATATAAGGCCTTTTTGAGTTTATAGACCTTGGATTCATGCCCTTTCCGTTCATAAACCAGAGTTTTCTCAACAAAGACCTCTTTATTAATTTCCCCATGTTGAAAAGTTGACTTGACATCGAGTTGGTAAATCACCCATCTTTTCTGGGTAGTAAGGTCTATAACGATTCGAATAGTGTCCAAGTTAGTAATTGGTCCGAATACTTCAACATAATAAATTACATATTACTGGTAGTACTCCTTAGCAACTAACCGAGCTTTGTACTTGTCCACTTCCCCATTTTCGTTGAACTTTGTATTAAAAACACACTTCACTCCTATGGTTTTTCTTCCCGGTGGAATCGTCATTAGTTACCATGTATTGTTACTCTTTATGGCTTGTATTTCTTGATATATGGCTTGCCTCCATTTATCAAACTTCACAGCCTCTTCGAATGTTACAGGATTCCCATAAGTGAAAAAGGACAAATGTGTTCTGTTTGTAATTTCTTCATGAGTGAGACCTTGGACAGACTCATAGTCTCTCATCCAAATTAGTGGCCTCTGAGCTCGGCCTTCGTGTAGAGAATTATCACCATGTGAAGTGTCTCCTCCATTTTGATTAGACGCGCCTTCAATCTCTTCAGACTCTTCATCGGCCTCAAACTCTTCTTCATTATTCTCATGTTCTATTCCAGCTTTTTCATTAATTTCCCACTCGAGATGAGCCAATACGACTTGCTTGTGACCATCATCCTCCTAACTCCATTGTCGATTTTCTTCAAACACCGCATGTCGACTAATAATGATTTTTTTAGAAATAGGATCAAATAATATATAAGCCTTAAATTCCTCACTTACCCCCAGAAAAATGCATTTAAAACTCTTGGCATCGATCTTCACTCTTTTGTTGTATGGTACATGCACAGGAGAAATACAACCAAAAACTTGAAAGAAATCTACTGATGGTTTTATCCCACTCCATTCCTCCTCAGGTTTCTAATTCTTCACGAAAAGAGCTGGGCATCGATTTAGCACGTGCAAAGTCTAATTCACCACTTCAGGCCAGAAGGTTTTGGGAATTTCTTTTGCTGACAGCATACTTCGCACCATATTCATAATATTATGATATTTTTGTTCCACGACGCCATTATGTTGAGCAGTGTAAGCAGTCACCAACTGTCTATGGATTCCATTTTCATTACAGAAAATTTTAAACTCATGTGATATGAAATCTTCCCACGATCTATTCGAAGACTCCGTATAAATGTCCTTGTTTCCTTCTCAACTCTTGATTTGTAGGTCTTGAATGTGACAAATGCTTCTGACTTCTCCATCAAGAAGTAGACCCAAGTTTTTTTTGTTGAAATCATCAATGAAGGTGAATAAATACCGTTTCTCGTTGTTTGAAATTGGATTGATTGGTCCACATATGCTAGTGTGCACCAGCTAAAGAATGCTGAAAGTTTTCCACATGCTTTGGATTGGAAATGGATCACGGTGTTGCCTTCCTATTAAGAATTATTCACACGCCCTTTGAGAGGCTCGAAAGTGAGGTAACCCTATCACCATGTTCTTTTATTAGAGCACTTTGAGCCCATTCCAACTTAGATTCCCATATCGAGAATGCCAATGGTTTGCTTGATATGTGGTGAAAGAGGAGAAGCATTTTTTTCCTTTTGTGAGCAATGGGAGAGCAAAAAAAACATCATGTTATGTGCGATCTCAATTTCCGTGTTTAGGCCTTTCTCTAAATGAAAGATTTTTTATTTTCCATGTTGGATAAGCACTAACATCCCCTTTTATTGTAACTGATCGATCCTCAATAATTTATTCTTAAAATCTGGTGTATATAAGATTCCTATAATCAAAAGTTCAATCCCATGTAACTTAATTCGAACCTTGCCCTGTACGGTAAGACTCGAGTTATTACTCAGCTTCACTAAATCTCGAAAGATACTATCAAGATCACAAAAAATGTCTTTGTTGCCAGACATGTTAATACTACACCCAGAATCAAGAAACCAAATGTGGTTGGGTGTAGCTTCTTTGAAATCCACAAGGTCCATCAATAACATCTCCTCTTTTGCATCTATATAATTTGTGGTTTGTTCCTTAGTTCTCTTAGGACATTCCCATTGAAATTACTCTATGTCATGGCAATTATAGCACTCTATGGTATATTTTTTGAACCCAAACCTACCCATTACTCTTCCTCTTCTATGGTAGGTGCCTCGGTCGCCATGTCTTCCTCTTTGCTGGGGTTCATGAGTTATTTGAAGGGCTTGTTCCTCTACCATATGTCGGTTGATCCTTTATTCATGCACTAAATGACTGCTTTGGATCTCGTCTATGGACAGGGTGTCCATGTCATTTGATTCCTCAATAGAACATACAACATAATCATATTTTAAAGTTAGATACCTCAAAAATTTTTCAATAATCACCACAGCCTACATTTTCTCCCCATGAATTCTCATCTGGTTAGATATGCTGAGAGTTCTTTCGAAGTAGTCATTAACCGATTCCCCAGCCTTTATGTGCAGCACTTTATGCTTTTTATAAAGATCTTATAGTTGAGAATGTTTCACACATGTTGTTCCTTGATACTTATGCTTTAAAGAATCCCATATACCCTTTGCAGTGTCCTTCTTCAAGATGGTCACCAATATTGAGCGATTAATGGCTTGGAACATGTAGTTATTAGCCTTTATATCTTCCAACTTTTTCTCATCAATTTCCCTTTTCTATAATTCACTGAGATCCATCCCTTCTGTTGCATTAGTGATTCCCATCCCCACCAGGTTCCAATATTCTTTGGAACGTAGAAAATTCTCCATGAGCATACTCCAATGGTCATAGTGACCATCGAACCTTGGAATGGCAGGTTGCACAAAACTACTCTTGGATGCCATATCTATATTTATTCACTTTAGTATCGGAATTACAAAATTTTTATCAGACCTCGTGAGGAAGCTTTGATACCATATGTTGAAAGAAAATATAAACACAAAGAGTTTTGTGAATACACATTATTTTGGAGAACTATAGTTTATTGAACAATTGTAATGACTATTAAATAGCCTTACACTGAAATAGGAAAGGGAAATAACAACCCACGACTTTACAGGACCTATAATTGTGGATCATGACTACCTTGAACAAAAAAACAAACCTTTCCCTCAAGTATAGGAGTAATTATTCAATATAACTGGAAGCAAACCTAAAAACAAGGAGCACTACCTTAACGACTAGGAATATTCCAATAGTTTCATCAGTTCTTTCAAAAGCATACAAGACTAATCTCATCTTAATTAATTAATAAAAAATGCCAATGCACCAACATTAAAAAAGGTGGACATATTAAAAAACAAATTAATAGTATGAACATATATATTAGAACAAAAACAAAAAATCCACGCTAGCAACGGAGATTTTAGTCTACATACATGCGTGTCGCTTTTAATCTTGTCCTTAAAAGAGCATACATATATATATATATATATATATATATATATATATATATATATATAGTACTGCTCTTGTGTGGATCAATCCGCATTTCAAGAGTGCGGACCAGACAAGTGTCATCAGATGGTGAACCCAAAAAAGGGAGATAGTGCGCCTATAATTTAGCCAATAATTTCTAGGCTCACCGCCAGGTGACACATGTCCGGTCCGCACTCTTAAAATGCAAACTGGTCCGCACAAGAACCGTAATGTATATATTTGTAACATGAATCAATTAAAATCAGTGACTAATTGTATAAAATGCAGAAATCATGGGATAAAAATCATCCTAATTTAGAAGATATATAAGAATGAAAAAATGGACTTAATGTATTAGCGAGAGAAAAAAATTAGAATAACTTGCTAAATGCATGGATTTTTTTATTTTTGTTGCTTGGCAACCTTTCTTGTGGCAATAACTAATACACATCACCTAAACCCAGTCACTTGAATTCATCATTCAATTCAAACCAACATAAATCATTGAAAGACTAAAAGAAGTCTTACAATCATCCATCAATTTCCAATGTCATCGCAATTATATCATCAATACGAAACTCACTATAGAAGTTTTCCAAATATACTCAATCACGTCTTGGGTTATACAATTTACAATGTTTACATTCAAATCAAGTATACAAAATAAGAAAACTTGCCAAAAAGGAAGGAAAAAAATCTAGATGAATAATTTTCTATTCAAAACTTTTATGTGCCATATTGGATTGTAACAATGGACCACCCCATCTTTTAGCTTATCACCTCCTAATCTTCCAATTCAAGAAAAACAAAACAAATAACAATAAAATTTATCACATTAAAAGGATACCCAATTTATAAAAATAAAAAGTTCATATTAAAAAACCTCAAAAGGCAATTTTGTGTTACATAAACCCTATAAAAATGGATTTGATCTAAAAACAAGACTTCCAGGACCAGGCTGAGAAATCTAACGTACTAATGGGAGAGAGTAATTACTCATAAAATTTGTCATGACTAATTAGCCAAAAAATAATTTTTAAAATGAAAATTTGTCACTACTAAAGGAAATGATTAATAGTAGGTATAAAATGTGTCACTCCTATTAGCGGTGGCAAACCAATTAACTAGAATGTGACAATGCCAAAGGTGGGGATAAATTGGGTTAGCATTTTATAACTTTCAGTGGCATTGACAAATAATTTTATTTATCACTAAAAATAATTGTCATTGCCACGAGCAGTAATAAAGTTTGTGACTAGCAATGATTAGTGCTTTATGACAAATTCAATAGTTTGGTGTAGTGATTGATGTTGTCTTTGATGAACGTGATGAAATTTAAAGTGTCAAGTTATTGAGTCAAAACAATGATGAGTTAAGTTCTCAACTTCTCAAAATGAAGAAGGTTGAATGTTGAATGGGCTAATCGAATCAAGCACCATGAACAAGAATATAAGCTTTTAGTGAGTTGAAAAAGAATGGTCAACTTACCAACCACAAGTTAAAAATGATTAAAAATGAGAATGGTGAGTTACTAAACTTAACTATGCTTTGAAAGAACTTAAAAATGCTTTGAGGTTACAAATTCTGATTTAAGAAGATTGACTAGTTCAAAAAGTATGGTTTTAAAAAATGCAAGCTATTAAATAAGAGAAAAGTGATTTGACTCTTGAACTTGAAGAAGTGAAGAAAGAACTCCTTATTTGTGAAGCTTCTAATGGTAAACTTAGAGAAGATATTTGAGTTTTTTAATATGAATTTTACTTATTTAAAAGTTTTAAAATCAAGACAAATTTTTAATCAAGTTGACATAATGAGTGAAAGTTTATCACATGATTCGAAGAACATCGGTTCTTTGATCTTGAAGAAAAATGGAAAAGTTCAAAAAGTGAAAGAGAATGTTCATTTGAAAAAGAAAAAGGAAAATGATCAAAAAGTTAAGGATCATTCAAAATTATTCCCTTGCACATTTTGTCACAAGGAAGGGCATTTAGAACTTTTTGTTTTAGATTCAAAAATATCAAATGCAAATACGGTTATTGCTACTTATGGTTTGAAAGGGAAGATGAATTTGTCCCCGAAGATGTCTTGGATTGAAAGAAATCTGTTAGACATAATGATGACCAGCTAAGATCTTCTCCATATATATCTGCTCGTTTGCGTGGTATGAAAATTTAGAGGATAACACAGATATCTAGGAAGAAAGCTAGAAAAATTATTAAAGAGAATGAGGTTGTTTGTACTTTTTAAGAACTAAAAGGCCACACAAATCACGCTTATAGTTTCTTAAGAGAAAGAAACAATAAGTTCATGAATAATAGGAAGAAAGTTTCTAGTAGGGATCCTATTGATGAACTTCGTGGTCAATTTGATGACCCGATGAAATGATGAAATCCCAAAATAAAGGTAGAAGTGAGGCTAAAAAGTAGTTTTCTAGACCATATTCTCAAATTCCAAGAACTAGGTATATGAATCCTAGAAGGAATTCAAGTTGGATACTAAGAGTTGGAAGTACATTGCCTACGAATGCACCTAGAAAAAGGATTGATATTATTGGTCCTCAAAAAGGATTTATGACGAAAGAGGTTACCTTTGTTCATCCAATTGATCCGGGATATGGAACGCACATCCTTATCTAGATAGATAGTTTTATAGGATTACTAAGATCTTACTAGTTGGTAAGTTCCCGCTTATATCATTCTTGATTTTTGGGAAAACAAATCCTATGGGTGAGATCTTAAAAGCAAATTCTGGGTATTTTCGTGTTTTTGTGAGGATTTTATGGATATATGGATCTTCATGGATTTACTTTCAATGTTATATTCTTTAATGAACATATTTTTTTGTTAATACATGCATAAAAAATTAAGAAAAATTCATGTTCATTTTGTTTTGTAATTATGTGGTGAATTACTCAATTAATGAGATTTGATATTATACTTAACTTGAATGATGATTAGAAATGAACTTTGAAACATTTTATTGAAGATGTTAATCGATTTAATTGTTAACTTGGAGTTTATTTGAAAAATTACAATTGTCAAATTTGTTGATGTTTTGGAATTGATTCCACACTACATGAGCACATGCATATCACTTCATGCATTTGATTATAGTTATATGATAACTAATTTTAGTTCTTCACTTAATCGTGCTCAAATATTGAGATCTCTTATTAGTTATGGAAGTTTCTATGGTCCACATGTGAGATTTTTGTGTGCTTTATACACCGAAGGAGTTGAAAAAGGACCACTTTCATGCATTAATAAAGGCTACCATTAGAGTGATTACACCCGATTATGAATTTAAGTATCGTTGGGTAGGTGTCCTCTAGATGTGTGAAAATTCAATCAACGAAAAAATCCTATATGTTAAAAAGAGCCAAAAGCCAAGAGGTTAATCGGCATAACAAGCAAGATAGGGTATAGCTTTTCAAAAATGAAAATAGTTATATTACTTAGCATCTAAAACATTTAGAATAACATTTTCTTTAAGGAGTTAAAATGGTTAAAAACTACTATTTAGTTGAGATTTGTAAAGGATATTATTGTAATGATAAATTGAGGCATCATATGTAGTTCCATTTGATTTGGTTATATGTATTCATTTTTATCTTGTGTCGATATTTGTCATATGAGTCATGCCTTGATTAAGATACAAAGTTGCAATAAATTTATTTAATAAGAATTTTATGCCTTTTATGTTAAGTTGATTGATAAGTAGATTGAATGTGTTTATAATATATGTTTTAATAAAGATTAAAAGGAAATTGATGTGTCAAATAAAATTTATTGTGATGTGCCTAATCAAAATCACACTTTAAACTTTTGTGTTTGCATTTTATATATGTGTAGGGTATTGTTGATTTCTTTAAATTTATCTCATATGTGTGATCTTCAAGTAAAAAAAGATGATTTTGCATCCATTGGATTCATTTATATCATGGGTGTTGAGAGTTTTTGTATTCAAGATACATACTTTGTCTTTTCTGAACTGAAATTGTTCCCGAATGAGTTTCTGGGTGAAATCGTGCACGCACAAAAAAAATCTTCCATTCGTACACTAACTATTCGCATGACTGCTCTATTTTTGGTACACTATTCTTATTCTTGGTAGTTCTTTGTTTCTATGGGTACACTAGTTTTTTTCTCTTATATCATGTATATGATATACATTCTTCCTTGGATGTTATACCTTGTTAGCATTCTCTCCATTGAGTTTATGCGATTTTATGATTAATTTGTGGTTGTTCTCAGATCTTTGTTTGTTCTCTACGATTTGTCTCATCTACTATTTTCTTAGCTTTGCATTGCCCATGTAGTATAAGTGTTGATATCTTGATTATATTTTGGATTGGATCTTTGTATGATTCATTGAAGATAATGAGTTTAGTTTCACTTACCATTATACTATCTTTTGAGTTTTGCCTTAGAAACACCTTTTCTCGTAATAGATTTTCATGTACCCGGGGACATGTTTGTGTCTATGATGACTAGTCCTTGATACTTTATCTTGATGGTCATCTCTTACGAGCTTATATGATTTGAGATATCTTTTTGTGATATCACATGACTTTTGTCATTATTTTTTGGCATATATGTGTATTATCAATGATTCACATATTTTTTCATATGTTCAATGTTCACGCTTACAGGTATTTATTACATGCTTTCATGATATATTTTTGTAATACTCCTATTCCTATCATGTTTCACATGATTAATATGGTTTTCTTTGTCATGTTTTACATTATTCTCATTGTGTGCATAAATTTAAGGGGACTACTTATTGCTTTAGGAGGAGTATTAATTTTTGTTTGAGGGGGTTTTATATCTACCGTGATACACTTTTGGACTTCATGATACATGTTTCTTATTGCAAGCATGTCTTTATTGTGTGATTTGGTTCTTGATATCATATGATCATTCCTCATACATTTAATTTAGGAGGATTAGAAATTGTCTATCTATCTCTATCTTTTGTTATTCAGTGGAGACGATGTAGTACTTTTATTATAGTACTTATTTGGTACTTTGATGTGTTTGTATGGATGTTTTCATTGTACATTTACTCCTTTGTCATAGTGATTTGGGATTGTCATGGTACACCTGCTAGTTTTATGGGTTATTTTATTGTATACAAATTTTATTTTTCATATTTCTATATTCATGATTTATATATGATCTCATTCTACATAGATTGTTTGTATATCACATTTACTGCTTTTACACTTTTTGATTGATAACTTTCATTCATTAGTTCCTGTCTTGAGATTTCATATGATGTATATGCTTATTGTGTATTCCCTTTATAAGTTTGATATTTAACATGTTTTACTAGAATTTATAATATAGTTCTTTCTGTAATTGTGATTATGTTTTATTACCATGTTATACCCGTTGTCTATGACATTTTCTTCTTTTTGATTTTTCATGTAAAAATGAGGAGATAATTTGTTTCTCATGTGTCAAAAAGGGGGAGAAATCTTTAAAAAAGGGGGATATGATAATCTATGTTGGATTCATAGGGGACATTCCATATGTTCTCATGTTTCTTGCTTGGGGGGGGGGGATTTGTTTTATTTAGGACTTTGGTGGAGATAATTTTTAGTGGAACACATACCTGTTGTATTCATTGTTATAAGATGATTATTTACATATTTCACATGCTTAGATGCTTTATATCATCTATATCTTATTGACTATTTGAAAGATTCCCAAGGCTGGAGGAGTCTGTATTTATGCATGTTATTACATGTGTGGTCTTGTTTGTTATTTCATGCGATTCCAGGTATAGTTTTGTTTATTCATTTTTTACCCATTATTTTTTACTCGACTTTAATGTGTTGTTGGTCTTTTGGACTCATGTATGCATTACTTCCCGATTCTCTCATTATATCACTAATGTGGAGTGTTTTGATAGGATTAGTCAAGAGTATTTTGATTTTTGAAGTTTTACCATGGAATAGACAAAGGGGATATTGAAAATATAATATTTTGTAATGTAATTGTTATATATTAAAGTTGGCTCAATTATGTGACATTACATTTGAGTCATTGAGTCAATCGATCCATATAGGCTTGATACATAGAGTGAGGCATGTTCATTTTGATTAAATGGCCTTTTGAACTTGAATATTTTTCAAGTCTCTCTACAATAAGCATGAGGATGGAAGAGCCCTAATTTCTTAAGAGGATATTGCTAACTATTTTTTTTCTTATTTTAATGATCTTTTTACTGCAGGTCAATCAAGCACCAATAATTTGACTCAATATATTCCAAAGTTAGTCAGTTCAGATATGAACCATAATTTATCCATAATACCTGAAGAAGAAGACGACGAAGAAGAAGAGATATATAGTGTTATTTCATACCTCAATTTCAATAGTGGAGCTGGTCTAAATGGATTCAATGGATACTTATTTATTTCATATTAAAAGATAATCAAAGTAGACCTCATCCAAGCCATTTAATTCTTTTTTGTTGAAGAAGATGTCCCAAAATCTTGGAATGCAACTCACATCTGCCTCATTCCAAAATTTTCAAATTCTAAAAATTGCAAAAACTTCAGGCTTATAAGTCATTGTAATTTGTCCTATAAAATTATCTCCACAATTATTAACTCTAGATTGAGCTCAATTCTTCCCGCAATGATTCTCCTTAGCAAACTGGATTTGTGAAAGGTAGAGGTATATTACACAATATATTTCTTGGACAAGAGATGATGCAACTACTAGATAGAAAGATTCAAGGGGGTAATTTTATTCTAGAGCTAGATATGCACAAAGCTTATGATTGAGTTTCTTGGCTCTTCTTAATTCAAACTCTTAAAGATTTTGGCTTTAATGAGACCTTCATTGATATGATTTGGAGATGCGTCTCCTCTAATTAATTTTCTATTGTAGTGCATAGAAGCACTTATGGTTTTTTCCATACCTCTAGACGTATTAGAAAAGAAGACCCTCTGTCTCCTAGTCCATTTATTTGACAGCCAAAACTCTTAGTAGAGGCTTGCATAGATTATCCTCTCAAGGTGCCATTAAGAATTTCTCCCTTCCTAAAGGATATGATATTATAAGTCACCTAAATTTTGCTGATGACTTGATAATATTCACAAATGGTTCCAAAAATAACCTAAAGAAGTTAATGAAATTTCTATCCTCTTATGAAGCTCAGTCAGAACAGTTAATCAGTGTCGATAAAAGCAATTTCGATACGAGCTCTATATGCCCATAAAGAACTATCCACTCAGTATAAAAGGTGACAAAATTCAAGAAAGGAGCAGGTCATATTAAGTATTTGGGGGTTCTTCTTTTCAAAGGAAGAATGATATCTTTGATATTTGACCCTTTTGTTCAAGGTATAGCTGCCAAGATCTTTAGTTGGAAAACAAATTGTAATACCCCTTAATTTTATTTATATTTATTTAAGGGATTAATTAAATTAAATGAGAATTAATTGGAAATTAATTCGGATATAAATACTAGCGAGATGTGAGTTGGTATTTGATTATGATGCGTATGTATGGTAATATATGAATATTGAAAATATTAAAATTATCGTGAGACTGAAATACGACAATTTGGGAAATTTAGTTGGGATGCGCGTGTCAGTCGCGTCAGGAATGTACTTATTTAAATTAAAAAGTGAATTATATTTTTATCAACCGAAGGGTCATTTTGAGTGTGCCAACGTGTCCGGAAGTGTCCAAATAGTCATAAAACATTAGCCGGGTGTTTAGTTTGGGTCCCGGGGCATTTTTGGGCCATACCGGCAACCTAGAAGGGTATTTTGGTAATTTTAAAAATATGGGAATTAAAACCCACAAATTTTAGAGGTTTATTTTCTATTATTTATGAAACCACTAAGACCATTATTATCATTAGGTGAGTTAGAGGGCTACGGGAGTTATAGGAGAGTTTGAAAAGGTTCCAAAAGAAACCTCCAACCACCATCTTCAACCTTGGGAGAAAATCTGTAGAGAAAGGGGAGAAATCAACCTTCATTCACCAACATCAATTCTGAAGAACAATCTAAGGCAAGTGTTTTGATGTCGTTATTTGCATTGAATATTTCCTCCATGTGTAGTGTAGAAAACTGTTTATATCTTGCAATTTTGATGAAGAACACCCAAATGGAAATATTGTGAAACTTGTGGTTTTTGGTAGGGATTTGCATGTAGAGTGATAAATGGACGATTTCAATATACAAAACATAACTTTTGATGATCTGAAAACGGATTAATAAGGGGTATTTAATTTCACTTAAACTCTAGGTTTATGTTCATAGGGTTTGGAATGAGAAATTGGGAATTTTATGTAAATTGTATGTTAATTTGGAGTAATTGAACCCATAAAGATGTTAAGAAACGACCTAAGAGGATTTAGAGTGGTTTAGAATCATTAAAATGTTATTGAGGTGACCTTAGTATTGATTTAGTGAAGAGAAGAATATAGAAAAATGGATTTAGGAATTTCTGGGCTGAATCTCCCATCTCGTTAGAAGACCTGCCCAGGTCGTTCGAACGACCTCGTTCGAACGAACTTCTAACAAGATGACAGTATCCCTTCTAACGAGTTGGTAGTTAGTTCGAAGCCTTTCGTTCGAACGACACTCGTTCGAATGACACTCGTTCGAACGACCTCGTTCGAACGAGATTTCTAACGAGTTGACAGAATGATCTTTTTGGCCTGAATTTATTTCTAGTATCCCGTAGACTTATTTAAATGGTGAAATAACCTTCCCTTATTAACTAGTGGGTATAGTTGGGAGATTGGGGTACATTGAAGAGTAAAAATTAGAATCTTGTAGTAAACCGGATGACATTTGTGGATTGGGAAGGGAGTAACTAATCACGACGCGAGAAGAGTTGATAACTTAAATACATTTAAATCGGGGACTTGTAAGTTGTATAACACTAAATGTTGGTATAAGAACGAGAAGTATACCACTAATAAAATATTGTGATATCTAAGATGTGCGAATGCTTAGTATATGTAGTTATATGCGTATAACATACCTACCGTACTTGCTATCATGGGAGGTCGGCGTTCGATCAGGGTCATCTAATCTTTGTGTGCCTACGGGCGGATTTAGATTGATACCTCGAGGACATAGGTCAGAGAAGGACTTATTGAGAAGTTAATAAGTCTTCTGATCATGAGAGCGTAGGTATGTGCGTGACCCATGTGATGTGAACTATGCTCGCCTCCATTGTTTGTGATTGTTGTTTAATGAAACGATTCCTGAGAGATTCGGAATACGTGATCCTTATCTACATGATGTACCGGGATTTGATAGCAGAGTATGTGTGCACTGCAGCTTAGTCTCGGGGTGCTAGTATTGTATAGTTATGATGAGAATAATATACTGTTAATTGAAATGAATTGTCAAGAATAAATGTGGGTATAAATAACAGCAACGGTTTGTAAAGTGAAAATGAAATATCTCTTGTAATTAGTAGTACTAATATGGGAAACTGTGTAGCAAGGCATAACACTCTATTAAATAGAAGATGTTGAGAATTTAATTGGATATCGTATAGTTATGTTAGATTTTGTATCGGACTAGTTAGATATGGGAATAACTAGAATGGGTACGGGTACGATATGAGTGCAAAATTAGTTGAGAGGTGAGGAACTCATGTGAGTGCACACACTATCATGTACTTTATATTCACTATTTAATGATATTAAATACTTGCAAATTTTTAAACTAGTTTGACAATCGGCCTTTGACCCGTTTGCTTTCAAATCTATTTTTGTAAAACCTTTTAGGTGCCCAGCCACAAGGACACCATGCATTGGAGTTATATTCAGGTGACGTGATGTAGCAGCTGTGGAAGTTACAGGACCTTGATAGTAGACGCCTCCATTTCAGATCTTGACTCCATTATCAGATTTTCTCATTTGTTGGGCATGTCGCCCCATTCCTTTTAGAAACATCTTACTTTTTCAGTCATTTCAGACTTTGGGTTGTAATTAATTTAGTGATGCAGACTTGGTATTTATTTATTTCAGTATTCGGATTGTTGTGAGGAGTATTCCTCCAGACTCATTATTATTTGATGGTTATTCTATTGTGACTATGTTGTGGTGGTTATGTTAGCATTTATATCAATATTTATTGTATGTTAATCAGATTTAATTAAAATTTACAACTCACTTTTAAATATTAGGTGGCTAGTAATTGTTAAAACGTTTTTGGCAGTGATGCTATGAACTGAACAAACTTGGCATTTTGTATTAATTTAATTAAGGAGTTGCTACCCGGTATTTAATTAGTTGGGGCGTCACACAAATTTCCAGTCACTTGGAGGAAGAATTTCTATTATGCGGTCAATGCTTACATCAATGCCTATCTACCTTTTATTTGTCGTTTCTCCTCCAAAAAAGACTTTAAATCTGATTGCTAAGTTTTGTTGCTCTTTCTTGTGGGGCTTCAATAAAGAGAATGGTTATAAACATCAATGGGTTAAATGGAATGACTTATTCTTTCCTAAATCAGAAGGTAAACTCGGTATTTGATCTCTATATACTATTACTATGGCCAGTAACATAAAGATAGCTTGGGATTATAGACAAAGCAACTCCATTAGGTCTTTGTTTTTAAATAAAAAATACCCTTTTATGACTATTTTTAAGGATTTATGGTTGCTAGAAGGATTAGCAAAGTGTGGAACATCTTGGAAGAAAACTCTATAAAAATTAGAGAAGAATGGCACTGGTTTGCAACTAGCACAGTGGCTTTATCATTTTCTTCAACAGTGAATATAGCTAGAAATTTCAAGCTTCAATCAGTCTTTTTTAAATTCATTTGGGGCACTAAATTCCTCCAAAAATTTATGCCTTTGCTTGAAAGTTATGCTCAATTTTGTTCCTTTGGACATCAACATCAAATCAGTGGGAGTTATATTGTCAATTTTATAAAATACTGCAAGTGCACGGGTTATTATAGAATAGCGAATGTAAGTATTAGTCAAACCCACAGAGATTTGTTAATTAATTTTTCAAAATAATTATGATCGTCCAACTAGACGAAATAAGTTTAGAAAGGAGGTGTAATTTTAAACTAACCTAACAATATAAAATAATTGCAACTATGAAATATATAATCAAGTGAGCGTGAAAACGAGGATGTTGGATCCATTTATAACATTTAACTAATATTAAGAAATAATTTAAACTCGCCATTCCCAATTTTATAACTTAAATTAAACAGACCCTCGTCGTATTTAATTCGAAAAAATAGGACGGTTAAGTTCACAATAAAAATTTAATGTCTTTAAATTTATATGGCTAAAATACTTATTCCCTTAAAAAGTTCACTTTTGAATTTTAAAGTTGAGTCTTTAAGCATGGACTATCAATTAATTTAATAAAAGTATAACCCATAAAAAATTACTCATACATAAAAAAAGATTTTTTTCAAACAATGTCAAAGCTTTAAAACACACTCTCATATCGTTTTAAATGAATACCGAATTTTTAAAACTTTGAGAATATATCGGGAAATAAAGACTAATTTAAACTAACCGTAATATTAATCGAAGATGTTGGTAATTTAATTGGATATCGTATAGTTATGTTATATTTTATATCGGACTAGTTAGATATGGGAATAACTAGAATGGGTACGGGTACGATATGAGTGCAAAATTAGTTGAGAGGTGAGGAACTCATGTGAGTGCACACACAATCATGTACTTTATATTCACTATTTAATGATATTAAACACTTGCAAAATTTTAAACTATTTTCACAATCGGCCTCTGACCCGTTTGCTTTCAAATCTATTTTTGTAAAACCTTTTAGGTGCCCAGCCACAAGGACACCATGCATTGAAGTTATATTCAGGTGACGTGATGTAGCAGCTGTGGAAGTTACAGGACCTTGACAGTAGACGCCTCCATTTCAGATCTTGACTCCATTATCAGATTTTCTCATTTGTTGGGCATGTCGCCCCATTCCTTTTAGAGACATCTTACTTTTTCAGTCATTTCAGACTTTGGGTTGTAATTAATTTAGTGATGCAGACTTGGTATTTATTTATTTTAGTATTTGGATTGTTGTGAGGAGTATTCCTCCAGACTCATTATTATTTGATGGTTATTCTATTGTGACTATGTTGTGGTGGTTATGTTAACATTTATATCAATATTTATTTTATGTTAATCGGATTTAATTAAAATTGACAACTCACTTTTAAATATTAGGTGGCTAGTAATTGTTAAAACGTTTTCGACAGTGATGTTATGAACTGAACCAACTTGGCATTTTGTATTAATTTAATAAAGGAGTAGATACCCAGTATTTAATTAGTCGGGGTGTCACAGGTGGTATCAGAGCATCAGGTTCTAGTGTCCTTAGGATCTGTACGGCTTGTTATGTTTTCGCTGAGCTTTCTTTGATATAGAGCCCTATATTTTAGGACTGTTGTATTCTTTTGTGTATGCTTCACTCTTCAGCTATTTTGAGATAATAACTGCTAACTTATAAGACTTTGCTCTCATTTCAGATGCCTCCACGACGTGCGCAGCGAGTTCCTAGGGATGCACAACTAGAGCCACAGCCTGCACGAGTTCAGGGCACTATGAATGCCGCAGAGGTTGCAGCTATTGTAGCCCAAGCGGTGAATTCCGCCCTAGAAGTTGTACAACAGGCACCACTCCAGGCGCCGGTAGTTACGCCAGTTCAGGCTCATTCATTCCCGTCTTCTTGGGAACGCGTTCGTGATGCTTTTCAGAAAGCACACCCTTCGGAGTTTGCAGGTAGCTCCGACGTTGTGGTATCCAGTCAGTGGAGGAAGGACATTCAGAGGTACTTAAGGATGTAGGAGTGCACATATGTTCAGAAGCAGATACTGGATACTTTCAAGCTAGTAGGATCTGCATTGCAGTGGTGGGAGTCCATTACCACCGCGGAGGAGAGGGACGCCCTTTCTATTCAGGAGTTCTGGGTGCGGTTCAACTGCAAATATTTTCTATCAGCTGTTCACACTGAAATAAAGAGGAAGTTAATGAACCTCAAGAAGGAGGGGAAGACCGTGGCCGAGTATGAGTCCGAATTTACTAATCTCTTGAATATTGTTCCCGATGAGATTCCGACTGAGGAGAAGAAGATTCAGAAGTTTATGGATGGATTGACTTGGAGAATCCGTCAGCACTTGTTGGGTAATCTCTCGTTGGCCACTTATTCTGATGTGGTTAACGCGACACTGCTTCACTGCCAGGATCACCGCTTTCACATGTCTGAGAGTAAGAGATCAGGAGAGTCCAACCATCAGGGCATGACAGGGGGAAATGGTGCCAGCGGGACACAATCTACTCAGGTTCAGCATAGGCAGGGAGATCAGGGTTCCCAGCAAGGGGATCCTAAGAGGTTCAGATCCGGGAGTTTCAGAAATGGACAGGGAGGTTTTTTAATGGCCATCAGGGTCAGCAAGGCCAGCAGGGCTAGCAACAGCAGTTTCTGCAGGGCCAGTATGGCTAGGGGAGAAATGGTAACGACCATCTGGGCCGTGGGCAGCAGGGACAGCGAGGGGGAAACTTCCCTGGGAAGTGTTTCGTTTGTGGCAAGATTGGCCACAAATGCCAGGATTGTCCTGATAGGGTCAGGGCCCCACAGCAGCAGCAGCAGCAGGGTGCTCGACACGAGCCAGAGAGGCCTATGTTTCCCTCCGCCCTCCCAGCACCACCACAGATGGTAGCTTTACCACCCATTCCAGCAGTCCCAGTTGAGGAGGGACAGCTTTAGTATGGGAGAGTGTATCAGCTCCAGCATGTCGCAGTTCCACAGGATCCACCTGCTATTGAGGGTTTGTTCTCTATTCAGGGGACAATGGGGCGTATTTTATTTGATACGGGAGTCACACATTGTTTCATTGACATGAGATTTGCACGCACTATTGGGTTATTAGACACCGCCGAAAGCACGCTTACTTGTGTAGATTCACCGTTGAGTAGGGGTTCCATGATTTCCCTTATTTGTATAGGTGTGGGTATAGAAATCGGGAGATTTAATTTACCTGTTGATATGTTAGTATTAGAGATGATTGAGTATGATGCGATTGTTGGTATGGATTGGCTAGTTGCGTACCGAGCCATGATTGATTGTTTTAGTAGGAGTATCATTTTTTCCATTCCCGGGCAGGAGATGTTTTTAGTGGCGATGCCCCGCCCTGAGGGAGGATCGTCCACTCATTTGTACTATATAGAGGAGGAGACCTCTAAGGAAGTGGTGCTACCACTCGATTCGATTCCAGTCGTGAGGGAGTTTGCTGATGTATTTCAGGATATACCTGGATTACCTCCTAGTAGAGAGATATATTTTGTGATCGATTTGACACTGAGCACTCGGCCGATTGCCCTCGCACCTTACCGTATGGTTCTGGCAGAGATGAGAGAGTTACGGGATCAGATAGAGAATTTATTGGGTCAGGGGTTTATTCGGAGGAGTACTTCACCATGGGGTTCCCCTGTATTGTTCGTAAAGACGAGGGATGGATCGTTGAGATTGTGCATAGATTATCGGGAGTTGAATAAAGTCACGATACGGAATAAGTATCCGTTGCCCAGAATCGATGACTTATTTGACCAGTTGAGAGGAGATTGTTTCTTCTCAAAGATTGATTTGCGATCGGGATACCATCATCTACGTATCAAGGAACAGGACGTCTCGAAAATTGCTTTCTTGACGAGGTATGGTTCCTACGAATTTTGGGTTATGCCTTTTGGCTTGACCAACGCTCCAGTAGTGTTTATGGACTTGATGAATAGAGTGTTCAGAGAGTTCTTAGACCAGTTCGTCATCGTCTTTATTAATGACATCCTGGTTTACTCCCAGATAGAAGAGGAGCATGCCGAGCATTTGAGACAGGTTCTGCAGACGCTACGTCAGAACGAGCTTTATCCAAAGTATGAGAAGTGTGGGTTTTGGTTGAAGGAAGTGCAGTTTTTGTGCCATATCATTTCGGATCGTGGGATATCTGTTGATCCAGGGAATGTATCCGCGGTGAGGGAGTGGGGACAGACCACAACACTGACTGAGATCCGTAGTTTCTTGGGCCTAGAAGGACACTACAGGAGGTTTATTCGGGGTTTCTCAAAGATAGCGGGTCCTTTGACACATCTGACTCGCAAGGGTGTGCCATTCATCTGGAGCGATGCCTGTCAGTTGGCATTCGATGAGTTAAAGGACAAATTAACCTCAGCACCTGTGTTAGCATTGCCGAGACCGAGAGTTGAGTATCTAGTCTACACCGATGCGTCCTTACAAGGACTTGGAGGTGTATTGCAGCAGGAGAGTCAGACCATAGCTTATACTTCCCGTAAGCTTAAGCCTCACGAGAAGAATTACCCCACCCATGACTTGGAGTTGGCGGCAGTTATATTCGCTCTTCGAATTTGGAGGCACTATCTCATGGGGGAGAAATTTCAGTTGTTCACGGACCACAAGTCTTTACAATACCTCTTCATGCAGAAGGAACTGAATATGCATCAACGACGGTGGCTTGAGTTTGTGAAGGATTATCAGTTCGATATCTAATATCACCCGGGGAAGGCTAACGTAGTAGCAGACGCGTTGAGCCGTAGGCCAGTAGATGAGGTGGCCAGGGTGTGGAAAGCCAAGTGGAAGGAGTTGGGACACCAGGATGCAGTGGCCCGATCGTTCATGTCTGTAATGACTATTACACCCCAGATTGTTACGACGGTGGTAAAGGCCCACAAATGACTCGTTCTGTCAGGAGCAGATAGTTCGATTACTAGCAGAGGGAGCCAAGTCCTATACCGTTGGCTCAGACAGGGGGTTAGGCTTCAATGGGAGACTGGTCGTTCCGGAAGGGGAGGACTTGCAACACGAGGTAATGACGGAGTCGCACGGCTTACGGTTCGTGGTACGCCCTGGTGGGGATAAGATGTACCAAGACATGAGACGACAATATTGGTGGAGCAGGATAAAGAGAGCTATCGCCGTGTTTGTTTCCGAAGGTGCCAATTGTCATCTAGTAAAGGTGGACCATCAGAGACTGGCAGGACTTCTACAGCCGTTGGAGGTTTCGACGTGGATATGGGAGAGCATATCCATGGACTTTATCACGGGGTTACCTACGTCACAGAGGGGTCACGACTCCATTTGGGTAATTGTGGATAGGTTAACCAAAGTTGCTCATTTTCTACCCGTGAGGACATATTACACTACGGGACAGTATGCCCAGATTTTCATTGCAGAAATATTGAGACTTCACGGTGTACCTCTAAATATCGTGTCTGACCGAGATAAGATATTTGTTTCACGGTTTTGGGAGAGTTTCCAGGAGGCCATGGGTACGGAGTTGCGATTGAGTACGACATATCACCCACAGACGGATGGGCAAAACGAGCGTACAAATCAGATATTGGAAGACATGTTATGTATGTGCATCATAGACTTTAGAGGTGGATGGGAGCAGTACCTTCCACTGGTGGAGTTTGCTTATAATAACTCCTACCAGTTCACCATTGGCATGGCTTCATTTGAGGCGTTGTACGGTAGACCTTGTCGTTCCCCAACATGTTGGTTAAAGGTGGGGTATAAAAAACTCCTTGGGCCGAAAGTGATTAAGGATACTTCGACAAGGATAGAGATGATACGGAGTCGAATTCGGGTAGCTCAGGACAGGCAGAAGAGCTATGTTGATGCCACGAGATTCTTTAGAGAATTCAAAGTGGGGGACCAAGTTTTACTCAGAGTATCTCCTATGAAGGGGATTATGCATTTTGGGAAGAAGGATAAACTGGCACCGAGATATGTGGGGCCATTTCCTGTCATCGAGCGGATTGGGCCAGTTGCATATAGACTTGGGTTACCGGAGCTCTTGCATAGGATTCATGATGTGTTCTATATTTCCTCGCTAAGGAAATATCTTAGGGATGATTTGGCCCATACACACATTGCTTTGGAGGACATCGATCTCCAACCCGATAGTTCCTACGAGGAGGGACCAATCGCTATTTTGGACCGAAGCGAGCAGAAAGTGAGGTCGAAGATAGTACCGTTAGTACGTGTTCAGTGGCGGCATCATAATGCCGAGGAGTCCACATGGGAGTGCGAGGATGAGATGCGCGAACGTTATCCAGAGCTGTTTTTATCAGGTACTCTTTAGTTCCGAATTTCGGGACAAAATTCTGTTATTAGGGGGAAGTATGTAATACCCCGTAATTTTATTGATATTTATTTAAGGGATTAATTAAATTAAATGAGAATTAATTGTAAATTAATGAGTCTATAAATACTAGCGAGATGTGAGTTGGTATTTGATTATGATGCGTATGTATGGTAATATATGAATATTGAAAATATTAAAATTATCGCGAACTGAAATACAACAATTTGAGAAATTTAGTTGGGACGCGCGTGTCAGTCGCGTCAGGAATATACTTATTTAAATTAAAAAGTGAATTGTATTTTTATCAACCGAATAGTCATTTTGAGTGCGCCAACGTGTCCGGAAGGGTCTAAATAGTCAGAAAACATTAGCCGGGGGTTTAGTTTGGGTCCCGGGGCATTTTTGGGCCATACCGGCAACCTAGAAGGGTATTTTGGTAATTTTAAAAATATGGGAATTAAAACCCACGAATTTTAGAGGTTTATTTTCTATTATTTATGAACCCACTAAGCCCATTATTATCATTAGGTGAGTTAGAGGGCTACGGGAGTTATAGGAGAGTTTGAAAAGGTTCCAAAAGAAACCTCCAACCACTATCTTCAACCTTGGGAGAAAATCTGTAGAGAAAGGGGAGAAATCAACCTTCATTCATCAACATCAATTCTGAAGAACAATCTAAGGCAAGTCTTTTGATGTCGTTATTTGCATTGAATATTTCCTCCATGTGTAGTGTAGAAAACTGTTTATATCTTGGGATTTTGATGAAGAACACCCAAATGGAAATATTGTGAAACTTGTGGTTTTTGGTAGGGATTTGCATGTAGAGTGATAAATGGACGATTTCAATATACAAAACATAACTTTTGATGATCTGAAAACGGATTAATAAGGGGTCTTTAATTGCACTTAAACTCTAGGTTTATGTTCATAGGGTTTCGAATGAGAAATTGGGAATTTTATGTAAATTGTATGTTAATTTGGAGTAATTGAACCCATAAAGATGTTAAGAAATGACCTAAGAGGATTTAGAGTGGTTTAGAATCATTAAAATGTTATTGAGGTGACCTTAGTGTTGATTTAGTGAAGAGAAGAATATAGAAAAACGGATTTAGGAATTTCTGGGCTGAATCTCCCATCTCGTTAGAAGACCTGCCCAGGTCGTTCGAACGACCTCATTCGAACGAACTTCTAACGAGATGACAGTATCCCTTCTAACGAGTTAGTAGTTAGTTCGAAGCCTTTCGTTCGAACGACACTCGTTCGAACGACCTCCTTCGAACAAGATTTCTAACGAGTTGACAGAATGGCCTTTTTGGCTTGAATTTATTTCTAGTATCTCGTAGACTTATTTAAATGGTGAGATAACCTTCCCTTATTAACTAGTGGGTATAGTTGGGAGATTGGGGTACATTGAAGAGTAAAAATTAGAATCTTGTAGTAAACCAGATGACATTTGTGGATTGGGAAGCGAGTAAGTAATCACGACGTGAGAAGAGTTGATAACTTAAATACATTTAAATCGGGGACTTGTAAGTTGTATAACACTAAATGTTGGTATAAGAATGAGAAGTATACCACCAATAAAATATTGTGATATCTAAGATGTGCGAATGCTTAGTATATGTAGTTATATGTGTATAACATACCTTCCGTACTTGCTATCATGGGAGGTCGGCGTTCGATCAGGGCCATCTAATCTTTGTGTGCCTACGGGGGGATTTAGATTGATACCTCGAGGACATAGGTCAGAGAAGGACTTATTGAGAAGTTAATAAGTCTTCTGATCATGGGAGCGTAGGTATGTGCGTAACCCATGTGATGTGAACTATGCTCGCCTCCATTGTTTGTGATTGTTGTTTAATGAAACGATTCCTGAGAGATTCGGAATACGTGATCCTTATCTACGTGATGTACCGGGATTTGATAGCAGAGTATGTGTGCACCGCAGCTTAGTCTTGGTGTGCTAGTATTGTATAGTTATGATGAGAATAATATACTGTTAATTGAAATGAATTATCAAGAATTAATGTGGGTATAAATAACAGCAACGGTTTGTAAAGTGAAAATGAAAGATCTCTAGTAATTAGTAGTACTAATATGGGAAACTGTGCAGCAAGGCATAACACTCTGTTAAATAGAAGATGTTGGGAATTTACTTGGATATCGTATAGTTATGTTAGATTTTGTATCGGACTAGTTAGATATGGGAATAACTAGAATGGGTACGGGTACGATATGAGTGCAAAATTAGTTGAGAGGTGAGGAACTCATGTGAGTGCACACACTATCATGTACTTTATATTCACTATTTAATGATATTAAATACTTGCAAATTTTTAAACTAGTTTGACAATCGGCCTCTGACCCGTTTTCTTTCAAATCTATTTTTGTAAAACCTTTTAGGTGCCCAGCCACAAGGACACCATGCATTGGAGTTATATTCAGGTGACGTGATGTAGCAGCTGTGGAAGTTACAGGACCTTGATAGTAGACGCCTCCATTTCAGATCTTGACTCCATTATCAGATTTTCTCATTTGTTGGGCATGACGCCCCATTCCTTTTAGAGACATCTTACTTTTTCAGTCATTTCAGACTTTGGGTTGTAATTAATTTAGTGATGCAGACCTGGTATTTATTTATTTCAGTATTCGGATTGTTGTGAGGAGTATTCCTCCAGACTCATTATTATTTGATGGTTATTCTATTGTGACTATGTTGTGGTGGTTATGTTAGCATTTATATCAATATTTATTGTATGTTAATCGAATTTAATTAAAATTGACAACTCACTTTTAAATATTAGGTGGCTAGTAATTGTTAAAACGTTTTTGGCAGTGATGCTATGAACTGAACAAACTTGGAATTTTGTATTAATTTAATTAAGGAGTTGCTACCCGGTATTTAATTAGTCGGGGTGTCACACAAATTTCCAGTCACTTGGAGGAAGAATTTCTATTATGCGGTCAATGCTTACATCAATGCCTATCTACCTTTTATTTGTCGTTTCTCCTCCAAAAAAGACTTTAAATCTGATTGCTAAGTTTTGTTGCTCTTTCTTGTGGGGCTTCAATAAAGAGAATGGTTATAAACATCAATGGGTTAAATGGAATGACTTATTCTTTCCTAAATCAGAAGGTAAACTCGGTATTTGATCTCTATATACTATTACTATGGCCAGTAACATAAAGATAGATTGGGATTATAGACAAAGCAACTCCATTAGGTCTTTGTTTTTAAATAAAAAATACCCTTTTATGACTATTTTTTAGGATTTATGGTTGCTAGAGGGATTAGCAAAGTGTGGAACATCTTGGAAGAAAACTCTATAAAAATTAGAGAAGAATGGCACTGGTTTGCAACTAGCACAGTGGCTTTATCATTTTCTTCAACAGTGAATATAGCTAGAAATTTCAAGCTTCAATCAGTCTTTTTTAAATTCATTTGGGGATCTAAATTCCTCCAAAAATTTATGCCTTTGTTTGAAAGGTATGCTCAATTTTGTTCCTTTGGACATCAACATCAAATCAGTGGGAGTTATATTGTCAATTTATAAAATACTGCAAGTGCACGGGTTATTATAAAATAGCGAATGTAAGTATTGGTCAAACCCACAGAGATTTGTTAATTAATTTTTCAAAATAATTATGATCGTCCAACTAGACGAAATAAGTTTAGAAAGGAGGTGTAATTTTAAACTAACCTAACAATATAAAATAATTGCAACTATGAAATATATAGGGAAAACGAGGATGTTGGATCCATTTATAACATTTAACTAATATTAAGAAATAATTTAAACTCGCCATTCCCAATTTTATAACTTAAATTAAACAGACCCTCGTCGTATTTAATTCGAAAAAATAGCACGGTTAAGTTCACAATAAAAATTTAATGTCTTTAAATTTATATGGCTAAAATACTTATTCCCTTAAAAAGTTCACTTTTGAATTTTAAAGTTGAGTCTTTAAGCATGGACTATCAATTAATTTAATAAAAGTATAACCCATCAAAAATTACTCATACATAAAAAAAGATTTTTTTCAAACAATTTCAAAGCTTTAAAACACACTCTCATATCGTTTTAAATGAATACCGAATTTTTAAAACTTTGAGAATATATCGGGAAATAAAGACTAATTTAAACTAACCGTAATATTAATCAAACATAATAAACTTCACCTAGTCCTATTAAAGAAATTAAGCTAGCATAATTGAAGATAAATTATAAATGAAAGAATGAATATTAATTCTCATTAATGAAACAAACTTAGAAACATAATCGACTCTTACGATTAATCTTCACAAAACTTGTCCCAAAAAATTATAATTCTTGACCCTCAATAAAAAAATACTCTCAAAATAAAACAACCAAAAACAATCTCTCAAAGCTCTCTCTAAAATTCTCTCAAGTTGTCTATATTTTCTCTCCACCAAAATAATGAGCTCAAGGGTTCTATTTATATGGTAGGGGGTGTGGTGTTTGAGTTTTAGTGAAACTCTTTTTTATTGGTTGTATTTAAGATGATAATTATCTCATGGAGTCTTGAAAAGAGTTGGAGTTAATTGAGAAGTCTTTTTTTTTAAAATAATTATCCTTAATTTTGGCACTATTCACAACACCATCATTAATCGCATTTTTGACCTCCAAAATCTCAAAATCTCATTTTCATCTTCAAAGTTGTGAGTCTTGTCAAGACCCTTCTGAAAATCAGTTGCACGGCCTCAACGGATACACGAGCGATTTTATAAAAAATATTTAGTACAACTATGTCAACCGTGTCGTGTCGTGTAATTTTTGCACATCGACTCATTTGTTGTCCAAATTTTTGGGGTACCTGTAATAATGAAAAATAAAAATAATTAATTCAAATTTAGGGTCATAAATATTTAAAAAATTACAAAATTACCCCTCTTTGCATTTTAGCCCCTGAAAGTCCTAAATTTCTCGTTTTAATTAGAAATTTAATCAAATTAGAAAATAATTTTCAGGCTCATAAAGTTTCAAAAATTATGATTTCACCTTCGAGTACTAAAATTGTATTTTTAACTCCAATTTATTTAAACTTGTATTTTTCTTTTATTTTATGAGAATGACTCTAAAAGCTCATTATTTATGATATAATGGGCCTAACAAGGTCAAGATTTTGGCATCATTCATACATAATAATGCAGTTATCAAATATCCCAAACCTAAACTTTGCTAGCCCTCAAGCAAAACTAAAATTTTAAAATTTAACTCACTTTCGTTGGAATCACGATTGCACTTGGCATGTGCAACAAGCCATTAAACCTCTAGATTACCCTAGTAGACGAGTTTTGTCTCGTGAGGGTTTACAGTGAATATACCCACAAAATTCTAAAACTTGACTCAATACAAAATTAATATAACCAAGTTTGAATGCAAATATCATAAATATAGTAGAACTTCATTTTTCAATCTCAATTTATCGTGTGTGTGTGTGTGTGTGCATAGCCAATATAACCGTCAATTTCAAAAGATTTGATTGTTACATTTCTTATTTGAAAGTTCGTTTTGAATTCAAAATCTCACGGGATGCACTCTCAATTGAACGCTCGGAAGTTAGTTATTTTCTCTTAGTATATGTAAATAAATGAGTAAATTTAAATGAACAAATTTCATGTATACATGATCAAAAATGGAATTTTTTATATAATGGATGAACATGATCTCATGAAAGGAAAATCATTTACTTTTTGAAAATGTTGAATCGCACAATAGATTCTATTCATCTTCTCTCCACACTATAACTAACTTCACTTGAGATCGATTAGGACTTTCTCTGCTTGTATTGTAGACTCGAATTTGGCTAGAAAGAATAATTTGGGAGTTCAAAATTTTTGAGAATATAGAGATCTTTCGGTATTTTGACTTTTAGGCACTTTTTCTTCTAAGCTCTATTTTCTTTTTTTTATCACATACTCATTTTTTCATTCTTTCTTTATTTTATTTTCACACATCATTCTTTTGCAAAATTCTTCTTCTTTAAATTTTTTGGACTTTTTCCTTTCCGTAATTTTTACCCTAGTAATCTCAGAAAATGGGTATAGCTTCTTTGTAGAGGATTTAAACTCGTAGTTGGAGTTAGTAAGGATAATGAGTTTCAACAAAATGCTTATTTTCTTTTTGTCTCAAATGGGCTTACAAATAAATAATGTAAAAAGGTTGGATTTAGGTTTAATTTTTGGATTTTCAAACGATGTACTCATCTCATTTCTTAAGTTACGTTAAGTTGATTTGTGTCTCAGGACGACTTACCAAGACTTCTAGTGCTTAAAATTCATATTTTGACTCTTTGTTTGCAGTAATCGAACAAAATAAATAATTTGAGATCATCAACGAATTTATTACCGAAGGAAACTTTGATTTATTTTAACTCGAATTGATTTAAATCTCTCGAAAATGAAGAATGGCACAATATCTCACCGGGTTAAAATCTCCATATTTATTCATTAAGCCTATTAGCTTTCGCCTTAGTATCCATTTTTGATCATATTATACGGCTAATGTGAATAAATTTCGTAAGTTGAGAGATCCATGAATTAATTATATATTAAGAAATCGTTTCAAAACTCAATTATATTAAAAATCTTTTTGAATTTTTGAAAATTTTCTTTTTTTCTTTTTTTTTTCAAAAATGCCATCCTTACTCTCAAACCTAAATTTTATATTGTCCTCAGTGTATGATCAAAATAGAAATATGGACAAATAACATAAAGTATATAAGTAAAAGGACAATATTACCCATGAATTTCTACATGGGTTATCAACTTCCAACCGGTCTCACATGCATTGCATCATAAATCAAAAGTCTAAACAACTGGGGGTCAATCCAATAAAAAAAGTATACACATGAAGGCACATAATGAACGTAGTGAGTGAAATTATTGAGATGTACAGTCACATTATTACATAGCTGGTCAGACTCGAAGAGATTATCATAAAAAAAATTTGAATGACACACTAAGCCTAGGTTTCCCTCAAACTCGAGAATGAATAAATCAGGCTCCAAATCGGATGATACTCTAGTCATATCCTCGATCTCATCCAAATACTCAAATAACACAGGTGGACATGGTGGAATAGGAAAATGCGGCTTGACAAAATATGCATCACCAGGTGGAAACGCTTGAATGATATTTTCAATCTTATCACTAGTAGATAAAATCTCACATGTCAATATATTCTCGAAAGGATCAGGCTTGCATTCACAGAGAAGGAATTGATATATTATATCGTCCAAGCCTCTCTCCTCTAAGTAATAAAATGAGCTCAATAACGATTGAACTTAAACAGTAAGACTCTTATCAATCAGGCCGAATTATTTTTCAAAATCTTCAAGATTCATATTTGGAGACAAATCAGGTGGCTAGGTACATAGATCGGCTGTGTCATTATCCCATGAGGTAGTGATGTTCACTTACTGAATGTACTTGACTTCATTGTCTCCCTCATTAGATGATGGCCTCTCTAAATTAAACATATTCAAGCCCATAGTCATGTTCCTAAACGACAAGTTCACTTGCCCGCTATGGCACCTAATGACAGCATTAGATGTGGCGAGGAAATGATGACCCAAAATAACAGGGATTTGTGCAATAGGATTTTGCAATTGCTAGGTGTCCAAGACAACGAAATCGACAAGAAATACGAAATCACCCACTTTAAATAGAACTTCATCAATGATACCTCTTGGAATTTTCACATAATGATCGGCTAAGGATAAGGTAATCTTAGTTCGCTTTAACTCCCTCAAACCTAGTTTTTCATACATGGTGTATGGAAGAAGGTTAACGTTTGCTCCTAAATCTAAAAGGTTTTTCTCAATGATGTGTCCCCTATCTTGATAGACATCATCGAAGTACCGGGATCATTATACTTGATGGGAGTTTGATAAGAAATGATCGAGCTTGATTGCTCGATGAGAAAATCTTTCGTGGGTGCATTGTTGCTTGTCTCAAAGGTACAAAGGTTCTTAAGAAATTTGGTGTAGGGTAGGACTTATTGAATAACGTCAAGCAATTAGATATTGATTTGTACTTGCTTGAATACTTCCAACATTTTGTCAACATGCGCCTTTTTCTTATGGGGCACCAAACATTAGGGAAATGGATATTTTGGAACATAGGTCTCTATAGATGGTCCGAAAGATGAGGGGGAGGAGAAAGTTGGATCCACAGGTGGATCTTCCGTCTCCTTACATTTCTCGAATTCACTCTCGATGGGTGGGGAAACATTTTTCTGTACTTCTTTATTAGGCCTAAGCATGATGATGGCTTTGACATCGTCTTGGGTTCGTGATGAACCAATATTGACTTGAACAAAATATTGACCTTTAGGCATGTTCCCTTTAGGATTAGGCTCGGGTTGACTGAGAATGTTCCTTTATTTCTCGCACTCAACACGATCGCTAAATAATTCACTTTAACCTCGATTTTGGCTATAGATTGAGTGTTTTCGTGAAAGCTTTGTTGATTGGATTGGAGGACACTTTGAGTTGACTGCTGGAATTGGAGGGTACTTTGAGCAAGCAGATTCGCCATATCTTCTAAAATTTTGCATGTTTGGGATGAAGGTAACGATGTTTAAAAGGCATTCTTTTGGATACCCGTGGGTGGTTTACCAGAATATTGATCTTCACTTTCTTGGTGATGACCCTTAGACCATGAAAAATTGGGGTGGTCTCTACACCCCGGATTGTATGCATTTGAATATGGGTTATACTTTGGCCTATTATGGTAAAAGGGTGTTGGCTTGCTCGGTAGGTGCTTTGTGAGATGGAAGGGAGGGACAATTCTCGAGTAAGTGGTCAAATGTGTCGCAAAGTATACACATAGGGGGAACCTACATGGTGCACGACCGCGGGTGAAGTTTGATTGCCCTATTTCCTCTTCTCTAAAGCTTCTAAATGTCGGGATAATGTGGCTAATTGGGTATTTTAATCATAACTTTGTTCGACTTTGTGAGAGAAATCCTCATTGGACGTGGTGGATCTAGGTTATCTATTGGGTACCCATTACTGGGACATTTTTGTTATGGGTTCTAGGAATACCCACACGACGACCTCACTTTTCTCGGTAAAATCACTGTTACACGGTGAATTATGCATAGTTCGAGTATTATAATCAAACCCCTCATACAAAATTTGGACTTAGCTGTAATACCCATATTTTTACGCATATTTATTTTATTATGAAATTATGGAAATTTGGATTAATTAAGTTAAGAGAGAGAATTTAATTTATAATTTATCCGACTTAATGGTAATAATTACTAGCGCGACGAGAGTTAGTAGTTATCGAAACAATTATGTTGAAATCATGTTGAGTAATAACTATGTTGAACATTACGTAGTGAGTAACGTAATAGATGGTTTAAGAAATAATAATATGTCCGGGGAGGAGATACACGACAGTTAAGATATAATTACTTGGGACGTGCATATGAGTCGCGTCACTATTATATATTTGGGAGTTAAAAAGGTAAATTATTTTTATATAACTCGAATGACTATTGTGAGTGCTCCAGCGTGTTCGAAAGGGTTGAAATAGTCAGAAAACACCACTCGAGTGTTTTATTTGGAGTTCGAGGCATTTTAGCCCAAAATGACACCCCGTGAGGGGCATTTTAGTCTTTTGGGAATTTTGAGCAAAAATTAGGTTTAATTAAAAACTACGTGGGTTAGAGGTTACTGTCAGTTTAACCTATGTGTATGTGTGAGACAGAGAGAGAGAGAGACAAGGAGGAAGAAGACTCCATTGGAGAACAATGGCAGGAACTCAAGATCTCACCAAGAATTACACGAAAGTGTAGATCGCAATGAGAGGATCAACCACATATCAATTTCAACCCGAGAATCAGAAATTCATTCTAAGGCAAGTGTTTATCTTGCTCCTTTTTTAGCAAATATTGTTCCTGTTGATTTAGATTAGATGTTTATAGACTTAGTGCAATGAAATCTTAGGGTTAATTAGACTGAATTGTAAAGAAATCTTTTGAATTAGAGATGGGTATGCATGTAGAGGTTTTGCCCTTTGTTATACTACTAAATTTGGAGATTTATGTCTTAATCACAAATTATAATAAGAGTTTTGAGTACTTAAATTGCTGGGTTCATGTTATGCAAATTTTTAGAGATTTAAGAAATTGTTGGGCTTCCCTTTGAAAATATATAGATTTGAACCCTAAATTATGTTAGAAAGTGTCCCATAATGATTAGGAATAGTTTAGAAGTATCTAATTAGTTGTTGGACGAAATTTGGGTTGAGTTTGAGGTTTAATATGTTGGAAAAATCAAAATTGGGGGAGAACTGGGCTTGATCGGATTTTTCATTCGAAGTCCTTCCCAGGTCGTTCGAACGACCTCGTTCGAATGAGACTTCTAACGAGAAATCCCATGAACCTTCAAACGAGGTGTTTAAGTTCGTTCAAAACGGAAACTTCGTTCGAACGACTTTGTTCGAACGAGAATCCTGGAACTTCGAACAAGATTCCAGAACATGATTTTTGGATCCGATTTAGTTAAAATCCATCCTAGGCTTATCCAAGCGAGTGTATTAACCTACGTGAATAACGGGTGACTTAAATCCAAAAGTTTTAGGTAATTAAGGGTGTAATGATCCTCAAGGTATTGAACTTGTATTGAAGCCTAGTAGAAAATGTGAGTACAAGAGAGGTTATATATAAATGGGTATCGCAGAGAGTAATAATGTTAATATTACCTACGTATTATGGAAATTGGGTTGTGTGAACACCTATTAAGTTATATAATTTGTGTGCATGCTTATTACTTGGAATATTATGTGTATGACATACCTAACTACTAGCTATCGTACGGAGGTTAGCACATTGTGTACGACCATATCTTGTGTGCCTTCGGGGGATCTTGAGTCGTATCACTAGAGCATGGAACCTAGGTATGGGCTATTAGTGAGAACGATAGTGATGACGGTCGTATGGGTGCTTAGGTATGTGCGTAGCTCATTGGCTTGGAACTATGTACGCCTTCAATATGTGTATATATTTTATTGGTTCTTGAGATATTGAACCTGTTGTCCTTTATGCGTGAGCGTTGCAATGGGACTAGATAGTCGAGTATGCCTAGCGCCCAGGGTTTCTTAATAATGGCTGCAGTATTGATTTATATTTGTATGTATACATAGTGAGATTATATATATGTATACTGAGCTCCTATTCTGTGTTTCATGATGGCCACTTTATTAAAGGATATACTTATTGGCTCACCAGTTGAGAATTAAGAATGTTATGAGAATGAGTTAAAACATTTTTAAACCTATTCCTAAATAATAGAAATATACTGTCTTCAGGTCATTTAGATATTTTATCCCGCATAGTGGTTATACTACGTACAGTCAGGCAGAGTATCGTGACTAGTATGGGTAGTTAGACTTGCTAGGTGTGCACATTAGATGAGAGGTGAGAATCTCAAGTGAGTAATCTAAGTTAAAATGAATAATATTTGTGTTAATTAACCAATTTAAGCACTTGTTATATTTGAACTATTTTCTACTCGAGCTCTGACCCATTGTTCTGTAAATCTCTCTTCCTGTTCCTTTATTTTAGGTGCTCAGCCACAGGGACACTAGTCTTAGGAGATTCCATTCATTTGTCGAGCTGTAGCTACTGTGGAAGCTACAGGATATTACTAGTAGATGCTTCTGAGTCTATTTCTCCTTATCTATCAGTCATTTATTTCAGTTGGACGTGTCGTCCCTCCTATTTTACATTCAGAGATTTAGAGTTGTTTTATTCTATTGTTAGACTTTGATGTCATGTTATTGGATTATTATATGGGATTTTGACTGGAAGTGTTTACTCCTGTTCTTTAATTAAATTCAGTTAGTCCTTTCCTTATTGTATTATGATTTATGGTGATGATTAAATATTTCTGTTAATGTTGATAGCTAATAACAAGTTAAAATTTTGACACCAACCTTTTTAAATATTAGGTGGGTAGTTTTCGTTAAATTAAAATTTGAGTTCTTCGACAGTGATGCAATTATCTGAATGTCATACCCCGCCTAATTCTGGCGTCGGCCACCACCAAAACTAAGCTGGGCGTGAGTAAATAAAATACCATTCTTAGCATGAGACAGATATGAGACATAAATAAATCAGTCCATAAGATAAATAATTGAGTCAATCTCAAATGATCACAAATAACTAATCGATAAAAGATCCATCACATGCTAATTCCAAAAAATTCAATCTCCAATAATGATTAAATAAAATCTGAATAATCCCAACAGAAATCCTCTAAACATCTTTGGAACCTAATGGCCCAATAAAACTCCAATGAAGTCTCGTAATACGACTGGAAAAGAAAGTCTAACTAAACTATGCCATAAAGTAAATAACTCCAGCTGCACCTCCAATGATAACTCTGATAAACTTATGCAGCTTCCCCAAATCAAATCCTGAAAAAGATTAGTCAACGCATGGGTCAGAGCCAAAGCCCTGAGCAAGAATACACACTACTCTCCTCAAATAGGATCCTTGAATCCAGACAGTAGCATTATACGCAATAAATATCACAATAGAATATTTTAAATTAAACGGGATAATTAAACGCGATAATTATAATCTACTAACTACCCTCAAAAATCCCCATTTATAAAGGCACACCAATATGATTTTAAATTCCCAAGTCCCACGATGTTAATTTAATTAAATTAACCAGCTTTTATTATAGTTCTCACTTTTTATTAAAGTGTCACACTTCCCCTTGTCAATCGTCCTCAGACCCGTTTACTGTCGGCCCCGACACATGACAAGGTTCCCCTTGTCAATCGTCCTCTGACCCGTTTACTGTCGGCCCCGACACATGACAAGGTTCCACACAGGACACGACATAAATCGTCCTCTGACCCGTTTAAACTGTCGGCCCCGACACATTATGTCGCCACAAATTTTAATACCCGTTTTTATATTAGGCATTAATCCTCAAGTTCTCAATTTATAATCACCCCACCCTTTTAATCGATGTGAGATCCTCAAAATACCCCTTAGTCCCATACCTAAGGGTCCCCAAGTTATCAATACGTCTTATCCTATGTATAGGAAGATTTTCTAACATAAATCTTAACTTAGTCTCGTCCTTAGACTACCGTAACGACGATAAAGTATCAAAAATCATCCCACCCCCAAGATGATAAAAACGCGATAATCTACCATCACTGGTCCCATACCTAGAAGGCATAAATCATCAAAAGGCCTACCCATTAGTCCCATACCTAGAAGACATCCTAAAATACAGGGAGAGCAAAAATTACCCAACAACCCGTCGTCACAATGATATTTAATAATACCAACAAGTCACACCAACAAGAATAATTAATCAATGTATAAAACAACGCATGATAGTCCAATTCAATTAAATCTTTAATTTAATTATCACAACGTCAACAATACCCAGATAATCTCATTTAATTATTTTAAATTAAATATACCAAGTTTTCATCATATATACATCAAAACCAAAATTTATTATCTCTACGTGTATTACATGAGTTTTACGCACCCAAAAATCATTTATTTTAAAACTAGAATTTTTGTACACGCAACCTACACTAATAAAACCCAAAATCGCTCATCAATCCTACGTACCCAAAGGGTTATGAATATTATTCAGATTAAAAGATTTTATAAAAATAGCCCCATAATTTTTATCCACTTTTTCTAATTAAGTTACTAATTATTTTTAAGAAAACATGTAATTAAGTGTTTAGGCGACACTTAAAACGCATAATACTAAAGGAAAAGAATAGAGTATTCATGCCTGTAGAGATTGTGTTGAAAATCTAATTTAAAATCTGGATTCCTCTTAAAAAATTAGCAAAAGAGTGTTCTTGAACGATCTTGATTAATCCCCAATTAATCCTTCAAAAACTTGTGCCAAAACTTGTGACAAAAACTTGATTTTGTTGAAGGTTGATGATTATGAGTGAGAGGAAAAATATTTGGAATTGTTCTCTGGTGAAAAATTGAAGAAAAATTGATTATGAGAAGTCCCCCTACGGATTAAAAAGGTTATATAGTGATTAGGGTCGATCGATCTACCCCCCGTCGATCGATCGATCACCCCGAAAAACTGACAGTTTGCCCAAAAAATGCCATAAGGCAAAAATATTGTAAAATCAATATAAAATCCGTTTTAAATCCGATTTCAATTCCGCTTGAAGTTTTGTTCTTCTAAAATCATAACCAACATACTTAGCCAATAAAAATTATAAAATTCAAAAATTTATTTTTTTCGAAAATTCCAATTAATTAATTAAAATAATAAATAAAAATACGGGGCCGCCACCAAAACTAAGCCGGGCGTGAGTAAATAAAATACCATTCTTAGCATGAGACAGATATGAGACATAAATAAATCAGTCCATAAGATAAATAATTGAGTCAATCTCAAATGATCACAAATAACTAATCGATAAAAGATCCATCACATGCTAACTCCAAAAAATTCAATCTCTAATAATGATTAAATAAAATCTGAATAATCCCAACAGAAATCCTCTAAACAACTTTGGAACCGAATGGCCCAATAAAACTCCAATGAAGTCTCATAATACGACTGGAAAAGAAAGTCTAACTAAACTAAGCCATAAAGTAAATAACTCCAGCTGCACCTCCAATGATAACTCCGATAAACTTATGCAGCTTCCCCAAATCAAATCCTGAAAAAGATTAGTCAACGCATGGGTCAGAGCCAAAGCCCTGAGCAAGAATACACACTACTCTCATCAAATAGGATCCTTGAATCCAGACAGTAGCATTATACACAATAAATATCACAATAGAATATTTTAAATTAAACGGGATAATTAAACGCAATAATTATAATCTACTAACTACCCTAAAAAAATCCCCATTTATAAAGGCACACCAATATGATTTTAAATTCCCAAGTCCCACGATGTTAATTTAATTAAATTAACCAGCTTTTATTATCGTTTTGACTTTTTATTAAAGTGTCACACTTTTCCTTGTCAATCGTCCTCTGACCCGTTTACTGTCGGCCCCGACACATGATAAGGTTCCCCCTTATCAATCGTCCTCTGACCCGTTTACTGTCGGCCCCGACACATGATAAGTTTCCACACACGACACGACATAAATCGTCCTCTGACCCGTTTAAACTGTCGGCCCCGACACATTATGTCGCCACAAATTTTAATACCCGTTTTTATCTTAGGCATTAATTCTCAAGTTCTCAATTTATAATCACCCCACCCTTTTAATCAATGTGAGATCCTCAAAATTACCCCCTTAGTCCCATAACTAAGGTTCCTCAAGTTATCAATACGTCCTATCCTATGTATAGGAGGATTTTCTAACATAAAACTTAACTTAGTCTCGTTCTTAAACTACCGTAGCGACGATAAAGTAAGAAAAATGAGCTCACCCTCAAGATGATAAAAACGCGATAATCTACCCTCACTAGTCCCATACCTAGAAGGCGTAAATCATCAAAAGGCATACCCACTAGTCCCATACCTAGAAGGAATCCTAAAATATAGGGAGAGCAATAATACCCATCAATCCGTCGTCACAAAGGTAACATCATAATACCAACAAGTCACACAAACAAGCATAATTAATCAATATATAAAACTACGCATGATAGTCCAATTCAATTAAATCTTTAATTTAATTATCACAATGTCAACAATACCCAAATAATCTCATTTAATTATTTTAAATTAAATATACCGAGTTTCCATCATATATTTATCAAAACCAAATTTTATTATCTCTACATGTATTACATGAGTTATACGTGCCCAAAAATCAGTTATTTTAGAGCTAGGGTTTTTCCACATGCAACCTACACCAATAAAATCCAAAATCACTCATGAATCCTACGTACCCAAAGGGTTATGAATATTATTCAGATTAAAAGATTTTTGTAAAAACAGCCCCATAATTAGTATTCAACTTTTCTAATTAAGTTACTAATTATTTTTAAGAAAACATGTAATTAAGTGTTTAGGCGACACTTAAAACGCATAATACTAAAGGAAAAGAATAGAGTATTCATGCCTGTGAAGATCATGTTGAAAATCTGATTAGAAATCTGGATTCCTCTCGAAAAATTAGCAAAAGAGTGTTCTTGAACGATCTTGATTAAACCCCAATTAAGCCTTCAAAAACTTGTGTCAAAACTTCTGACAAAACTTGATTTTGTTGAAGGTTGATGATTATGAGTGATAGGAAAAATATTTGGAATTGTTCTCTGGTGAAAAACTGAAGAAAAAGTGATTATGAGAAGTCCCCCTACGGATTAACAAGGTTATATAGTGATTAGGAGTCCTAATCCTACACAACTCTTAAAGAAAACAGCTTACAACGCACGTTTTCTGGGAGGATCGATCGATCTACCCCCCCCCCGTCGATCGATCGATCACCCCGAATAACTGACAGTTTCCCCAAAAAATGCCATAAGGCAAAAATATTGTAAAATCAATATAAAATCCGTTTCAATTCCGATTTTAATTCCGCTTGAAGTTTTGTTCTTCTAAAATCATAACCAATATACTTAGCCAATAAAAATTTTAAAATTCAAAAATTTATTTTTCTCAAAAATTCCAATTAATTAATAAAAATAATAAATAAAAATACGGGGTGTTACATACTTCCCCACTAGCAAAGAATTTCGTCCTCGAAATTAGACGAAGCATACTCATCAACGCATAAATCTCACAAAAGAAAATAAGGCTCATATATGCCTACCCGTAGAATGCCATAATTGGGCGCCCATACCCCCAGTCCTATTCGCTCCTACCCCACGAACAACAAAATAATATATATTGCCTATATACATACACATAACTATGAAAATAACGGCATACCACATGCTCTCACAAATCCCCCACTCGATCCTATATCCGAAAGTCATCAAAATTCCAACTTCCTCAAATTAAATCTCAACATCAAAAATCGATACATACGGTACCTAACATCTGTACTAAAATCTCCAAAATAATTATCGTCTCCAAAATCCATTCTAAGGATCCCACATCAAGCTTACTGATTCTAAACTCAATGTCTACAACGTCCTTAACTCAAAACTTCACATCTCCAAGAAACACATCTAACACGTATGCTAGAACATCTACCTTAAGACGTACGAATCAACAAAGGGAATCAAAGATTGGCAACGTGGAAGCTAAACAGACTCATAACCTACGAGACCTAAGACCATGCTCTGATACCATCTGTCATACCCCGCCTAATTCTGGCGTCGGCCTCCACCAAAACTAAGCCGGGCGTGAGTAAATAAAATACAATTCTTAGCATGAGACAGATATGAGACATAAATAAATCAGTCCATAAGATAAATAATTGAGTCAATCTCAAATGATCACAAATAACTAATCGATAAAAGATCCATCACATGCTAACTCCAAAAAATTCAATCTCCAATAATGATTAAATAAAATCTGAATAATCCCAACAGAAATCCTCTAAACAACTTTGGAACCGAATGGCCCAATAAAACTCCAATGAAGTCTCATAATACGACTGGAAAAGAAAGTCTAACTAAACTATGCCATAAAGTAAATAACTCCAGCTGCACCTCCAATGATAACTCCGATAAACTTATGCAGCTTCCCCAAATCAAATCCTGAAAAAGATTAATCAACGCATGGGTCAGAGCCAAAGCCCTGAGCAAGAATACACACTACTCTCCTCAAATAGGATCCTTGAATCCAGACAGTAGTATTATACTCAATAAATATCACAATAGAATATTTCAAATTAAACGGGATAATTAAACGCGATAATTATAATCTACTAACTACCCTAAAAAAATCCCCATTTATAAAGGCACACCAATATGATTTTAAATTCCCAAGTCCCACGATGTTAATTTAATTAAATTAACCAGCTTTTATTATCGTTTTGACTTTTTATTAAAGTGTCACACTTCCCCTTGTCAATCGTCCTCTGACCCGTTTACTGTCGGCCCCGACACATGACAAGGTTCCCCCTTATCAATCGTCCTCTGACCCGTTTACTGTCGGCCCCGACACATGACAAGGTTCCACACACGACACGACATAAAGCATCATCTGACCCGTTTAAACTGTCGGCCCCGACACATTATGTCCCCACAAATTTTAATACCCGTTTTTATCTTAGGCATTAATTCTCAAGTTCTCAATTTATAATCACCCCACCCTTTAATCGATGTGAGATCCTCCAAATTACCCCCTTAGTCCCATAACTAAGGGTCCTCAAGTTATCAATACGTCCTATCCTATGTATAGGAGGATTTTCTAACATAAAACTTAACTTAGTCTCGTTCTTTAACTACCGTAGCGACGATAAAGTAAGAAAAATCAGCTCACCCTCAAGATGATAAAAACGCGATAATCTACCCTCACTAGTCCCATACCTAGAAGGCGTAAATCATCAAAAGGCATACCCACTAGTCCCATAACTAGAAGGCATCCTAAAATATAGGGAGAGCAATAATACCCATCAACTCGTCGTCACAAAGGTAACATCATAATACCAACAAGTCACACAAACAAGCATAATTAATCAATATATAAAACTACGCATGATAGTCCAATTCAATTAAATCTTTAATTTAATTATCACAACGTCAACAATACCCAAATAATCTCATTTAATTATTTTAAATTAAATATACCGAGTTTCCATCATATATTCATCAAAATCAAATTTTATTATCTCTACATGTATTACATGAGTTATACGCGCCCAAAAATCAGTTATTTTAGAGCTAGGGTTTTTCCACATGCAACCTACACCAATAAAATCCAAAATCACTCATGAATCCTACGTACCCAAAGGGTTATGAATATTATTCAGATTAAAAGATTTTTGTAAAAACAGCCCCATAATTAGTATTCAATTTTTCTAATTAAGTTACTAATTATTTTTAAGAAAACATGTAATTAAGTGTTTAGGCGACACTTAAAATGCATAATACTAAAGGAAAAGAATAGAGTATTCATGCCTGTGAAGATCGTGTTGAAAATCTGATTAGAAATCTGGATTCCTCTCGAAAAATTAGCAAAAGAATGTTCTTGAACGATCTTGATTAAACCCCAATTAAGCCTTCAAAAACTTGTGTCAAAACTTGTGACAAAAACTTGATTTTGTTGAAGGTTGATGATTATGAGTGAGAGGAAAAATATTTGGAATTGTTCTCTGGTGAAAAACTGAAGAAAAAGTGATTATGAGAAGTCCCCCTACGAATTAACAAGGTTATATAGTGATTAGGAGTCCTAATCCTACACAACTCTTAAAGAAAACAGCTTACATCGCACGTTTTCTGGGAGGGTCGATCGATCTATCCCCCCGTCGATTGATCGATCACCCCGAATAACTGACAGTTTCCCCAAAAAATGCCATAAGGCAAAAATATTGTAAAATCAATATAAAATCCGTTTCAATTCCGATTTTAATTCCGCTTGAAGTTTTGTTCTTCTAAAATCATAACCAACATACTTAGCCAATAAAAATTTTAAAATTCAAAAAATTATTTTTCTCGAAAATTCCAAATAATTAATTAAAATAATAAATAAAAATACGGGGTGTTACACTGAACTGACTTGATATTCTGAAATTAATTAATTAAAAACTGATCACCCGATAATTAATTAGGCGGGGTGTCACGGGTGGTATCAGAGCATTAGGTTCTAGTGTCCTTAGGATTGGTATGACTTATTATGTTTCCATGTAGTGTCCTTCGATATAGAGCCCTATATTTTAGGATTGTTGTACTCTTTATGCATTTTACATTTTCCAGCTACTTTGTGATGATACCTTGGCTGTCCCATTTTTTATGGGAGAAGTAAGCATTCCTATTTCGAAGACCTGATCATTAAAATCAGAGCTAGACTCGATTCTTGGCATTCTAAATTTCTGTCTTTCCCAGGAAGAAGAACTCTAATATCTTCTGTCCTATCATCTATACCAGTTCATACTATTGCAGCTCTAAATCCTACAAAAAAGACCATTTCAATTATCCATAATCTTTTCAGTAATTTTTTATGGGGACATACTAAGGATTTTGGTGCTAAATTTCACTGGAAAAAATGGTCTGACCTATGTTTTCCTATTGAAGAAGGTGGTTTGGGGTTCAGAAATATGGAAGATGTTTGCAATTCAGCCAGTTTGAAGCTCAATTGGTACCTGAAAACTAGTCCTAGCCTTTGGTCTGCTCTATACAGGGCTAAATACAAGGGAGGTGATACTCAAATCGGCTCAGCTTCTCATCGTAGAATTCAAAAATTTAGAAGCATCTCTGATCAATACTCAACTGTCATCAATGGAAACACATATTGGACTCCCACTCAAGATGGTTTGTTCTCATCTAAATCTGCTTGGCAACTTCTCAGATCAGCTAAACCTGTCTCTGCCGTGTTTAAATTCATTTGGAATCCTGGTATCCCAGAAAAAATATCTATATTTCTTTGGAAATGTCTGCACAATATTGTTCCTTTAGATGCAACTATTCAAGGAATGGGGATCCGTCTAGCGTCCAGATATCGTTGCTGCTATAATTCATCTGAAAATATGCACCATTTGTTTCTTAATGGCCCTATTGCGCAATCAGTATGGAACCACTTTGCTCATCTGCTTGGTGTTCATGTTTCTTATTCTTCTCTCCACATGACGCTTATGTCTTGGTGGTTAAGGAGTCCCACTCAAGATTATCTCAAATTCATCTTTAGCATTGTTCCTGCTGCTATAATTTGGGAAATATGGATTTCCAGAAATTTATGTGTTTTTAATGGTGCTAAAATGATAGCCAAGAATATTATTCATCAAGTTTATGTTCTTATCCAATCTTGTGCTTATCATAAAACCTTCAAGTCTTCTAACAGAAACTTTGATTTCATCATCCAATCTTTCAAGTTGAATGTTGCCTCTTATGTCCCAAATTCCTTTCTCATTTTCCATTGGATCAAACCCCCGGATGGTTTTGTTAAAATGAATTGTGATGGAGCTTCCAAAGGGAATCCAGGTTTTTCCGGATCAGGTGGTATAATCAGAGATCACAGTGGTCGCCTTATCAAAGCTTTCTCATCTTTTGAAGGTGTTATTTCCAACAACAAAGCTGAGATTTTGGCCATTTTTAGGGGATTAAAACTTTGTATATCATTAAATCTGCACAATATCATTGTAGAATCTGATTCTAAATTGGTGATTGACATGCTTAATGGTATTACGAAGTCGATTCCCTGGTCAATTATTGAAGTCTTTTATGAAATCAAGCTCTTGCAAGGCAATATTCAAGTCATATTTCAGCATACTTGGAGGGAGAATAACAAGGTTGCAGACAGTCTAGCAAATCATGGAGTGGATTCTAAAGGTTACTCTTCTTTCAGCCAATCCAGTGATCTTCCTTTCTCAGCTAGAGGCCACTACAAAATGGATCTGCAAGGTGTTCAATCCATTAAAGTTTTCAAATAATGCATTTCTTATGTATTTTTAATTCTTTTTCTCTAGCTTGTAAAAGCCTTGGTAGGGCATTTCTACCTAGTTTAATAAATTTGTGATTTGTTAAAAAAAAAAAAAAAAAAAAAAAAAAAAAAAAAAAAAAAAAACTATAGACTTATGAAACTTTTCTCACCTTTCAGATGCCCCCTCTATGTGCACAGAGAGTTTCCTGGGATGCCCAGCCCGAACCTCAGCCTGCACCAACTTAGGGTATGAGGAATTCCACTGAAGTTGCCGCCATTATATCTCGGGTGGTGAATGACACATTGGCAGTTGTGCAACAGGCACCACCTCAGGCACCGGTGGTAGCTCCAGTTCAGGACCAGGCCTTCCTGTCTGCTTGGGAACGTATTAGGGATGCCTTCCAGAACGCACATACTTCGGAGTTTACTGGGAGCTCCAATATGGTGGTAGCGAGCCAATGGAAGAAGGATATACAGAGGAATTTGAGGATGCATGAGTGCACGGAGGTGCAGAGTCAGATACTGGCCATGTTCAAGTTAGTGGGAGCAGCACTGCAGTGGTAGGAGTCTATTACCACCGCCGAGGAGAGAGACACACTCACGATTTGAGACTTTTAGGTGCGGTTCGACCGTAAATATTTCCCCTCGGCCGTCCAGACATAGATGATTGAAGTAGGAGGGAAAGATCGTGGCGGAATATGAGGCAGAGTTTATCAACCTTCTAAACATTGTACCAGATGAGATCCCGACTGAGGAGAAGAAGATTCAGAATTTTATGGATGGGTTGACATGGAAGATCCGCCATCATTTGATAGGAAATATTTCTTTCTCCACCTATTCAGAAGTGGTTAATGCAGCATTACTCCACTGCCATGACCACCGTTTTCATTTGATATAGGTTAAACGAGTAGGGGAGTCTAGCCAGTCGGACATGACAGGAGGAAATGGTGCTAGTGGGGCACGAGCGGTTCAGGGTCAGCATAGACACAGTGATCAGGGTTCCCAGTAGGGGGATCCTAAGAGCTTCAGGTCAGGAGGTTTTAGACATGGGCAGGGAGGCTTTAGATATGGTCAACAGGGCCAGCAGCAGGGTCAGCAGGGCTAAGGGAGGGGTAGTAATGGCCATCAGGGCCGAGGACAACTGGGACAGAGGGGAGGACCCTTCCCAGGGAGATGTTTCACTTGTGGCAACACTGGCCACAAGTTTCAAGACTGCCCTCAGAAGGGTAGAGGCCAGCAGCAGCAGGGTGCTCGCAAGGAGCCCCTGAGATCATTATTTCCCGTAACTCTCCCAACACCCCCACAGATGCCAGCACTGCCACCTATTCCAGCCATCCCAGTTTAGTAAGGGTAGCTTCAGTACGGACGAGTCTATAATCTTCACCAGGACGCAGTCCCTTAGGACCCAACTGCGATTGAGGGTATGTTTTCTATCCAGGGGACTTTGGGGCACATTTTATTTGACACGAGGTTCACACACTATTTTATTGCCACGGGGCTTGAACGTACTATGGGGTTATTAGATACTTCAGAGAGTATGGTTATTTGTGTGGACTCACCGTTGAGTAGAGGTTCCGTAATTTCTTTTATTTGTTGGGGAGTGAGTATAGAGATTGGGAGGTTTATCTTACTTGCTGACATGCTCGTATTGGATATGTCCGAGTATGACGCAATTGTAGGTATGAATTGGATTGTCAGGTATAGGGCCATGATTGATTGTTTTAGTAGGAGTATAGTTTGTTCCATACCCGGTCAGGAGATGTTCCTGGTGTCGATGCCTCGCTCTGAGGGAGGATCCTCCACACACTTATACTATATAGAGGAGGAGACCTCTAGGGAGGTGATGGTACCACTTGACTCGATTACTGTTATTCGAGAGTTGGCCGATGTGTTTCAAGAGATCCTGGGGTTACCGCCGAGTAGAGAGATAGACTTCGTCATTGATTTAGCTTCGGGCACTCGGCCGATAACCTATGTACCTTACCGTATGGTTCCAGTAGAGATAAAGGAGTTACGTGACTAGATTGAGCAGTTGTTGGGGAAGGGGTTTATCCATAGGAGAATGTTGTTGTGGGGTTCTCCTATACTGTTCGTTAAGAAGATGGATAGATCGTTGAGGTTATGTGTCGATTATCGGGAGTTGAATAAAGTCATGATATGGAACAAATATACGTTGCCTCGAATTGATGACTTATTCGACCAGTTGAGAGGAGTTTCCTTCTTCTCAAAGATTGACTTGAGATCGGGATACCATCAGTTGCATATCAGGGAGAAGGATGGGTCGAAGACGGCCTTATTCACAAGATATGGTTCCTATGAGTTCAGGGTTATGCCTTTCGGGCTAACCAATGCCCCAACCGTGTTTATGGACTTGATGAACAGGGTGTTCAGAGAGTTCCTGGACCAGTTCATCATCGTCTTCATAGATGACATTCTGGTTTACTCGCAGACTAAGGAGGAGCATGCCGAGCACTTGAGGCAGGTTTTGCAGACACTGCGACAGCGCAAAATACGAGAAGTGTGGGTTTTGGCTGAAGGAGGTCCATTTTTTGGCGCATATCATCTTTGACAGAGGGATATCGGTGGATCCAGGGAAGGTGTCAGTGGAGGTAGTGGGGACAACCCTCGACACCGACCGCGATACGCAGTTTCTTAGTCCTAGCCGGATACTACAGGAGGTTCATTAGAGGGTTTTTGAAGATAGCGGGTCCGTTGACACACCTGACTCGCAAAGGGGTGCCGTTTATCTGGAGTGACACCTTCCAGTTGGCCATTGATGAGTTAAAAGACATGTTAACCTCAGCACCAGTGTTAGTATTACCGTGGCCCGAAGTGGAGTATCTAGTTTATACTGATGCATTATTATTAGGACTTGGGGGTGTACTTCAGCAGGAGAATCAAGCTATAGCTTATGCCTCTCGTAAGATTAGGACTCACGAGAGGAACTAACTCACCCACGACTTGGAGTTAGCATCAGTCATGTTTGCACTTTGGATTTGGAGACATTACCTCCTGGGGGATAAATTTCGCTTGTTCACGGACCACAAGTCACTACAGTACTCTTCACGCAGAAGGAGTTAAATATGCGTTAGCGTCGGTGGCTTGAGTTTATGATGGACTATCAATTCGATATCCAATACCACCTGGGGAAGGCTAACGTGGTAGCAAACGCGTTGAGCCGTAGGCCATTAGGTGAGGTGGTCGAGGTGTGGAAAGAGAAATGGAAGGAGTTGGGACACCAGGATGCGGTGGCTCGATCGTTCATGGCTGTGATGACAGTTACACCCCAGATTATTACGAGAGTAGTACAGGCTCAGGCAACGGATCCTTTCTTCCATAGCCAGATACTGCAACTTCTAGCAGAGGGGGCCGAGTCTTATACCGTGGGTTCAGATGGGGGTCTACGTTTTAATGGGAGGTTGGTTGCTATTGAGGGAGAATACTTGCGATACGAGGTTGTTGCCCAGAAAAATACTCAAGAGGGGGGGGGGGGGGGGGTGAATTGAGTTTTTACAAACTTTTCGGGTTAAATTAATATTTCAGAAAATATTTAATTTAAAACACTTAATACAAATTTCAGATTAATTAAATCTTAAAGGTTAAACCAATAATGAATAAATAAATGTTACCGATTTATTTAAACAATTTAAATCAGAGATTGAAACACACAATAAACAAATTATCAAATAAATACTTTCAATTGATTAAACAAGAGATTACAACATCCAATAAATAAATAATCAATTTTAGTATTTTATATTCTGGATTTAATCTAAAGTGATTCACACAAGAATATCAAATTATATATACTTCACAAATGATTAAACAAGTTATATTTCAAGATTATAAAACCCAATAAATTTATAAATGATTTTCGTAGTTAATAAAAATTAATATTTTGGAATTAATAATTATTACGAAAATAATTATTTTAATCTTAAAATAAAATTTACCAAATTTTCAGATTTAAATATCTAGCAAGTAATGTGCCTAAAAATATTAAAATTAATCAATCACAAGCATATAAATAAATTTAAATGTTGAAAATAAATGACACCGTATTTTTAACGTGGTTCGGCCAAAACCCGGCCTACGTCCACGCGTCAAGAGGAAGCTTCCGTCTCCCGCGCTTCACTAGTCCTGATCCACTTGTACGGTAGGATCAAACCACCATTTACAGACACTTGAAGCAAATACCGACTCCAAGTACAACCGAAGCTAATCACTGAGCTTCAAAATAAAACTTGAGTTTTGAGTATAAAGTTTGAATGTTGAAGCTCTCTAAAATACAAATTAATCTGAGTTTCTTCTTGAGTGAGACTTCTCAATAAATCTGATTTTTGGCACCGGTCTTTTTTCTTGAAATTTTTGTAGCAGAATAATGATTCTTGTGCTCTTCAAATTTCTTCTTCAACAAATGACTGAGTATATTGATTGTTGTTGTCTCAAATATGTAGAGCTGAATAAATTTGTGTTACTCTCTTGAACTGAGTGTATGAGCTAAGAAAAAAATATATTTCTGATTGCTCTCTTGATGATATGTGAGCTGAATAAATTTTTACTTGCTCTCTAATTTTTCGTGTCTCTGTGTTCCAACTGAATGTGGTCTTCTTTTGTAGCCAGAAAAAATAATCGTTAGAAGAAAAGCTGGATCAACTCGGAGAGCATTTAAATGCTCAATATCTTGTAATGAAATCGTATCTCATGAAAACCATCTATACTGTCTAAGAAATAACGTTAGACTGATAGAGAGAGAGACGTTAAAATATAAAAATATAAACAAGTTAATTATCAGTCAACATGTCTCATCTCTTGAAAAATAAGTGATAATATCTTCTGCAAACGTCTTCAATGTGAATAAAAAAATATATACTGGTTTCTTCGTCAAATTAACCAATCAGTCAAAACATGTTTGATATAAAATAAAAAAATGCGTGGCCCCCAAAAAAAATTAACCAAGGAAGATGCATGGCTCGAGGTCTGCCAACGCAAAAAAAATAAATCCAAAGCTTCTATTCGTGTGTAAACAAAAGAAACCAACTGACATACCTGATGATGACGCATGGGAAAATTAGTACTTGTCCGAGCCAGTTAATTTGCGAGAAGCAGGTATGAATTAGACTACACAAAGATGCTAATTTTAAACACTATACAGTGAAACATATAAAATAATGTATAAATAAATTACTATCTCGCGTGGATCCTTTGTAAGAAAAACAAAACGCAATCCAAAAGGCATTTTTCTTATTCTTTTTTATAGATTATATAAATCATACTCAATAAAAAATATTGGTCCAAACAGGACATAATATTTAGTCCACTTGACGTAAGGAGACATGTAAATGCAATATTATAAATGATAATCAAAGCAAAAAGTAGATATAGGTAGAGATAGTCTGCTCAATCTAGGAGTGATATAACTGACATAAATGACATAAGGTGTGGCTTCCCAAGAATGATAATAATCTTCAAGATATCTTCCAAGAATTTCAATTGTACATATATAAAAACAGTAAGTATATTAAAAAAACGATATACATAGATATTTTAGATGTATCGAGATATATAAAAATATATATATATACATAAAAATTATTTTCTGAAAAATAAAAAAAATGTTATCGATTTTATGTAGAAATGAAATATTTAAAATACACGTAATAAAAATTAATTTTCTGTTTAACAAAAAAAAACGTAAATATATATATATTTTTTATTTTAGAATTATATAAAAAAGTAAAAAAAAAATTGAGGACGGACGCACGACTAGGACAACTGCCAAAGAAGTTTTGTCAACATGGAATGGATTTATGAGAGTACAAAGATTTCCCAAAAAAAAATCGTTTAAAAATTAAATCTTCTAATGGGTCAGATCAAACTTAAACACTCAAGTGTGTAGTAAGTACAATTTGGCCAGTAGCCAAAGGCAACAACTTTGAGTCAAATCTATGTAGACAAAAGTTACAAGACCTGCTAAACTGTTATCCCATAAAACATGTCAAATCTTTAATGCACAAGCAACTAATAAATAGCCACACATGGAACAAACATATACATATTATAACATGTTACGCATGTACTAACATATATATATATATAAACATGACATTTTACTAAACAACAAAAAATGTTTTACATGTAATTTGAGTTTCGAAAAATATTTTTCAAAATAAAAAATTATCTTTATCAACAAATTCTGAAAATTATTTTAGAATAAGATATTCATTTTGAACAAGCTATATAACCAATTTTATAAAAAATATTTTCAGTAAAAACAATCTTATTTCACTTTTATAAAATGGTGAGTCACACAATTAATAACATGGATCAATATATATATGCATGTGTGCGTAACGTGTCAAAGGATCAATATATGTGTACCTTTACTCGGATATGTACGTTGAGTAGAGTCGAGGCTTGTTGAGTTAAAAAAAACTTAACATGAACATATATATGGGTGTTACAAACAATATGTATATGTAATATACTATATATAAACATAATTAATATAATTACTGACTATCATATAATATAGATGTAACAAATAATAATAACTAGTATCCTGAATATATTATCAATAGTATATACAAAAATTATTATAAGATAATTTTTATGTAAAGGCACAAAAAAAATATAGATAGTTAATATTTACATAAAAGTATACAAACAAAATGTATATTTTAAATTAAGAATACTTAATAAAAGTATGTTTGGAATCATCAAAATTAATATATTATTTTAAACTAAAATGTACACTAATTATAATTAAAATAATTAAATATTAATTAATGGGCTAAATACATTTTCGTTTAACAATCTCCCCCTTTTTGATGATGACAAACAATGATTCACATATATTCTTAAAATGAAATATTAAGCACAAATAGTGAATCATAAATATTTCTCCCCCTTTGACATTACAAATAAATCTCGAGTGTCATCGGGTTAAAGTACGAAGCTGCCCCCATAAAAAATAATTCATGCATGGGATTCAACCATAAATCTCAAGGAGCATATAAATAACATGAAAATTTTCAATACGCACATGTGTCATCATAAATTTTTATAGCATGTATTTGAATTTGTAGATAGACCAAAATATCATCAAATAATGCATAAGTAAAAAAAATGATAAATAATAAATGATACCAATTTTTGTAGTCACACACTAACCGTGCGTTGCGCATAATGATTTCTCGAAACAACTTTTTATGTAAAAATAGAAATCATAACTCATTGTTCTCAAATAATGTAAATACGAGAGATATATCAATGTGCATAATTAACTCTCTCACTAATGTAATAAAATAGCAATGTATAAATTTTCAATAGGCGCAATATCAATTTTTGTATAAATCATCATGATATAAACTTTCAAGTGCACAACATTTCATAACTCGAGGTTTTCAAATAATTTGAATTAAGCACATAACATGAGTTAGAATTAGCAGAAAAAAATAGCATTTTGCTCAAGCTTTGCCGTTTTCGAGATACGAGCTAAAATTCTCGGAATAATCAACTAAATTGCAAAATCCAGAATAATATATCAAAGTTATGATCAAGCATTTGTCGAACAAATAATCAAACAAATTTCAATAAACTTTTATCTCCCCCTAAGGGATACCAATTAAGGCATATATGCAAATAAATTTGGTGCATCGATTTCATGAGATAAAATATTATCAATATTTGCTTTCTCAATTGTTATCTTCTTATAAGATGTAATATTTTCATGAAAGTCATTAAATCATATTTTCAAGAATGAAACATATTATGAGGCCATAATAAACCAAACTCAATAATATCAGATTTTTAATAACGAAAAGCTCGACACAAAATCAATATATTTAGATTTTCAATAAATACCAAACAATTTGTTCAGGAACTTCAAAATCAATCAATAAATAAATTTCTCAATAATGAAAGCGACATAAGTTAATCAACTTCAACAAATTTCAAAAACTCATTAATAATTTTTTTATTTATTTAAGCACAAACATTATAAGAATCATTTTGTCCCAAAGAAAAATAATGTTCTTCATAAAAGACAATATTTTTCAACTAATCGGTTCATATAACATGCCATGAAACTAAACACAAAAAAAATTTCAATAATCATCTAATTTTTCAAGTAACACAAAAATTAACTATAAAAATTATATACTTCATGAAATGTCACTAATATTTAATTAATGGCACAAAACATGTAACATGTCATAAATTTAGCACATAAAGATTAATATGATCATATCATCAAAATTAATGAGTGCATATCATAAAATCAACGAGTAGCTCATATGACTAACAAATATACAAATGACATTTTATCAAAAAATTCTCAAATGACATTTTCATTTCAATTTAATATACAATAAAGTCATGAATTAATTCAATATTATTATTCACAAAAATATGTAAAGTTGTAATAAAAAATTATGAATATTCACCAACGAAAAATTTATCATCAAAATCAAGTGCATGTTTCAACATAAACCAATCGAGAATAATAAATGTATAAATTAACATGATGTATAAATAATCTAGAACAACCTCATATGTTATAACAAATAATCTAAGTATGGGATAATATCAAATAAGATCATATCAACAATAAATATATGATATTTATAATTCAAGAAAAGTGTACCTTACAACCTTACCAATACCAAGGCATATATTCATAAAATGATTTCCTTGTATGGCAATCTTAACACTAAGAAGTGTTACATATTCAACTTTTCTTGCTATCCAAATCATAGACATGAAAGTCCATAATTCATAATCCATCTCAATTTGGAACCTACACAACTTTCAAGATTTTCTCTTTTCATCTAAGAAAGTGTTAGATCCATAAAGCAATATTAAAGAGAAAATTTCATAATTCATTTTCTTATAAAAAATTCAGGCGTAGTCATAATAAAAGATAATCATCAAGATCAATAATGATACACAACTAATACTAGAATGTACGTAACAAATAATAATCATCAATGTCAATTTTATCATGTACTAAAATTTTCATTAATCCATATACAAAGATATAATTTAACATCCATAGCATTCTTTCACTTTTAAAAAAATTATTCACATTTTCAACCATTGAGATTAATAAGAAATAAATCAAATTATAAATCCTTAATCACAAAACTAATATTTTTAAGTAATGAATGGTGTCTAATTCAAATAAGCATATAAACATGACAATAATTAAACAAAAAAAATAATCAGATTATTAATCATTAATAAGCATATAAAGTGTAAGAATCTTATGAAATAATATTTCACGAAACTAAGCATATTAAATATGAAAATAATATATCACAAAATTTATCAAGTAATGAATGTGTTCAACAAAAAAAAACTAACACTAATTCTATTCTCCAAAAAAAAATTCGTTCAAGTGCCAATACCGGTCTTGCACCTAAAAACTTTATCTTTTGGAACCCAAAAAGAGTGTGAAAAATTACGGTTAGCATACATAATTGTTTCTTTCGGAATCCAAGCTAATTCAGTATTATATTTTCTTTTTCTAAATTTACAAAATTTGGAATAATGTGTATGTCTACCACAATATGAGCATAAAGAGTTAGAATGACTAGATGAGGCATCATTTTTAAATAAATTAGAATAATTCTTTTTCTCATTTTCTTCCTCATATCCAATACCATTATTATTAAACCGAATTCTTTGTTTTTCAATAATTTTATGAAAATAATCATTTCCTTTAGTAAATGTGTGTATGGATTTCTGTAAATATTCAATTTCCTTTTTCAACTCAATATTTTCAAATTCAAGAGAATTAGGGATACTAACATATTTTTCTTTTTTTAAGGATTTAATTTCACTTTTTAAAGATTCATTTTCTAATTTTAGATTATCAAAATCTTTTGATATAAAATCACATTTGGAATGAGTCTTTTTCAGTGCAATAAATTTCTTTCCAATATCTTCATATTTTTCATACAACTCATTGAATGCATCCTGTAATTCATCATAATCGTCAACAATGTCATCTCCAATATCATGATTTGCACTATAAGTAGAATATGATTCATCATTACCAATGCAGGGGTTAGATTGTACCTCTTCATTACCAATTGCCATGAGACAGGGAGTAATAGATTCTTCAATGCTTGATTCATCAATATTGGCATATAGGCAAGGGGTGCACATATTTTTACTAAGTGCATCAAAATCAGAACTTTCAAGGAAGTTTTCCTTCAAAATAAAGTTGGAAACATATGGTTCACTGCACAACCATTTTCTTTTCATATAATGAAATAAGGAGTAGCTACAAGAGATCAAACGTTTTAGCATACAAATAATAAAAATGTAAAGTGCAATATTCAAACTAAATACAGAAAAGTTTGTCATGATCTTTAACTCTATGATTGTTAAATCAAAATAAATAAGAAGAGCACTAGCTCTGATACCAATTGTTGCCCAGAAAAATACTAAAGAGGGGGGGGGGGGGGGGTGGTGAATTTAGTTTTTACAAACTTTTCGGGTTAAATTAATATTTCAGAAAATATTTAATTTAAAACACTTAATACAAATTTTAGATTAATTAAATCTTAAAGGTCAAACCAATAATGATTAAATAAATGTTACCGATTTACTTAAACAATTTAAATCAGAGATTGAAACACACAATAAATAAATTATCAAATAAATACTTTCAATTGATTAAACAAGAGATTACAACATCCAATAAATAAATAATCAATTTTAGTATTTTATATTCTGAATTTAATCTAAAGTGATTCACACAAGAATATCAAATTATATATACTTCACAAATGATTAAACAAGTTATATTTCAAGATTATAAAACCCAATAAATTTATAAATGATATTCTTAGTTAATAAAAATTAATATTTTGGAATTAATAATTATTACGAAAATAATTATTTTAATCTTAAAATAAAATTTACCAAATTTTCAGATTTAAATATCTAGCAAGTAATGTGCCTAAAAATATTAAAATTAATCAATCACAAGCATATAAATAAATTTAAATGTTGAAAATAAATGACACCGTATTTTTAACGTGGTTCGGCCAAAACCCGGCCTACGTCCACGCGTCAAGAGGAAGCTTCCGTCTCCCGCGCTTCACTAGTCCTGATCCACTTGTACGGTAGGATCAAACCACCATTTACAGACACTTGAAGCAAATACCGACTCCAAGTACAACCGAAGCTAATCACTGAGCTTCAAAATAAAACTTGAGTTTTGAGTATAAAGTTTGAATGTTGAAGCTCTCTAAAATACAAATTAATCTGAGTTTCTTCTTGAGTGAGACTTCTCAATAAATCTGATTTTTGGCACCGGTCTTTTTTCTTGAAATTTTTGTAGCAGAATAATGATTCTTGTGCTCTTCAAATTTCTTCTTCAACAAATGACTGAGTATATTGATTGTTGTTGTCTCAAATATGTAGAGCTGAATAAATTTGTGTTACTCTCTTGAACTGAGTGTATGAGCTAAGAAAAAAATATATTTCTGATTGCTCTCTTGATGATATGTGAGCTGAATAAATTTTTACTTGCTCTCTAATTTTTCGTGTCTCTGTGTTCCAACTGAATGTGGTCTTCTTTTGTAGCCAGAAAAAATAACCGTTAGAAGAAAAGCTGGATCAACTCGGAGAGCATTTAAATGCTCAATATCTTGTAATGAAATCGTATCTCATGAAAACCATCTATACTGTCTAAGAAATAATGTTAGACTGATAGAGAGAGAGACGTTAAAATATAAAAATATAAACAAGTTAATTATCAGTCAACATGTCTCATCTCTTGAAAAATAAGTGATAATATCTTCTGCAAACGTCTTCAATGTGAATAAAAAAATATATACTGGTTTCTTCGTCAAATTAACCAATCAGTCAAAACATGTTTGATATAAAATAAAAAAATGCGTGGCCCCCAAAAAAAATTAACCAAGGAAGATGCATGGCTCGAGGTCTGCCAACGCAAAAAAAATAAATCCAAAGCTTCTATTCGTGTGTAAACAAAAGAAACCAACTGACATACCTGATGATGACGCATGGGAAAATTAGTACTTGTCCGAGCCAGTTAATTTGCGAGAAGCAGGTATGAATTAGACTACACAAAGATGCTAATTTTAAACACTATACAGTGAAACATATAAAATAATGTATAAATAAATTACTATCTCGCGTGGATCCTTTGTAAGAAAAACAAAACACAATCCAAAAGGCATTTTTCTTATTCTTTTTTATAGATTATATAAATCATACTCAATAAAAAATATTGGTCCAAACAGGACATAATATTTAGTCCACTTGACGTAAGGAGACATGTAAATGCAATATTATAAATGATAATCAAAGCAAAAAGTAGATATAGGTAGAGATAGTCTGCTCAATCTAGGAGTGATATAACTGACATAAATGACATAAGGTGTGGCTTCCCAAGAATGATAATAATCTTCAAGATATCTTCCAAGAATTTCAATTGTACATATATAAAAACAGTAAGTATATTAAAAAAACGATATACATAGATATTTTAGATGTATCGAGATATATAAAAATATATATATATACATAAAAATTATTTTCTGAAAAATAAAAAAAATGTTATCGATTTTATGTAGAAATGAAATATTTAAAATACACGTAATAAAAATTAATTTTCTGTTTAACAAAAAAAAACGTAAATATATATATATTTTTTATTTTAGAATTATATAAAAAAAAAAAAAAAAATTGAGGACGGACGCGCGACTAGGACAACTGCCAAAGAAGTTTTGTCAACATGGAATGGATTGATGAGAGTACAAAGATTTCCCAAAAAAAAATCGTTTAAAAATTAAATCTTCTAATGGGTCAGATCAAACTTAAACACTCAAGTGTGTAGTAAGTACAATTTGGCCACTAGCCAAAGGCAACAACTTTGAGTCAAATCTATGTAGACAAAAGTTACAAGACCTGCTAAACTGTTATCCCATAAAACATGTCAAATCTTTAATGCACAAGCAACTAATAAATAGCCACACATGGAACAAACATATACATATTATAACATGTTACGCATGTACTAACATATATATATACAAACATGACATTTTACTAAACAAGAAAAAATATTTTACATGTAATTTGAGTTTCGAAAAATATATTTCAAAATAAAAAATTATCTTTATCAACAAATTCTGAAAATTATTTTAGAATAAGATATTCATTTTGAACAAGCTATATAACCAATTTTATAAAAAATATTTTCAGTAAAAACAATCTTATTTCACTTTTATAAAATGGTGAGTCACACAATTAATAACATGGATCAATATATATGCATGTGTGCGTAATGTGTCAAAGGATCAATATATGTGTACCTTTACTCGGATATGTACGTTGAGTAGAGTCGAGGCTTGTTGAGTTAAAAAAAACTTAACATGAACATATATATGGGTGTTACAAACAATATGTATATGTAATATAATATATATAAACATAATTAATATAATTACTGATTATCATATAATATAGATGTAACAAATAATAATAACTAGTATCCTGAATATATTATCAATAGTATATACAAAAATTATTATAAGATAATTTTTATGTAAAGGTACAAAAAAAATATAGATAGTTAATATTTACATAAAAGTATAAAAACAAAATGTATATTTTAAATTAAGAATACTTAATAAAAGTATGTTTGGAATCATCAAGATTAATATATTATTTTAAACTAAAATGTACACTAATTATAATTAAAATAATTAAATATTAATTAATGGGTTAAATACATTTTCGTTTAACAGAGGTGATAACAGCGTCGTATGGTTCGCGATTTACTGTATATCCCAGTGGGGATAAGATGTATCAGGATATGCGGAGACAGTACTGGTGGAGCAGAATGAAGAAGGATATCACCGAGTTCATCTCGAAATGCGCCACTTGTCAGTTGGTAAATGTAGACCATCAGAGATCGACGGGACTTCTACAGTCATTAGAAGTTCCTATGTGGAAATGGGAAACCATTTCCATGGACTTCATCAAGGGATTGCCTACATCGCAGAGGGGCCACGATTCGATATGGGTAATAGTGGATCGGCTGACCAAGGTAGCCCACTTTCTACTAGCTCGGACGGATTACACCAAGGGACAGTACGCCCATATATTCATAGCAGAGATAGTGAAACTTCAAAGGGAGCCTCTCAACATTGTGTTTGACAGAGATGAAGTGTTTATGTCCTGGTTTTGGGAGAGTTTTCAGGAGGCGATGGGTACGGAGTTGCGGCTGAGCATATCTTATCACCCGCAGACAGATGGATAGGCTGAGCGAACAAATCAGATGTTGGAGGATATGTTGCGTATGTGCATCATTGATTTTGGTGGAGGCTGGGAGCAGTACCTTCCACTGGTGGAGTTTGCCTATAACAACTCCTACCAATTTACTATCGGTATGGATCCTTTCGAGGCACTATACGGTAGACCTTGTTGTTCCCCAATATGTTGGTTAGAGGTGGGGGACAATAAGTTACTTGGTCCGTAGGTGATTCAGGATACTTCGACGAGCATAGAGTTGATACAAAGACGTATTTTGGTGGCTCAGGATCGACAGAAGAGCTACGCCGACGCCAAGCGGTATTTCTGAGAGTTCAATATTGGGGACTAGGTGTTACTTTGGGTAACTCCTATGAAGGGATTTATGAATTTTGGGAAGAAGGGGAAGTTGACGCCTAGGTATGTAGGGTCATTCCCCATTATCTAGACGATTGGTCCAGTTTCTTATAGAATTGGGTTACCGGAGCACTTGCATAGAGTCCATGATGTATTCCATATCTCTTCGCTGAGGAGATATATTCAGGATGATTTGGCCCCCCCACACATTGCGTTGGAGGATATCAACTTACAACCTGATAGCTCCTACGAGGAGGGGTCGGTTGCTATCCTAGATCATAGTGAGAGGAAGTTGAGGTCGAAAATAGTACCACTAGTCCATGTTCACTGGGGGCACCATAATGTTGAGAAATCAACCTGGAAGCACGAGGATGATATGCGTGAACATTATCCGGAGTTATTCTTGCCAGGTATATTTTCATTTCCGAATTTCGGGACAAAATTCTATTATCAGACGGGAAGTATGTAATATCCCGTATTTTTACGCATATTTATTTTATTATGGAATTATGGAATTTTGGATTAATTAAGTTAAGAGAGAAAGTTTAATTTATAATTAACCCGACTTAATGGTAATAATTACTAGCGTGACGAGAATTAGTAGTTATTAAAAATAATTATTATGAAATCATGTTGAGTAAGAACTATGTTGAACATTATGTAGTGAGTAACGTAATAGATGGTTTCGAAAATAATAATATGGCCGGGGATAAGATATACGGCAGTTAAGATATAATTACTTGGGACGCGTATATGAGTTGCATCATTATTATATATTTGGGAGTTAAAGATCTAAATTGTTTTTATATAACTCGAATGACTATTTTGAGTGCGCCAGGGTGTTCGGAATGGTCGAAATAGTCCGATTACACTACTCGGGTGTTTTATTTGGAGTTCGGGGCATTTTAGCCCAAAACGACACCCCAGAGGGGCATTTTAGTCTTTTGGGATTTTTGAGTAATTAAATGGACAAAAATTAGGTTTAATTAAAAACTACATGGGTTAGAGGTTACTGTCAGTTTCAACCTACGTGAAAGAGAAAGAGAGAGAGAGAGAGAGAGAGAACCAAGGAGGAAGAAGACTCCGTTGGAGAATAACGGCAAGAACTCAAGATCTCACCAAGAATTACACCAAAGTGTATATCGCAACGAGAGGATCAACCACACATCAATTTCAACCCGAGAATCAAAAATCCATTCTAAGGCAAGTGTTTATCTTTCTCCTCTTTTAGCAAATATTGTTCGTGTTGATTTAGATTAGATGTTATAGACTTAGTGCAATGAAATCTTAGGGTTAATTAGGCCGAATTGTAAAGAATTCTTATGAATTGGAGATTTGTATGCATGTAGAGGTTTTTCCCTTTGTTAGACTATTAAATTTGGAGATTTTATGTCTTAATCCCCAATTATAATAAGAGTTTTGAGTACTTAAATTATTGGGTTCATGTTATGCAAATTTGTAGAGATTTAAGAAATTATTGGGTTTCCCTTTGAAAATATATAGAGTTGAACCCTAAATTGAGTTAGAAAGTGCCCCATAATGATTAGGAATAGTTTAGAACTATCTAATTAGTTCTTTGATGAAATTTGAGTTGAGTTTGAGGTTTAATATGTTGGATAAATTGAAATTGGGGAAGAACTGGGTCTGTTTGGATTTTTCATTTGAAGACCTGCCCAAGTCGTTCGAACGAGACTTCTAACGAGAAATCCAATGACCCTTATAACGAGGTGTTAAAGTTCGTTCGAAGTGGAAACTTCGTTCGAATGACCTCGTTCGAATGAAAATCATGGAACTTTGAACGAGATTCCAAAATTTGATTTTTGGGTCCGATTTAGTTCAAATCCATCCTAGGCTTATCTAAGCGAGTGTATTAACCTACGTGAATAACCGGTGACTTAAATTCCAAAGTTTTAGGTAATTAAGGGTGTAATGATCCTCGAGGTATTGAACTTGTATATAAACCTAGGACAAAATGTGAGTACTAGAGAGGTTATATATAAATGGATATCATGGAGAGTAGTAATGTTAATATTCCCTACGTACTATGGAAATTTGGTTGTGTGAATGCCTTTTAAGTTATATAAGTTGTGTGCATGCTTATTACTTGGAATATTATGTGTATGACCTACATAACTACTGGCTATCGAACAAAGCTTAACACGTTATGGACGACCATATCCTGTGGGCCTTCGGGGGATTTTGAGTCGTATCACTAGAGCATGGAACCTAGGTACGGGCTATCAGTGAGAAGGATAGGGATGACGGTCGTATGAGTGCGTAGGTATGTACGTAGCCCATAGGCTTGGAACTATGTTCGCCTCCAATATGTGTATATGTTTTATTGGTTCTTGAGAGATTGAACGTGTTGTCCTTTATGCGTGAGCGTTGCAATGGGACTAGATAACCGAGTATGCCTAGCACTAAGGGTTTCTTAATCACGGGTGCAGTATTGATTTATATTTGTATGTATACATAATGAGATTATATATATGTATACTGAGTTCCTATTCTGTGTTTCATGTTGACCACTTTATTAAAGTATATACTTATTGGGTCACCAGTTGAGAATTATGAATGTTATGAGAATTAGTTAAAGCATTTTTAAACCTATTCCTAAATAATATAAATATATTGTCTTTGCGTTATTTAGATATTTTATCTGGCCTAGTGGTTATACTACGTATAGTATGGGTAGTATGGGTATCATGAGTAGTATGGGTAGTATGGGTAGTTAGACTCGCTAGGTGTGCACATAATATGAGAGGTGAGCATCTCAAGTGAGTACGCTAAGTTAACATGAATAATATTTCTACTAATTGACCAATTTAAGAACTTGCTAAATTTAAACTATTTTCTACTCGGGCTCTAACCCGTTTTTCTACAAATCTCTTTTCTTGTTCCTTTATTTTAGGTGCTCAGCCACAGGGACACTAGGATTAGGAGATTACATTCATTTGCCGAGCTGTAGCTGCTGTGGAAGCTACAGTATATTGCTAGTAGACACTTCTGAGTGTATTTCTCCTTATCTATCAGTTATTTATTTCAGTTGGACATTTCGTCCCTCCTATTTTACATTCAGCGATTTAGAGTTCTTTTATTCTATTATTAGACTTTGATTTCATGTTATTGGATTTTGACTGGAAGTGTTTACTCTACTTCTTTATTTAAATTCAGTTATTCCTTTCCTTATGGTATTGTGATGTATGGTGATGATTAAATATTTCTTTTAATGTTTATAGCTAATGGCAAGTTAAAATTTTGACACCAACCTTTTTAAATATTAGGTGTCTAGTTTTTGTTAAATTAAAATTTGAGTTCTTTGACAGTGATGCATTTATCTGAACCAACTTGATATTCTGAAATTAATTAATTTAGGACTGATCACCCGGTAATTAATTAGGCGGGGTGTCACATTAGCGTCCCATCTCAACCCCATAGTGCGGACATTGCAGTAGCAAGTCCCGGAATCTCTCCAAACACATCCACAAGGCTTCTCATTCATTTTAGCTAAATGTATTGATGGTGTGATGTACAAGCTCTGTCTTTTGATTAGATAGAATTTTTGCAGGAAGGAGACACTCATTTTGTTCCAAGTGGTGAGGGATCCGGGTTTTAACGAGTTAAACCAACTCTTGGCTTTGTCTTTCAACCAGAATGGGAACAATTTAAGTTTAACAATCTCTTCGGTGAGTTTTTAGTACTTACTTGTCCCACATATCTCTCCGAATTCACGAACATGAAGGCATAGGTCCTTTTTTTCGGCACCTTGAAGCATGGGCAACATTTGGATTGTGTGACACCCCGACTAATTAAATACCGGGTAGCTACTCCTTTATTAAATTAATTCAAAATGCCAAGTTGGCTCAGTTAATAACATCACTGTCGAAAACATTTTAATTTTACTAACCACCTAGTATTTAAAAAGTAAGTTGCCAAATTTTAATATAAGTCTGATTAACATGCAACAAGTGTAATAAAGAATAACAACACCATTCACCATACTGAAGTAAAACGAATAACCATCACATAGTGTAAATAAAGTCTGGAGGAAAACTCCTCACTACAATCCCATACTGAAATAAATAATTGAATGCTAAAACAATACAAATCAAAGTCTGAAAACTGTAATGTAAAAGATGTCTCTAATAGAATTGGGCAACATGCCCTACAACTGATAGATAGTGACTCTGGAATCCAAAAGATAGAAGCGTCTACAAGCAAATCCCTGTAGCTTCCACAAACAGCTACAGCTCGTCACCTGAATGAGAATCCTATGCTTGGTGTCCCTGTGGCTGGGCACCTAAAATGGTTTTACAAGAAAAGAGATTTGAAAAGAAAACGGGTCAGAGCCCGAATGTGGAGTTATATTTTAAAAACCTGCAAGTGCTTTAAAAACATTTAAAACATTAAATCCAAAGTACATGTTAGGACGTGCACTCACATGATATTCTCACCTCTCGTCTAACTATGCTCTCCTAACACAAGTACCCATCTAGAGTGATACAAACTACTAGCTAAGTGACAACGTATCTAGCTAGACTATCATAGGTCTTACCCTTATTACTCGGTTCTATTAACATAATAACGCTCGTAATTAAGTAGGGGTTTAACACAAACTCAGATGCTCAATATGCAATATATATCACTATCAGTTAACTTGCTATATTTCTCGAAACAATACCGTAATTATATTCACATCATTAACATGAAGGTTCTCATTAATTAAGTGTATATTATTCACATTACAAATATACAGTATAAGCACCCCGAGAACTAAGCTGCGGTGCACACATACTCTGCTATCCATCCCGGTACATCACGTACATAAGGATTACATATTCCGAATCTCTCAGGAATAGTTCACAGATAACAACATCACAAATAATGGAGGCGAACACAGTCACATCACATGGGTCATGCACATACCTACGCTCCCATGATCAGCGGACTTATTAATATCCCAATAAGTCACTCTATGACCTATGTTCATCAAGGTAACCAGTCTAAATCCGGGCAACACAAGGATTAGAGGGCCCTAAGCGAACGCAAACCTCCCGTGATAGCAAGTATGGTAGGTATGTCATACACACAATTAATATACCAATACTAAGTAATCACACATCTTAGTAATCCCGTAGTTTAATCGTAGTACATATCGCATTCTCGTACCAACTTATGATATCTACAACTTATATTACTCCGGTTTGTAATTATACGCGCCATAATACATTCTCACGTCGTAGTGGACACTCACGTCTCAACCCAAACCGTCCATTTAATATAACTCTCGTATATAATTTTCCTTCTCATAAATACCTAAAAGTCCCAATTCTATCATTATATCATCCTCGGAATGTTATCTATAACCTCGACCATGTTTACGGGACTTCAAAAATCAAAACAGTCCAAAAAGGACCAAACTGTCAACTCGTTAGAAGTCTCGTTCGAATGAGACTGTTCGAACGAGATTCCTCTGCCAACTCGTTAGAAGTCTCGTTCGAACGAGGCTGTTCGAACGAGATTCCAGTTCGTTCGAACGAACTGTACCTTCTAACGATATCTCGTTCGAACGAGATATTGAACGAGATCCCTTCTCGTTAGCAGCGACTGGTCAACTCGTTAGAAGTCTCGTTCGAACGAGTTCGTTTGAACGACCTGGGTAGGGGCTTCTAACGAGCTACCAGATTCGTCCCAGATTTTCTAAGTTACGTTTCTCACCATTTTTAACACCTCAATCCTTCTCCAAAGTTCGTTCTAACAGAGTTTTAAGTCCTCTAATCATACTACAACATGCTAAGGTCATATACTAACATCTTTTAATACATTAATGCATCCTAAACATCATTAAATCACAAGATTTTATACTTTTCCCCAATTTTATCAAGAACATGAACCCTAGATTTATATCATCATCAAATCCCAGAATTTAATCCGTTTTAATTTCTTCTAATCACAATTATCATGAGAGAAATCATCTACCTATCATTTTACATGCAATTCTCTTCAAAATTTTCAAGTTCTAAACTCCAAACTACATGGGTTTTCATTCATCTTTCAAGAACAATTAAAATTCCTCAATTTCTAACATGGAAGAGACATTCTCTGAAATTAAATGGAATAAAGTCACTTGCCTTGATTGTCTCTGAGTTTGGTGTAGGATTGGTAGAACTTTTCTGCAGAATTTCTTCTCTCCAAGCTTCCTCTCCAATGGTGGCTTAAGGTGGCTAGGGTTTTGATTTGGGAACTTAGAAAACTCTTCTAATAACCTACGTAGCCTTCTAGGTTAATATGGTTTGGTTAATGGGCTTAGTGGGTTTAATCCACATCAGATTTACATCTCTAATTTTCGTCACTTTTAATTCCTCAAAATGTAAAATTACCAAAATACCCTTTATGATGCCGGTATGGCCTAAAAATACCCCGGGACCCAAACTACACCCCCGACTAGTGTTTTCTGACTATCTCGACCCTTCCGGACGCGTTGGCGCACTCAAAACGACCATACGGTTTATAGATTTTAAATTCACTTTTATCAAAATATTACACCGTGACACGGCGGTCCCACGCGTCTCAACAAAATTTCTAAAATGCCGTATATAAATCTCACGACAACTTTTATAATTCCAAATACATATATCAAAACATGTATGCACATAATCAAATACCAACTCGCATCTCGTTAGTATTTATAACCCGGATTAATTTCCAATTAATACGCATTTAATTAATTAATCCCAAAAATAAATATAGTCAAAAGTACGGGGTATTACATACTTCCCCCCTAATAACTGAATTTTGTCCCGAAATTCGAAACTAGAAAGTACCTACTAAAAATAACTCTGGATAACGTTCGCGCATCTCATCCTCGCGCTCCCATGTGGACTCCTCGACATTGTGATGTTGCCACTGAACACGCACTAACGGAACTATCTTTGACCGCGGTTTCCTCTCGCTTCGGTCCAAAATAGCAATCGGCCCCTCCTCGTAGGAGCTATCCGGCTGGAGATCGATGTCCTCCACAGCAATGTGAGAATGAGCTAGATTATCTCTAAGGTATTTCCTTAGCGAGGAAATATGGAAAACATCGTGAATCCGATGCAAATGTTCCGGTAACCCAAGTCTATACGCAACCGGTCCGATCCGCTCAATAATAGGAAACAGCCATACATACCTTGGTGCCAACTTCCCTTTCTTCCCGAAACGCATAATCCCCTTCATAGGAGATACTCTGAGCAAAACCTGGTCCCCTACTTGGAACTCCCTGAAGAATCTCTTCGCATCAGTATAACTCTTCTGCCTGTCTTGAGCTACCCGAATACGACTCCGAATCAGCTCAATCCTTACCGAAGTATCCTGAATCACTTCCGGCCCAAGCAGTTTGTTGTCCCCCACCTCTAACCAACATGTTAGGGAACGACAAGGCCTACCGTAAAACGCCTCAAACGGAGCCATGCCAATAGTGAACTGATAGGAGTTGTTGTAAGCAAACTCCACCAGTGGAAGGTACTGCTCCCATCCACCCCCGAAGTCAATAATGCACATGCGTAGCATGTCCTCCAACATCTGATTTGTGCGTTCAGTCTGCCCATCAGTCTGCGGATGATAAGCCGTACTCAACCGCAATTCCGTGCCCATGGCCTCCTGGAAACTCTCCCAAAACCTCGAAACAAATATCTTGTCTCTGTCAGACACGATATTTAGGGGCACACCGTGAACTCTCACAATCTCTGAAATGAAGAGCTGGGCATACTGTCCCGCAGTGTAATCAGTCCTAACGGGTAAAAAGTGAGCGACCTTGGACAACCTGTCCACAATTACCCAAACGGAGTCGTGACCCCTCTGTAACGTAGGCAACCCCGTAATAAAATCCATGGATATGCTCTCCCACATCCACACCGGGACCTCCAACGGCTGTAGCAATCCTGCCGGTCTCTGATGATCCACTTTTACAAGCTGACAAGTGGCGCATTTCGAAACAAACTCAGCGATATCTCTCTTTATACCGCTCCACCAATACTGACGTCTCATGTCTTGGTACATTTTGTCCTCTCCGGGATCTACCACGAACCGTGAGCCGTACGACTCTGCCATCACATCGTGCCGCAATTCCTCTCCTTCCGGAACTACCAATCTCCCATTGAAGCGTAATCCCCCGTCTGAGCTAACGGTATAGGACTCGGCTCCCTCTGTTAGTAACCGAACTATCTGCTCCTGACAGAACGAGTCATTGGCCTGTGCCCGTACTACCTTCGTGACAATCCGCGGTGTAACGGTCATCACAGACATGAAAGATCGGGCCACTGCATCCTGGTGTCCCAATTCCTTCCACTTAGCCTTCCACACCTCTGCCACCTCACCTGCTGGCCTACAACTCAACGCGTCTGCTACCACGTTAGCCTTACCCGGGTGATACTCGATGTCGAACTGGTAGTCTTTCACAAACTCAAGCCACCTACGTTGTCGCATATTCAACTCCTTCTGCGTGAATAGGTACTGTAGGGACTTGTGGTCCGTGAACAGTTGGAACTTCTCCCCTAAACGATAATGCCTCCAAATTCGTAGGGCAAATACCACTGCCGCCAACTCCAAATCATGCGTGGGGTAATTCTTCTCATGAGGCTTAAGCTTACGGGAAGCATAAGCTATGGCCTGCCTCTCCTGCTGCAATACACCTCCCAGTCCTTGTAAGGACGCATCGGTGTAAACCAAATACTCAACTCCCGGTCTTGGCAATGCTAACACAGGTGCTGAGGTCAATTTGTCCTTCAATTCATCGAATGCCAACTGACAGGCATCACTCCAAATGAATGGCACACCTTTACGAGTAAGATGTGTCAAAGGACCTGCTATCTTCGAAAATCCCAGAATAAACCTCCGGTAATATCCTGCTAAACCCAAGAAACTACGAATCTCAGTCGGTGTCGTGGGCTGTCCCCACTCCCTCACCGCGAATACTTTCCCCGGATCAACAGATATTCCCCGGTCGGAAATAATATGCCCCAAAAACTGGACTTCCTTCAGCCAAAACCCGAACTTCTCATATTTTGCATACAACTCATTCTGACGAAGTGTCTGCAAAACCTGCCTCAAATGCTCGGCGTGCTCCTCCTCTGTCTGAGAGTAAACCAGAATGTCATCAATGAAGACAATGACAAACTGATCTAGGAAATCCCTGAACACTCTGTTCATCAAGTCCATAAACACTGCTGGAGAGTTGGTCAAACCAAAAGGCATAACCCGAAACTCGTAAGAACCATATCTCGATAAGAACGCAGTCTTCGAGACATCCTCCTCCCTGATACGCAACTGATGGTATCCCGATCTCAAGTCAATCTTTGAGAAGAAATAAGCTCCTCTCAACTAGTCGAATAAGTCATCGATTCGAGGCAACGGATACTTATTCCGTATCGTGACCTTATTCAACTCTCGGTAGTCCACACACAATCTCAGTGAACCGTCCCTTTTCTTCATAAACAAAATCGGAGAGCCCCAAGGTGAGGTACTCCTGCGAATAAAGCCCTGACCTAACAGCTGCTCTATCTGATCCCGTAACTCCCTTATCTCAGCTGGAGCCATACGGTACGGTGCACGTGCTATAGGTCTCGTACCCGGTAGCAAATCTATAACAAAGTCTATCTCTCGACTGGGTGGTAAGCCTGGTATCTCCTGAAACACATCCGAATACTCCCTGACTACTGGGATAGAATCTAAAGGGATCACTACCTCCTTAGAGGTATCCTCCTCAATGTAATACAGATGAGCGGTCGATCCTCCCTCTGGGCGAGGCATCGCCACTACAAACATCTCTTGCCCCGGAATGGCAAAAACAATGCTCCCGCTGAAGCAATCAATCATGGCCCTATATGCTACGAGCCAATCCATACCGATGATCACATCGTGAACATGCATGTCTAACACTAACATGTCTGCAGGTAATACCAAACCACCAATCTCTACCCCCACTCCCCGGCATATAAAGAAAATAAGTGACCCACTCCCCAATGGTGAGTTGACACACGTCACTGTGCTCTCTGCCGTAGCTAACAATCCTAAAGCTTTCGCGAAGTGTGTAGCTATAAAATAGTGTGTAGCACCCGTATCAAATAATACCCGACCCATAGTGCCATGGATAGGAAACGTACCCTCAATCGCGGGCGGTGCCTGTGGAACTGCAGCCTGGTGGACGTTGTAGACGCGTCCATACTGTAGCTGCCCCTGCTGAACTGGGACTGCTGGAATGGGTGGCAATGCTGCCATCTGTGGCGGTACGGGAAGAGCGGCGGGAAACATAGGTCTCTGTGGCTCCTGGCGAGCACCCTGCTGCTGCTGTTGTGGGGCCCTGCCCCTATCAGGACAATCCTGTCGCTTATGGCCAGTCTTGCCACAAATGAAGCACTTCCGTGGGAAGTTCCCTCCTCTATGTCCCTGCTGTCCCCGGCCCTGGTGGCCGTTACCGTTCCTCCCTTGGCCCTGCTGGCCCTGGTGAAACTGCTGCCCATTCTGCCCCTGTTGGCCCTGATGGCCGTTTGGACCCTGATGGCCCTGACGAAAACCTCCCTGTCCCTGTCTGTAGTTCCCTGACCGGAACCTCTTATTATCCCCCTGCTGGGAGCCCTGCTCATTCTGTCTCTGCCCCTGACCAGATTGTGCCCCGCTGGCACCATGTCCTCCAGTCCTGCCCTGATGGCTAGACTCCCCCGACCGCTTGCCCTCGGCCATATGAAAACGGTGGTCCTGGCAGTGCAACAATGCAACGTTAACCACATCAGAATAAGTGGCCAACGATAGGTTCCCTAGCAGATGCTGACGGATCCTCCAAGTCAACCCGTCCGTGAATTTCTCAATTTTCTTCTTTTCTGTTGGTATCTCGTCTGGAACGATGTTCAACAGATTAGTGAACTCGGCCTCATACTCGGCCACTGTCTTGCCCTCCTGCTTCAAACTCATCAATCTCCTCCTCATTTCCGTATGAACAGCTGAAGGAAAGTACTTGCGGTCGAACCGCACCCAGAACTCCTGAATCGTGAGAGTATCCCTCTCCTCCATGGTGGTGATAGACTCCCACCACTGTAGTGCAGATCCGACTAGCTTGAAAGTAGCTAGCACCTTCTTGTGAACATCCGTGCACTCATACATCCTTAAGTGCCGCTGCATATCCTTCCTCCATTGGCTCGAGACTACCACATCTGAGCTACCTGCAAACTCTGGCGGATGCGCTTTCTGAAAAGCGTCACGTACACGTTCCCAAGAAGACGGGAATGCATTAGCCTGTACTGGCGCGGCAACCGGCGCCTGTGGTGGTGCCTGCTGAACAACGGCAATCGCGGCATTTACCGCTTGGGCTACTATAGCTGCAACCTCAGCGGCGTTCATCATGCCCTGAACTGGAGCGGGCTGGGGTTCGGGCGTTGCATCCCTGGGAACTCGTCGTGCACGTCGTGGAGGCATCTGAAATAAGAACAAAGTTTATAAGTTCGTTGTTATAAACTTAATAAAGCTGAAGAACGAAGCATACACAAAAAGAGTACAACAGTCCTAAAATATAGGGCTCTATATCAAAGAAACGTAGCGGAAACATAATAGCCGTACAGATCCTAAAGGACACTAGAACCTGATGCTCTGATACCACCTGTGACACCCCGACTAATTAAATACCGGGTAGCTACTCCTTTATTAAATTAATTCAAAATGCCAAGTTGGCTCAGTTAATAGCATCACTGTCGAAAACATTTTAATTTTACTAACCACCTAGTATTTAAAAAGTAAGTTGCCAAATTTTAATATAAGTCTGATTAACATGCAACAAGTGTAATAAAGAATAACAACACCATTCACCATACTGAAGTAAAACGAATAACCATCACATAGTGTAAATAAAGTCTGGAGGAAAACTCCTCACTACAATCCCATACTGAAATAAATAACCGAATGCTAAAACAAAACAAATCAAAGTCTGAAAACTGTAATGTAAAAGATGTCTCTAATAGAAATGGGCAACATGCCCTACAACTGATAGATAGTGACTCTCGAATCCAAAAGATAGAAGCGTCTACAAGCAAATCCCTGTAGCTTCCACAAACATCTACAGCTCGTCACCTGAATGAGAATCCTATGCTTGGTGTCCCTGTGGCTGGGCACCTAAAATGGTTTTACAAGAAAAGAGATTTGAAAAGCAAACGGGTCAGAGCCCGAATGTGGAGTTATATTTTAAAAACCTGCAAGTGCTTTAAAAACATTTAAAACATTAAATGCAAAGTACATGTTAGGACGTGCACTCACATGATATTCTCACCTCTCGTCTAACTGTGCACTCCTAACGCAAGTACCCATCTAGAGTGATACAAACTACTAGCTAAGTGACAACGTATCTAGCTAGACTATCATAGGTCTTACCCTTATTACTCGGTTCTATTAACATAATAACGCTCGTAATTAAGTAGGGGTTTAACGCAAACTCAGATGCTCAATATGCAATATATATCACTATCAGTTAACTTGCTATATTTCTCGAAACAATACCGTAATTATATTCACATCATTAACATGAAGGTTCTCATTAATTAAGTGTATATTATTCACATTACAAATATACAGTATAAGCACCCCGAGAACTAAGCTGCGGTGCACACATACTCTGCTATCCATCCCGGTACATCACGTACATAAGGATTACATATTCCGAATCTCTCAGGAATAGTTCACAGATAACAACATCACAAATAATGGAGGCGAAAACAGTCACATCACATGGGTCACGCACATACCTACGCTCCCACGATCAGCGGACTTATTAATATCCCAATAAGTCGTTCTATGACCTATGTTCATCAAGGTAACCAGTCTAAATCCGGGCAACACAAGGATTAGAGGGCCCTAAGCGAACGGAAACCTCCCGTGATAGCAAGTATGGTAGGTATGTCATACACACAATTCATATACCAATACTAAGTAATCACACATCTTAGTAATCCCGTAGTTTAATCGTAGTACATATCGCATTCTCGTACCAACTTATGATATCTACAACTTATATTACTCCGGTTTGTAATTATACGCACCATAATACATTCTCACGTCGTAGTGGACACTCACGTCTCAACCCAAACCGTCCATTTTATATAACTCTCGTATATAATTTTCCTTCTCATAAATACCTAAAAGTCCCAATTCTATCATTATATCATCCTCGGAATGTTATCTATAACCTCAACCAAGTTTATGGGACTTCAAAAATCAAAACAGTAACTGTCAACTCGTTAGAAGTCTCGTTCGAACGAGACTGTTCGAACGAGATTCCTCTGCCAACTCGTTAGAAGTCTCGTTCGAACGAGGCTGTTCGAACGAGATTCCAGTTCGTTCGAACGAACTGTACCTTCTAACGATATCTCGTTCGAACGAGATATCGAACGAGATCCCTTCTCGTTAGCAGCGACTGGTCAACTCGTTAGAAGTCTCGTTCGAACGAGTTCGTTCGAACGACCTGGGTAGGGGCTTCTAACGAGCTACCAGATTCGTCCCAGATTTTCTAAGTTACGTTTCTCACCATTTTTAACACCTCAATCCTTCTCCAAAGTTCGTTCTAACAGAGTTTTAAGTCCTCTAATCATACTACAACATGCTAAGGTCATATACTAACATCTTTTAATACATTAATGCATCCTAAACATCATTAAATCCAAGATTTTATACTTTTCCCCAATTTTATCAAGAACATGAACCCTAGATTTATATCATCATCAAATCCCAGAATTTAATCCGTTTTAATTTCTTCTAATCACAATTATCATGAGAGAAATCATCTACCTATCATTTTACATGCAATTCTCTTCAAAATTTTCAAGTTCTAAACTCCAAACTACATGGGTTTTCATTCATCTTTCAAGAACAATTAAAATTCCTCAATTTCTAACATGGAAGAGACATTCTCTGAAATTAAATGGAATAAAGTCACTTGCCTTGATTGTCTCTGAGTTTGGTGTAGGTTTGGTAGAACTTTTCTACAGAATTTCTTCTCTCCAAGCTTCCTCTCCAATGGTGGCTTAAGGTGGCTAGGGTTTTGATTTGGGAAGTTAGAAAACTCTTCTAATAACCTACGTAGCCTTCTAGGTTAATATGGTTTGGTTAATGGGCTTAGTGGTTTTAATCCACATCAGATTTACATCTCTAATTTTCGTCACTTTTAATTCCTCAAAATGTAAAATTACCAAAATACCCTTTATGATGCCGGTATGGCCTAAAAATACCCCGGGACCCAAACTACACCCCCTGCTAGTGTTTTCTGACTATCTCGACCCTTCCGGACGCGTTGGCGCACTCAAAATGACCATACGGTTTATAGATTTTAAATTCACTTTTATCAAAATATTACACCGTGACGCGGCGGTCCCACGCGCCTCAACAAAATTTCTAAAATGCCGTATATAAATCTCACGACAACTTTTATAATACCAAATACATATATCAAAACATGTATGCACATAATCAAATACCAACTCGCATCTTGTTAGTATTTATAACCCGGATTAATTTCCAATTAATACGCATTTAATTAATTAATCCCAAAAATAAATATAGTCAAAAGTACGGGGTATTATAGATTGTTCCCGGAAGGAATAAGAAATTGCTCGTGTTATGATCGGGTAGAAGTATGCATGAAGGCTGACTGGACCTAGTTAGATAAAGGTAATCTTTAAGGGCACGTGGATCTAATTGGTCTCCCATTTCAGTGAATATCGAAAATCTACTTACGTAAGTATAGAGAATCCTAGAGTCCACACTCGACAAACTACTGGTATGATTTCAAAACAACTTTGCATACACTTAGCTCACTCGATTTTTTTTTCCTTTTTCCTTTTTTATTTTATGTGAAGAAAAAAATATTAGACTTAAACCACGTAATTTCTAACTAACACAAAGCAAATTGGATTTTTTAATTTCGGTAAAGGAAATTTTAATTTTTAAATCTAGTTTTCCCAAGATTAATTGACGACAATAGGGGTCTCTGAATTAATCTCCCTAATTAGAAAACTCCTACTCTTTGACAATGGAGAATTTAAAAAACGACCAACTATGGTTATCGCCTCAGATCACGTTTTTTCCTCCAGGATGGTAGTCGGTACGAAAACGCATTAAAAATCACCAATCGTAGATAAGGTGAAACATAATCGATTTCACAAGCTCGGATTGGAGTAGCTTTCAATTCTAGCATCGTTAAGAAGTTTCGTATGAGTTATGTGATAATATAAGGCCAACGTCTACTTAATTTTAAATTAAATGTGATGGCTCAGGATATGAAGATGCTTAGTTAATTAGTGATTTTAGGGCCAAGGAAAGGTGATAAAATTCTCACCTTATCTTTCACACGAGTATTGCCATTAAGTAAATTTATGCAACGTGCTGAATTATGTGAGAATTTAAACCACGTAGGAGCACACAAAAACGTACCTCCGGCATGGACTTTTTACGGTCACTTGTTTACATCGCGTCGAAGTTTAAGTTGACGTCGATCGGACGAAAGTGTCACCTACGTTTCAGTCATCCTCAAGAGTTCCTTGTGATCGTGGCAAGATTGCACAAGTTTTCTTCACGTTCGCTCATCGTTGTATGCTTTTTCCGAATTTTTCTTCACTTTTGCCCATTGTTTTCTTCTTTTCTCTTTGTTTTGAATGTGCTTCTAAGAAAAAAAAAACACAAAAGAAACTGCACCAAATGTAAAGTGCGACACACAAAATAAAAAACAATAAAGAAAAGAAAATAAGAAAATTGACATGACACAAACAAGTGGTGTGTTTAACACGAAAACAAAAATAACTAAGCACACTTATGAAGCAAATGTTTTTTATTTTTATTTTTTATATTCTAGTAATAATAGAGCGACCACTAGAATTTTATTTTTTATTTTTTTAGGATGCTTACTAAAAAAACAATTCTGGAAATTTATTTATATATTTCAAGGTTATTTTTTCATTTTTTAATGTATTTTTGTGATATAGTAGTGCTAAAATTACTAATTACTAAAGAAAGCTTCAATATAATTTTTTTAAAACTAAAAAAACAAAAGTAGTAGTTGCTAATTTTTTTATTTTGTTTTCAGTATCTTTTTTGTCTTTTATGAAATTTTTACTAACAAAAATGCAAAAAGTAAAAAAAAAACTAGTTGCGAAAGTCAAAACTTTTTTTTTTTAAAATCGAAGAAATCCCTGGCAACAGAGCCAACAACTTATTATCAAATTTGTAAAATACCGCAAGTGCACGAACTATTATAAAATAGCGAACATAAGTATGGGTCAAACCCACTAAGATTTGTTAATTTATTTTTCAAAATAATTGTGACTGTCAACCTAGACGAACTAGAAAAGAGATCTAATTTTAAACTAACTTAACAAAATAAAAAGAAATGCAACTACGATATATATAATGAAGTGAGACTGTAAAGTAGGACATTGGATCCATTTGTAACATTTAACTAATATTCAGCAATAATTTAAACTCGTCATTCCCGATTTTATAACTCAAATTAAACCGACTCTCGTCATATTTAATTCAGAAAATAGCACGGTTAAGTTCACAATAAAATTTAACATCCCTAAATTTAAATGGTTAAAATTCCCATTCCCTTAAAAAGTTTACTTTTAAATTTTAAAGTATAGTCTTTTAGCATAGAATATCAATTAATTTAATAAAAGTATAATCCATCAAAAAGTACTCATACATAAAAAAAATGTTTTTTTTCAAACAAAGTTGAAGGTTTAAAACACACTCTTGTGTCGTTTTACATGAATACCGAATTTTTAAAACTTTTAGAACATATCGGGAAATAAAAATGAATTTAAACTACGCACAATATTAATCAAATATAATAAACTTCACGTAGTCCTAGTAAAGAAACTATGCTAGCATAATTGAAGACAAAAGATAAATGTCAGAATGAATATTAATTCTCATTAACGAAACAAACTTACCAAAATAATTGAGTCTTACAATTAATCTTGACAAAACTTCTCCCACAAAAGAATAATTCTTGACCCTAAATAAAAATATACTCTCAAATAAAATAATCAAAAACTATCTTTCAAAGCTCTTTCTAAAATTCTCTCCAGCGCTCTAATTTTTTTCTCCACCAAAATAATGAGCGCAAGGATCCTATTTATATAGTAAGGGGTGAGGTGTTTGAGTTGTAGTGAAACTCTCTTTGATTGGTTGTATTTAAGCTAATAATCATTTCATGGAGTCTTGGGAAGAGTCGGAGATAATTAAGAAGTCATTTTTTTTAAATAATCATCCCCAATTTTGGCACTATTCACGTCACTATTCGTAGAACCATATTTAATCGCGTTTTTTACCTCCAAAACTTCAATATCTCATTTTCATACGAACTTCAAAGTTGTGAGTATTGTCAACACCTTTCCGAAAACCTTTTTCACTGCGTCAACAGACACTCGAGCGATTTTCTAAAAAAATATTTAGTACAGTTGTGTCCACCGTATCATGTCGTATCGCGACGTATCCTGACAATTTTTGCACATCGACTCCTTTGTTGTCCAAATTTTTAGGTACCTATAAAAATACAAAATAAAAATAATATATTCAAATTTAGGGTCATAACTATTTAGAAAATTACAGAATTCCTCCTCTTTGCATTTTAGCCCTCGAAATTCATAAATTGCTCATTTTAATCTGAAATTCAATCAAATTTCATAGAGAACTTTATTTTTCCTTGATAAACACTTAAAAATTATTTCAGGCTCATAAAGATTAAAAAATTATGATTTCACCCCTTCGGATTACTAAAATTGCATTTTTAACTTGAATTTCATTCAAACTTCCAATTTTCTTTTATTTTACGAAAATGACTCTAAAAGCTCATTATTTATGATACAATCCGCGTAAGAAGGTCTAGAGTTTGGCATAATTCATAAAAAATAATGCACGCATCAAGTTCATATGGTCTTTAAATGTCTTTGTTGCTCAAACTCAGAAGAATCTTTACGTCATTTCTTCTATACAGGTTTTTATAGCTTCTCATGTTTGGTCTTACATTTAATCTAAGCTTGGGATTTACTTTTTAGGTACCTCATATTTGAAGATAATTTTTTGATGTATGTGTTCAAGATCACATCCAGGCCTTAGATGGTTAAGCAAGGTTATATTCTGTTTTATTTTGTGGGAAATTTGGCTAAGTAGGAATAAAGCTAGATTTGAGAACTCCAAAATGAATTGATCATTCATCATTCATCATTCATCATCCAGAGTATCCAGAAGAGAATCCATGAGACAATTTCCACTTATGTTCTGCTCCATTATTCCTCTAAAAGAAGTAAAGAGGTTTTAAACAACCTTAACATCTCTTTCATTGCTCAGCTTGCCCCTTCCTTCTCTCTCATTGCTTAGTCTAAACCAGATTATCATTTATTGAAGCTAAACACAAATGGTGCTTATGATTCCAATGGTAGAATTGGCTTGGGATAAATTCTCATAGATTCTAAAAGGAAATTAATTTGGGCTTCATCTCAGTTTAGAGATAATGGTACTAATAACGTAGAAGAGGCATTGGCTCTTAAAGAAAGCTTAGCCCATTGTCTTCATCAAGGCTGGACTAATTTAGAAGTTGAGTCGGACTCTTCCTTATTAGTGAAATGCATTAATGATAAGACCAAATTTCCTTTAAGAATCAAATATTTAGTTCTTAGAATCAAATAATTTATCAAGTGGCTCAACATTAAAGTTATTCACTGTAGCTCAGTTATCTAGACATGGTCTAGTCTCCCAAGAATTCGATATCTTTACTTATATCCAAAAGATGCCTAAGAGGATAAAAGGTGCTATTCTACTAGATATGATTAATTATCCTTACTTAAGGCAAGTTCATAGAAGTCGTATAGAAATTAGCTAGGCACTTCTTTCCTGATTGTATAAGCTATAAGAGAAGCTTTTTCTATCCAATAAATAAAATCATAATTTCTAAAAAAAAAAGGACTTCTGTTGCCACATACTTTAAGGACATATCCTTTTGCTAGTTTTGTGAATTTCATTTAAGGCTACACACACTTTCACATGTTTTAAACTTTTAAAATGGATGAATGAGTGAATATTTTAATTAATAATGTTGTGTAAACATTTTAGAAATTGACCTAGCTTATAGTGCATTATTTAAGGCTTTTTGTGTTTTCTAGCCTGAAATTGTTCGCATGGAAAGGTCTTGCCCTATGCACATAGCTATGAGCACATTTCAGCACTTCCTGAAATCATGCACATAACAAAAGTCACCTATGTGCACGATGGAGGAGATTTTTGAAAATTTTCTTTAAATAGGTCATTTTTCTTTCCATTTCAAAATATCTAAAAATATAATAATTCGACACACTTCTCAGTGCATTTTCGAGATTTAGATAACTTCTTTTCTTCTCTTTTGAAAAATTTCACTAGTTTCTTCCAAAATTCTTAAACGTAATATCTACAAATTGATTTTTGCTTTTTTAGAGAATTAAGAGTGATTTTGGTTCAGAATTACATTAGCATATTCAATACAAATAACTACTCTTTGAATCGCATGATCTATCATTCCTAGTTATAAAGTCGTAGGTTGATTCATTAGAGGAATTTGATTATGGAATTATTCTAAGGAAAATAGTGGAGTTTCACATTAAATTTATGGAGTTTAAGGTGGATTCTTTGCTTCTATAGGGGAAAGTACAAAGTCAATTGGTAACCACTCGTGAGTGCATGTGTAATACCCTATCCCAAAAATTTAATTAAATTATATATGAATTATAACTGAGGAGGAGTCAATTATAACGATACTATAATTGTGAGTGAAATGGGAGAGAGATAAAAGAAGAAGAAAAATGGTCGTTTAAATGACAAGGAGTTGTCGTTCAAACTACAGGGTGAGGTCACGATAAAGCTCATGAGAAGAATGGCATCAAACGACGTGATACTGACTTACAGTAGTAGGTCGCATGAAGGGTCGTACGATCAACTGTTCGAACGACATAAGGCAGTCGTTCGAACGACATAGGAAAATCATTCGAATGCTATAAATTGGGAATTTTAGATTTGAGTTACCCTTGTGCGCTATCACAATTCTGGGCGTTGGATCTTTAAGCTGTCAAGCTCATATCAACCCAGAAGGGGAAAATTTTTTTTACCTTAAGGAGGGTTTTATAAGGTTTTGTTTGGTTGTTTAAGGTTATTTTGTGTTAGGGTAAATGGGAGAAGGAAAGGGAGTGAAAGAGAGAGGTGGGTGATCTTCCACCTCTACCCACCACCATTCCACCATCTTTCCACCTTAATTTGTGTAATATTCTATCATATTCAAGCCTAAAATACCCATTTCTACCCTTGACAAAGAAGAGCTATGAATTTTGGCGGAGTATTTAGGGAATTTTGGAGAAGATGAAGGTGGGTTTTCATGGAGTTGAAGTGGGTTTGCTTGAAAGCTTGATGGGATATGCTTTTGGAGTGGGTCAACCTCCTTGAGGCCACCTTAGGAGGTGGAAGGTTGCCATCATCTTATACCTTCCATGCCGATAATTTTGGAGCTCCATTAGAGGTGAGAAAACCTTTCTCTTAGTGTAAGATTCATTTTTGCACATTTGTAGTCTGGTAGTTAGACTATTTGAGTAGGGTACATTTAGTTAAATGGTGTAATTAACTTATAGGGGATAATAAATATTTTTATGAAATAAAAATATTGAAAAAAATGATATTTTGTTAAAAATAAAGAATAAGTAAAGATTTCAAGGTTTTGGAATATTGAAAGCTAGTGTTTTTATGAAAATGGGCATTTTCTAGAAATATTGGTCTTAAACATTTTATGAAATAAAATGTTTGAAAATAATGACTTACTTTGGTAAATATTTGGTCAAATAATAATATTTCAAAGCTTTTGCAAAAATGAAGGTTTTATGAAAAATAGACGTTTATTGAAGTTGAAAAAATAAAAATATCTTTTGTGCCTTAGAAATGTATTTTTACAAATATAATGATTTCTCAAGATGAAATGTATGCTTAAACCATGTTGTAGGATTTTGGGTTCAAAATCTATCTTCTCACGCATATAAACTTATAGTGATTTTGGCATTAAATGTATAGATAATTTTAAAGAAGGTTTTGTTGGGTTTAAACATAAAATAAGAAAAGTTTGAAATTTAATTAATAAGTGTGTGAAATTGGGACTAAAAGATATGATGAACATGAGATTATATGACTATATGTGTTGATAAAAAAAATTGTATTTTCTTATAAAAGTAGTCTTTGGGTGTAATTAGATTTCTTGAATGAAAAAGCAAGGAAATGTGTGGTTTGAAAAAAAGTTGATAAAAGTATTCATTAAGTGTTAATGAATAAACATGAAAACATTAGTATATGTAACTTGGTAATGATGTAAAGGATTAACACTTACAAAATAAAAAAGGAATTAAAGGTGTAAAAGTATTTCCAATTAAGAATAATATTACTCCAAGGTTAAAAAGGGTCTTAAGTTATTAAAACACTTAAAAAGTTAGGATGAGTAACTTAATGGTGTTTTTGTGAGAAATTAACACTTGTGAAAATGGAGTAAAAAGTGATTTTCGAAACAAGTTGATAAAATGATAATTTTACTTAAAGGGGGACATTTTTATGAAATAAAAATGTGGAAAAAGATGTTACACAAGAAGGTATTAAATGAATATGATTTTTGGAATCAAAATCAAGGTTTAATAAGGACATGAAATGGAAAATTTTCAAAGTGTAACACAAATGGGGCAGTAAAGTTCTTGGTTTTGGCTTCGACCAGGTAAAAAGAAAAAGTGAAATAATTTTGACATTTATAAAATGTTAAAACACATTAAAGGGCACTCGGATAATACCTGGATAAATCAAGAAGGGTCCGGATCCCTAGGGTGAAAATCCCAAAATCAGTAGCCATAGCATATGGTGTGCATAGCCGAAGGTGTGGAGCCCATTAAAGTATGCAGTATTTGGAACATTCCGAAAAATAATAAAAAAGGATTGTGGAACCTGTCAAGAAATGGGTTATGTGGTAAAATGTGTTAATACAACCTAACTTGAATGAATGTAATAAATATTTTGGTAAAGGTGAAACGGACAAGTAAATGCATATATCTATTAATGTCCATAAGATGAGGAAAAAAGGTAAAGAAAGTGTGTAAATGGTGATCAAGCAACCTAACTAATTAAACCCATAATTTACATAAGAGTATATTGAAAAAGGTTTTCAAATGACAAATAATTATTTTCTAACATTGTAGATGCGTGTGTTGAAATGGTGATTTCCAATGAAAATACTTAAGAGTATTTAAATAAATAAAAAGGGTGATTCCTGTAAAGGAATGTGTTTGGATAAGTCAAGTGTATTGGTTTCAAGTGTCGACCTAGGTGTGTCAAATAAAGTGAGAAATGTTAAGTATGAGTAAAGGAAGCTTTCTTACAAGATTAAGGTTAATTAATCTGGATAAGTTTTTCTAAATTAAAAACCTTTTTCATGAATTTGTATATGTATATGTATGTATGTATGTATGTATGTATGTATGATTGTATGTATGTATGTATGTATACAACATAGTTGCATGTACATGTAGGCATAACGTGTCGACTCTCCTTTCTGCCTTTCGATTATATACTTCATTTGTACACGTTTCCCACTGGGCTTAGGCTCACACCCTCTCTTTATTGCGGAAGATTGAGAGTGGTTTCGTATTTTGACTGCGTTATACAGGTAAGTATTTTATTTACTTCTACGTTAGTAGCTCTGCATACTTGGACTTTAGAGTGATCTCTATGGGTCCCCCATGTAGTTTATATTGATACTGGAATTGAACACTGAACAAGTGAAATGTGAATAAAAATAAAATTAGACTAGCAACATTATGTAGGCTATTTCATTACACTTCACACCTAACGCTCGAGTTGGACCGGGTTGACAATGGGTAACCCATAAATTCGGATCGGGATGTTACAAATTGTATCTAAGCTCTAGGTTCAAGTTTCTTTTGGGGTTGACATGGTGAGGTCGGTATTGGATCTTTCGACGTCGATTTTGGGTAGGTCCGGTCATGCTAGCTTGGTGACGGTTTAGTTCGTGTCCTCAACGGTAAAGTCAAAGAGGTTAACACGCACTACACCAAAAAAACTCTTTTAGTAACATACTATATTTTTAATTACTAACAGTATTATATCGTTACTATTTATCACAATAAAATACCGTTAGTAATTTAATATAAGTGTTACTAATATTGATTTAATATTTTAAGAATGCTTTTTTTTAGAAAAAATTCTCCCCCCCCCCAAACTCAAAAGCCCCACTTAAAGACACACACGGACACATACGGAACTCTCTTACCTCCTAACCCCCAAAACTCATACCCCCCCCACCCTCTCTCAGATCTAACCACCTCCGTTGAGATCTCACACTCTCTCCAACCAATGCATAAACTGCGGCTATTAGTCCAATAATTATCACAATCGAGATTTGAAATCAATCAGATTTGTGTTCACTTTAATCGAAAACCTCAGTTTCAGAATCAAAGGGATTGACAAGTTAGTTTACCAATCAAAAACCCTCACCTGAGCTTAAGTAGGGGCGAGGTTTGTATGCGCTTTATTTTAAGATTTCAATGTTATTATGTTTCTATGCGCTTTATTTTAAGATTTCAATGTGATGTTATGAGTTTGATTTATTTTAAGATCATCTTGTTTTGTTTTGTTTTGTTTATAGATGTAAATGTTATAGAGTTAAAGTGTTAATATCATTGTTATAGTTGTCATCTTGTGGTATAATTTGAGAAAACACGTTTTGATGTTTAATTTGAGTGCTGAATTAGATTTCAATGTGATATCTCGTGTAATTAGATGAGTAGTTGCAATAATGTCTTACAATCAACATGAGCATCTTGTATCGTTAGGCTAAAATAATTTAATTATAAAAAATGTAGATAGGCAAAATCCAGACCTAAGATTTTCTCTATTCCCCATTTCGTTAATTCTCAGCTTTATCCCCTTAACTCAGTTCCTCTTTCGCATCTTTCTAATATATTTATATGTTTGATCTTATTAATTTTTTGGATTTTTCGTTTTGTTTTTATATCTAATTTAAGTTTTTTTGGGTGGTGATGATAGAGGGGTTCTGGATGTAGGGTTTAAAATATTCTTATTTAAATTTAAAATATAACTACAATTGAATATGTGTTGGTTTATTATAAATTGCTGAAGTGGGCTTGCTTATTTTAATTCTCAACTTTTATAGTTGCTTCAAAATTACTAACAATAAGAACTTTTAGCTGCTTCAAAAGTATTCTATCAAATGTTTACGATTAAGATGATCATTTTCCTCTCTGACCAAGCCATATGAGAATGGTTGTCATCCCGATCTTAGTGTTCTGTATTTGTTTGTATTTAACTTCATCCCCATTAAATGATATGAAGTTGAGTTTTATGAAGGGCCATAAAAATTTTCAACTAGAAAACTGCTTAATTAGTTATTTCAATGTTCCATTATATTAATTAAACTCTTTCCTTTAGCCATGATGTTGACACTGCCATTTTACTACATTAACATTGCACTTTCTAGAGTGAAGCCCTAGATTAAGCTCCTCTACTAACAATAATTGCTCCCTTTAAAAATCACATTTCATATCTGATGCTTTTTTTCCATTTTTTTTCTTTTCTTTTTCTTCTTTTAACCAAATGGCAAGTATATATTGAAATGGGACCATTGGGATAATAGTTGGTTGACTATTAGCTAGACTAGCGAAACTTTGTTCATAATTGTTAACTTCTTTATCATCGTTTTCTAACTACATTGCATTTCTTTGAAGGGGGTGGAGGACAAATTGTGGAAAGGTGTGAATTGTGTGGCATTGATGCCAGTTTTGAAAACACTGTTGATTATAGTTATTGGCATGTGACTTGAACTAGATCGTCTGAATATCTTGGGTGAAGTTGCAAGGTATAATTTTAATCATGTAAGTGAAACTCAAATGTTCATACTAGTTTGATAGATCGCCGACATAAACTCCGGAAGGTATTTTCAGTATTTATTTAGCTTGAAGGGTTTGGTGTTCATTATTTTACCATATAATTGATTAATATGACTCAAATGATAGTTATAGTTAGTTATATTCGATTGTCATGAACTTTCAATTCATATTTCTTTGATCTAAAGTGATGGTTTAGCATGAGAGATGTTATTGTTATTGTTATGCTTAGTTTGAATTGTATGTGAGAATCTTGGGCTTTTTAAGTCATTGAATATGGAACTTGGAGAGAACCCTTTCTCATTTATTGGTCAATTATGCGTTCGTATGGTCTACCTTATGCAGGTGGACTTCCTGGATGGTTATTACCAAGTGAAACATATATGTTAGGTGTAATGACCCCACTTTTATATGCTCATATGTATATATTTCATTTTTACACTCATGTGCTACTTATTATCTTATAAATGTTGTATTGTTAGATATGTGATATTATTGGCTATCAATATAACAAACCCCATTTTTTAAATATGAAGAATCAGCGGTAAATTGGATCAAATCGAAGTCTTATGGCATATGTTAAGGTAAATAATAAGTTTTGGGGTAGAAAATATAATTTTATGAAACTTTAGGAACTAAAATAAAAATATAAAAGGGTCATTTTCTAAATAAAATATTTTTGAGGACCTCTAAGAAATATTGAAAATATATAATGTGAAATTTCCAAAATACCCTTCATGTGTAAAATGACCCTTACACCCTTAATTCCTTTCCACCACGTGCTGGTCACCTCCACCTTACACATGTCGTCTTTAGAGAGAAACCTAAAACACTTGTCATCATTTGGTGATATTAACACACAAAGACCACTTTGGAATGCGACACCTCGGTGTTGAATCACCACTTTAAAAAGCTTAGTCATTAGACACGTGACAACACTGTAATATCCTTGGAAACCTATAAATAGGGCCTTTGGGATCATTTATAACTCACACTAATTCCTTGAGAATTATAGTAAGAAAGAGCGATAGCTTGGGAAATATCATAAGAAGGAGTTCTATAATTTTAAAGAAAGAATTCGTTTCGTAGGTATGATTTTATTTAAATGTTGTAATGCATTTTTAAAGTTTTAATTTAGTGTTTTATATCTTTACTTAGTAGTTATGCTGGGAAAATACACTAAAGGATCCACTAATCAAAACTTAAAATTTGGAAAAAATCTAAATTGATTTTATTTTCAAAATATGTGAACGTGTTTGAAAATATATATACACTTTTTTAAATGATTTTTGTAAGTAATTGCTCATTATTATGGAATCTCATTTAAGTAATTCCAACATCACTCCTGGTGAAATTCTGTCTAGTTGAGATGGTATTAAGTGGTGCCCCTATGACCCTCCATCTCTACTGGGAATAAATCCGGAAATGTTCTGTCAAGATGAGATGGTATTTAAGTGGTGCCCCTGTGACCCTCCATCTCTACAGGGAACCGACTGATTAGGAAGAACTATGAATTGAATTCTTTAAATACGATGAACATTAAAAATTGAGAAAATGGTTTTAGTAACATTTTACAGCAAGTTATTTTAGTATTAAAACACAATATTTAGAATTGGGTTTATTTATAGTACGTAATTAAACCTTTATTATATTTATTAAATTAACGTGTGATCCAAAACTCAATATCTATATTTTCGAGCCTCTATTTTAGGTGAGTATTCTATGCAATTTCTTGTGCATTTTGATTATATTATATTATGCAAACTATATATATTTTGTGAAATGCTTTTATTCTCAAAATGCATCTGATACCGATGATTCCGTCGTTTGTTATATGTTTATATCTCTCCATATAAACATCTGATTTAAATTCTGAAATTATTGATTTGGCCTATGGAAACTCTTTTACTATATTGGCCTTGACTATCAGGTAGAAATATTTGGGTGGTACCTTCCCAGACGGTTTATTGCTAGTGTGACCTAAACAAGACGTTGTTCCAGAAATCATGATTCTCTATCTGTGATGTTACCAGGTGGAAACATTTGGTAACATTTTCTGTCTGGGTATTAGAGCGTATATGGCCACTAAAACTTAATAATTGACATATGTTCAATTGTTTTATCTGCTGTGTTCTGCTCTATTTATTATGAATATATATATGTATATATATTGTCATTTAATTTATATATATTACTGGAAATTCCTATCTCTATGTATGTGCCTTATGCTCTAAATTGAATAGGTATCAATTTTCTGAAAATCCCTGGAATGTCTGGAGATTAAATCTCATTCAGCTTTTAGCTGACGTTGTATAAATAACCATTTTTCAGGACATAATTAAGCTCGTGGATGGAATGTAAAAAAAGGACTATGTTGTTGATTTTATCTTTTAGAGCTCCTTTTGTTACATTAAGTAGAAGTTTGTTTTATTCGATAGAGCATGTTTGGCTCTTTAATTAAAAGGTTTTAAATTTTGTGTCAAGTTGTAACTCGTTGATATTTTAATATAAATGAAGTTTCCTTTATAAAGCTCTGATGATGTAATTCCTTCACGTTCAGTATTTTATGATTCATAATCATGTGATTGTATTTGCGCTACATATATTTTAAGAGAAATTTTTTAAAGCCAGAATATTGAATGCCGTGGTGGCATGTCAAGACACTCGTTCCATACTATTTTTGGGTTGGGGTCGTGACAGAGGTGGTATCAGAGCGTAGGTTATGAACCCGTAGAAAACTGAACAAAGGTTTCGAACGTTATAGATTTCATGTTTCCATCCTTATGAGATAGTATTAAATACCGGATTTATGTGATAACCCTCCCAATGTGTTATATTATTTATAATTAGTTTTCAATATTGATATAGTATAGTAGATCTTACGTTTGGCCATGACTCTATAAAATGACCAAGAGAAGATCATCTAAGCAAACTAGTGATTCGAGTATAGAAGGACTTGAAGGTGCATACAAGGTGATTGAAAGTCTAGCAAAGATTGTGGAGCAGCAAGTGAATAATGGAGTACCACGGAATCACGAACTAAGTAAATGTACTATTGAACAGTTCAAGAAGTGGAATCCTCCATCTTTTAAAGGTACTCTGACGCAACTCAGAAAGTGTCTCTAATGTGCGTTCACTCTAAGCTCAAGTGCAAGCCTGTTGCGTTAGTAATAAACCCGATAAGTCGGGATCATATCCACAGGAAAATAGGATAATGGAATTGTAACGACGTTGGACAGATGAATGAATCCTAACTCTGACTTTAAAGAAAAAGAAAAGATGATTTGATTTTTGGAATGACTACACTAGATGCAATTATGAAAAGGTGCAATTATACTAGATTACCTAAAATACTGATGAAGAATGATTTGAAACTTTAAACTATCTGATGAGAAAAATAGGACGAGAATACAATCCCCCAACCCTAGTGTATTGTAGGTATAATACTAATCGTAAATTTAAATGATTAATTAGACCCAGAATTTAGTACTCCCAAGCATTACGTATATGAGGTTCAAGCCCGCACCATACTTAATCAGAGGACGAGTAAATCTAGCCTAGCATGCAATACGGTTACCCGGTTGCATTCTAAAGCATCCCGGTTACCCGAAAGAAAACGAGATCTAAAGATCTACAATTGTTGTGTTCCTATGCAATACGGTCGTAATAAATCACTAAATTCATAGGATTAATGTTATACACATGCAACTATCTCATCAGGTTGGGTTCATGTATCCCGACCTTAGAAAATCTAGCCTAGCATGCTGAAACTAATGAAAATAATTTTTGAATTGCTGAAAACCATGATTAAACTAAGGAAAATTTGTGGAATGATGTAGAAAGGAATTTTCTTGAAGAAAAGTAACTCCTAATCTTACCAAAGCAGTAAAAGCAGCAATTAAGAACACTTGTAATCATAGAAATCTGAATAATCTTCACTCTTGAAATTAAAAGAATAAACTATCTCTAAACTAGGGTTTTCTGAAAAGAATGAAAAATTATATTAATTCTCCGTGCTAAAAATGATAAAAACTCGGTTTTAACTGCACTAAGACTCTCCATTTGAGAAGGATAACATTTCAAAACTTCGACACCCGGACCGGTCCGAGGCTCCTACGGATCGGTCTGCCTGAAATACGGACCGGTTATTTTATTTCTGGAGCGAATCGGTCTAGGGCGGATCGGTTCTTTTATTTTTCCTCCCTCTTCGGTTTGCTTTCGGTCCGGGGTTTTCTGAAATATGGCACTGCGGACCTGTCCGGTCTTCCTAAGGATCGGTCTGCCTTTGACATTCTTTTCTCCAACTTTGACTACTCATATCTTTCTCACCAGGACTCCGATTAAGGTGTCGTTTCTTCCTATTTGCTCATGAACTTGATATCTTCAACTACTCTTTAGGTGCCTCATCTGAATTCTGGGTAGAAATTACACTTTTGCCCTTTTGACTTTCTTTATTTGCTTTTTCGATTCTTCCGGTTTTTTTCTTCCTTTAATTGGCACCAAATACCTGTAAAATCAATACGAAATACCATAAACTCGGTGTACTCGTTAGGATAAGTCAGTAGCAAGATTATGAGATAAAGTCAAATCAATTACGTTATTTGAGGTGCTAAAAGTAACTAAATTAAGGGATAAATTGGGAAGAATTTATGCCTAATCATACTCCTAACCCCACCGAAGCAAAAAGTTGGGTGATGCAGATGGAAAAGATACTCGATGTTCTTAAGTGTACCAATAAACAAAGGGTGTCATTTGCAACATTTATGTTAGAATGGGAAGTCGAACATTGGTGGATAATGACTAAGAGAATACGCGAGGAAAGGAATACTCACATAGGTTGGAATGATTTCTTAGTAATATTTTATGAGAAATATTTTCCTGAAATGGTGAAAGACGAAATGGTAGCTAACTTCATGAGTCTAGTGCAAGGGAATATGACGGTTAGTCAATATGAGGCAAAATTTACTGAGTTATCCCATTTTGCACGTCATGTTGTAGTAACTGATATTTTAAGAGCGAAGAAGTTTGAACGCGGGTCAATGTTGAATATTCGTAGTCGAATTTCCATCCTAAAGTTGACATCATATATTAACGTCGTGACTAAGGCTACAATAGCTGAGAGGGATGGTGAGGAGTACAATCGAATTAGAGTTGGTAAGAGGAAGTTTGGGGAACAAAAAGGAAAGAACCCTAATAATAGAATTTTTTTTAGGAACACATCCAACGTTGGGGGATCTAGTGATAGCAAACAGTATAATAACTAGATATGTAAGCAATGTGGAAAGATGCATGGAGGACGAACTTGTTATAAGGATTTAGGAGCTTGTTTTAGATGTGGACAGAAAGGACATCAGATAAAAGACTGCCCAAACCCAACAAGGGTTTCGATAAAGCCTCCAAGTGAAAAGAAGGATCAAGGTAGACATGGTAGAGTTTTTTCACTTTCCAATACCCAAGCTTCTAATGCAGTAGTGTCAGGTACACTTTCTATATGTGCATAACCTTTTCAAGCTTTGATAGATCCTGGTTCCACCCATTCATTTGTACCTATACGTGTATTAAATCGCTTTCATAAATTGCCTGAACCCCTGAATCATAATATACACGTTTCTACTCCTTTCGGTGATTTATTGATGGGGAAATTAGTATATAAGGCTTGCCCCATAGATATTGATAGTCATAAACTATTTGTTGATTTGATAGCTTTAGACATTAAAGATTTTGAAGTTATTTTGGGGATGGACTGATTAGCATTATATCATGCTAAGGTAGACTGTTTTGAGAAGAGTGTTACTTTCCAAATTCCTCAACAACCAAAATTTAGTTTTGAAGGAACTCGCATCATATCTCCGATGTGTATTATTTCTGCAATGCAAGCCTATAGTTTTCTTAAGAAGTGATGTCAAGGATTTCTTACAACTGTTACTAGTTTGAAGACAATAGATCCTAGCTTAGAAGATATTCCTATTGCTAAGAAATTTATGGATGTTTTCCCAGATAATTTACCTGGTCTACCTCCCAATAGAGAAATAGTATTTACCATTTACCTTATTCCCCGAACTATACCAATCCCAAAACCACCATATCATATGGTACCTTTAGAATTAAGAGAGTTAAAAGTGCAATTAGAAGACCATTTAGATAAAGGTTTTATCAGACCAAGTATATCGTCTTGGGGTGCTCCAGTATTATTTGTGAAAAAGAAGGATGGGACAATGAGACTATGTATAGATTATCGTGAACTGAATAAGGTAACCATTAAGAATAAATACCACTACACCAAAATGATCCAATTGGCACCCTTTAAGCGGCTAGCTTTGTCACGGTCATTGACCATGACAAAACTGTACTTGTCACGGACATGTCACGGTCATTGACCGTGACAAATGACAATCTTATAAAGTTGTCACGGTCAATGACCGTGACATGTCCGTGACAATTCTGTCAGTAAAAAACCCTCCCTCTTCTTTTTTTCCCACCATTTATATTCCCTCCATTTCTCTCTCTCTCTCTAGCGACTGCTCCTCTCTCTCTCTCTCTACAACTTTAGTATGTTTTCTCTCTCTATTTATCCTCCATTTATGTATATGTGCGTGTGTGTATATATTTTTGTGTAAATGTGCGTGTGTGTGTTGTGGTGTATATATGCATGGGGGGGGGGGGAGGGGGCAGGGCTAGGGGGAGGGGGTGTATGTGCATATGTGTGTGTATATGTGTGTGTATATATGTGTGTATTTGTGTGTGTATATATGCGTGTGTGTGTGTGTATATGTGCGTGTGTGTGTATATGTGCATGTGTATATATGTGTGTGTGTGCGTGTGATGGGCAGCGGCAGCCGAGGGGGGTAGGGGTTAGGGCAGGGGGATGGGGTAGGGGGGCCTGTGCGTGTGTGTATTTTTTTTAATTAAATTTTTATTGGTTTATTAAATATTGCCCCTCATATTGTAGTGCCCCTTGTAAAAGAATTGATTGATTTAATATTGATTGGTTGTTAATTTTTTTTGTAAATTAATAATTAGTGCCCCTTTCATAGGCAAGTAGGATTGCCCCTCATTGTAAATTAATAATTGCATACTTTAATTGTTAGTTTAATTGATGAAAAGAATTAATTGAGTAAATTAATTAGAAGGAGTACGGGATACACATTTGTTGTTGCCATTGCAGTTGGATTATAGTGGATCTATGTTGGGTTGGTTAATTTTAAAAGTAGCATGACCACTGGATTATTGTCCATATGGGGGTGGAATTTTTCAACTTTTTTTGAAAATTACTTTGTATAACGAACAATATATATATAGTATGATAATTAAATGAAACATACTTGAAATTGTATATAGTGCGCATAGATACTAGACTTCTAGTTCTTATGCATACGCATTCAATAGCTCTTGGACCCGTTCGAGAGTCATTACCCCTGTAATGAGATCTCTCGAATTTTCCCGTTTGGACAGTTTGGGACTACATAATTTATGTATAATAATATTCTTAGTGGCTTAAAGTTGTTAATTTTGGAGGAAGTTCTGCAGTCGTATCCTAATGTTCTTTGGGTACATACTAGATTGGCAAGTGTGACTGTTATTTTAATTGATTAATTGAAATAACACTCACACTTGCCAATCTACGTCGTGTACTTGGAGAACTACGGGGATATGCTGCCGAATTTTTCTCAAATCGTAACAATGTGCATGAGTTGTTAAGTATATAACAGAAAAATGCGGTCTTGAATGGGATAGGACCACTCACCCTTTAGAGGAGATGGAGGAAATAGAAATTTTTATTATAAATTGAATTTGAATTTGAAATTTAAAAATCTAATATAAATAAGTCATAATTAAATGAAACATACTATAAATCTAAGTTTTGTTTATACTAATCCATGAACATACGCTTCTTACCTTTAATAGGTGATTAGTTGTCGTAGCTGTGATGGGATATCCGAAATACAAAGAGTAGATGGGTGAGACAAATAGAATGGGGGATGTGTTTCATAGAGGTGCTAATGAATTTGTGAAATACGCAAAGAGATGTCATAATGATGAAGAGTTTTCGTATCCGTGTGCTAGGTGTACGAATGGTAAGGTGATTGAGTGGAAAACAGTTGAACTACATTTTTTAAGATCGGATATGCAAGATAGTTATCGATTTTGGAGTTTTCACGATTAATTGAAAGTTCCTTTTGTCCCCGAACAACCTTCAACAAGTAGGATAGATGTAGAAGGGGATGACGTAGATCATAATATGTTAGAGGATTTAGTTGATGATGCGTACGGAGTTTATGAAGCAGAGGAGAATGAGGTTACTGATGATTTACAAGGTTCAAGTGCTCGTGAAGATATCACGATAAACATTGACGATGACTACCAAAGTTTAAAATTTAAGGCAACCCAACCGTTATACTCTGGCTGTGAGAAAGATCAAACAACTTTACATGCCATGGTTGGTTTGCAAAGTTTGAAGACGCAATACGGTTTGTCTGGCAATAGTGTGACAAGAATTCTAAAACGGGTGAAGGTCTTACTACCCAAGGAGAATACGCTTCCAAATAGCTATCCTGTTATGAAGAACAATTTGAAAGGTTTGTGAATGAAGTATAAATCGATTCATGCTTGTGTGTGTGATTTCATACTATACCGAAAGGAGTATGAAAATCTCGATCGTTGTCTGGTTTGCGTTGAACCTAGATATGTCTAATCTACTAGTAAAGAAGGCACAAGATCAAAAGTGCCTCTAAAAGTGTTAAAATATTTGCCCATTGGGCCTAGATTAAAGTGATTTTTCACAGTACCATGGATAGTGAAGGCAATGGCTTGGCATGCTAGGCCAGAAGAAGTATGGGTAATCTCATTCGTCATCCTATTGATTCTACAGCTTGGAGGAGGATGAATTATGAGTAACCCGATTTTGTTCGAGAACATCGCAACCTTTGTTTTTCTATATCAACAGATGGTTTCAATCCATTTAGAAATCTAAGAACCAATCAGAGTGTATGGACAGTGATCCTATCCCCACTCAACCTCTCTCCTTCATAGTGTATGAGACCTGAATTTTCGATGATGTCTTTGTTGATACTTGGGCCAAAGGCACCAAGTGATGACATCGATGTCTACGTGGCTCCTTTGGTAGAAGATTTAAATGAGTTGTGGAAAGAGGGTGTGCAATCATTTGAATCTTTTAGAAAAGAAGAGTTTACGTTGAAAGCTATGTTGATGTGGGCAATTCATGATTTTCCAGCTTATGGGACATTATCCGGTTGTGTAGTACATGGTTATTTGGGGTGTCCTATTTGTGGAGAGGAGACCGAATCTCTTCGTCTATCCTTTAGCTCAAAAAATGTATACCATTGTCATATGAGGTTTTTACCCCCGGCTCATAGTTTCATATTTGAGAAAGGTTCTAATTTTTTGTTGGGCGGGGTGGAACATAGGCTACCGCCGACACAACTTTCAGGTTCAGAAATTGAAAGTAAAGCTTCTGAATGTGGCCCTAATATGCCAGGTAAGAATCCCAAATTTAAGAATGTCAAGCATAAGAAGACCCCAACTGGGAATGAAACTTAGAGAAGAAAGGCATGGTCTAGGAGGTCAACTTTATTTGACTTGCCTTATTAGAAGAATAACCCGGTGCGCTATGTATTGGATGTGATGCATGCAGAGAAGAACTTCGCTGAACATATTTTGGGCACTTTCCTTGGGGGAGTCATTCGAATGATGGAGAAAATGCACCAAAAATTCCTTAAATCGTTGAAACTTAAGCCACAACTATGGTTGAAAGAAGATAGTAGGGGAAAGATAATAATTTCCCCTGGTTCGTTTACTTTGACGAGTGGGGAAAGGAAGGTGCTTTTAGACACAATATATAATTTGAAGGGCCCGTCTAATTTTTCGTCCAACTTACAAAGGATTGTGAATTATACTGCTCATGATTTACATAAGTGTAAGTCCCACGATTGGCATGTGATCATGCAATTGGTTCCTCTACTGTTTAAGAACTGTTTCTCCAAGAACAAGGATTTACGGAGGGATATTATGCAAATTAGTATCACCTTCTCACTCTTGTGTGAGAAGGTAGTCAATCGAGAACACATAGTGGCCGCAAAATTAAAGGTGACCGAAGCGATTCGTGTGTAGGAGAAGTACTTTCCCCCATTATTCTTTGACATAAGTGTTCACTTGTTGGTACACCTATGTGACGAGGCACTTCTTTGTGGTCCAGTTAGATATCGGTGGATGTATCCGTTTGAAAGATTGATGACAGTTTTTAATGATTACGTTAAGAATATGTGATACATTGCAGGATCAATTGCAAAAGAATACATCACCGTGGAGTCATCAATATATACTCAGGAATATATTCCTGACACGACCAGTGTTGATGACACTGATGAGTTCGTCGATGATGGTGGTCATGTGATGGGAAAACGAGTGAAATTAACGAGTTTACAACATGAACAAGTAGCTCGTTATCTATTTGACACACATGAAGACGTCGAAGAATGGAAAAGGTAAGTTTAAATTATTTTAATATGTAACATTATTTTAGAATATTTTAGATTATTTTATACATGATTAATTTTGTAATATGCAGAAAATATGAAACCTGTGAGAACAATAAAAGATGAAAAACAATGGTACAATCAGATAGCGAATTTAGGCTGTGGTTGTCACAAGAGCTAATTATAATGAAAATGGCCATTATATAACGTTATATTATACTCAAACTTTACAACTAATCTAATTAATTTATCTATATTCTCATATCTTAAAGACGGGTGATGCGACATCAAGACTTGCTCGTCTAGCCACTGGAACCTTGTTCGTGGCGCAAAAGTACAAAAAGTATCGATTGAACGGTTACGTATTTGGCGCAAAAGAGTACGAGGAAAGTACAAATGTACAGAACTCTGGTGTTGATGTAAAAAACTAGATCACTCTAATTCTTCAATCACAGATAAATAAATAAGACAAAGATTTTTAAAGTGGTTCGGCTAGGAATAAAGCCTACGTCCACTGTTATGTTATTGCTGAGTGTTTGTGGAATTCTTGATTACAAGTTCTCTCAAGAAATTCCGGTCCCCTTGAATGAGGATGATACAAGGTATTTATAGCCTTGAGGCTGTACATGAAAGGGTCGATACATTAAATGATATACATATGAAAGGGTAATACATTTAATGCCCTTAGGCTTGTGCGTCAAGGATAATCATTTAATGAACCAGTTGGACTGTTCGTTATCTGGCAATCAGTGCTGTGGCCGAGATGCAGCTCGGACCGTCTGAGTAACTCGGGTATGTTGATCTTCCTGGTATTCAAGAGTTCCTCGGAGAAGTATGTTCCTCGGAGAGGTATGTTCCTCGGAGCCTGTGAGTTCCTCGGAGAGGTATGTTCCTCGGAGCCTGTGAGTTCCTCGGAGAGGTCTATTCCTCGGAGCCTGTGAGTTCCTCGGAGAGGTCTGTTGTTGCCATGTAGATAGCCAGGTGTCTTCGTATGATTGGTCCACGTCAGCAGATTAAATTTGGTATCAACAGAAGCCCCCAATGCTTCATGCTTGATGGTTTACTTGAAAGGATGGAGTATTTTATTTTGCAGTGTTGCTCGGTGCTCGTGAAATTCTTGATCTACCTTCTTGATTTGTTGAACATAAAGGGCATTATCTCCTGGACGACATATGATGCCGTTTGTAGCTTATCATAATCTTCAAGTATGTTGATTGGTTTGTTAGCCGACTTACTGCATTCTGTGAGCTAGTGGTGGACTCTGCTCGGGGACGATCAAGAGCTGCTCGGGGATGAGCAAGAGTTGCTCGGACAGACCATCTGTGATGAACATCAGAATACTGAAATATCTTAACTTCATAAAATTCCCATTATGCTTTGGATGATCTTCCTGCTGGCGAGGAACCTGTTTCAAAATCAGAGGGAGAGAAACCAATAGAGTAGGAATCTCAATGTAATAGTTAGTACACAATTTAATATCAATGTAATAAATTTGCATAATTCATTTTGAATTCAGTGAAAGAATTTCATTTTTGTTCGCAAATTTGAATTTGCTATTGTTTTGTAAATATCAAACACTTTATTATTTGTGCTTGCATAACAATATTGTATGGTTCATCGACCAAAAAAAATTATAAGTATTAGTAATGTTGCTCGATCACTTAATAATAAAGTAATGAGTATAATTTATTCAAAGTGTTTCCAACCAACCAAGGTGGATAAATAATGTTTGTCGACCAACTACAGTTGATGGGTTTTTATCCCCGACCAACCATACTTGGTATAGTTTGGAATATTTTGTTCTTTAAAGAACTTTTTGTAATAATGTTACCTCCCGACCAATATAAGTTGTAATGCGAGAGTATATAAAGTCTTACCAACCGTAGTTGATCATGCTGGTATACACCTCCTAATCAAAGGAGTAGTAGGGTTCTTTCGAACTTTTTGGCTCCTTGGAGCATGTCCTCCTAACCAAAGGAGGTTGGCTACTTATAGCACTTTTGCTCCGTAGAGCGCTCCGTAGAGCTTATCCTCCTAACCAAAGGAGGTTGGCTACTTATAGCACTTTTGCTCCGTAGAGCGCTCCGTAGAGCTTATCCTCCTAACCAAAGGAGGTTGGCTACTTATAGCACTTTTGCTCCGTAGAGCGCTCCGTAGAGCTTATCCTCCTAACCAAAGGAGGTTGGCTACTTATAGCACTTTTGCTCCGTAGAGCGCTCCGTAGAGCTTATCCTCCTAACCAAAGGAGGTTGGCTACTTATAGCACTTTTGCTCCGTAGAGCTTGGCTCCGTAGAGCATGGCTCCGTAGAGCAGTCTTCTTGGTTGATCCTGTAACATCCACAGGTTGATCAGCGAGCAATTTTTGTTTCTCAGGAGTATTAAGATCAGTAAACTCTGCTATAGCTTGTATTAATGGCATGTCGGTATGCATGGTATGGGCCTGGAAACACAGCCTCCTTCTTCTATTTGCTTTAATTAATGCCACTGCCAATTTTTCCAGCTTTGGGTATCTGATCTCTGCACCTCTTCTTTCGTTTTTGGGGATCGCAACCCTAAAAGGGCTTTGATCTTGTCTGGATTTGCTTCAACGTCTCGCTGGTTGATGATGTACCCGAGGAACATTCCTTCCCGTACTCCAAATGTGCACTTCGTCGGGTTGAGTTTCATTTGATATTTATCCAGTTGATCAAAAGTTTGACTCAAGTCAACCAAATGATCAGCAGCTTTCTTGCATGTCGTCAACATAGACTTCCATACTGCAACTGATTTGCTCGGCAAAAACCTTGTTCATTAGCCGCTGTTATGTCGTTCCCTGTTTTCAGGTTTCATTTTGATCTGGTGTTAGCCAGAGTAAGTATCCATGAGCAACTCGTGTCCCGAGGTAGCATCCACTGCTTTGTTGAGATCGGTGAAATCAACACACATTCTCCATTTATTGTTTTTCTTCTACCCGGCAAGGAGATCTAGATCTCTCTTTGGCTCGGTCTTCATTTCCTCTTGTGTAGCTTGATTCTTCTCGGGGCTGGATGCTCTTCTTCTCGTATGTCATGTCAATAAGTGGCTCAGCTTCTATCCACTTAGTAAAATAATCTACTGTGATGACGAGGTATTTGAATCTTCCTCGAGTCATCGGCAATGGTCCAACCAAATCAATCCCCATATGGCAAATGGCCAAAGGGAGTTATGGGTGTCAACAATGCTTGTGGAATTCTTCGGATGGAGGAAAAGCGTTGGCACTTGTCACATTTCTTGGCATAGGCTTATATAGTTAGCTCTTATCGTCGGCCAGTAGTATCTCTGCGTCATCACCTTTTGCAAAAGTGTCCGACCTGCTACATGGGCTCCACAGGACCCTTCATGGATCTCTTTAACCAATTCTTTCACCTCGGAGGAATGTACACATCTTTGCAAACCTGCCATAATTCCTCGTCTATACAAAATACCATTAATTAATACATACCGAGCAGCTTTAAACTTCCATTTCTAGGCAGCGAGATTATCCTCCGGTAATTGTTCCTCCTCAATATATGCTCCGACTTTCTAATACTTCAATTGGTATCGTTCTTCGCAGCTCGGTACAAGTAGCTGATGCTAATCGGGCCAATGCGTCTGCTCTAGCATTCTCCATCCTCGGTGTCCTCACCAATTGAATAGCATCAAATTCTGTCAATAACTCCATCACCTTTGCATGGTACTTGACCATCGACTCTCCATTCAGTGCATATATTCCCATCATTTGATTCAATTAATCATTGAAAACAATTACTTGCCGTGCCTCCATGACTTTTGCCAAATGAAAACCTGATATCATAGCATCATACTCAGCCTCATTATTGGAAGCTTTGAATTGGAATCTCAAGGCATACTCCATGTCAATATCATCTGGGGTGTTTAAAACAATCCCTGCTCCACAACCAGCTGTGCAAGATGATCCATCTACATATAATCTCCATGTAGGTACCTCGTCTTCAAATTTCTGGTCTGACAGAGTTCCTCGGGGGAATACTTGTCGCTTTCTTTCATCATGTCGTGATACTTCTGAATACACCTCTTGAATTTCAATATACCTCCTGAACTTCAATATTCCTCCTGAACTTCAATATTCCTCCTGAACTTCAATATACCTCCTGAACTTCAATATTCCTCCTGAACTTCAATATATCTCCTGAATTTCAATATTCCTCCTGAACTTCAATATTCCTCCTGAACTTCAATATATTTCCTGAACTTCAATATTCCTCTTGAACTTCAATATACCTCCTGATTAGTCGGGGTTGAATTTGATGCTCGACTGCATGATGATATAAGAATGTGCCACCAAATGAACAAATATATCTGTAATATAAGCCCCCAACTGTGGAATGTGAACTTTGAATGAGATTTATCGACCAATACCAACCGGAGTTGGATTTTATCTACCAACCGGAGTTGGATTTTTTCTACCAACCGAAGTTGGATTTTGTCTACCAACCGGAGTTGGATTTTTTCTACCAACCGAAGTTGGATTTTATCTACCAACCGGAGTTGGATTTTGTCTACCAACCGGAGTTGGATTTTATCTACCGATCAGAGTTGGTGGTAATTGATAATAAATGATGAAGACTTCCTCGGAGCTGAGATAATATAAATACTGGAGACCTCCTCAGCGCTGACCAACAGATTTGTTGGGAATAAGATAATATAAATGCTGAAGACCTCCTCGGTGCTAACCAACAGATTCGTTGGGAATAAGATAATATAAATGCTGGAAATCTCCTCAGCGCTGACCAACAGATTCGTTGGGAATAAGATAATATAAATGATGAAGACCTCCTCGGCGATGACCAACAGATTGTTGGTAATAAATATAATAAATGCAGGATACCTCCTCGGCGATGACCAACAGATTGTTGGGAATAATATAAATGCAGGATACCTCCAACAGATTGTTGGGAATAAGATAAATGCAGGATACCTCCTTGGTGATGACCAACAGATTGTTGGGAATAAGATATAATAAATGCTGGAGACATCCTTGGAGCTGAATAAGATACAATAAATGTTGGAGACATCCTTGGAGCTGAATAAGATATAATAAATGTTGGAGACATCCTTGGAGCTGAATAAGATATAATAAATATTTGTCGAGCTCCATGCTGAAATGAGAATAGAATATGCATCCAAATAGATATAAAGAATAATTAAAAATAATAAAATGCCTCGCCGATCAGTCGAGGTAGAATCATATAATGCCGAACAAGAATAAGATCTTTCAGAACATAATAATATGGCCGAGAATGTTGTCAGGCCTGAATATAAATAAGAATTATCCGAACGAATGTTGTAATTCTCCTTAAAGCTGAATAAGTATCCTGTCGAGGCATAATTGCAGAATGCCGAATAAGAATAATATTTTCCAGAATATAAGAATATGGCCGAGAACTTTGCTGGGCCTGCATATAAATAAGAATCACCTCGACCAACCCGACTAACTATCCGTTGGGGGTGAAATATAATAACTGTTGTAGCTTTTCCTCGGAGCCGAATATATATATAGAGAAGAAATTTTTCGAGCTCCATGCTGAGATAAATATAAAATATGAATCTGAACGGATATAGAATAATTTATGCTTCAGCATTCGTCGGCATTGAATCTTGTGCCTGTAAAAATTAATAATTTGCTCTACCATATGTGTAGGCTGAATTGATTAGTCATGAGAATAATTTACTCATCCAATCAATATATGATATGTATCAGCATAAAAATTTCAAAATATGAAATAATATTTTTGTGCCACACGTGTGTGAGATGTACAAATTATTATCAAATATGCATCATAAATAAGACGTAAAGGTATTTAATTCATAAAAGCGAATGCAAAGAGACTCAAACTTGAAGAGAGAGAGAATATATATGGGTCATGATTTCCATGAGAAGACTTTTCATTGTCTTTAACCTTTTCCCATTCTTTTATTAAAAATATGATGGGAATATGAATAGACATCAAATATCTTACAAAATTTATTTCAAAATCAACAATGAAAATGATCAAATCTTATCATCGTCGTATATATTGGTATATGTAATCATTTAAAATATTTATTCCATGATATAAAATTAAAACTTGAGAATCAAGCAAAGAGTTATGATTTATGAAATCTACTATTTTTCAGATTTCTAAATAAGGATGAATCTAACAGTTATGATTTAAAAATCATGATATGCAACATTTTGCAGATAAAAATTGGACAATTAATTTATGTATATAAACATAAAAATCACGATTCAATCAAAAGATGTATGTATAATTGATTATACGTAGAGAAAATAAAAACTTAGCTTTTGGTGGAGAACAACGCTTGTAACACGTTCCCACAGACGGCGCCAATCTGTTGATGTAAAAAACTAGATCACTCTAATTCTTCAATCACAGATAAATAAATAAGACAAAGATTTTTAAAGTGGTTCGGCTAGGAATAAAGCCTACGTCCACTGTTATGTTATTGCTGAGTGTTTGTGGAATTCTTGATTACAAGTTCTCTCAAGAAATTCCGGTCCCCTTGAATGAGGATGATACAAGGTATTTATAGCCTTGAGGCTGTACATGAAAGGGTCGATACATTAAATGATATACATATGAAAGGGTAATACATTTAATGCCCTTAGGCTTGTGCGTCAAGGATAATCATTTAATGAACCAGTTGGACTGTTCGTTATCTGGCAATCAGTGCTGTGGCCGAGATGCAGCTCGGACCGTCTGAGTAACTCGGGTATGTTGATCTTCCTGGTATTCAAGAGTTCCTCGGAGAAGTATGTTCCTCGGAGAGGTATGTTCCTCGGAGCCTGTGAGTTCCTCGGAGAGGTCTATTCCTCGGAGCCTGTGAGTTCCTCGGAGAGGTCTGTTGTTGCCATGTAGATAGCCAGGTGTCTTCGTATGATTGGTCCACGTCAGCAGATTAAATTTGGTATCAACATCTGGTATTTCATACAAGGCTCTTACTTTCTTTAGAGCGAGCGCAAAAGATAAAAACCTCTTTGAAGCTGAAATGACTTACTATGGTGTAATTCGAAATAAATTTGAATTGGATTATATAAGCTTCAAAGAGGTTGTATTTTACTGTGACTGGGTAAGAGTTGAGGATAAAAATGGTTGTAAAATTGATCTTTCCACCAATTTGATCATGGTTAACTTATCCAAGTTGAAGAGCAACGACCACGTGAGCGATGAGCCATTTGTTTGTGAATTTCCAAAGGTTAACTAAGTGTTTTACTCGGAGTATATCAATAACGAGTCGTGGTCAATTGTCCTACACGCGCCAAAGCATCTAAATAGTAGTGTGGATGAATTGGTTGCTCCTACCGAATATCAATCCATTTTTTATGATAACCCGAATTGGAAACAAATTTTTAGTTTGTAATAAATATTCCAATTTGTACTTTAGCAATCCATTTTTAATGCTTTTAATTGATTTGCACTTTATCATTTTCACTCTTGTGTATTGTGCGTGTGTGTGGGCAGTAGGGGTGGGGGTGGGGATGTTTCGAATTTTTAGTAATTGTACATATTATGAGCTAGATGCTGTTGTTTTGGAATCAGAATTGAGGTGTTAAACAGTAACAATTCATTTGGACTTATAGTAACTGTACATATTTGCATGTCTTCTTCCAATTCATTTTGATTTGTACTAATAACAACATTTTTTACAGCAAATGTCTCCTTCAGGTATTAAGGCAATGATGATGTTGATTATGATAATGTCGTCTGGGCTTGATGGTAGTGGAGGCGACGAGGGCTCCTTGGCCCCTATGCTCCCCAAATATGGCAAATTGGGGATGGCCATCAAGAACAAGACGGGGCTATTAGCGATATTCCTCGAGATGGTAAAGACGATCATCGGCCCGGGGTACACTACTCCGTCCAGACGTCTTACGCCCAGGTGGAGCATAAGATGATGGTAAGATTTAATTTTTCTATAACTATAGAAATATATTATTCTCCATTATTTTACTTTGCGGGGATGATACTAATTTCACTTTATTTTATTTCAGGGGACAGGGAGTGGCCCTGGGGGTAGGCCACATAGGATCGATACTTATGTGGCTATTCAAGCAAAGAAGGGGAAGGATAATGATGTGTCCCCGAGCATCGCAGCCATGATTGTAAGTAATTCGACAGTTTACTTTTTGTGAATTATGTTATAATTTTTTTATTTACTTATTTTACTATTCATGTGCTTTTTGTCCTTTCAGGCAAAGCTTAAGGAAGTGCATGCGTCACAGTCTGTGCCGACAAGGCATCTTTGTCCACAGATGCATTCAACCAAGTGCTTGGAGCTGATCGCAAGGGGAGGACAAGGGGGTGATCTCGGGGGTGGCCAAATCTAGGATCATCGGATTGTAGACGAGCGACATCGGGTTGGCTCGAACTGTGGACTCGCATGATGCGAAGCTATCCCATTTGGAGTCGAAGGTCCAAGATATATTCTCATTCATGAAGCATTCATTGGGCGAAAATCGTAAGGGGAAAGGGAAGGAGAATGTGGTGGAGGAGGAGGTGCAGGATGACGAGGATGTGGACCTCGCTACTTCATCGCCGACACGTGCGGACTTTGATGATCCACTCCCCTATTTGGCTCCCTTCGACTGACCGATGTCAACCCTTAGTTGGCCGAGCGTGTTTGTACTGGACATATTTGATGGCTAGCGGATAGGGCGGGGGTTGAGGGACCCGAATACTGTCCATGGTATTCCAGTTCATGGACATTCGCTTCAAGACATCGAGTCTAAGGTGCTCGTCACACGCATGTGATACCCGGGAAGGAGAACTCCCCATTGTGGTTGCGCGAATAAGGCGGCACGATGTATATTGGTGGGTGTGTCAATTCGTATATCGTGTGGCCTACTCACCTCCTCAGAGCTAACCTTACCCCAGACATTTAGTGACATTATTTGAATTGAATTGTTTTAAGTTTTTATATTTGAATTATATTTGGATTATATCGTGATGCATATTCGTTATTTTGAATGTATATTTGCATTATCTCCATTTTATTTGGATATATGATGTTTGAAGAGGTACAACGTTGCTATAACAGGTACAAATATACTGTTGGGCAGTGGTAGTGGCCATACTACCCAGCAGATTTTTTTCAATTCTGCCCAGAATTGTCACGGTCATTATCCTTTGTTACGGACTTCTCACGGTCAATGACCGTGACAATTTGTTATTAAATGTCACGGGTTTATCACGGTCCATAACCGTGATAAAACTTATCACGGTAAATGACCGTGATAAGTCTAAACGAACTTGTCATGGTCAATGACCGTGATAAGTTCATGACAACAAAAGTTGTCACCCCCAGAATTATCACGGTCATTGACCTTGCCAAGTTGAACTTGTCAAGGTCAATGCCGTGACAATTTGGCAGATTTGGTGTAGTGTACCCCTTACCTCGTATAGATGACTTATTTGATCAATTAGAAGGTGCAAAAATATTCTCTAAGATTGACCTTAGGTCAGGCTATCATCAATTGAAGATTAAGGAAGATGATATTTCAAAATCAACTTTTCGTACTAGATATGGTCACTATGAATTTCTTGTAATGCCATTTGGACTAACTAATTCACCAGCCGCTTTTATGGATATGATGAATAGAGTGTTTAGGAAATATTTGGATCAATGTGTGGTTGTTTTTATTGATGACATACTTATTTATTCTAAGAGTATTGAAGAGCATGAGAAGTATTTAGAGATAATATTAAAAATCCTAAGGAAAGAGAAATTATATGTGAAATTAAAGAAGTGTGAGTTTTGGTTGCCTAGCGTTTCTTTTCTAGGACATGTCATTTCCAAGGAGGGACTGTCGGTTGACCCTCAAAAAATTGAGGCTATACTAGATTGGCCAAGACTAGCTAATGTGAGTGAGATTCATAGTTTCCTTGGAATAGCAGGTTGTTGTCGAAGATTTCTTGAAGGATTTTCTAGTATTGCCAAACCTCTATCTAGGTTAACCCAGAAGAAGGTGAAATATGAATGGTCGGAGGAAACCGAGAAAAGTTATCAAGAACTTAAGAATCGATTAGTGACTGCCCCAATTTTTACTATTCCTTCAGGTACGAAAGGATTTTTGATTTATAGTGATGCTTCTAAAAATGGTTTAGGATGTGTGTTAATGCAAAATGGAAAAGTAGTTGCTTATGCCTCAAGACAGTTAAAACCATATGAGCAGAATTATCCAACCTATGACCTAGAATTAAAAGCTGTAATTTTTGCTTTTAAGATTTGGAGACACTATTTATATGGTGAGACTTGTGACATTTATACTAATCATAAGAGTTTGAAATATATATTTACTCATAAAGAATTAAACATGAGACAAAAGAGGTGGTTAGAATTGATGAAGGATTATGATTTAAATAGTCATTATCACCTAGGGAAATCTAATGTAGTAGTTGACGCTTTAAGTAGGAAGTATACACCCAATTTGGCATGTCTTATTACAAACTAGGAGGCTCTATTGAAGGATTAAAGAAATATGGAAATAGATGTTCGTATTTATAATAAAGGTGGAATAATTTCAAACTTACAAGTACAACCCATATTGATGGAATGGATCAAAATTGCACAAGTAAATGACCCACAACTGAAGAAGATTAGAGAAGAGGTTATTGAAGGGAAGAGAATGGAATTTGCGATACGGGATGATATATTGAGGTTTGGAAATAGAGTGTGTGTTCCACGTGATGCCCAACTGAAGAGGAAAATTTTGGAGGAAAGTCATTACTCGAGATTCACGTTTCATCCCGAAAATACCAAGATGTATAGAGATATTCGAGAAGTGGTTTGGTGGAATAACATGAAAAGGGAGAAAGCGGAATTTGTATCTCAGTATTTGGTATGTCAACAAGTAAAATCTGAACATAAAAAACCATCAGGATTACTATAACTCCTACCTATCCCGGAGTGGAAATGGGAACATATCACTATGGATTTTGTGACAGGTGTACCAAGGAGTTCAAATAGTACTGATTCTATTTGGGTAATTATTGATAGTCTAACTAAATTTGCTCATTTTATTGACACTAAGATTACCCATTCTTTAAAAAAGTTAGCTACGTTGTATGTGCGGGAAGTTATTAGGCTTCATGGAACCCCAATTTCAATTGTTTCTGACCGTGACCCTAGATTTGTGTCTCGCTTCTGGAAAAGCCTACAAGGAGCCATGGGAACAAAATTTAATTTCAGCACCGCTTTTCATCCTCAAACGGATGGACAATCAGAGAGAACTATTCAAACCTTAGAGGATATGCTTAGGTCATGTATACTTGATTTGAAAGGGAATTGGGATGATCATTTACCGTTAGTGAAATTTGCATATAATAATAGTTATCAAGCAAGTATTCAAATGGCTCTGTATGAGGCACTCTATGGTAGAAGGTGTCGTTCGCCTACATGATGGGTAGAAGTTAGGGAAAGAAAATTATTGGGACCATAATTGATTCAGATCACAACAGATAAGGTGAAATTAATACAAGACCGACTTCGAACAACTCAAAGTCGTCAAAAGAGTTATGTTGAAAATCGACACCGACAATTAAAATTCCAAAGAAGATATTATGTGTTCTTGCGAGTATCGCCTCCAAAAGGAGTAATACGATTTGGGAAGAAAGGGAAGTTGAGCCCAAGATACATAGGACCTTTTGAAATCCTTGAAAGAATAGGAGTTGTTGGGTATAAAATAGCCTTACCACCCGAACTCTCTAGTGTACATAATGTGTTTCACGTATCAATGATAACGAAATATGTCCCAAATTCAAAATATATCTTACGTCACGAACCTCTTCAAGTTAGAGAAGATTTGTCATACCTTTCCACCACGTGTTGGTCCCCTCCACCTGACACATGTCGTCTTTAGAGAGAAAGCTAAAACACTTGTCATCATTTTGTGATATTAACTCTACAAGACCACTCCGGAATGTGACACCTCGGCGTTGAATCACCACTCCAAAAAGCTTAGTCATTAGACACGTGTCAACACCGTAATATCCCTGGAAACCTATAAATAGGGCCTTTGGGATCATTTATAACTCACACAAATTCCTTGAGAATTATAGTAAGAAAGAGCGATAGCTTGGGAAATATCTTAAGAAGGAGTTCTATAATTTTAAAGAAATAATTCGTTTCGTAGGTATGATTTTATTTGAATGTTGTAATGCATTTTTATAGTTTTAATTTCATTCTTTATGGCATTACTTAGTAGTTATGCTGGGAAAATACACTAAAGGCTCCATTAATCAAAACTTAAAATTTGGAATAAATCTAAATTGATTTTATTTTCAAAATATGTCAACTTGTTTGAAAATATATATACGCTTTTTAAAATAATTTTTGTAAGTAATTTCTCGTTATTATGGAATCTCATTTAAGTAATTCCAAAGTCAGTCTCGGTGAAATTCTATCTAGTTGAGATGGTATTTAAGTGGTGCCCCTGTGAACCTCCATCTCTACTGGGAATAAATCCGAAAATATTTTGTCTAGATAAGATGGTATTTAAGTGGTGCCCCTGTAACCCCCCCTTTCTACTGGGAACCGACTGATTAGTAAGAACTATGGATTGAATTCTTTAAATACGATAATTGAATATTAAAAAATGAGAAAATGGTTTTAGTAACCTTTTACAGCAAGTTATTTTAGGATTAAAACACAATATTTAGAATTGGGTTTATTTAGAGTACGTAATTAAACCTTTATTGTATTTATTAGATTAACATGTGATCCAATACTCAATATCTGTATTTTTGAGCCTCTATTTTAAGTGAGTACTCTATGAAATTTCTTGCGCATTTTGATTATATTATATTATGCAAACTATATATATATTTTGTTAAATGCTTTTATTCTCAAAATACATCTGATACCGATGATTCCGTCGTTTGTTATATGTTTATATCTCTCCATATAAACATCTGATTTGAATTCTAAAATTTTTTATTCGACCTATAGAAACTCTCTTACTATATTGTCCTTGACTACCGGGTGGAAATATTTGGTTGGTACCTTCCCAGTTGGTTTATCGTTGGTGTGCCTAAACAAGGCGTTGTTCTAGAAATCATGATTCTCTGTATGTGATGTTACCTGGTGGAAACATTTGGTAACACTATCTGTGTGGGTATTAGTGCGTACATGGCCACTAAAACTGAATAATTGACATATGTTCAATTGTTTTATCTGCTCTGTTCTGTTTATTCTGAGTATATATATATATATATATATATATATATATATATATATATATATATATATATATATATTATTGGAAATTCCTATCTCTATGTATATGCCTTATGTTGTAAATTGAATAGGTATCAATTTTCTGAAAAATCCCTGGAATGTCTGGAGATTGAATCTCATTTGGCTTTTAACTGACATTGTATAAATAACCATTTTTCAGGACATAATTAAGCTCGTGGATGGAACGTAAAAAAAGGACTATGTTGAAGATTTTAGCTTTTAGATCTCCTTTTATTACATTAAGTAGAAGTTTGTTTTATTTGATAGAGCATGTTTGGCTCTTTAAATAAAAGGTTTTAAATTTTGTGTCAAGTTGTAACTCGTTGATATTTTAATATAAATGAAGTTTCCTTTAGAAAGCTCTGATGATGTAATTAGTCCACTTTCAGTATTTTACGATTCATAAACCTGTGATTGTATTTGCGCTACATATATTTTAAGAGAAGTTTTTTAAAGCCAGAATATTGAATGCCTTAGTGGCAGGTGTAAAGACACTCATTCCCTACTATTTTTTGGTCGAAGTCGTAACATTAGGTCCTCACTCACAAGGTCCCCAGTCCTATGTGCCAGTCATCATTTCTCCCTCTCAAGGCATGGTACCTGTCCAAGGCTGGAATACATACACGGTTAGTAAATATGCCCACAAAATTAGTTAGACCGTCAATATGAGTACACGGTCAGGAGTTTTCTTATATCTTAGCCATTTTTGGTTCATCATTTACTCTCAGATATTTGGGCTGTGTGTTTTTATTTTATTGAGTTTACACCCTTGGATTTTTTATTTATCACATACTATATAGTATTAGAATAATATAAATATTACATAATAGATGTTATCCGGTGATGCCGACACCGGTAAGCACAGCGAGGCAATGCTTAACTGCAGAGGCAGTGCGTGCACTAGACGACGTCATTTCAGTCGCACGCCATCGTAGCCACGCGCAAACAACGTTTCTCCATTCAATCTCAGCTTTATTAACTTTATTATCTTGGAGTCTACATGAGGCTTGCACACATGGAAAAAATTGTGACTTTTCACCCCAGATTACAATTCTGAGCACTTGAGCTTTGTGTTAGTGTGTCTTTAGATATATTACCCTCAACTAAAAGTATATATGAGCCACCTGTGTCCAATTCTCTTGTAAACGTGAGTGTGTACAATTCAATGCTCTGATACCAATTTGTAGGGACGTGGATCCCCGATTTTTGATTTTCTAAATTAAAATTAACTTATAACTTCCTTTTATAAAACACAAGATGCTGAAGGGTAAAATGTGATGGTTCAACTAAAAACAGACGAACACTAAATTTTAGATTATTTCAAATTATGATTAAACACAAGTGAAATTAACTTAAACACAAATATTAATTTCACTTAAACCAATTAATTCATCCAAGCCCTAGAATTTGCCTAAGTCATAATTATCAATAGTTTGAAGTTAGGCCAAACCAATTTTAGCAAATGACTTGAATTAACTAAATTTACCCAATATTTAATTTAGCACCTAATTAAATTAAGTGTGATGATTTAAACCAAATTTTATCTTGAATTATCCTAAGCATGCATTCTAAATTATTATGCAAGATAAAATAGATCAATCACACTACGCCGCGATGTACGAGGAAAAACCCAAGACGGGAAACAACCTCGGACGGACCTAGCCACAAACCCACTAGATATGGAATTACAAATACAAGACAGAAAGGCTTACAACACACGACTCGATCCCTCTCAAGCCTCGACGCTTCTTCTTGTAGATACCTCTTCCTAGCGGATAACCTTGGAACTCCACCGCGGTCTCGGAATCCCCCGATAGGACTTTATATGGTCATCGTCACCCGTACATGGAGCCTTTCTCCAAGTGGGTAAATTAATGCAAACTTCTCTTCAATTTGGTGTAGAGAAAATCGGTGCCAAACTCCAAGGAAGATATATGTATATGAGAACTTGGAATAAACTCATTTGGGTGTAAACAGGAGTGATGTATATTTTTCTCTAAAAATCTCACTCAAAACATGATCTTTTTCCCTCTTTGATTTTTCTCTCAAAACACTCTCTAAGAGTTAGAAGGTTGTGAAAAAGAAGTCTTTGGAAAAAGGTTTCCCGCACATCATAAAGTCTGGAAAAAATCAGTTAAGAAACAAGTGGGAAAGTGGGTGAAAAACTTCTCAAAACTGCCAAAAACTGTTCCCGCCTGACATCTCGTTCGAACGACATTTCGTTCGAACGACATCTCGTTCGAACGAGACTTCTAACGAAGTTCCAGTATGAACTCGTTAGAAACTCATTGGAAATCTCGTTAGAATGACAATCTCGTTCGAACGACATTTCGAACGAAGTTCCAGTATGCCTTAATGGGAAGTCGTTGGCAAACTCGTTCGAACGACATCTGGTTCGAACGACAAACTCGTTCGAACGACATATCAAACGAACTTCTAGAAAGTTTGGAAAATTCGATTGTAGCCCAGAAAACTTTATAAACTTATTTAAAGTTCTAATTAATTCTTTCTGAAAATAAAACACAGTTTTTATTAAACCTAACACCCAATAAAACTTGTTCCAGCCTCCTATATATATAATATTGCATTCATACCTTGGGAGCATAGAACCATAGTTGATGACGTAGAAACGAGGCACGTAAACTGGCATATTTGATGAAGCTTTATACTCTTTGCCGCTACGTCTTCAACAAACACTTCATAGGCTTGAAAATATTACAATTAAATACTATCCTATGAATAAATGTTTTTGTCCGGAATTGAGCCAAAACTGTATATGGACTCAATTGGACATTTGTGTCCTTACAAATCTCCCTCTTTGGCTATTTCGGGACAAAAACCAAACAAAAAATCCTAAAGGGACGTCAAGCTCTACTAGACTCAAAACAAAAACCCACCCAAACTTGACTCAACCCAAGGATCAAACGCTTTGCCATTGAAAGATGTCGCTTTAGAAGAATTCCTGCATACTTAAGCAAACTATCAAACGCATAGGGAATATCAAAATATTAAATGCAATTAATTAATTACTCCCCCTAAATTAATTCTCCCCTTTATCAAACAAATGACATACTTAGAAAGACGTCTCCCCCTAAGATAAATCTCCCCCAAACTAAGATACGATAATAATAGGATTAGATACCATTTCTCCCCCTATCATTCTCCCCCTTTTTGTTCAGGAATTGACAAAGGCTAAAGAATCAAAATAGTAACTTATCTCCCCCAAATAAAGCATATAAACCCTCTAAACTAAGCAAGTGATAAAAGAATGGGATAATAAGCTAAAACATGTAATGGTGCATATAGTGATGAGAACGTTAAAGCACAAGGGCAACAAAAGTTCAACTAATCCAAACAATAACATCGGATATCAACTAGGATGCAATAGAATGATACTAATATGATTTATGAATTATTAAGGATGTGATATCAACACAGAATGCAATAAGATGGATACCAAGTATGAATTAAAGCATATATGGATTAGAAAGCAAAGCAAAGACTAAACAAAAATATCAAATATCGTTATACATAATATATATCAAAGAGACTCAAGTACACATATATAGATATAAACACACAAATGACACACACAACATATAATAGGAGTCTTTCATACTAGTATGGCAAAAATGTCTCATATGGAAATGGAAGTGTTGGGGTGTGAACTAGTAACGATTAAATTTAGACCCAAACACTTAATAAACGTTCACGGAGTTCTCATTTGATTGCAAAGTTCATCACATTTAAATATAACCTCATGTGACAATATAGATTGAACTCAATGAACAAACATACACAATGCATACAAGCCTAGCATATTGATGATTCTACAAACCAATATAGTCATGACATGAAATACGCAACTAGGATAAACGAACATTGTGCAAACCGTTGATATACCATCCAATCTCCCTCAATATGCATTTATATTAAATTTGAATGAATATATCAATCAAACATAGGCCTTGGCAAATTATTTTTTCTTATTAATGCCGTATTTTCTGTATGTAGGCCTTTGGACCACGTATTTCTTTTAGGTCCATTCAAAACGGTTGCTTACAATCGTAAAGGATCACTTAGTCCTTTCTGAGCCCTTCCCCGTACACATTTATATTTATCATGTTTTCATTTTTCACACAAATCTCACGTACAACGGATTTTGACATGCACTAGTCCTCCTAAGTCACAAATATGTAGATGACAAGATTGGAAGGAGAACACCTCACATAGCTCAAATATACATATGAAGTTAAAAATTCAAAGGAGCTCGTGCATGTGTGAGTAGAGGCATATGAGAATAGAATCCATTTAACCAATACAAAATCCAACTATTCCATAAGAATATGGTAAAGAACATTTTAAGGATTGACAATCTAAACCAAAAGTTCTAGCCACATGGAAGCGTTAAAGGAGGGATTCAAACACAAGTATATGCCACTTAAAGTGTGTCAAACCAAAATACACACAAAAAAAATGTTTTGAGTTTTTGACATTTTTAGCCAAAATAAATAAATAAAAAAAATATACTCAAAAGACAAACCAAAATCATCTGAACTTTTCTTTAAGCTTAACTTATCAAGAGATAAAAACTTCAAATGATAAACAAAAATCTTTTTGTATTTTTCATTTAATGCAAACAAAATGAAGGAAGTATAATACAAAAGATAAACAAAAATCATAATTCTAGCATGTGATAAGCATGGAGCATAGACTAGAAAATGATTAAACAAGCATACATTTAGCATGTGAATATGGCATGAAGTAAAAATGCTAAAGTATGAAAAACACTAACACATTCATCCTTTAGATTTAGCAAGGGAGGAAGCATGTGAAGTAAATGAGAATAAAAAACCCTATTTTGCAAGGCAACCAAGTCGGATTTCCTAACCCAAATAAATGAAGAATGACTATCTTGGGGTGTTGGAACTTTAACTACCGTGGTTTCATTACTATGGGATTTTCTAGGAATTCGTTTAAGATCAAAACAAAATTTCCTAAGATGACCTTTTCGACCGCAATGTGTACAAGTAAAAACATGTGGAAAAAATTTACCTAAGGAGTGATCTCTAAAATCTTTCCTAGACGATTCTCCTAAAACATTGGTTTTGGCATTATGAGAAAATTCATTACAAGTATTGAAGCCTAAACCACACGTGTCATTTTTAATTTGGACCGTTCCTAAGATTTTATCTAGTTTTTCCGAACGACACTCCAAATCAAATTTGACATTACTAGAGTCTTTTAATTTATTTTGCAATTCTAAAATGTTAGACTCTAATAAAACATTTCTCTCCTCAAAAGCAAGAAGCTCCTTTTTTAAGGATTCCATTAAACCCCTAAGGCTATCTCTTTCCCCTTCTACATATTCAAGCTTATCTTGAAGAGTCCTCTCACGTGTCCTAAGGTCTTCTATTAAAATATTTTCATCAACGACCTTGACACTCTCTCTTAAACTAGCTTCTAACTTCAAATTAGCTTTTTTTAATTTAATAGATTCTTTATAAAGTTCTTGAAAAGCATTTTGAAGTTCACTCACATTAACCTCTTCTTCATTTTCACTCTCTCTTTCTTCTCCACTCTCACTATTATCAAAAACAAGAGAATCATAAACTATGACCTTGGAAGTATCATGTGTTAAAGTTTCATCAATCGATGAGTTCTCACTATCACTCACATGACTAGCCATAAAAGCCACAAAATTTTGCTTAGTGGGGGAATCGGGTCCCTCTTCCTTATCACTATCACTAAGGGTCGCATTATATGCAATGGGTCGTTTACCCTCTTTCCTTAGTTTAGTGGGGCACTCATAAGCCCTATGGCCATAACCTTCACAACCAAAACACTTATTAGACTCGTCCCTATCTAAATTTTCAATACTAGGTTTAGGGATCTTCTCGCCTTTGTCATGCTTAGAAGTATCAAATTTCTTAAAATCATTTCTAAGTTTATCTTTGTTAATTTTAAGAAATTTTCTAAATTTACGAGCAAACAAAGCCATGTCTTCCGAGTCACTAACACTCTCGCTCTCTACTACTTGTTTGACCTCTTTTCGGGCTTTTAAAGCAACACCCTTTTCGATTTTCTTTACAGTTTTAGAGGGAAACATATCTAGTTCATAGGTTTGTAAATTACCTACAAGCTCTTCTAATTTCGTAGAGGCTAAAGATGGTAAAGAATTTAAAACGGTCACTTTTGGATTAAATCTATCGGGTAGGGACCTTAAAATTTTCTTTACAACACGGTTGTCAGGTATTTTCTATCCCAAATTAAATGATGAATTTACAATATCAGAAAGTCTAGCATAAAATTCATCAAAGGTTTCATTATCATTCATTTTGATACTTTCAAATTGAGTGGTGAGATTTTGGAGTTTTGAAGCTTTAACGACACTAGTTCCTTCATGAGTTAATCGTAAAATATCCCAAGATTCTTTAGCGGTTTCACACGTCATAATATGTCGAAATTCATCCGGTGTGACACCGCTAAACAAGGCATTCAAACCACGGGAATTAAAATTAGAAAGTTTAAACTCATTTTCTGTCCATCTATCGGCGGGTTTGGGAAAAAGTTTATTTTCAACTAAATATGTTGGTGGGGACCTCCCGTTAATAGCAGACATCCAAACTCTCCCGTCGATAGATTTTAGTGCTGATTTCATTCGCGCTTTCCAATACACGTAGTTAGAACCATCGAAAATAGAAAATTTTGAAAATGGGGAAAATTCCATTTTAGCCAAAAATTATTTAAGGATCTTTTACGAAATAATTTATCGCTTTGGCTCTGATACCAATTTGTAAACGTGAGGGTGTACAATTCAATGCTCTGATACCAATTTGTAGGGACGTGGATCCCCGATTTTTGTTTTTCTAAATTAAAATTAACTTATAATTTCCTTTTATAAAACACAAGATGCGGAAGCATAAAATGTGATGGTTCAACTAAAAACAGACGAACACTAAATTTTAGATTATTTCAAATTAAGATTAAACACAAGTGAAATTAACTTAAACACAAATATTAATTTCACTTAAACCAATTAATTCATCCAAGCCCTAGAATTTGCCTAAGTCATAATTATCAATAGTTCGAAGTTAGGCCAAACCAATTTTAGCAAATGACTTGAATTAACTAAATTTACCCAACATTTAATTTAGCACCTAATTAAATTAAGTGTTATGATTTAAACCAAATTTTATCTTGAATTATCCTAAGCATGCATTCTAAATTATTATGCAAGATAAAATAGATCAATCACACTACGCTGGGATGTACGAGGAAAAACCCAAGATGGGAAACAACCTCGGACGACCCTAGCCACAAATCCACTAGATATGGAATTACAAATACAAGACAGAAAGGCTTACAACACATGACTCGATCCCTCTCAAGCCTCGACGCTTCTTCTTGCAGATACCTCTTCCTAGCGAATAACCTTAGAACTCCACCGCGGCCTCGGAATCCACCGATAGGACTTTATATGGTCACCGTCACCCGTACATGGAGCCTTTCTCCAAGTGGGTAAATTAATGCAAACTTCTCTTCAATTCGGTGTAGAGAAAACCGGTGCCAAACTCCAAGCAAGATATATGTATATGAGAACGTGGAATAAACTCATTTGGGTGTAAACAGGAGTGATGTATATTTTTCTCTAAAAATCTCACTCAAAACATGATCTTTTTTCCTCTTTGGAAAAAGGTTGTGAAAAAGATGTCTTTGGAAAAAGGTTTCCCGCACATCATAAAGTCTGGAAAAAATCAGTTAAGAAACAAGTGGGAAAGTGGGTGAAAAACTGCTCAAAACTGCCAAAAACTGTTCCCGCCTGACATCTCGTTCGAACGACATCTCGTTCGAACGAGACTTATAACGAAGTTCCAGTATGAACTCGTTAGAATCTCGTTGGAAATCTCGTTAGAACGACATTTCGAATGAAGTTCCAGTATGCCTTAGTGGGAAGTCGTTGGCAAACTCGTTCGAACAACATCTGGTTCGAACGACATACTCGTTCGAACGACATATCGAACGAACTTCCAGAAAACTTTATAAACTTATTTAAAGTTCTAATTAATTCTTTCTAAAAATAAAACACAGTTTTTATTAAACCTAACACCCAATAAAACTTGTTCTAAGCTCTTATATATATAATATTGCATTCATACCTTGGGAGCATGGAACCATAGTTGATGACGTAGAAATGAGGCACGCAAATCGGCATATTTGATGAAGCTTTATACTCTTTGCCACTACGTCTTCAACAAACACTACATAGGCTTGAGAATATTACAATTAAATACTATCCTATGAATAAATGTTTTTGTTCAGAATTGAGCCAAAACTGTATATGGACTCAATTGGACATTTGTGTCCTTACATCTCTTATGGAGTCTATTAAACGGTCTCAAGCCAATCAACGGAGACACCCGGACACATTTCATTTGTATCAACAGATGCAACAATTTGTAAGAGAAATCCAAATTCAAAATTGCATTTCAAGTTCCCTATAGGTAACGGAACATATCCTATATATGTCTTTGCGCATATGCCTATGTGTGGGCGTGTGTATGCGCAATTATTTGCAATCTAAGATAATATTATTAAGGGAATGTTTTTTTAGGGCAAACAGCTGTTCAAGATGAAGCTATGAGATTTTTCAAGAGGTTGCTTGGTGATAATAGTAGAGACATGAGTGATGTTTTCAATAGAATTAGACCTATTAGACTGAGATGGGTGAAATGAAGATCAGAAATGGATTCTGCAGAAGCCTGTAACTAATGAAGAGATAAAAAATGCTCTATTCAGTATTAATGCAAACAAAGCTCCTGGACCAGATGGTTATAATGCTGGATTTTTTAAAAATAATTGTGATATTGTTGGGAAAGATATTTGTGAGGCTGTGATGCAGTTTTTCAGCAATGGGATAATGCTCAAAGAGTGGAATTGCACTATAATTAGCTTAATACCTAAAGTCCCTAATCCCAACACTATGAAGGATTTCAGGCCAATTTCTTGCTGCAATATTACTTACAAAATTATTTCTAAAATTGTTGTCTCTAGACATGGAGAGATTATGCCTAATCTTGTGAATAATAGGCAATCAGCATTTATTAAGGGGAGAAACATCACTGATAATATTCTTCTCATGCAAGAGGTAGTGAAAGGGTATCATAAGAATAATGGTAATCCTAGGTGTGCTATGAAGATTGATCTTATGAAGGCTTATGACTCTGTTAAATGGGGGTTTGTAATTGATGTGCTACATTCTATAGATTTTCCTCAAATATTCATTCAGTGGATTAAGGAATGTATAATGAGTCAATGGGGGTATTAATGGCATCTTTAAAGGAACAAATGGTCTAAGAGAAGGGTATCCTTTATCTCCTTATCTTTTTCTATTGGCGATGGAAGCTTTTTCTTGGATTCTTGTTGATGAAATCAGAAGAGGAGATTATAGTTTTCATCCAAACTGTGAAGAGTTAAATTTGTCTCATGTTATGTTTGCGGACGATTTATTCATTATGGCAAAGGCTGACTCCTTGATGGCTGTGAACAAGTCTTTATTGGAATTTAAAAGCTTGGCTGGTCTTGGAGTTAGTTACCATAAGTGTGAAATCTTCTTTGCAGGCATAAATGATCAGGAGAAACTTAGACTTACAAATTTGATGGGAATGAGAGTTGGGGAGCTTCTAGTTAAATATCTTGGAGTTCCTTTAATTTCTACCAGATTGAAGGCTTATGATTGTAATATACTAGTAGAAAAGCTTATAAACAAGGTTAAAAATTGGACAAATAGGTGGTTATCCTATGCCGGTAGAATTCAGCTTGCTATTTCTGTGCTTAGAAGTATTCAATTTTACTGGATTAACATTTTTATCCTGCCCAAAAAAGTTATCAAAGATATTGATCAGATTATTAAAAGATTCATTTGGACTGGAATTGATCTTAAAAAGACTGGAGCAAAAGTGGCCTGGTGGACATATGCTACCCCTATGAAGAAGGTGGGTTGGATATTAGAAATTTGGTGAAGTGGAATAAAGCCTGTATGATTAAACATGTGTGGGATTTGGCTAGGAAAAAGGATTCTCTTTGGGTTAAATGGATTCATAGTGTTGTTATTAAAAATGGTTCTATTTGGACAGCTAAACTTCTAGCAGATGATTCTTGGACTTGGAGGAAACTATGGAAATTGAAGGAGCAAACTAGAAATTATATAAAGTATAACATTGGAAATAGGGAAGAAACTCATTTTTGGATTGATAATTGGCATGAAAAGGGTCCTCTTATTGATTTTTATGGAGATAGGATTGTTTATGATGCAGCTAGTACTGATTTAACCAGGGCTTCAGAGTATATTGAAGGTAATGTATGGCATTTTCCTAGATCAGTCTCAAATGACCTTCTTGACATGGCCAGAACAAGTGTTAAACCTAACAGTAGTAATGAAGATTGGATGACATGGGTGCTATCTAGAGATGGTAAATTCAGTTTCAAGAGTTCTTATGAAGAAATCAGAGATAAGAAGAATCAGATTAATTGGGCAAAAACAGTGTGGTTTAAGGAGAGAATTCCTAAGTGTGCATGTATCCTTTGGTTTGCTTATCTTAATAGATTAAGGACTAAGGATAAACTGCTTAAGTGGGGTATTATAAATGAAGATTTGTGTGTCATCTGTGGGAAGGAGAAGGAATCCATGAATCATTTGTTTTTTGAGTGTGAGATCACTAAAGGGATTTGGAAGCAAGTGTTAGAATGTTGTGGGCAAACTAGAGGTATTAAAATTTTTGAAGAAGTAGTAGCATGTCTCAATAATAATAGAAATGATTTTAAAATGATGATTAATAAAGTGTGCTTGTCTGCTACTATCTACACAATTTGGAGAACGAGGAATGATATTATTTTTAATAATTTCCAGTTATGTGATGGATTTATCTTCTCAAAAATTAGGAGATTGGTGTTTGACAACACTTTTAAATGGAAGAAAATTAGCAATAATAATGAAAATGTTGAGATCTGTAGGAAATGGGGGCTTAATGAGAATTTATGGAATTAATCCTATCTAAAGGAATTTTAAGGAGTTGAGAGTTTATATGGTTGGTCTTCTTGTCTTGAGAATTCTTATGCATTGTTGCTCTGTAGACTGCTGGTGTTCGAGCTCTGATTTTGTTGTATTTTGGTAGAATGGAGGGGTTATTCCATGTGGAGTCAGCTTGCATGGCCTTCCTTTTGGTCTCAAAAATTAGTCAAAAGATAGGGTTATTATGTGCAGTTGTTTCATCTTAGATCTAGCGACATCTTCTGATAAATGGTATCCTGTTTGAGTTTGAGATAATCTTTAGTGTTGTTGGGTTTCTCTTGGTGAGCTTGAGCTTTAGTAGTCCCCATTTTCGAGTAGCTTGCTTATTTGGGTTTGATGGGATTCTCTGGGTGTTCTCTGGCTGTTCTAAATGGGAACTTTTGGGGATCTCTTTAGGATGATCCTCAGTGGGTCGTTTTGTTCCTGTGGTGTCGAAGTTTGGTAGGATTGATGGGTTTCTTGTTTGTGACCTCTCATAGTGTTGAAGATTGTTTTGAGCTTGAAGATTCCTCTCTCTCTTCTGTTTTTTTTGTTTGTTTTGTCCTTACGGTAGGGTGTTCTCTGATGTTGTTCAGCTATGGTTTTTGCTTATTGGTTGGCATGGAGGTGGGATATACGTGGTTTAGTTTCTCAAATGTTCGAGATTCTTCGTGTTTTGTCTAGGTTTTTGAAGTTGTTTTAAGCTGGTTGTGTGGGATTTTCTCTTGGGCAGCCTGTTGCCTCTAAGAGATAGGCTATCGTGTAGGGTGTTAGGCTTTGGGCCTTTGTGTTTGGATTCTTGATGTAATTCTTGGGCTGTTGCTTGTTGTTTAATTAATGAGTACATTTCATCAAAAAAAAATATATTATGCGACACACCATAAAAGCTTTTCCGTATGCTTTTAGATTGTGGCAGTACTCTTTATAATAGTTACATCCCACAATTCACTTCTCACAATGATAGCAAATACCAGCCTACAAACATGATTATTGTCTCATAATGTATATTTCCAAAGACTATTTCACCTCAAGTTTTTTTCTCTCAATAAAGTTGATCATAATCCGATATCAAGGATGGGAAAATGACCGTTTCAGAAGTTTGATGAATTATGAATCGAACCATTGCCTTACAAAAGTGGTAGTTAATAACTGAATGTTATGAATTCCAATCACAATCAATCTAAAATTCAGTAATTTTGTATTTTCTTTTAACTCACTATTTCATATTTATCAAATTGCAATTTCTTATTAAATAAAGTATTTAATGAACTGCTTAAGTTCCTTGAGTGTTATTTAATTATGATAAGTCATTTAAAAAGAAGAAAATCAATTCAATTTTCGTTAATCTAATTAATAGATTTGTGACAACCCGCCTAAAATAATAACGGGTGGCCAGCCCTATACTATATTAAATCAGGAGTTGCAGATGGTCCAGTCTCAACAACAACTACTGGTACTATATAATATAGGACTAACTACCCGATATCATATAAGCGGGATGTCAAAATTTAAATAAAATATGCAGCAGACAACAAACTACCACTATAACACCACCAAGAAGAAAAGAAAGATGCATGAAAGAACTAAGATAAAGGAAATGCTAGAAATAAAATGAAATAAATACTACAACAGGATGTACTATAAAAAGTAGACCCGAATAAGCTGTCAGGTCACAGCCAATACAATACTGAAATGGAATAAATATAAACATGTATATAAATATCCCTTGGGTACAAACCCGATATACAACATGAATCCTTACTAGAATTTTAAAGAAGTAGGAAGCGGCTACATGAAACATCCCGCAACAGTCCACACCCGTCACGGCTCCCAAGACTCTGGATAGAAAGTCATCCGGCATCCATGCGGTAGGATACCTGTGGTAATATATATATACAAGCAGGAGAGAAAAGTAAACGGGTCTGAGCCCCGATTGTGAAAAATATTTAGCAAGTGTGTTAACTTTGCATAATAAATATCGGTGCACTTTATTTCATAATTAAAGTGGAATCGCACTCTCATGGAACCCCAACTCACCTCTCATCTAAAGGCGCGCACCTATTCGCGTCCTCAAGTTTTAGTTAAATTACCCCCATATTATAAGGACAACCTAACTTATCATAGGCCTAGCCTATACCCACGAGAGCTACTTTCCCATCATAATCCAGGGATCTACCCTTTTATAATCCTACTAGATTATGATTACTAACAGTTATGCCATAATAGGCTTAATGGATTCCGATTTATAATATAATGAATCATAATTCTTAATACATTACCCCTATATATATATATATACACACACATATATATATATATATATATATATATATATATATATATATATATATATATATATATATATAGGCTAAAACATAAGAATTAATTTCTAAATATCATGCACATGGGATATTGGCAAAACTTCTCTCTAATCTCAAAATTGTACTACGTTTCGTGCGTGGGGAGTCTCGCAAAGCGAAATCCAAACAAGGAACCGTCCCGTTACACTACTCCTGACAAGGTCAAGACCAGAGATACGATATGCCATATATGGGATTACTTCTCTCAAATCTCGACATGGCACTGCGTTTCGTGCGTGAGGTGTCTCGCAAAGCGAAATCCGAACAAGGAACCACCTCGTTACACTACTCCTGGGCAATGTCGATCCTAGAGATCCATATTTCTTAACATACAATTTAATACTACCATTACTACTAAAACTTTAAACTACAATATAAAAACAACTAAAAATCTCCAATAATATCCTTAGGATGATTTAACCGAAGTATTCCTCAAATACAATACATCAAACCCCAATAAATCTGGTACACCATAATCATCCAAGATGTACCCCATAGAAATACCATGTCCTTTCACCTAGGATATATAAATATATATATAGGTATTTTATTCTCACCATATATATATACATACCATCATCCATACCCATGACCAAGTGTACATACCATATATGATGTACAATGGCCATGCACATACAATACCCGGCTATATATAGCGCCGATAAAACTGTATCAATGCTATCATCTTCCCAGAGTCTGGCTCACGTAACAACTGGGGACCACCTGGTGCGGATCAACGAAACCCACCTCGTGATAACTCACACACACGACGTCCCGGGAAGCGGTCATAGTTCCAACCGGTAATGAGACGAAACATACCCACCACGTCTCACCCCAAAATATATATCTATCGTATAATAACACAAGGGACGACTATGACCTGGGGAATATCCACACCCTGCTCTATATGCCAGTATGCTCACCCTCTGCGCGGAAACTTCCCAATGATAGCATGAGCGGGGTATGCTTAACCACATAAGTATATATATCGCTCTCATGCGCAATATACATACATCCATATGATCCCATCATATGATCCAATATAGTAAACCATCATATACGGTTTAAATATCCATACCAAGTATGTTCACAACATAAATATATCCATATATTCATATTCATACATAGATATATGTACATATATTCAAACATCGCTATATCATTATATATACAAACTAATTCCCGTTCATATGTATAAGATATATAAACTCGGCTATAAGTATACATAATCCTCAATATACAAGCCGTCACCACAATTTCCATTAAATTTACCTCGATATGTGAATACAATCCCTCACTCGGAACATATTCAATCATTTTTTCTTTGATGAATAGTCTCCCAAAACCATATGTATATATCTATACATATACATATTCAACATTAGGGTTATAACCCAAAAGTTTGTGTAGGAATCCATCACTACACATTTCATCCAAATCCAAAAGTACCTAATTACCTTTAGTACTATTTAACCATAGGCATACACATGACTTAATAGTCTAAAACCTCAAATTATTCCAACCTTGTTTCAAGAATTGGAATCTCAATGATTATTTCCCCACAATTACGTGTAAACTATCCTAACCAGAATTTATACTACCGCTAATTCTAGTCGATAATACGATCCCAAGCGTTCCCAATGTCACCTATGGTTCGAATAAATCTCGGCAACCCTTACTCCTATAGAGTTATCAATTGTTCCTTAGTCTAAACATTTCTAAGGATATGAGACCCCACACTCTTAAAGAGTATGTAACCATTCTCTTCCATTTGGCCCCGAATTGTATCTTAACAATATCCTATCCTCACTAGGATGTGACATAAATGTCGGCCTAGAAATTTCACAACATACCTGGATATTTCTTATCCGATTATTCCAAGAAATTCCCACTGTCATATACTAAGTGAGAGACCCCCTATAAGTCGCCAAAAGATATCTCTTACTTCATAAGAGAGAACCCCAAATCGACAAACCCAACCAAAAAGGGCTAGAAGTCCTCCTAGATAAACCCCCTAAAACAACCATTAAGGAAGTCTCTAAGAATAAACTGCAAAAGAAAAAGGGGGAGAAGAAATCCAAGTTTTGGGCTAAAAACAGGGGACTGGTCGATCGGTCCCAGACCCCCGATCGACCGCGGGTCCAAAATTTGCCTACGAAGAAATGCAGTAGGCTTTTCCTTTAAGGCGCGGTCGACGGGTCCCCAGACCGCGGTCGATCGGCCATACCAGATATGCTGGCCGATTTCCTTTTCTAAGCAAAACCACGAAATTAATACCCTAAAACTTTCATTCTAATCCCCAAACTTTCATCAAATCATAATTTTAAGCCCATTAATCAACCCAAAGTTGATCCCAACCGTTTCTAATCCATTAAATCCATATTTAAACATTGATTTCAAGATTAAACCTAAAAATCTAGGTTTTGATGTTTATACCCAAAAATCCATTTCTTTAACCCACAAACTATGAAACAAAATACACAAATAGCTATTTAGCAAGATTAAACACTTGCCTCAGATTTGTAGAGGTTGAATCGTCCTCGATGTCGCGGTTTTGGGCCAGAATCTCCAAGCTTTCTTCTTCTCTCTCTCTTTCTTTATTCTTCTTTCTCTTCTTCTTTTCTCTCTAGGGATTTTTCTCTCTTTCTCTCAAATGAGAAATGGCTTCATCCATAAGCCTTAAATCCTTTAAAACAACAAACCCAGTTTTAAATGTTAATACACAATTGAAATGACTCGTTTACTCCAATTCGAGCCAAACATACTTGAAAACATTCCGGAGCCGAAATAAAACCCAATGACAGTCATTTTGACTATTTCGACCCTTCCGGGATCGATGGTACCCTCAAAATCATCATCCGGAATACTTTAAAATATTCTCTATTTTTGGACCTCAATTCCCAAATTTTGAAATTCTCCAATTTAATTAAATTTTATTTTCCCAAAATTTAATTTCTCAGTCTCCAAAATTGAGGGTTGTTACAAGATTAACGAACGATTGTTTATGTTCTCATACCACGTGCTTCAATCTCTGGTTCTTGTTTTAATTATTTAAAGCATCACAACTGCTGCTTAATTTGATTGGCATCTATTTTAAAAAATTGTCAATGTTGGAAGTGTAAATAGTACGATGTGCATAAATTTTTCAAGAAATGTGCAAGACGGCCTGGACCATAATTTTGTACTCACCAGATGTCTCCGAGCTCTCTTCCATTCAGTTATAGAATATGTGTGTGATCTGTATGTAGGCATATAATCCTGAACCTGCACTTGGTACCCGTCCTGATCAGGTGGAGAGAGTTTTGTCAAGGCGCATACCCCTGGTCAGTGATCAACTAACCATCATTTTTGTTGCTGATGTTAATCACCCCCATCCCGGGGAAAATTCAAGTCCCTTTATTGCAGCTGTATGTTGCTTAATAGAAATTTTGATTACTTCTTGTTTATTATACATTTTCATTTTTTTGTTGTTAATTAAATCATAATTCTTGCTAAAAAATTTTACTGACAACAAGATTGTTCTATAACATTATTGACTAACAACTAGGTGTTTCCTCTTGAGAATGTAGTGATGACACCTGACACTGAGCCACTCAAGATCATTCTCTATCTCCCTCTCCTTGCTCAAGATAAGGTATTGTTCTGAAATATCATATATACACATATATATAATTATATGAATATACATAAAAACATATATTGTGTTGTTTAATGTGCAAGACATTATTGTTTACTATTATTGGTTAATACTTGATTGAGTTAGCAATCATTTTGTATTTGTTGGTACACTTTATATATTATGACTAAAAATCACACCAAAGTGTTTTATGGAGAAATCAAAAAAATCATAATTTAATTTAAGTCTACTACTCAAAATTAAATTGTTACCTCATATGATTATCAAAAATATGAACCACGTGCGATGAATCCAAATATTTACTGCACAATATAAAATAAACAATATTACCTCAATCGTTTATAAATTCGTCGTAGACGATTCTTGGGTTGAGTCGCGGACTAAGTCGCTCTCTTTAAGACGTTTTTCGGCTTTACCCTCTTTGTGCAGGTAGTCTTCAGTCATGTCGTCCCCAGGATAAAACAAGCCCAGAGTCACATATGTATCATATAACCATGCACCGTGGTTATATGTCTTCTAACACCCATTCCATATAAATTACTCAATTTTCGTAATTTCAGTTTGTGTAAACAAACTGTTCTAAAATAATTTGGGGAAATAAATATTTTCATAAAGAAAATATTTTTCTAGTTTTAGAGGGATAGAAAGAGTGATTTTTCTTCTCTTTAATTTTCTCTTTCAAAAAATTTGCATCCCTCCTCATTTAGAAGTCTGATGCCATTTTCCCTTTTCTTTCCAAAGGACCAAACTCAAATTCTAAAACTCTCTCCTGCTCCAAAGTTTTGGCCGGATGGAGAGAATTTCTTGATAAAGTGGGGATAATTGATTAGATATAGTGCAAGATAATGGGTTAATAAGTGGGTGCCATTTGCTTTCCTTTTAGCTGAAAGTGAAGAAAAAGTGGGTATAGTGGGCAACGTGTTGTTTTAAAATACAAGCAACCAACAATCCCCCACTTGAATTTTGAAAACACACTCATCAGAAACAATCCCCCACTTATAAATTTTTAAAAAAAATTATTGAGCAATAATAATAAATAGAATTGTGCATAAGTAAATGTGTCTTTCGACTTGAACCTTTACGTAGTTAAGATGACTTAGATTATTCTAGAGTAACTCGTAGTTTTGAACTCTATCTCTGACAACATCCCACACACAACCCTACTTGGGTGTAGTCCTCAAGCTAGCACATTACGGCCATGTGTTTATATCCCAGTATGTGAACGCTCTAGGAAATTTGCCCAAAATTACCATAGGAAGCGGCCACACTTCCACATCCACATAGGTGAGTCTATCAAGGATACTCCTATAGCTAGGTACTCCACTCAAAATAGAGCTATAGATCTTGATTAAGAGTTATAATTAACTCAACCTTAACTCGCTTCAGGATAGCATGTTCCATAGGGAAGGACTCAGAGTAAAACCCCGTATATAATAATTAGCATAATTCAACTCATATAACTGTGACTTGTTATTACCCTTTAAACCTATTTCTTGGGATCTCCAGTTTATAGGTCGGGTTACCACCACAAATGATTCAATATTAACGGGCTTTAGTCCGATCCCTTTCTAGGTGTTAAAACACCTTCTCCTGCACTAGTCCTTTCGTAAAAGGATAAGTCGGGTTCTATTCTCATCAGTCCGATCATAATCCACACTCACAACTCATTAGTTTTTAAATTCTCAAACAGAGCTTACGACATATTTGTCGTTCTTTCCGTTATGATAACGGTTCTAAAATTTTACAATAGTCATGGTTCTATTGTTGTGGATAAAATGACTGTGTCAATCTCTACCATAAATGGTAGCTTGTAATAGGTCTTTTAACCTTTCATTTACTCACTATCCATAGCTAATGGTATCACCATATACTCCATCATTAATTATGCCAATAATTAATATTTTCGGGAGTTCCAAAAAATAGCATCATAATATGTGTTAAACACATATCCATTATTGATTTAGAATCAATTCTAGGTTCGTGATTTTATCAAAACACATAAACTTTCTCAATAGCATAAGAATGCACCTTTTCTTTAAAATATAAACCTTCATAGTACTCCCACAAAAAATAATTCCAAGTCAACCGTATTTATTAGCTCAGTTGAGACTACTTAAGATGTTCGCATATTCATCTTTTCTTATCACTGTATATAGTGTTCTTATACTTGGATCATGTGGAGTATAAGATGGTTCATAATAAGCATATATCTAATAAATGAATATTCTTGTATTTCAATGTACTCGATCAATTAAGTGATCCATATAGCCTTGTAATATTAACAAGTAATATTCTTATTTCATTGAAACTCTTTATGCCAACACTTTGACTTAGCATGATTTGATTTTCTAGGCAACAAAATATTATAACCAAATATTAGCTAATCATTCTTGCATAATAAATAAGAGTGTATTTATATTTCAACATGCTTAGTGATAAACACGAATCATATATTATTCTCAATTCATTCTCATTTGATGATTTATCAAAATATCATGCCATTTATTGGTGCCTTCCATATTAATTTTCCAACTTCAAGTTGGTCCATGTAAGTTGTCTTACATAGGTCACCATTTGAAAAATAATATTATATATATTTAGTTTTTAACTCAACATCATATATAATATATATGGCATTCAAATTAAATGAAGCTTCTTCATTTTCATGAGAATAATTTAACGTGAAACATGTATAACTAAGTTATTTTGATGAATCTTGACTATTAAACAAGGCTTATATACATAAATGATAATGGTCTCAATATTCCTTCAAAGGATGTGTATTCACCTCATTATCTTAAAGTTATAAGATAAGTCAATTATAAACTAATTTCTACTTCATTCCAAGGAATTCAATCAATCATTTATGACATGACTTCTCTAAGGATTTTTAAAGTCCTTTTCAATAACATAAGCAAGTTTTTATTTTTAACTCACAACTCAAAAAATAAGAGTTCTCTTGAACACCAAAGTTTCAGATTCTATTAAATGTTCTTTAATTGTAGTTGAGAGGTACTCGATTGAGTGCCCCCACTATTCTCTAGGTATAGCGTAGAAAAATAATATGTAATGTGATCCCACTATATCTTCAATTCATAAAATGGAATATAAACTTATAGAGTTTCAACATTAAGTAAGAATTAATCTTATTTCTTACATAAATACATGCTTAAAGCTTTGAGGTATAGCCGAATAATAAAAAAAATACACTTCATTCGTTCTAGTCATAATTTCAGATTTTCAAGTGTCTGAAAGTTACATATAGATTACACAATCTATTTCATAAAAAATTATAATATACAATTTTTCACAATGTATACAATAATACTTCGTATTAGAGTTTAAACCTCTATTCCAAATCAAAGCATGTGGTCAAAATAATTTTACCCAACTAAATTATTTCTACACGTGTATGAAGCACACCAAATTGATTCCAACATAGTAGAATAAAATTTTATTATATACCTTTTCCAACTCATATAAATTAATAATACAAATAATTATTCATATGAAATTCTAGGGGTTGCACTCCAAACTCAAATATTGTATAAGTCATTATACCATTTCTATGAAATTCATCTTCCATAAATTTGAGTCCAAATTTTTCTAAGTACTTCATAAATCCTTGAATAAGAAATTTATAAAGGCTTCAAAAATATTTTGAATCCGTTGGGAACACGACATGATACATTTTTTTCAAAGAAAATGTTGTCCAAAATATTTGTTCAAACGAAAAAACTTCAAGTTTGAAATTTCACCACGACCAAACTGCTTATTGAAAATTTATGAAAATTTTCAGAATTCATCCTTTACGAGTCTAATCATATTCAAAATTAGAATCAATCAAAAATATTAAGTACAAGTGAAGATAAACTTGTTTTACTACAAGCTGTCCAAAAAATTCAGCATTGCGCATCCAATTTGTAAAAATCATAATAAAAGATATACAAATCGTTTTATAGAAATTCCAAAGCCCAATATTTAATCTCTTAACATACTACATGCATACCAAAATTCACGAAATTTCAGTCTATATATCATCAAAAAAATGAGATGATATTCCAACAAAATTCATAACAAAAATTTCAGTTTTTTTTCCATCATCGATCACTTTAGTGTGGTTGAAAAATATCAACTACACTTTTACATAAACACTTCAAAAAATATTTGAACAAATTTCTTTTGTAGTAAACATAGCGTAAGATGCAAATGTTTATTACTTACCATTCGAATCCATATAACAAATTTTCATTTGTTTCCAAATATCAAATTTTTACTTTGACTCCATATAACAAATTTTCATTTGTTTCCATATATCAAGTTTTTAATTTGATTCGATATAACAACTTTTTATTTTTTTTCTTAACCACAACTGGCTCAAAATGAATTATCCCAAAACAGTATACAAATCCATTTCCAGCAATAACATCTTACGTGAAACAATATTTCACATTCATAACTAAAAAATAGGATTGACCAATTTAAAAGTTTTCCATGAAGGGGTTCATTTTTGTTCAAATTTTAATTACTCACGAAATTATTGATCGATTCTGAATTGACCAAAAATACTGAAATTTATATATCTACTTCACAAAATATAATATTTAGGAAGTTCGGGGGGCTAAATGGTAATTTCTAGAGGTAAAAGGTCAAAATTATAATTTCTAGACATAGAAACTTAGTTAGCCTTTTTTCATTTCGACATCATAAAAATAATCATATATGTCCATAAGATTTATTTTTCGGTCTCCATGGTACATAGGATACGTCTTAAAATTGTTGGTACACTTTATATATTGTGACTAAAAATCACACCAAAGAGTTTTATGGAGAAATTAAAAAATAAAATCATATTTTAATTTAAGTCTACTACTCAAAATTAAATTGTTACCTCATATGATTATCAAAATTATGAACCACATGTGCTGAATCCAAATATTTACTGCACAGTATAAAATAAACAATTGTGACACCCTGCCTAATTAAATACCGGGCGATCACTCCTTTATTAAATTAAAATCAAGGTGAACCGTTGGTTCATTCTTAGCATCACTGTCGCAAATGAAAATCTTTTCCAATTAAACACCCTAAATAATTAAGCTAAGTATCAAAACCATTTAAAACTTTATTTCCATTTTATATAAATCTGACAATAAAACCTTTAATCATTAACATATTTAAGAGTCACACATTAAGGATGAGAATATAAATGAACATTCAAGAATTTAACCATCAATAAATAATCCCAATATTTGCAACACTAAAGGAAAACATTCTGACAGTAATAAATCCCGAAATAAAAATGTTCAAAGTAAAAAGAATTATAGTCTCTGACAATACCAACTAAATAATGGAAAAAGGGCGACACATGCCCCACTGGATAAAACTGAACTATGAGTAGAGTCAACAATGAGGTCGTCTAAGCAATGGCCTGCAACTCCCACAAAAGCTACACCGCGTTCCATCCAAAGAATCCTAAGTAAAACGCCCCTGTGGCTGGGCACCTGTAATACATATATATATATATACACAAGAGAGAAGAGGTGACAACAAACGGGTCAGAGCCCGAATGTAAATAAGTTTTAAAAATAGTTTAGCAAGTATTTAAAATGGTACCGGCTAATGCAACAGTCATATTAGTATGCGACACTCTCTTGAGAATTCTCACCTCTCATCTAGTGTGCACATCTATCGTACTAATGAACCCCATCTATCTCTCTAACTTATTCTCCATAAGTTTTTAACATGTGGAATTAAGGTTATGATATTCACTTTAGAGAAGTCTATCTCTTCAAAATTTCTTACGTTGTTTTTAGAATAATTTCGTATTGTTATAACGTTTCCGAATACTTACAGTGAAGTTGATAAATTTCATACTTTACTTAACTACTATTTTACTCAGTAGAAAGTTCTCATATATTTACACGTATACATATTAATCACTCGTATAATATATATACAAACAGCACCCCACATAAAATCTATGGTGCTAGACTTCCATATATATATGTGTATATATACCAATCACTAATAAATTATATATATACTAACGGAACCCCACATAAAATCTATGGTGCTAGCATACTCTGCTATCAAGTCCCCGTATCACAGAAACTAAGGGAAATACTAGTTCGGAATCACTCTCGAACTGTATTAACACATACACAAATAATATTGAGGCGAAGCATAGATTCCAAGTCTCTAAGAGGTCAGTACATACCTCACGCCTCTTAAGACCGTCTGAACTATCGATTCGATAGCCTATACCAAGGATATCTATCTTCTAGGGTACGAGTCAATATCCCCCATAAAGGTCACATTGAGATAAGACTGTCCCAGCGCGGTAACCTCAAGGTAGCAAGTAGCGCGGGTACGATTTTTACACAGAAATAATATATGCAAAATCACACCGTCATATATAAATATGTATTCACATCCACGTTATTATATTAGGTACTTTCACGACCCAAAGTTATCATTATTCGTTATTACACTTTTTACTCAATTATATCGTATAACGGCCTCAATCTTCTCTATTCTCGTAATTAATTTATTCTAAACTCACTTCTTGTTCCTCTAAGTGTTTTCTTTATCTAAGTACAATTTCAGTGGGTCCTCTCTCGCCTTCTAATCCAACTTATTAGATGTTTCGATTTTTTAATCAGTACACGTATGATTTCTTAAGTCTGAAAGTCACCCCGTTTACCCTTTATTTCCCTTCACATTAAAGTTCCACTTTATGGAATTTCTCTTGACCCTACTGGTCCTCTTTATGTTCCATTATATTCTAGCAACCCTAATCAAGGTTTACTATGCATAAAAATCGGATTAAGCTAACACGAGCAAAAATGCAGTTTTCCCAGGAGGGTCGATCGATCGATGAAAGGGGGTCGATCGATCGAACCTTCGATCGATCGATGCTCTGGGCTCGATCGATCGATCAAGCAGTCATGGCGAAACTGTAGAAAACCCAGCTACGGAATTGTTACTCCAAACTCCTCCAAACCATCACACTACAGTCCCAAACTCCCAACAATTCATATTACAAGTATAGCATACCCATTTAAACAATTTTCTACGTAACACATGCGAATTTTCATCATCTATAACAAGGAAAAAGGGTCAAAATATTTATAACTCTCAAGAACCCTAATTTTTCTTTAACTTCTTATCTTTAAATTCTTTTTCCAGATTTTCTATCACTAATACCATGGAAATTCGTGGCTCAACCTCTACATGTGAAATGGATTTCCAGAAATATGACTTCTATCACTATAACATGCAATTTGTGTCTCCAATTAATATTTTTCTTCAAGAATACTAATCTAATCAACCTAAGACTAATATAAAAGGATGCATTAACTTGATAAATGCAAGATAGATACTTGCCTGGAAATTTAGTCTCTGATTTGTGGACGAATTTGGTGTGGTTGCGTTCCCCGTCGTGCGATCTATGCGTTGGTAGTGACGGCGGTGTAATCAGAGGTGTTCTTGGCCTAGAACTCCTTGGAGAGCTTCTCCTCTTCCTCTCCAATGGCCGTCATTAGCATTTCATTGTGTTAACCCTAGAAGATGACACTTTCCATCTGATATAACCCTATAAAATTTGTGGGTTAAATTACCCATAATTGCGAAATATCCAAAACGCCCTCTCGGGGTACTAATTAGGCCTAAAAACGCCTCGAGACCCAAACTAAACCCCTGGGTACACTTTTCTTACTATCTCGACCCTTCCGGACAATTTGGCTCACTGAAAACGACCATACGAGAAACTTATAATTTATTCACTTTTATAAATCAACATTTAGTCCCGACACGACAGAGGCGCTTCCCGACTTAAATTTCCATAATTGTCATTTCATTCACACGTGATAATTTTATAAAAATAAATCTCATATATTACTATACTCATCCAGTAACATTCAACAAATAATAAATTTTCAATAATTACTAACTCTCGTCACGCTAGTAAATATTTAAAATAACACTCCGGATTAAAATTAAATTAATTTATCTTAATTAAATTTAATTAAATCCTTAAATTTAAAAGCCATGAAAATACGGGGTATTACAACAATATTACCTTAATAGTTTATAAATTCGTCGTAGACGATTCTTGGGTTGAGTCGCGGACTAGGACGCTCTCTTTAAGACGTTTCGCGGCTCTACCCTCTTTGTGTAGGTAGTCTTCAGTCACGTTGTCCCTAGGATAAAACAAGCCCGGAATCACATATGTATCATATAACCATGCACCGTGGTTATATGTCTTCTAACACATAAATTGCTCAATTTTCGTAATTTCAGTTTGTGTAAACAAACTGTTCTAAAACAATTTGGGGAAATAAATATTTTCATAAAGAAAATATTTTTCTAGTCTTAGAGGGATAGAAGGAGTGATTTTTCTTCTCTTTAATTTTCTCTTTCAAAAAATTTGCATCCCTGAGGAAGTCTGATGCCATTTTCCCTTTTCTTTCCAAAGGACCAAACTCAAATTCTAAAACTCTCTCCTGCTCCAAAGTTTTGGCCGGATGGAGAGAATTTTCTTGACAAAGTGGGGATAATTGATTAAATATAGTGGGAGATAATGGGTTAATAAGTGGGTGCCATTTGTTTTCCTTTTAGCTGAAAGTGGAGAAAAAGTGGGTATAGTGGGCAACGTGTTGTTTTAAAATACAAACAACCAACAATATTTCAAATGGTTATGAGGAAACTGATGAATGATGTTTGTATTCCTCTGCATTATTTTCTTTATTTATTAGCAATAGGCATATATAATTTGTGAAGCAAAGTTACTGGTGTTTGTAGACAGCTTGTGATAAGATTGTTATAGCACCCACACTGATAAATCTCGAAGGGTGTCAATTATACTAAAAATATTTTTCATAAAATTTTGTGGGAAGAGAATTAATTAATGTACGTTTTAACAATTTTTAAGGGGCAGTTTTAGTACTAAAATATTTCCCCCCAAAGTAAATGAGGGCGGTGGCTACCGCTTGTGAAAAGGGTGGCTCAACGACCGATGATATGTTGTAATACTTAGGGTTTGTTTGATAAATCAGATGGAAAATAATCACTAGGAGTCAATTTCCATGGAATTGAAAACTTGAAAATATTTTCCATGGAAAAAATTTGTTGGTGTTGTTTGATTGCAATTATTTTCCAGGTAGAAAATGTTCTATTTTCCAACTTTTATGTGTTTGATTTCCAATATTTCCCATGGAAAAAAAGTAGAAAATTTATATATAAAATAGAAATATAATAAAAATACCAGAAAAAAAATCGAAAATTAAAAAAAAAAAAAAAATGAATAAAAAAAATACAGAAAATGAATAAAAAAACTAGAAAATAAACATTAACCCCAAAATGAATTTTAAAAAAATAAATATAAAAAAACAGAAAAAATGTATTAATATTATTAAGAAAAAATAAAAACTAATTAAAACCAAATCAACCACACCGCTCCCACCCCACCCCACCCCAACTGTTTCGTCCCCCTTGTCGCCAGGTCTGTTCTTTTTTTGTAAGGACATATTTTTATAAGTCCGTTATCAATTTAGTATGTCATATACCGCTACATCGTCCAAGAGCATTCAAAAACATTCAAGCATCAAAGAGAATCCGGATTAATCAAGTTCTTCATCAAAAAGACTCCGCGAAGTTTACTTTGGTAAGATTTTGTTTTAAATACCATAACTTTACACTTAGAGCTTTTGGGATATTTTTACAAAATATTTTCTAAGTGTTGGAGCGGACTTTTTCGTCAAAATTTTAGAATGAGTCTTTTTTCTAAGTGTTAGAGAGGATATTAAAATAATATTTGTTTGCGATCAGGTCGTTCAAGCGAGATCAGTATCTCGTTCGAGCGAGATTGGTATGTTGCGCGATGTCGTTTAAACGACACGCGTCCTTCGTTTAAGCGACACATGTGTTTTTCGTTCGAACGAGCTCTAATACCGAGGCGACGCATTATTGTATAAATACGCATTAAATGGTTTCATTTTCATTAAAAAGTCCCAGCGTTTTACAGAAGAGAAAAACTGCAATTTGCAGAATTCTTTTGGCTTCTTCCTTTAGGGTTTAATCCCTTTTTTGTTTTCAATTCACAAAAATCCCATATGCTTTAGTAAATTGTTTTGGTGTTCAAGAACACTGCTTTGGTTTTGTTCAACCTCTATGGAGAAGGCATCTCCATATTTGATCAGTGGATACCGAGCGTTGTCATTCTGCGTGTGGACGAGCTGAAGACGACGAACCGACACCTGGAGGGTATTTCGCTGTCTCTCGTATCTTCAAAGGTTTGTTGAAGGCACCGTGCATTACACACTTGTGGGTGATTATCAGGTTGTATGTAAGTCAAATGTCTTGTGAATTCTTCAAAGTGTTATAAAAGGTTTTACCCGAAAGGGATTTTTTCTTGAATCGGTCCTCTTCATTTTTCATGCATGGGTTGAATGATTTATGACATTTAGATGCATGTTTAGTGGCTGAATTAAGTTTGTTTAAAAATAGACTCTAATTAAATAAGTGTGCCAAATTAGAAAGTAACGAATTATTATCGCACACCGCGTTTCATACGTTTTTCATTTTTTTCAATTCTCTTGTTTTTTTAATTTTTTCCAAATATTTGCATTTTTATTAGTTTTCTAGGGTAATTATTCATTTCCATTTTTTAAATTTTTTTAGCGCTTTTAGATAATCTTATATTTTTTTCTTAATTAATGAATTTTTGACTTTTAAATAAAATTTTGGTTTTTTTTAAAATTAATTCAGGGGTTAATATTTATTTTCTATTTTTTACTCATTTTTCGTATTTTTTCATTTTTTTCTGACCTTTTTTTTGTTTTTTTAAATTAATTCTGGGACTAATATTTATTTTATGTATTTTTTTTTCATTTTATTTATTTTTAAAATTTTCTGAGCGTTTTTATTTAATTTTCAGTTATTTGTTTTCTTAATTATATGTTTCTCACTTTTTAATAAATTTTTGGGTGTTTTTTAAATTAATTTCGGGGTTAATATTTATTTTCTCTTTTATCCACTTTATGTATTTTTTTCATTATTTGGGGGGGGGGGGGGGGGGTTAATCATTTTCTGTATTTTTTTCATTATTTTTGGGTTTTTTTTATCATTTTTTGGGGGGGTATATTCACTTTCTGTATTTTTTTCATTATTTTTGGATTTTATTCACTTTCTAGATTTTGTTTCAATATTTTTGGGTTTTTATTAATTTTCTGAATTTTTTCATTATTTTGGGTTTTATTCATTTTCATGATTTTTTTCATTATTTTGGGGGTCTTATTCACTTTCTGTATTTTTTTCCATTATTTTTGGGTTTCTATTCAATTTATGGATTTTTTTCATTATATTTGGGGTTTTATCCATTTTCTAGATTGTTTTCTTTTTTATTTTTTTTGGGGGGGTATTCACTTCCTGTGTTTTTTAAAATTAGTTTTGGGTTTTTATTCAATTTTTGGATTTTTTTCATTATATTTGGGTTTTTATTCACTCTTGGGATTTTTTTTTCATATTTAATCATTTTCTAGATTTTTTTCTTTATTTTTTGATTTCTTTTCATTTTTGGGTATTTTTTTCATTATTTTTGTTTACTTTTTGGATTTTTTTAAAATTATTTTTGGGGTTCTATTCACTTTCTAGACTTTTTTCCCCTTATTTTTGGGTTTTATTCACTTTCGAGATTTTTTTTCAATATTTTTGGGGTTTATTCACTTTCTGTATTTTTTGGATTTTTTTTCATTTTTTGGGGTTTTATTCATGTTTTGTATTTTTTCATTATTTTTGGGGTTTTATTTTTTGTCTGGATTTTTTTCTCTATTTTGTGGTTTCATTCACTTTCTGTAATTTTTTCTTTTTTGGGGGGGTTTTATTCACTTTCTAGGTTTTTTTCATTAATTTTTTTGTTTTTATTCATTTTCTAGATTTTTTTCATTATTTTTGGGGTTTTATTCACTTTCTGTATTTTTTTCATTATTTTTTGTTTTTATTCACTTTTTGTATTTTTTTTTTCATTATTTTTGGGTTTTTATTCATTTTCTGGAATTTTATCATTTTTTTTGTGTGGCAATTCTTTTTCCTAGAAAATGAATAATAAGGTGGGATGAGGTTTTTTAATTCCATATTTTTGTGGAAAAAGTGGTTACGTGACTTGTTTTAAGGAAATAATTCCATGAAAAATTTTGTTTATCAAACATCCAAAAGATAGAAAATGACTCCATATATTGTATTTTTCATGAAAAATTATTATTATCAAACACACCCTTAGTACATTTGTTTAACAATCTCACGAACCAATGGAGGTGTGTGGAATAATATATGTATCTTGTAATTTTGGCCAAATTTAGAGCCCCAAAAGGATCATGTAGGCTAACTAAAAGTAGCTTGTGTCTTAAACTGCTCTCATATCGTTCAACATTCAAGTTGTACCGTCCAACTTAAATCCCATTGATTCACTAGTGAAGTTTATGGCTTCTTTTAAGTTATAGGATCATTGTACATACATAATTAAGTTAATGTTATATTTGTATTTGGCAGAATGTGCCCTATGTTTGTGTTCCCTCAAAGCAAGCACTTAGTCGTGCATGTGTGAGACGAGACCTGTCATTGCGTGTTTTATGACAAGCAAATTAGCAATGAAGGAAGACAATTAAGATGTCAAATACAACAGTTGAAGGTTGTATAATGGGACATTCTATTCATACTCTACAAAATTTAAGCCACGAATTATTTGTTTTACCTATGCATGACTTGAGAGATATCAAATGATGTTTGTTTTTCTAAAAATTACAGAGATTAGCTGTTATGAGTTTGATTTACATGTGATCATTAATTGTAGTAGTCTAACTATAGTGATGTGACACCCATCCTAATTAAATACCGGAGATAGGCCTTTGTTGCTTGACTTATTTATGCGATCCTTAAACTCTAAGATTATTTTAATTTCTTTATAACTATTGGCTTTGATTAGCATAATGTTATCCCAAATTTCAATTTTTATTTTCACATGTGTAGACTAAAACACAAACATGGGGTCAAATGGGATTTAGGATCTTAGATGAGCATGATATTTAGTTGTCGGGTGGGGTAAATCTAAAAGGTGTTAAAAACTTAGAGATAGATGCATAGTTATGACTTATTCCAACTTTCTTTATACTTTTATTCTCTTTAAACTTGTTGTTAACATTGTGGATTTAACATTTCAGGACTGAGATTGTTCGTTTCGCAACCTTGATTGATAGTATTACTATACTTATCCATTTGTTACAGATATACTTTAGGATATAGGTGTCACTAGACTATGTGCTAGTTATATCAATTCATTTATTTTCCATTATTGTATATAGAGATCCATAATTGTATTCATACATTTGTTATAGTCTATAGTTAGCGGTTTTATCATGTAGATTTAATTCATGTGGATGGCATAGGAGTTCTGGAATATTTTCCATCTTGAATATTCATTTTTGATTTTAGTTTATTTTTTTTCTCTCATGCTTAGAATGGTACTCATTTGTTTAGATTATCCAATAGTTAGTTGTTTTGGCATGTAGATTTGATTCATGTGGATGGTATCGGAGTTTTGGAATATCTTCCATTATGAATATTCAATTTTCATTCTAATTTATTTCTTTTCTTGCATGCTTAGAATTTTACTCATTCTTTTAGACTCTTATATTGTTTTATTTAGAACTGGTCAGCCTATTTTTAGATATTACGGGGTGTCACTTTTTGTATCAGAGCATTCCACGTTCTAGTGTTGTAGGGGTCATGAGTGTGTTCATCAGAGTTGTCACATTTACGTTCTTTGAATCTAGAGAACTTCATTAAGAATTTTTACTCCAAGTCTTATACGATTATTGATGCGTTTTGGATTATTATCTTTTAAATGGTGAACCTTTGCACATGTCAGGGCCAACAGAGATCTACAGGGAGTGCTAACTCATAGGCTGATACACCTCAACTACCACAGCAACCACCACCTTCCACACCACAGGGGCAGGCACTAGCTATGGAGCTAACTGATTTAGCTATTATTATAAAACAGGCCCATGCTAACGATGATAGCAGGTACACCCTCCAAAGTTTGCATGATTCTCTGATCCCATAGTGGAGATTCAGTGGCGGTGTGATATTGCGTGATAATTAAGGTCGGTTGAGTGTACATGTGTATAGGAACAGATGTTGGCAAGCTTCAGGTTGGTGGGAGATTCCCTAGATTGGTGGGATATTGTTACCATCGTAAAGGAGATGTCTCATATGACTCGTAGTTTTGGACCAAGTTTGAGAGAATGTACTTCCCATATTCACAACAAATGAAGCTGAGTGCACAGTTTGATCGGCTCAAGCAGGAGGGTAGGACTATTACTGAGTATGAGTGGGAGTTCACACATCTTATACATTTTTCCCCAAATGATGATAAATATGAGGATTTTAATATAGACCAGTTTGTGAAAGGTCTGAGTTGGAAGATTAAGTAGGTATTGCTGGTAAATATGATATATTTATCTCCAGATGGTAAATTCTCATTTATTACATTATGATGATCACCACGAGTTTTTGAGAGTGGGAGATAAGGAGCCCAAGAGGGATAGATTAGGATCCATCCAAGGGACAAAAGTATTCGAGGGTGGGGAATCTTCTTGGGCACTAGTAGGATCAGGCTAGATAATTAGAATGTCAAAACTGGGGGATCGGTCCTCTTAGACATTCAGAGGTGAAGAGCATTGCCGATAGGGAGGATAGGGTCACAGTTAACTGATATAGGGTCAGTTTGGGATCTCGGGCCAGTATCATCATGACCAATTGAGCCAAAGGGGACGAGGGTCACCAAGGCCAAGCCCAATATCAGTTTGGCAAGACCCATGGTCAGCAGGAGAGGCAGCAGGATTGCTAGTGAGGTCACCCTTTTGGTGTAGTATGTTATACATGGGGAGAGTTGGGCCACTCTTTAAAAGATTCCCTAAGGGGCTTCAGTCTAGCGCAACACACTTTCAGCAGAGGTGTCAACCAACACTTCCTGCCCCACCTCAGTTTCAGGCCCTTCCACTTACACCTTAGTACCCAGAACTACCCCCTCAAAGAGATCAGGCATAGGTATGCCCTTAACTACATTAGGGACGTGTGTTCAATAGGATTTTTCAGTGAAAATGAACATTATCTAGGGTATGTTTTATGTTTATGGTAGTTATGACCGAATTCTTTTTGATACGGGAGCTTCACACTCCTTTTCTAAGTCTGGTTTCTCTATTACATCGAGCATGATAGATATAGATTTTGAGATTATTATGCATGTAGACACTCTAGTAAGTAGGGTATGCAAATTTGTAGAGGCTTAACTGTAGAGAGAATATATATATATATGTAATGTTAGATGAACAAGCGATTGATAATGAATTGTCAAGGCTTTATAAATTGCATTGAATATTCATGCTCTAGAGAAATCCAAAAGAGGAACGATCTTCTGTCCGGGATAAATGAAAAATCTAGATAAATAATGAAATCGCCGACCATCTGTTGCAGCTTAGTAAGAAATCCAGATAAATAATGAAGGCGTCGACTAAGAATAGGCCCGAGCCTTTAAATAATGCATAATGGGGCTGAATGATCCTACATTGTTTAGAGAAATATAGATTTCCCTACCATAAATGTAATATTGATGATTGATCGAATATGTCGACCATTTGCTAGGACTTAATAAGAATTATCCTGACTAACTGTCCGTTGGGCGTGAAATATAATAAAAGTTACAGATCTCTTCGGGACTGAAGATATGATAATAAACATTTTATTGAGCTCCTGGATGATATGTTCAGGCAAAATTATATAATGCCAAGGAATAATAATATTTTCCAGAGCATAAGATTGTGGTCGAGCGTTTGTTGAGACTGAATCTTGTTCCTGTGGAATTTAATAAGTTACCCGAACATCTGTGGAGTCTAAATCAATTAAATGTCAAGAGAATAATTTAGTCAGCCAATATACGATGTATATATGCTTTAACATTGATCAATAAAAATTTCAAAATATGAAATAATAAATGTTATACCGGCTATGTGTCACATGAGAAGATTTCTATATGAAGGGTATAAAGACTACTTCATGAGTCTAAAATTTTTACAAAATTATTTCAACTTCAACAAAAAAAATTCCCCTCATTAAATTTTGAAGTATAGATTGGTGCAAGAAACCTAAAATTGAGAAGCTAAAAACTTTTCTAGAAAAGTCAGTTTTGCTCCCAAAACATTTCTTCGTGTTTGGTTTCAAATTTGTTTATACTTATGAAATGCAGAGTATAGAGAGGGGTGGCATTATCAACCAAACAGGTGCCCAGTTTAGTAAAGCCAAACTGTGAAAACCTTTGTTTGTCATCTGAGAACACGTGCCAGGAGTCATAATTTATCAAATATGGTGTCAATTATTTGCTAACCAATAATTGTGTGTTGTCCACTATCACCGACCAACTGTAGCTACCTTGTTGTCGACCAATAGTGAACTGGTTTCGTTTTTGTTACAATGGAGATAGTTTAGGGAAGAGAAATTCTATTGAGCCCGAGGACTCGACTGAACTTTTTGGGACTAAATGACGTGGATATCTCATATTGGTTGGTTTTTAGGTCCCACTGACGTTGACCCCACAAACCAACCAATTAAAACCCCCACCTACTTCGGTATGTACTCTTTCGGTAAAAAAAACGGGCTCAATAGCCTTTTTCTTTGGGTAAATAACATCCACCGACTAAGAATATATTTTACCAACTAATAAAATGTCTCGCCGACCAGAAAAAAGGTGTCAGGTACTAATAGTAGAAGCCGCTAACTACTGAGCTGTGTAAGTGATCGCCGACCAGACATCATATGAGACATACGACCATTAATATTACTTTGGGATGTTTCCGAGATGTTTTTGACTTTTTTCAGTGGTCGCCGACCAATAGGTGGTATTGTAGCCATGACACCGACTAATAGAAGATGGTCAGATGATGCTAACGAAGCTGTGACAACTACGAAATAATAGTCCGATAATGTTAGTCGCTGCCGACTAGGAAAATAGTTGTGCTTAAGGCCGTTGGATGTTGACATTTTGTTCGCTAATTCTCGCCAAACTAGATTATACCAGTGGTTGGAAGAGAGTTCGTTGGTCTACCTTTTTGCCAAACGGGATTATGATTGTCACCAGCACTTCATGTTAGAATTTCATGTTTGTGTTGCTCGCTTGGAAATGAACTCAATTATTTTACTCCGCAGCTAGATTATGAACCAAATTGGTTCTAAATTGGATCCAATTCAGGTCAAGATGGTGGTATAACCATTAAGAGCAATTTTCACGTATGATCTGCTAAACAAGATAACCAGGATGTTTTGGATTAATTTTCATGTTAGGTATGAATTTTAATAACTTTTGTTTGTATTGAATCGATTTGATAAGGGCGTTAAATCAAGATCTCATGGTAATGTATCGTTGATGTTTATTTTCTGCCGAAAACTATGCGATATGGGGATCAATATAACCCATGTAATCCAGTATATATTTATGAAGTCTTTACAGACCTCCGATAATGGAAAATTATCCAAAATCAACAGTATTGTAGAGATTTGCAGATGCATATAAATTGAATATGAAAAATATATCTTTTGAAATAAATCTAATTGTTGAGAACTTCAGTAGATTTGGGGAGAGAACTATGATTCCTAGGAAAAAGAAAATAATTCTTGACTTTAACTTTTCCTATTCTCTGATTACCGATAGAAAATATGATGGAAAATTGAGTAGTCATTGAAGATCTTTCGAAACTCATCTCAAAATCAACATTAAAAATTATCAAAATTTGATGTGGTTTGTCTAGATCAATAGGTGAATAAAAATTAAGCGTATGATTCACCAACACAAATAAGTAAAATGATGTTGTTGTAATACCCCGTATTTTTATGCGATATTAATTTGGGGATTTATTAAATTTAATGTGAGTTAATTATCAAATAAAAATTCGGAAATTAATTATGTTATAATTATTAACGTGACGAGAGTTAGTAATTATGGAAAATTTGTTGAATATTACTATTGAGCAAAGTAATATATGATATTGATTATATTTAATGTCACGAGTGAATAAAATGACAATTTTGGGAAATTTGAGTCGGGACGCTCCCGTGTCGCGTCGGGACTAATTATTGATAAATAAAAGTGAATATTTTATAAATTGTTCATATGGTCGTTTTGAGTGCGCCAACGCGTCCGAAAGGGTCGAGATAGTCAGAAAAGTGTACCCGGGGGTTTAGTTTGGGTCTCGGGGCGTTTTGAGGTCTAATTAGTACCCCGGGAGGGTATTTTGGTCATTTTACATTTTTGGGCAATTAAACCCACGAAAATTAGAAGAGTTATATCAGATACCTAGGTTACCTTCTAGGGTTAGAAACTCTAAACACAAGTGACGGCCATAGGAGAGAAAGGAGAGAGCTCTCAAGGCAAATTCAAGGCCCAAAACTCAACGGTTTGCACCGCCGCCACCACCAACGCGTAGATCGCGAGACGGGGAACGCAACCATACCGAATTCGGCACCAAACCAGACCTCTGAAAATCCCAGGCAAGTGTTTATCTTTCTTATTTCGTTGATGCATCTTTCATATTAGTTTAGGAGTAATTAAGATGAGTTTTAATGGAAGAAAACCCGATTTATGATAGGAAAATCCATGTAGTATTGGTCTAATTGATATTTCTGGAAACCCTTGCCATGTAGAGGAATTTAAACCACGAAATTGTGATGTGTATAAGAAGAGAATTCTAGAAATAATTGTTAGAACCATGTTTAAGAGAATTTTAGGGTTCTTGAGATTTTGTATGAAATGGGGGCTGTTAATCCATGATTAAATGACAGAAATCCACATGCTTTACGTTGAAGATACCTATTATGATGATATAGGGTTAGTAGTATCAATTCTGGGACGATTGGGATTAGAAAAGATGGAATTTGTTGATGTTAGTAGAGAAAACCCGTAACTGCAATTCTGCAGTTTTCGCAGACCTGTTTGATCGATCGATCGAGCCCAGAGCTTCGATCGATCGAAGGTTCGATCGATTGAGCCCCAAACCTCGATCGATCGACCCCTCCTGGCAGACTCCTATTTCCCTTTTTAAATGAGTTAAATTCAATTTATTGTGAGATAATTCTTGGGCATCCTTAATGAAAGGTTTTGGGAGATAGAGAAGACCAGTAGGACATGTGAATAGATTTTTGGACCCTTGATGTCGGGCAAAGATTGTATTTTGGGAGAATTACATAAGGGTCGGTAAATTTATGATTTAGAGAGAGAGACACGTAAGAGATTTACTTTGGGACAAATGTGTATACCTACTGAATTTTATAATTGGGAGGATAGAATCCATGAAGCGTTATATATTAAGTGAAAAAGTTCCTCAAATTAAAGTAAGATGTGAATGGCTATACGTGATAACTATATAATGTGAAATAAATGGGAATGACGTAATTATGGGAATTGAGAGTTTACCCATTTTTTTGATATGGTAATATTAGTATAGTTATATGATTGAGTATGCATATACTATCTATGTGTGAAAATCATGCCCACGCTACTTGCTATCCCTGAGGTTTCCGCACTGGGACAGTCTTATCTCGATGGGACCTTTATGGGGGATATTGACTTGTACCCTAGAAGATAGATATCCTTAGTACAGGCTATCGGAATGATAGTTCATACGGTCCTAAGAGATGCGGGTATGTTCTTTCCTCTTAGAGACTTGGAATCTATGCTTCGCCTCATTTTTTTTCTGTATAGGTAACCTTGGTACAGGCTATCGCAGTGATAGTTCAGACGGTCCTAAGGGACTTAGAATTTATACTTCATCTCAATATTGTTTGAGTATGTGTTAATACAATTCGAGAGTGATTCCGAATTTGTATTCCCCTTAATGTGAGTGATATGGGGTTTGGATAGTAGAGTATGCCCGCACCATAGTTATTATGTGGGGTGCTGTATTGATATATATTTTCGAGTAGTTAATATATATATATATGAAATTATCAAATCTGGAACTGCCTACTGTGATTTGATATGTCGGACATGGTTGATGACTCAAAATGTAATTGCTTGTTTTGAGAAAGTATAATATGAAATTGGGAAGAGTAATCTAATATAAGTTAAATCATTGGGAAGATTAGTGCGATAAATGATAAGACAATAAGACAAACCGTTGGGAAGGTTAGTGCGATAGGTGTGCACATTAGAAGAGAGGTGAGAATTTCTCAAGAGAGTCTCGTACTAATATGTTGTTGCATTGGCATGTATCAATTTAAATACTTGCTAAACGTATTTTAAATCAAACACACTTTCGGGATCTGACCCGTTTTTTTCTCTCTCTCTCTTGTATATATATATGTATGTATTACAGGTGCCCAGCCACAGGGGCGTCTTTCTTAGGATCTCTTGGAATGAACGCGCTGCAGCTTAAGTGGGAGTTGCAGGTCTCTTGATTAGACGACTTCGTTCATTCAGATCCACTCTTAGTATTTTCATTTAGATGGGCATGTGTAGCCCTTTCCATTATTTCATTGTTAATGGACATTTGTATTTCAGTTATTTCCAGTACTGTTACTATGGGATTTATTCAGTGGATGTGTTACTTTAGATTTCGCATGTTGACATTCGATTGACGAATGTTATAAATTAATTCGATTATGTTTCAGGTTTATTGTGGGGGTGATTCTTATTTATTGAGATGTTGTTAATAAATAAATAAATAATTTTTCTTTAAATAAAATTTGGAAAGTAATGATTAAATATGGTTTTGACACTTAGCTTAATTATTTTAGGGTGTTAAATTGGAAAATTTATTTTACGACGGTGACGCTAAGAATGAACCAACTGTTCACCTTGATTTAATTTAATAAAGGAGTGATCGCCCGGTATTTAATTAGGCGGGGTGTCACAGTTGTTAACATCTCTAAATTTCAGATAGCATATAGAACAATATGGCAAATCATTGTACATAACAGTGTTATGTGAATTCTTAAAAATATGCAGTTCGTGAATATAGATACACGAGATTCATGATTGAATGAAATAATAAATGTATAACATGTAATCCTTCACATAAAAAGATAGAAAGACTTAGCTTTTTGATGATGATCTTCGTCTCTTCTAATAATAAGGAAAGAATTCTTGTGTCGAATTTCCACAGATGACGCCAATCTGTTGATGACTAGAAATATCATCTACGTTATCTTATAGGCATTAACAACAGATAATGTTAATATAGTCAAGATTTTGGCTCAATTCTTGGTAAAGGACATTCTAATTGAGCTCGCGAATCCTTTTCTACTATTCGAAAGGCATTTCACAAGATGACATGTGCTTTTGATGAACATACCCGTTTGGATGTTGGTCTGCAAATCAAAGTTAAGGAGATTGGTGATATCACTGAGGTATTAAAACATAAGAACAATTATCTAGGGGAGAAGCTCGACAATGACGAAGAGGACTGTTGACTCAAAAAATTTACCCATCTATATGGACCACTAAGAAAGGGACATATGTCATCCTACGTGGTAATATTCACACTTGCTCGGCATAGAGGATACTTGGTCGGCCCCCAACGAGAGCTAGTCAGCACCTGAGGATAGTTAGTCAGCGCACCTCCTGAGCAACAGAAAGAAGACCTACCATCCAGAAGATCAAAAGCCATTGTTGTATCCAATAGTCATTGAAGACCAACTGTTATATTCATTGTATATAGATATAAATGTCTGAATATATAAAGAAATTCTATCTCTTAGACTCCCATCACTATAAATACATCCCCTCCCTTAGTTAAAGGAGCAAGAAATTCATTCTATCTCTCTACACATCTCTACACACCTATCTCTCTCAAGACATGAGAATAATTCAATCATTCTCATCATATTGTATTGTGCGATTATAAACCCTTGGAGTAAAATAACAGTGGACGTAGGATTTCTTCAACAATCGAACCACTTTAAAAACCTTTGTCTTTTATATATTTGATGTGATCTTCTCTTCATCTTCAATCTCATCTTCTTCATAAAGGAAATGAAGAGGGAGAGGTCTCAAGTAGTGGTGAGGTGGAAGATGGGGCCGACCGGAAGATGGTGGATGCCGACCAAGACAAGACTCCAACCAATCAAGAGTAAATGAAGGAAAATGAGGGCCAAGCTAGTTAGGTTTAACTTACTTTTCTTTTTCATTGTATGTCCCTATATTTTGATATGTCATATGGTCATGCCCCATCTTCAAAGTTCTTAATAAATATCTAAATTCTTGTTTTATCTTTGCTTTTCCAATCATTATTTTTTATGGATGCTTTTAGCTGTCTCTCTTGCATTTGAATTCTTTAGTTTTTTATAGCATGATTGTTGATACAAAAATTAGTTAGCTGACGTGAACCAGTTATGTGAAGACACATGTCATCTAGCATGGCATAAATATAGATACCGAGCAACTTAAAGCACTGAGCTACTCGGTGTACCGAGATACTCAACATACAAAGCACCTGGTCAAGAAGATCAAACGACAAAGACAGATTTAATGAACATTCTTATCATGTACAGATGTATATGTCCATTTAATAGTTGCGTATTACCTATTCACATTGACAGCCAAGGGCTATAAATACATTGTAATCCCCTCACAATGGGGTAAGGCTATCATTAGCGAACATAATCAAGATTATGGCAAGACACCCAGCAATACAAGATAGTGAACGTAGGCCATCTTCATTAAGGCTGAACCACTTTAAAAATCCTTTGTCTTATTTCTTCATTCATATTTATCTGTGATTAATTAATTAGATCAAGTCTAGTTTTTTACATCAACAGATTGGCGCCATCTTTGGGAATGACTATACGTAGCATTTTTCATTAAAAACTCATCAGAAATGGTTGATATCCCAGAATCTAGCAACATGAACAATGATAGGAATCCCCCAAACCCATCGGCTCAAGATCTCACTAGGATCCTGGTAAACTTAGCCAGGGGACAAACAGTAAGGCAGGAAACTATGCGACAGTTCATTCAGACTATTCAACATGGAGGGTCCGCTCAGTCAGGACAACGTAGCTTTCGTAGAAGCATACGTCCACCATCCTCAAGATCTCAACACACTAAAGTCCATTATGCCAAAAATTCAAGTGATCCATCCTATCACCCTGACTTAACTTCACCTATAAGACTTTTGGATTTGCATGAAGATGTTACTCTAATTACAGAACGAACAAGTGCCCTGGAAAGGTTGAGCAGAGTCTCTCCGTTCGATCGTTTGGGCCCTAGGAGGAATAGAAATCCTCCTCGGATTGCATCGAGAAATTATCAACGGCCAAATTATTTAAGGGAAGGCTCAGCCCAGTCACACCCCAATTCCAGGCATGTAGCTCGTATGAAAAGATCCCAAGAGGAGTATTATCCGCGATCTGTTACTCGTGCAAACAAACCAAAGGCTGGAAATGATGCATGGAAGGGTTCTATTCAGAGATTGGAAGATAGGTTAGGGGAGATGGCTAAGGCCAAAAATCCTCTCCAAAGAACCTTTATCAAAGGATCTCCATTTTTACAAGCAATTGTGGATTTCCCCACACCATCAAAATTTAAAGCTCCTAAGTCACTCCTAAATATGATGGAAAAATTGATTATGTTCTTCACATAGAGCAGTATCAAGCTGCAGCAGACATCTACGCAGTCCCAGATGAAATGAGGGGCGGGGCATTCTCTGGAACAATCACTGGATCTGCTCAGATATGGTACAATATCCTTCCTCGGGGGAAAATTTCAACCTTCCATCAGCTGGCCGAGCTCTTTATAGGAAATTTCTATTTTGGTGCAAAGCCAGTCAAAAGAGTAGCACATCTGTTGAGCGTTAGACATAAAGTAGGAGAAAGTACCGGGGATTAAATCACTCATTTTAACAATGAGAAATTGGAGGTCATTGACTACGAATAGAAAATAGTTATTACAGCTCTCATGAGTGGTTTTTTACTAGACAATTTGTACTACACTTTGGCTAAGGATCCCCCTAAATCCATGGTGGAGTTAGTGGATAAATCAGCTAAGATAAGGAATGTCGAAGAAGATATGGATGCGGAGAAAAATGCTGAGACAAAGGCAGAAGCTAAAGATGAAGGCAAGCCAAAAAGGAAAGATGATAAGCATAATGGAGGGAACAAGTAGTCGAAAGGCAAGGAAATATTGGAGCACTTGAGGAAATATGAAAATTATACCCCCTTAAGGGTGGATATAAATCATGTTCTAGAAGAGATAAAGAACAACGAGGAACTAAATTGGTCGGAAAACTGAGGACATCTCATGAAAGAAGAGATAAGTCCAAGTATTACGAGTTCCATAAGGACCATGGTCACATGACCAATCAATGCATAGCTCTCCAAAATGAGATAGAGGCTCTCATTAGACGAGGAAAGTTGAACAGGTTTGTTGATCACCAGAATGGTGGGAAGACCAACAACAAAACACAGTAAAGGTCAAAATCTCCTCGCCAACCAGGAGATGACAAGAAAAGGGACCACAAAGATGACCCCGATCTCCCTAAAAAGCTAAGACAGCCAGAGCGTGAGGTATTTTCAATCTGTTTTGATTCATTCGATTGTAATATAATTACAGGAGGAGATGCAGGAGGGGGTGATCATATCGCCGAAAGGAAAGCTTACCTCAATGAGGCCCAAGCTTGTTCCTACATATAGCGGATAAATCTGGCAGAGGAAGATCGTCCGAGGAAGGTTAACAAAGATAACTCGATCATTCGTTTTTCCAGGAGTGACCTAAAAGGCATTTTTTATCCTCATGATGAACCTCTAGTGATAAAAATGAGGATGAAAGACGTAATCATTTCTAGAGTACTAGTGGATAACAGTAGCTCGGCATACATCATGTTCTACCCTTACTTCGATAGCTTGAACTTGAAACTCGGTCAGCTGGAGTCGTATCACAGGCCCCTCATCGATTTTTTCTAGTGAAAAAGTTTTTTCGCTTGGGATGATCAAGTTAGACATGTTGATCGGTACTTAGCCTACCTACAGATCAGAAAAGGTACGCTTCTTCATGATGGATAAAAATATCCAATCAGCCTAAAATATAATCATGGGGAGAGTAGGCCTAAAAATTTTTGAAGTAGTTCCACCTACTGTACATCCGTATTTAAAGTTCCTGACCAACTTTGGGGTTAGAATTTTGAAGGGCGGTCAGAAAGTATCTCGGGAATGCTACTATTCATTTGCAAAAAAAAAGAAGAATTGGAATATTCCAGGAAGAAAACAACCACTTATCAAGTGGATAAATCTGATGAGTCTGAGGTTGAAACCTTAGACCCAAGAGATCAAACGAATCTTGTTAAGGGCCAAGTCATGGAGGTGGCGGAGAGCATTATTCTGGATGACGAGTAACCAGAAAGAACAACTCAGATTGGTGATTCACTTGATCCAGTATTAAAGCAAGAACTGGTGGCATTTCTAAAGCATAAAAAATAAGCATTCACATGAAGTCATGAGGATATGTATGGGATAGACCTAGACTTATTATATAATGACCTCAATGTCAATAAAGAGATCAAACCAGTGAAGCAAAGAAAACGAGTCTTTAGTCCAGAGAAGAATCAGGCTATTTAAGAGGAAGTAGAGAAATTGCAAAAGTCCTCTTTCATCGAAGACGTCAAATATCCAGATTGGTTGGCTAATGTGGTGATGTTGAAGAAGAAGAACAACAAGTGGGGAATGTGCATGGACTTCACATACTTGAATAAAGCTTGCTCAAAAGATCATTTCCCTTTACCAAGGATAGATCAACTCATAGATGCAACTTCGGGGCATGAATTGCTAAGCTTTTGGATGCCTATTCTGGATACAATCAAATTAATATGAAACCAGAAGACGGGGAAAGTACCTCTTTCATTACCCCACGAGGAACATATTGTTACAATGTTATGCCTTTTGGTCTTAAAAATGCAGGTGCTACGTCACAGCGGCTGATGAACAAGGTGTTTGCAGAGCAGATTGGCAAAAATATAGAGGTGTATGTCGACGACATGTTGACTAAAAGCAAGAAATATGCTGACCATATAGCCGATTTGAGCCAAACATTTGATCAATTGGATAGATATTAGATGAAGTTGAACCCGACCAAGTGCATTTTTGGCGTATAAGAAGGCAAGTTCCTCGGGTATATTGTGAATCAACGAGGTATTGATGCAAATCCTGAAAAGATAAAAGCCTTGCTAGAATTACAATCTCCAACCACCAAGAAAGAAGTGCAAAGCATTACAGGGTGTGTAGCAGCTCTCAATATATCCGTCTCCCGAGCAACTGATATATGCCTTCCATTCTTCAAAGTGCTTAGAAAGACCTTCGAGTGGAATGACGAATGCGAGCAGGCATTTCTAGAATTGAAAAGATACTTGGGGACACCTCCTTTATTGTCCCGACTGGTGTTGGGGGAAAAATTATACTTGTACTTAGTTGTTTCTGAAAGTGCAGTTAGTTCAGCTTTGATAAGAGTAGAAAGCGGAGTGTAAAAACTAGTCTATTATACGAGCAAGGCATTCAGGGGAGCAGAGATCGGGTATCCAAAACTGGAAAAGTTAGCATTGGCATTGATTGAGGCGAGAAGGAGGATGAAACCATATTTTTAAGCCCATACAATAGTGGTATATACTGACATGCCACTTAGACAGGCTTTGCATAAGCCAGAAAAGTCTGGAAGATTGATGTATTGGGCAGTGGAGCTAGGTGAGTATGATATTGTCTATGATCGAAGATCCTCTCTCAAAGGGTAGGCAGTGGCAGATTTCATTGCTGAATTTACCTACCCAGATATCTTCGATGAATAGGGGGCTACGACCAAGCAACTCAAGGATGCTAGAGGATCAATGAAAATTGTCCCCGATCAGCTTCTAGCAGCAGAATTACCAGAAAAGGCGGCAAATGATCAACTAAAATCTTCTAGTAAAAGGACATGATTGAAGGATGAAGAAAGGAAGCACAATATATTCCACAACGGGATTTTGTCAGACTAAGGGTTTGATGATAATATCCCAATGTGGAATTTATACGTTGATGGTTCCTCGTGTGAGACAGGCTGCGGAGCTGGAATTATTCTCAATAGTCCAGATGGATTGGAGATAGAATATGCTCTCATTTCCAGTTCAAAGCTTCCAACAACGACGCCGAGTATGAAGCTATAATTATGGGCCTCAGCTTTGCTCAATCATTGAATATATAGTAAGTTATGGTGTTTAGTGACTCATAACTAGTGGTAAATCAGATGCTCAATATTTACGCAGCGAAAGGAGAGGTCATGTCGAGGTAATTAGCTAAAGCCATGGAGGTTGTATCTAATTTGGCAGCTATCCAAGTAATTAGAATACCAAGATTGGAGAATGTGAGAGCAGATGCACTTGCTCGGTTAGCTTCAGCTACGTGCATCGAGCTATGAAGAACAATCCCAATTGAAATACTGGCAAGCAGAAGTATCGATGAATATTTGAGGGTAAATTTTATTGCTTTGGATATGGGACCTTCCTGGATGGATCCCATCAAGACTTATATCAAGGAAGGCACGTTACCAGCCGACCAACTTGCAGCCAAGAGGTTGAAGTTTAAAGCTGCAAGATATGTCTTAAATAATGGAGTTATGTACATAAGAGGTGTGATAACAGGTATGCAAAGATGTGTTCATCCAGCAGAAGTTAAAGATCTAATAGAAAAAATTCACAAAGGATCTTATGGAGCTCACATAGCAGGTCAGATTCTTTTAAAGAGAATAACTACGAAAGGGTACTAGTGGACAAAAATGCGCGCTGATTGCACAACTCATGCCAAGAAATACAACAAAAGTCAACGATTTTCTACTATACGAAGAACTCCCCGGGCATTGTTAACGCCAATCACTTTACCTTGGCCATTTTCTATGTGGGGAATAGACTTAGTTGGGCCTCTGCCGACTACAAGAGGACGATTCAAATATTTGGTGGTCGATGTTGATTATTTCACAAAATGGGTGGAGGCTGAACCTCGCATTGATATGGCCTATAAAAGAGTCTATCAGTTCATTTAGAAGAATATTATTTGCAGATATGGTCTGCCACATGCTTTTATCACTAATCACGGTACCCAATTTAATAATGAGGAGTTCGATGCGTACTGTCTACAATCTAACATTCAAAAGATTCATTCTTCTCCAGGTCATCCCCAAAGTAACGGGAAAATAGAGGTAACGAAAAGAACTCTATTGAACGGGTGGAAGAAATGGTTGCGTAATGCTAAAGGAAATTGGATCAATGAGTTGCACTTCGTGTTGTGGGCTTACCGAACAACGCCCCGAACAGCAACTGGGGAATCTCCTTAAATATTAGCTTTTGGGAGAAAAGCAGTCATCCTTGGTGAATTAGGCTTACCTACTCATAGGGTTCTTAATTTCAATTCTCTAGTAAGTGATTTAATGAGATGCTTGGACTTAGATATGCTCGAAGAAGTCAGAGAAGATGCAGTAATCTGAAATGCAGCTTATCAGCAAAGAACTGTCATGTTCTATAATAAAAGGGTCAAGAACTGTGATCACAAAGAAGGAGATTATGTTCTCAAGAAAGTAATTCAAAAACACAATAAGTTGGAAGCTAACTGGCATGGGCCTTATCATGTCACAACTGTTGTTCGACCTGGAACCTACAGAGGACCATGAACATGTTTATAAAATAGTTCAGAATCGTCAACAATGTTCAACTCCTTAAAAGCTGGAACCCATCCATCCCTGAAGAACTTCAAACTCGCATAATCCATTCGGGTAGAAATAGCAGCTAAAGCTTTGTTCCATCCTTTGTCCCAGCCAGAGCTAAAATACTTCTTCACAGCAGCTTTTTTCTTAACCATACTTTCCCTCAGATGCTCTTCAACAGATTTCACTTTCTGTTCAAGATCTTTTTTATGTTGTTCAGCCTCTTCAAGCTTGATTGCAGTCTCAACTTGGTCGAAAATAGCAACCTTTAATTTCTCCTCTATCTCCTTGGAAGCATTTACAGCTTGTTATCGAGCTGTATCAGCCTCCTACCGAGCTGTATCAGCCCCTTGTTGAGCTATCTCAGCAGACTCGATTCTACGTTCCCAAGAAGCTTTGTCATCCTTATATTTATGTCGAGATTCCACCAAAGACTTTGACAATTCAGTAAGGGCTTCTTCTACTCCACTGGAAGAAGTTAAAGTTTTAATTGCCTCATCCTTCTCCACGATATTATTAAAATACACCAAAAACTACAAGATGAAGAGAAGTCCAAAATTAAAAAATGAACATCATATAAAGAATCAAAATGATAAATGCAATAAAATTTACTGATGCAAGGTGTTGGGCTTTCAAGTCAGTAACCCTCTCCCGAGGAGTACAAATCTCAGCAGATCGACAGTCAGGAGGAGTTCCAAACAAAATCAGCTTCTTGTCCAAGCTAGGAGTAATGTGTGCTGGAGCACTAGTTTTTAAAGAAGGAAATTTAACCCCAAAAGATTGAGGAAAATCATCCGAGGTCTTCTCATCCAGACCCCTTCTCAATCTCTTCAAAGAAGCATCTTCAATCAAAGGTGCTGCCTTTTCTTGAATAAAAACAATCCCTTCAATCAAAGGTGCTGCCTCTTTTAGATCAAAAGGAGGCTTTTTACCGGCCTCCTTCACTGTCGTGAATATTCCTTTAGATGTAGAAATATCCATTTTCTTAGTCCCTTCAGCTGGGACATTCTTTTTGTTTTTCTTATCAACATCAGGGACTTCCTTGGCAAAGAGGTCGAGCATTTTCCTCTTCTTCGTCATCAGATCAGCAATAGAAGTAGCCAAATCATAAGAAAATTCTTCAATAGTTACCAAAGCTACTGGAGTCTTCTCAAGATTAATCACCAAGGGAGGAACAAGAGGTCGAGCAATAAAGGATGAAGTGGTGTTCTCATATCTCAGCAAATAGGAAGAAGACCTCACATGCTCCCCAGTAACTGATTGATGAAAACCCCAGATAAGTTTCAAATCTTTTATATTAATGTCACTCTCTTTTGGGAGTTTCCTTTTACTATCAACTGCAAAACATAAAATAAATTCCAGTGACACATTTTATCAAATAAAAATAGAGCAAACTTGAAAAACAAAACAACCTATCCCATTGCCATAAAGTGGACATCTGGGACCTTGGTACACATCTTTCCCTTTTAATGGAGGGTGTTTCCAATTTTTCATCACAACCCCATGTTCAAAATAATCCCTCTTAACATCAGGGATATTGACCACTAAAGCTCTATTAGAAAACCTAGTTTTTAAATAAAAGGTAGTGTTACTGGTGACCCATTTATAATTGTACATAATTTCAGGAATCCCTAAACGAGTTCTATGAATTTGATTCAACCTATGTACGCCATTAACTACACTCCACGTATTTGGAACTACTCTTACAAAAACAATTTCAAAATATTGGCAAAATTCCAAACACAGGGGATTAGGCAGGAAAGAAAAACCACATTCTGCTATAAAAATGGAAGGAAACCAATGCCCCTCAGCTAGAGAAAATAAATGAGAAGGGCAAGGAGGTTCTTCCAAAACAACCCAATAAGGAATCCCAAAGTCAGCCCTAAACTTATCCAACGATTCAATAAGGTAAACCATGGTGAATAAAACGAAGAAAGAAGAAGGAAGGAAGAAATTCTTACAGAAAATCAAGAAATCAGCTAAGGTAGATGACATAAAGAACGATCATAAGAAGAAAAGCGAGAAGTCAAAAAGTTTGGGAATCTCAAAGGCAAAAGGTAGAAGACAATCTATTTCTATCGTCTTTAAATACGCTGCCTTGGAAAATGAGAAAAGTGGTGATCACAAATGACAACGATTGCGTTTCTGACGGATAATAAAGAAAAAAGACGCAAGTACCCAAGCGTCCGTCACAAATTAGAAATATTTGCAAGTTTTCCATTTTTCGCTCAAAACTTTAATGATAAGTGCGAAAAATTTTCAAGTGTTGGAGATCTATAATCAAACAAGACAGAATAAACATGCCCGATCAACTTTTAGGTATAATATTCCACATTTTCATGTCCAACTTCAACTATGAAATATTGGGGGCTTCTGTTGATACAAAAATTAGTCAGATGATGTGAACCAGTTATGTGAAGACACGTGTCATCCAACAAGGTGTAAATATACGTACTGAGCAACTTAAAGCACCGAGATACTCAAAATACCAAGAACCTGGTCAAGAAGGTCAAACGACGAAGACAGATTCAATGCACATTCTTACCATGTACAGATATATATTTCCATTTAATAACTGCATATTGTCTATTAACATTGACAGCCCAAGGGCTATAAATACATTGTAATACCCTCACAATGGGGTAACCCTATCATTAGCGAACATAATCAAGATTAAAGGAAAACACCCAGCAATACAAGATAGTGGACGTAGGCCATCTTTATTAAGGCTGAACCACTTTAAAAATCCTTTGTCTTATTTCTTCACTCATATTTACATGTGATTAATTAATTAGATCAAGTCTAGTTTTTTACATCAACAATGATGGTAACTTTTGTTCGTTGCATAAAATTAAGGCTCATCGGGGACCTCGGTCTTATCCAAGGTTGAATCCCAACCCTTCTTAAAGTTTGAGTTACAAATGTAAGCCAACTACGTTTTGTTCAAGACGAAAGTGTCTATAAACCCTTGGCCATAGGCCTTGTCTTTGGTCATTAATGCTTCAAAAACAATATTAATATTCTTCTATATAGACTTTTTTAGCTGGTCGTTCTCCTACTTCAACATGTTTGTCTCCAAGTTGCTGCATTTCTTATCAGTATCATATTCCTTCTTAGATGCCTTAAAAGACTCTTGGGAGTTTTGCTAAGGTTTACTCCAGCTCATTGTTGGCTTTATCCCGATCGACCTTTCTATCGAGGATATAGACAAAGTGTGCCATAAACTTTAAGGAAGGATGATCACAGGCTAACATAATAAGAAAATTATGGAAATAATATTACCAGAAATCCCAAGACTTACCAGGGGTAATGATTATGCGGCATGAGAATTAAGTTGCTCGGTAGTCAACCTACCGAACTGCTCCTTATCTAACTCTAAAAAGGTCCCCTCAGTAGTGTAGGGGCCAAGTAAGGATTATTAGGCACGGAAATAATCTGGTGACCCTTCCCCATGATGGGGGCATCCATCTTCTTGGTGGGAACAATTGCAGTAACATAAGGACCAATACTAATCTTTATCTTCTTTTGAACTTTGATTTTATTAGGAGAATCCAATAGTTTAACAAGATCGGATGGACCTTATACCTCCTTCCTTTTGGAAGTATGATACTTTAGAGAAGTAGGGAGGTCAGACTCATCCACCATCTTAAGAGTTCTCTTATTTGGGACCATTTCCTCCTCTAAAGTGTATGTGATAAAAGTTGGGATATCGCTGATATCTATGGGATCGTAGAAGCCTGAAGTGGACTCACTTGATGACTCTTCACTGCTTGAAAGGACTAGAATCTCAGGGATTATATCTATATGCATAGCAATAAAAAATGTGGTTGTATTGGCATACTCGAGCAGTAAGGATGACGACTTGGGGTGCTCAGAAATAAAAAATAAAGGACTCTTCAAATTCCAACCATTAACAAGCTCATCCCAATTAATGTGAGAAGTAAGAGGTTTTTTTTCTTAGAATCTTATGGAAAAAAAAAGAATATTAGAAAATCATTTCATCCAACGACTAGTTAATAATAACAAAATCCAATTGAGAAGCAACAATTGACCTATCTTGTGCTCCTTGTTGGGCAATATAAAACCTTTATAGGGCTCACCTCCATTGAGAATTGGTGGAAGCTTCCATTGCCTGACAATAAAACCATGACTCCAATATCCCTTATTGGAGTCAGGAAGGTTAACTATAAGAACGTTGTTATCCCTCGATGCTTGAAAATAAAAAGTATTGTCATTCATTTCAACCCATGAATAACAATACCTAATCTCAGGAATTCCAATCCTAGTTTTATACAACTCATTAATTTTATGAATTCTATTCATAATCCTCCATGTATTTGGAGTACAACGTAATACCTTGTATTTTCCCTTTATAATTAATAGTATATTATGTAGACTTTACGTGTGATTGAGTGACATGTAGGGTCACAACATACTTATACGTATATAAATAATGTTTGAATTAAGAGTCAGCAAAACATTATTAAATATTTTAATTATGATTCAAGTAAAATATAACTAATATGGGTAATAATTTGGATATGTATTATTTTCTATTATTGTTTTTTTTAGATTATAAATTATAAGTGTTAAGAGTATTTTAAATGAGGCATTTTGGGTTAGCTACTTAAGATCCTAAATTAGCTCCAAGCCTAATTAGGTTTTTATGAGTTAGTATTGAAGCATTAGGAAGCTCCTTTAACTTAGAACACAAAGTGGAGATCTAAGGGCTTGGAGAGAAGAATTCTAAAAAGGAAGATAGAGGATTTTGAAGATTGGAGCCCTAGTTCTACATCGATTTGGAGGAATGTTTAATTTGAATTTGTTGTAAATTATGCCTAGTCATTTAAATCAAAACTTAACTTGGTGATTAGAATCTTATTTCGATAAATTTAATCAAGTGATTTCTTAGTTAACCTAATTAGGAATTAATTGGGATTGATTTAGCATCATTTTAATTGAATCTTTTCAACAATTGATGTGTTTTGATTAAATATTGAATAGGTTCTTATTCATTAACATAACATATTTAAAACCTTAAAATCATATGTATATTATGCATATAATTGAAATCAAATTGTCGGCAATTGGAATTATTTGACCGTGATCGACCGTTGCCATAAGTTATTTGACAATTTCTCGCTCTTTTTTTTTAATTTATTTAGGAAGTTAGTGGTTAGTGGTTAGTGGTTTGTTTTGGGGATGACTTCTCACCGAAATTAATATATATGACTTGTTTATAATAGGAATTAGATGACTTTAATTTAAGGTAATTTATGGATTTCTTAATTACTTTTAAATGGAATTCAAGTGGTTAAATCTATTCGGGACTCGAATTCTATAGTTAAGATGGATATTAATTATTGTGCTCTTTATGTGATGCATACCATGCATGAGTACTCATGGTGAACGTACTAATGAGGTATTCCATTAAAAGGGGCACGTACGACTCGGATTGAGTAGACGAGATGACTTAGTCAATTCTTACTCCTCATCACACATCTAGGTAACCAAGTCCAAGATAGATTACGGGGATATTTCCTTCATATATCCTTATGTATGGTAGGCTATATGATTGATAGGTAGCTGAGGTGATTTATCCTTTGCTTTGATGAGGTCTTAGGTTCAGGACGACCTAAGACTATACTTCGTACGCTCTAGTGATCCGCGAAGGAATTACAGTCCTTTATTAAATTAACTTAAAGTGTCTGGTTGGTTCATTCTTAACATCACTGTCGAAAAATCATTTTATTTATTAATCACCTAATAAATAATTAAGCTAAGTGTCAAAACAATTAATCTTACAAATTTAAGTCTGATTATTATCATAAGCTATGAAACCATTTTTTATGAATACAAATGATTGTATTAAAACCAAACCATCCAATGAAAGAACATGCTAGATAAATCAATCCAAATAAAATGTCCCAAATAACAGGACAATATAGTAATCACAAGAAATCTCAACTACAACAAAATACTCAAATAAATCCAAAGTACAAATATCTCTAAACTAGATAAAACTGGAAATGGGCGACACATGCCCTATCTAGGGAGAACTAAATGAAAGACTGAGAAGACAAAGATGAAGTCGTCTACTACAAAGACCTGCAACTCCCACACTAGCTGCAGCACGTCAACAATCCAAGTATCCAAGCCTGACGCCCCTGTGGCTGGGAACCTGTAATACATATATATATATACAAGAGAGAGAAAAGATGATAGGAAACGGGTCAGAGCCCTAGTGTAAAACAACTTTAAAATAGTTAAGCAAGTATTTAAAATGCTTACCAGTTAATATTACATACACGTTAGTACTCGACACTCTCTTGAGAGTTCTCACCTCTCATATAGTGTCCACGCCTATCGTATTACTATAATGACTCCTAAGTCTAATCTAATTCTCCCCCATAGATTCTGATTTGTGAGACCGTATGTCTATAATATATTAAGATAACATCGTATTAAGGATTATTTAAGTCAATTATGTATATCTCCATACTATTATGAAATCTCAAGCATATACTATGATTAGGAGTGTTTATCCAATATTTATCTACTTACACACAGTAGAAAAATCCCAGATATATGTATATATATCAGTCAGTCATACATAATATATACTAATCGGCACCCCACATAAAATCTATGGTGCGGGCATACTATGCTATCAAGTCCCCGTATCTCTCGTACAAAAAGGGAAATACTAGTTCGGAATTACTCTCGAACTGTATTAAAACAAAACACATATATTGGAGGCGAAGCATAGTTTCAAGTCAATAAGAGGTCAGTACATACGCTCATGTCTCTTAGGATCGTCTGACTATCATTCTCGGATAGTCTGTAGTAAGGATCTTATGTTCTAGGGTACGAGTCAATATCCCCCATAAAGTTCAAAGTAGGATAAGACTGTCCCGGCGCAGAAACCTCCATGATAGCAAGTAGCGCGGGTGTGATTAAGCACATATATTCAAATTATATATATATATACACACTCTTATATGTATATTTACATTAATCAGCTAGGTACGCCCACGACCTATAACATATTATAGCCATGCATAACATATAACGCTCGCATTCTACGTAGCAGCAAATCACTCTTTTTATTCTCTCAATTATTACAAGTCCTTAAGTACTTTTCGACTCTTGAAGTGTATCCTCTCGATAAACATAAAATCAGTAGGTTCACTCATTACTCTACTGGTCTAAGTCTTCCTTAATTCTCACAAGACCTAATTTATCATGCACACAATCTTATCCCATTTTATATCCTCGTGTCCCCCACGGTTATATCTCGTATAAAAATCACGTCACCCGAACCTTTCCCACAATCCTACTGGTCCTTCGTAAGTCCCATTATGGTATTTAAGTTATGCCCAAAATTTCTCATAGATTAGGGTTGGATTAATCGATATGAGGAACACAAAAAAAAAATCCAGGAGGAGTCGATCAATCGACAAAAACGATTGATCGATCGACCAAGTCTATCGATCGACATTCTTAAGTCGATTGATTGATCGAGCATTTATTTGCCCAGAAAATCTGCATCTCCAGCCTATGGGTTTCTTCCATTTTAATTATCAAAACCTCCATTAAAATGTCCGAAAATCCCAACCAAACATTATAAACGTTATAGCAGTTGGTATGAACAATTTCTAACGTAAAATCTAGGGAAATTCATTAAGGAATTATCTTTAAATGGGTAGGGTACATGAATTCATCTCAAACCCTATTTATCCATATTCTTTCGAGAACTATATAATATTTCCAGATTTCATCCTCTAATCCTCATTCAAATTCATGATAAATGTTCTACATGTGATGAGGGCATCAGTCTAGCATGATTCTATTCCATTATATGAGTTCTACTATTCCAATTCACAATTTATCTCCATAAAACTTATAATTGAATTTCCTATTCTAACATGGATGGAATTTCAACTTCAAGAACAACAAGATAAATATTTGTCTTGGAATTAAAGATCTGATTCGATGACTCTAAATGGTATAGCAGCAATCCTCTTCTTCCGATCTAGCTTTGGTGGTGGTGGGGGTGCAAGATTGGTGGTTCTTGGCCTTGAACACTTGGAAAGCTTTTTCCTTCTTCTTCATATTGCCTCCTTCTCTTTTTGTTCTAATAAACCTAACTTCCCTGGCACTCCATCTGATATAACCTTAATGATTTTCGTCATTAATTCAGGCCAAAATGGAAAATTATCAAAATGCTCTCCCAGGTTACCGGTTAGGCTTAAAAACGTCTCGATACCCAAACTAGCTCCCGGGTACACTTTTCTGACTATCTCGACCCTTCCAGACACATTGGAGCATTCGAAATGACCATACCAGCAACTTAGAATTAATTCACTTTTATTCCATTAATTTAGTCCCGACACGACACATGCACATCCCGACTTAATTTCTATAATTATCATATTATTCACTCGCGATAATTTCTCATATATTACTTTACTCATCAGGTATGTAAGGACACAAATTTTGAATTGAGTCCATATATAGTTTTTGGCTCAATTCCGGACAAAAAAATTTATTCATAGGATTGTATTTACTTGTAATATTCTCAAGCCTATGAAGTGTTTGTTTGAAGACGTAGCGGCAAAGAGTATAAAGCTTCATCATCATGCCGGTTTGAGTTCCTCGTTTCTACGTCATCAACTATGATTCCATGCTCCCAAGGTATGAATGAAATTATATATATAGGAGCTTGGAACTTATTTATTGGGTGTTAGGTTTATATAAACTGTTGTTTTTAATCTCAGAAAGATTTTATCACACTTTAAAATAAAGTATACAAAGTTTCTGGGCTAAAATCTGAATTTATGATCTTTCTAGAAGTTCGTTCGATATGTCGTTCGAACGAGTTTTCGTTCGAACCAGATATCGTTCGAACGAGTTTGCCAACGAGTTCCCAGTATAGGCCTTTGAAATGTCGTTCGATATGTCGTTCGAATGAACCATATGTTCGAACGAGATATCCAACGAGATTTCTAACGAGTTCAATCTGGAACTTCGTTAGAAGTCTCGTTCGAATGAGATTTCGTTCGAAAGAATGTCGTTCGAACAAGATGCCAGGCGGGAACAGTTTTTGACAGTTTTAAGCAATTTTTCACCCACTTTCCCACTTGTTTCTAAAGTGATTTTTCTCAGACCTTATGATGTGCGGGAAACCATTTTTCTATCTTATCTTTTTCATATCCAACTAACTCTTAGAGAGTGTTTAGAGAGCAAAAACTTTAAGAGAAAAAGATCAAGTTTTGAGTGTTAATTTTCAAGAGAAAATCACTTACCACTCTAGTTTTTACACCCATAGTTTCATCCAAGTTCACCTATATACATAACAATTTCTTGGAGTTTGGCACCGGTTTTTCTCTACCGATTTGAAGAAGAGAAGTTTCGAGTTTTTCTTCTACATCTCATAAACAAAGAAGAAGTTGTTTACTTTGATTTACCCACTTGGAGAAAGGCTCCTTGCTCGGGTGACGGTGACCATATAAAGTCCGATTGGTGGATTTCGAGACCGCGGTGGAATTCCAAGGTTATCTTCTAGGAAGAGGTATCTACAAGAAGAAGCGTCGAGGCTTGATAGGGATCGAGTCGTTAGTTGTAAGTCTTTATGTCTTGTATTTGTAATTCCGTATCTAGTGGATTTGCGGCTAGGGCCGTCCGAGGTTGTTTTCTGTCTCGAGTTTTTCCTCGTACATCGCGGCGTAGTGATTGATTGTTTTATTTTATATTTCGCACTCACCTATAATGCATACTTAGGTAAAAAGATAAAATTGCAAAATATGATTTAGGAAAATTCTAAGGCTTCCGCATATCAACTTACTAATAAAAGCAAATAATAAATATTTTAATTGAGAAAATTAAAGTCTGGGGTTCCATAAATATTCACTTTCAAGGTAATATTCAACATTATTCTTACCAATAATTACTAACTCTCATCACGCTAGTAAATATTTATTTTACAACTAACTCATGAAGGAACTAGTGTCGTTAAAGCTTCAAAACTCCAAAACCTCACCATTCAATTTGAAACTATCAAAATGAATGATAATGAAACCTTTGATGAATTTTATGCTAGACTTTCCGATATTGTCAATTTATCGTTTAATTTGGGAGAGAAAATACCTGACAACCGAGTTGTAAAGAAAATTTTAAGGTCCCTACCCGATAGAATTATTCCAAAAGTGACCGTTTTAAATTCTTTACCATCTTTAGCCTCTACAAAATTAGAAGATCTTGTAGGTGATTTACAAACCTATGAACTAGATATGTTTCCCTCTAAAACTGAAAAGAAAATCGAAAAGGGCGTTGCTTTAAAAGCCCGAAAAGAGGTCAAACAAGTAGTAGAGAGCGAGAGTGATAGTGACTCGGAAGACATGGCTTTGTTTTCTCGTAAATTTAGAAAATTTCTTAAATTTAACAAAGATAAATTTAAAAATGATTTGAAGAAATTTGAAATTTCTAAGCATGACAAAGGCGAGAAGATCCCTAAAACCGAGAAGATCCCTAAAGCCGAGAAGATCCCTAAACCTATTAATGAACATTTAAATAGGGACGAGTCTAATAGGTGTTTTGGTTGTGAGGGTTATGGCCATAGGGCTTTTGAGTGCACCACTAAACTAAGGAAAGAGGGTAAACGACCCATTGCATATAATGCGAAACCTTTAGTGATAGTGATAGTGATAAGGAAGAGGGACCCGATTCCCCCACTAAGCCAAATTTTGTGGATTTTATGGCTAGTCATGTGAGTGATAGTGAGAACTCGTCGATTGATGAAACTTTAACACGTGACACTTCCAAGGTCATTGTTTATGATTCTCTTGTTTTTGATGATAGTGAGAGTGGAGAAGAAAGAGAGAGTGAAAATGAAGAAGAGGTTAATGTGAGTGAACTTCAAAATGCTTTTCAAGAACTTTATAAAGAATCTATTAAATTGAAAAGAGCTAATTTGAAGTTAGAAGCTAGTTTGAATGAAAGTGTCAAGGCCATTGATAATAGTATGTTAGTTGAAGACCTTAGGACGCGAGAGAAAGCTCTTATAGAGAAGCTTGAATATATAGAAGGCGAGAGAGATAGCCTTAGGGGATTAATGGAATCCTTGAAAAAGGAGCTTCTTACCTTTGAAGAGCGAAATGTTTTATTAGAGTCTAACATTTTAGAATTGCAAAATAAATTAAAAGACTCTAGTAATGTCAAATTTGATTTGGAGGGTCATTCGGAAAAATTAGATAAAATCTTAGGAACGGTCCAAATTAAAAATGACACGTGTGGTTTAGGCTTCAATACTTGTAATGAATCTTCTCATAAAGCCAAAACCAACGTTTTAGGAGAATCTTCTAAGAAATCTTTTAGAGATCACTCCGTAGGTAAATCTTTTCGGCATATTTTTACTTGTACTCATTGTGGTCGAAAAGGTCATCTTAGGAAATTTTGTTTTGATCTTAAACGAATTCCTAGAAAATTCCATAGTAAAGTAACCACGGTAGTTAAAGTTCCAACACCCCAAGATAGTCATTCTTCATTAATTTGGGTTAGGAAATTCGACTTGGTTGCCTTGCAAAATAGGGTTTTTGATTCTCATTTACTTTCACATGATTCCTCCCTTGCTAAATCTAAAGGATGAATGTGTTAGTGTTTTTCATACTTGAGCTTTTGTACTTCATGCTATATTCACATGCTAAATGTATGTTTGTTTAATCATTTTCTAGTCTATGCTCCATGCTTATCACATGCTAGAATTATGATTTTTGTTTATCTTTTGTATTATATTTCTATCATTTTGTTTGCATTAAATGAAAAATACAAAAAGATTTTTGCTTATCATTTGGATTTTTATCTCTTGGTAATTTATGCTTAATAAAAAATTCAAATGATTTTTGTTTATCTTTTGAGTGTATATTTTATATTTTTAGTTAAAAATTTCAAAAACTCAAAAAGATTTTATTTTGTGTGTATTTTAGTTTGACACACTTTATGAGGCATACGCTTGTGTTTGAATCCCATCTTTTACGCTCTCATGTGGCTAGAACTTTTGGTTTAGATTGTCAATCCTTATTATGTTCTTTACCATGCTTACATGGAGTAGTTGGATTTTGTATTGATTAAATGGATTCTATTTTTATATGCCTCTATTCACACATGCACTAGCTCTTTTGTAATTTTAACTTCATATGTATATTTGAGCTTTGTGAGGTGTTCTCCTTCCAATCTTGTCATCTACATATTTGTGACTTAGGAGGACTAGTGCATGTCAAAATCCGTTGCACGTGAGATTTGTGTGAAAAATAAAAACATGATAAATATAAATGTGTACGGGGAAGGGCTCCGAAAGGACTAAGTGATCCTTTGCGATTGTAAGCCACCGTTTGAAATGGACCTAAAAGAAATACGTGGTCCAAAGGCCTAAAAATAGAAAATATAGCATTAAAAAGAAAATAAATTGCCAAGGCCTATGTTTGATTGATATATTCATTCAAAATAAACATAAACGCTTAATGAGGGAGATTGGATGGTATATCAACGGTTTGCACAATGTTCGTTTATCCTAGTTGCGTATTTCATGTCATGACTCTATTGGTTTGTAGAATCATCAATATGCTAGGCTTGTATGCATTGTGTCTGTTTGTTCATTGAGTTCAATCTATATTGTCACACGAGGTTATAATTAAATGTGATGAAGTTTGCAATCAAATGAGAACTCCGTGAACATTTATTAAGTGTTTGGGTCTAACTTTAATCGTTACTAGTTCACACCCCAACACTTCCGTTTCCATATGACACATTTTTTCCATATGAGGCTGAAAGACTCCTATTATATGTTGTGTGTGTCATTTGTGTGTTTATATCTATATATGTGTACTTGAGTCTCTTTTATATATATTATGTATACATATATTTGATATTTTTGTTTAGTCTTTGCTTTGATTTCTAATCCATATATGCTTTAATTCATACTTGGTATCCATCTTATTGCATTCTTTGTTGATATCACATCCTTAATAATTTATATATCATATTGGTATCATTTTATTGCATCCTAGTTGGTTTTCGATGTTATTGTTTGGATTAGTTGAACTGTTGTTGCCCATAGGCTTTAACGTTCTCATCACTATATGCACAATTACATGTTTTAGCTTGTTATCCCATTATTTTATCCCTTGCTTAGTTTAGAGGGTTTATATGCTTTATTTGGAGGAGATAAGTTATATGGTTTCTATGGTTTATATGCCCATATTCCTTTGTCTATTCCTGAACAAAAAGGGGGAGAATGATAGGGTGATAAATGGTATCTAATCCTATTATTCTCGAATCTTAGTTTGGGTGAGATTTATCTTAGGGGGAGACATCTTTCTAAGTATGTCATTTGTTTGATAAAGGGGAGAATTAATTTAGGGGGAGTAATTAATTAATTGCATTTAATATTATCTTAGGGGGAGACGTCTTTCTAAGTATGTCATTTGTTTGATAAAGGGGAGAATTAATTTAGGGGAAGAAATTAATTAATTGAATTTAATACTTTGATATTCCCTATGCATTTGATGAGTTTGCTTAAGTGTGCAGGAATTCTTCTAAAGCGGCACCTTTCAATGGTAAAGCATTTGATCCTTGGGTTGAGCCAAGTTTGGGTGGGTTATGTTTTGAGTCTAGTGAGCTTGACGGCCCTTTAGGATTTTTGTTTGGTTTTTGTCCCGGAATAGCCAAAGGGGGAGATTTGTAAGGACACAAATTTCCAATTGAGTCCATATATAGTTTTTGGCTCAATTCCGGACAAAAACATTTATTCATAGGATTGTATTTACTTGTAATATTCTAAAGCCTATGAAGTGTTTGTTTGAAGACGTAGCGGCAAAGAGTATAAAGCTTCATCATCATGCCGGTTTGATTGCCTCGTTTCTACGTCATCAACTATGATTCCATGATCCCAAGGTATGAATGCAATTATATATATATATAGGAGCTTCGAACTTGTTTATTGGATGTTAGGTTTATATAAACTGTTGTTTTTAATCTCAAAAAGATTTTATCAAACTTTAAAATAAAGTATACAAAGTTTCTGGGCTAAAATCTAAATTTATGATCTTCCTGGAAGTTCGTTCGATATGTCGTTCAAACGAGTTTTCATTTGAACCAGATGTCGTTCGAATGAGTTTGCCAACGAGTTCCCAGTATAAGCCTTTGAAATGTCGTTCGATATGTCGTTCGAACGAACCATATGTTCGAACGAGATATCCAACAAGATTTCTAACGAGTTCAATTTGGAACTTTGTTAGAAGTCTCATTCGAACGAGATTTCGTTCGAACGAAATGTCGTTCGAACGAGGTGCCAGGCGGGAATAGTTTTTGGCAGTTTTAAGCAGTTTTTCACCCACTTTCCCACTTGTTTCTTAACTGATTTTTCTTAGACCTTATGATGTGCGGGAAACCATTTTTCTATCTTATCTTTTTCATATCAAACTAACTCTTAGAGAGTGTTTAGAGAGCAAAAACTTTAAGAGAAAAATATCAAGTTTTGAGTGTTAATTTTCAGGAGAAAATCACTTACCACTCTAGTTTTTACACCCATAGTTTCATCCAAGTTCACCTATATACATATCAATTGCTTGGAGTTTGGCACCGATTTTTCTCTACCGATTTGAGGAAGAGAAGTTTCGGGTTTTTCTTCTACATCCCATAAACAAAGAAGAAGTTGTTTACTTTGATTTACCCACTTGGAGAAAGGCTCCTTGCTCGGGTGACGGTGACCATATAAAGTCTGATCGGTGGATTCCGAGACCGCGGTGGAATTCCAAGGTTATCCGCTAGGAAGAGGTATATACAAGAAGAAGCGTCGAGGCTTGATAGGGATCGAGTCGTGTGTTGTAAGTCTTTCTGTCTTGTATTTGTAATTCCGTGTCTAGTGGATTTGCGGCTAGGGCTGTCCGAGGTTGTTTTTCGTCTTGGGTTTTTCCTCGTACATCGCGGCGTAGTGATTGATTGTTTTTTTTTATCTTTCGCACTCTCCTATAACGCACGCTTAGGTAAAAAGATAAAATTGCAAAATATGATTTAGGCAAATTCTAGGGCTTACGCTTTCGCATATCAACTTACTCATAAAAGGAAATAATAAATATTTTAATTGAGAAAATTAAAGTCCGGGGTTCCATAAATATTCACTTTCAAGGTAATATTCAACATTATTCTTACCAATAATTACCAACTCTCATCACGCTAGTAAATATTTATTTCAAATCCGTATTAATATTAAATTAATTTATCCAAATTTAATTTAATGATTCCCATAATTAAATGCCGTAAAAAAAATACTGGGTATTACACTCCCCTATTCACCCTCATAGTTTGCGGTCTTTAATTTATAACTGTGTACATATCATTCTCCTCAGCCTTATTCAATTTATCTTGTTTCTAGTCATTACACACTCAGCGATCTTCCCTTCTACTCAATTCCAAGATTACGAATCCACAATCTTCTGTTGACTTTACACCTTAGTCGAGCCCTACGAATCCATGGCAAAAATGCAATTTTAAGGGTCTTAGGTTCAGGACGACCTAAGACTATACTTAGTACGCACTAGTGATCCGCGAAGGCATTACAGTACTTTATTAAATTAACTCAAAGTGTCTGGTTGGTTCATTCTTAACATCACTATCGAAAAATAATTTTATTTATTAATCACCTAATAAATAATTAAGCTAAGTGTCAAAACATTTAATCTTATAAATTTAAGTCCGATTATTATCATAAGCTATGAAACCATTTTTTACGAATACAAATGATTGTATTAAAATCAAACCATCCAATGAAAGAACATGCTAGATAAATCAATCCAAATAAAATGTCCCAAATCACAGGACAATTTAGTAATCACAAGAAATCTCAACTACAACAGAATACTGAAATAAATCCAAAGTACAAATATCTCTGAACTAGATAAAACTGGAAATGGGCGACACATGCCCTATCTAGGGAGAACTAAATGAAAGACTGATAAGACAAAGATGAAGTCGTCTACTGCAAAGACCTGTAACTCCCACACTAGCTGCAGCACATTAACAGTCCAAATTTCCAAGCCTGACACCCCTGTGGCTGGGAACCTGTTATACACACACACACACACACACACACACACATATATATATATATATATATATATATATATATATATATATATATATATATATATATATATATATATATATATATATATATATATATATATATACACACACACAAGAGAGAGAAAAGATGATAGGAAACGGGTCAGAGTTCGAGTGTAAAACAACTTTAAAATAGTTAAGCAAGTATTTAAAATGCTTACCAGTTAATATTACATACACGTTAGTACTCCACACACTCTTGAGAGTTCTCACCTCTCATCTAATGTGCACGCCTATCGTACTACTATAATGACTCAAAAGTCTAATCTAATTCTCCCCCATAGATTCTGATTCGCGAGACCGTATATCTATAATATATTAAGATAACATCTTATTAAGGATTATTTATGTCAATTATGTGTATCTCAATACTATTATGAAATATCAAGCATGTACTATGATTAGGAGTGTTTATCCAATATTTATCTACTTACACACACAGTAGAAAAATCCCAGATATATGTATATATATCAGTCAGTCATATATTATATATACTAATCGACACCCCACATAAAATCCATGGTGCTGGCATACTCTGCTATCAATTCCCCATATCTCTCGTACAAAAAGGGAAATACTAGTTCGGAATCACTCTCGAACTGTATTAACACAAAACACATATATTGGAGACGAAGCATAGTTCCAAGTCACTAAGAGGTCCGTACATACGCTCACGTCTCTTAGGATCGTCTGACTATCATTCTTGGATAGCCTGTACTAAGGATCCTATGTTCTAGGGTACAAGTCAATATGCCCCATAAAGGTCACAGCAGGATAACACTGTCCTGGCGTAGAAACCTCCCTGATAGCAAGTAGCGCGGGTATGATTAAACACATATATTCAAATAATATATATATATATATATATATATATATATATATATATATATATATATATATATATATATATATATATATATTTACATTAATCAGCTAGGTACGCCCACGACATATAACATATTCTAGCCATGCGTAACATATAACGCTCGCGTTCTACGTAGCAGTAAATCACTATTTTTATTCTCTCAAGTATTACAAGTCCTTAAGTACTTTTCGACTCTTGAAGTGTATCCTCTCGATAAACATAAAATCAGTAGGTTCACCCTCATTACTCTACTGGTCTAAGTCTTCCTTAATTCTCACAAGACCTAATTTATCATGCACATAATCTTATACCATTTTAAATCCTCGTGACCCCCACGGTTACATCTCGTATAAAAATCACATCACCCAGACCTTTCCTACAATCCTACTGGTCCTTCGTAAGTCCCATTATGGTATTTAAGTTATGCCCAAAAGTTCTCATAGATTAGGGTTGGATTAATCGATAGGAGGAACAAAAATCAAAATCCAGGAGGAGTCGATCAATCGACCAAGCCGATCGATCGACATTCTTGAGTTGATCGATTGATCGAGCAGTTAGTTGCCCATAAAATCTGCATCTCAAGCCTATGGGTTTCTTCCATTTTAATTATCAAAACCTCCATTAAAATGTCCCAAAATCCCAACCGAACATTATAAACGTTATAGCAGTTGGTTTGAACAATTTCTAACGTAAAATCTAGGGAAATTCATTAAGGAATTATCATTAAATGGGTGGGCTACATGAATTCATCTCAAACCCTATTTATCCATATTATTTCAAGAACTATATAATATTTCAAGATTTCTTCCTCTAATCCTCATTCAAATTCATGATAAATGTTCTACATGTGATGAGGGCATCAGTCTAGCAGGATTTTATTCCACTATATGAGTTCTAGTCTTCCAATTCACAATTTATCTCCATAAAACTTATAATTGAATTTCCAATTCTAACATGGATGGAATTTCAACTTCAAGAACAACAAGATAAATATTTGTCTTGGAATTAAAGATCTGATTCGATGACTCTAAATGGTATAGCAGCAATCCTCTTCTTCCGATCTACGCTTTGGTGGTGGTGGGGGTGCAAGATTGGTGGTTCTTGGCTTTGAACACTTGGAAAAAATTTTCCTTCTTCTTCTTCATATGTCCTCCTTCTCTTTTGGTTCTAAGAAACCTAACTTCCCTAGCACTCCATCTGATATAACCTTAATGATTTTTGTCATTAATTTAGGCCAAAAATGGAAAATTATCAAAATGCTCTCCCAGGTTACGGGTTAGGCTTAAAAACGTCCCGATACCCAAACTAGCTCCCGGGTACACTTTTCTGACTATCTCGACCCTTACAGAAACATTGGAGCATTCTAAATGACCATACCAGCAACTTATAATTAATTCACTTTTATTCCATTAATTTAGTCCAGACACGACACATGTGCGTCCCGACTTAATTTCTATAATTGTCATATTATTCACTCGCAACAATTTCTCATATATTACTCTACTCATCAGGTAATATTCAACATTATTCTTACCAATAATTACTAACTCTCATCACGCTAGTAAATATTTATTTTCAAATCCGTATTAATATTAAATTAATTTATCCCAATTTAATTTAATTAATCCCATAATTAAGTGCCATAAAAAATACTGGGTATTAGACTCCCCTATTCACCCTCATAGTCTGCGGTCTTTAATTTATAATTGTGTACATATCATTCTCCTCAGCCTTATTCAATTTATCTTTTTTCTAGTCATTGCACACTCACCGATCTCCCCTTCTACTTAATTCCAAGATTACGAATCCACAGTCTTCTGTTGACTTTACACCTTAGTCGAGCTCTACCTAAGTGAATTCCCTATAATTAACCTAGTCTAAATCTCCCCAGCGATAACAAGTTTGATCCCAAGCACTTAGTAGGAGGCCCTCACCAGAAAATAATTTCATTGCTCGTCCAAATAATTCCATGACCTTACTACCGAATCCTATCTCAAGTCACCCACAAGGCACAATACAATACTACCCAAAAGTCGACAACCTCAAAGAATGAGTCAGAGCTCCAGATATTCAAACGAAAAGGGTATTTCAGTTAAATAGTGGTTTCGAACCCTAGATATCTCATAACTTAATTCCTCAAAGTTAAAAAGTAAAACCCTAAGCAAAACCTCATAAGATCAATAAGAACATTCTTAAAATCTCTTATCCTTAAGCCTACAATCTCTAAACAAGAACCCTAATAGAATGCATCCAAAACAAGGATTAAAGGTGAATAGTAATCATCCAAGGACTACAAGCCCAAAAAAGTCTAAAACCTTAATGACCAGTAATATGCCATGGCGTCTAAACCCAAAAAACTCATGAACAGTAAAACTCCATGGCCTAATACAGAAACTCAAAATATAACTCAAGGGGTCATCTCATTCAATAAAGAATATAGACAGGTAGGGTTTTAATAAGGAATAAGGGGTGGGAATATATCCCTTACTTTAACGGACTTTGGTCACATGAATATTAACCAGTAAAAGTTCACAGTCTCCCTTACAGAAGCACCGCCTCCTATCTGAAAAATCTCACTTTCTCTCTTTAAAGTGGTATTTTAAGATCTTAGCAGCTTCGGGAGGGGTGCCAAGGGTTTCTATTTATAGGAATTACTAGAGAACATAGAATTTTCACTAATATCATCACCTTTCCATTAATACCCTTCTAAAAGTCATATAAAACCTCCAAACTACTTTCTCAAGTTGTGACCTAATTAGGCCACGTCATCATCTCACGTGCTAAGATTCTGCAAGTTAGCGCCTCAGTCTATATGTCTTAGGTCGTGGCCTAAAGTCTCTAATTATGACCTTTTTTAGTGTTCACGATCTTTGGCCTACATCGTGGCCTTTACTGCATAACTTCACTTGTGGACGTGGCTTCCCATAAAACGGCGGCCTCCCATAGGTTTTGAGGAGTTATAATGAAATTAAAAGAAACAAAATTTCTTGGGAAATGGATATGAATAGGGAATTAATGAAACATTATCTAGAAATCAGTATTGATAAATCATATTTGTTATGAGTTTAATACCCCATATTTTTCTATCCATTATTTAATTGTGAAAATTAATTATGTGTGTTTGTAGTGACGTGATGTCACTATTTGTAATTTATGTATTATAATACACATTTGAATATTTGGACTCATACTAGATAATATAGTAGGCCGATAGATATTTTATTTGTGGTTTTCTTTTTGGACATTTAGAGTGCTTGTTTTGACATAATATATTAGAGTTTATGTCCATTGGGTTGATACATATCTTGGTATGATTTTTAGATCATTTAAAAGGTTATTTGGGCTCATTAGGTTGGGCCAAGGATGAATTACGTGGGAATCATACTACTTAGGTTATTTAGTCTAACCTAAAAATATGTTTGGACCACGGTATAAGACCTTAGGAAGCTTAAGGGAAAGAACATTAAGAGGAGAATATGACTTAGGTGATTTGGGGGATTGATTCCTCAATTAATCCATAAGGAAAGTATTCATCATCTAAAATTTAATTGGAATTGTGTTTTAGTAGTAGTAGTCCATTGGATTCTAATTATTAAGTATAATTTTATTTTAGCCCACTTTTGAAGTTAATTTAATTTATTAAATTATCCCTTAATTCCTTGATAATTATCTTGAATGATTTATGAGAATCTGTTAAAGGAACCTTGGAATATTCATTAGATTGTTATACTTTGAATCATTTTAACAAATCACATAAGAAACCCTTTTAATCGGATTGAGTCTGAGTATAAATTAGTTAGACTAGTGAACCTGGGGTTTTCAACCCATAAAAAAAAATTAAAGCCTAAATTTCATATTAATCACCTAAAACTTGAGTAATTAGGTTAGCGTGACACTAGATTTAAAGGTGTTTGGGTGTAGGATCAATTCGAGTCTTTTTGGTTAGGCTTGGAGGTTATTAATGATGGATTTTAGGAGTTGGATAAAAGGGATCAACGTCAATCTCATTTAAGCGAGATGGGATCCTCATTCGAATAAGATTCAATAACTTGTTTGAACCATTGTAGATGGCGTTCGAACGACTTTATTTATCTAATTTAAACAATATTGGCTAGGTCGTTCAAAAAACTCGGGAAACATGAAATTTTAGATATTTAAATTACGAACGCGTGGGCAATGCTTTTGTAGCTTTTGGATTTTTTTATAAATTTCTTATGAATATTTTAACAACAGTACGCAAGGCTGAAATTCTAGGTTGGTGATTTCTAGTAGGGAGTGTGTTGTGTTCGTTTGGTTAGGGCATATATCCTTATGGGAATTTTAGGATTGGGTCATAAACCGTATGATGGGTTACTTATTTTATTTAGCTATTTTTTCGTATAAGTTATATGCGCGTTGATGCCTAGTTTTTCACGCCAAAGGAACTTGGGTCAGTGTTATTAATACCCAGTTATAATTAACCTGACTATTAACTAATATTACTAATGGACTTAATATGTAACTCGATTGAGTAAGGTTTTATATTTATTTGTTTGGCCCGATTGCATTGGGTCACACTTATTTACTTCCTTTATTTTTATAAACATACTATGTGTGAGTACTCATGAGGAATCATTCTTATATGGATATTAGTTGAAATTTCTAATACCTGCCGGGATCATAATTATATGGATATTAGTCAAAATTTCTTTTACGTGTCTGGATCATACTTATATGGATACTGGTCCTATTTTCTTATATGTACCGGGATCGTACTTATATGGATGTTAGACTTGAGAGGGTCTTATTATTATTTGATACTTTACATGAGATGAGTAATCTAGTACAAATGTTTTGGAATTTAAATTATATTCAATAGGTATGGATAATAATTAAATATTGGGCTAACAAGGGGCTGGGATTAGACGGATATGATATTTAAGATTGTTTCGGTGGGGTAACTTAAATAACTTAAAAATTCACTTAACATGGGAGGCAGATGTATTATTATTATTATTATTATTATTATTATTATTATTATTATTATTATTATTATTATTATTATTATTATTATTATTATTATTATTATTATTATTATTATTATTATTATTATTATTATTATCATTATTATCCAACTTCAGTCCAATTCGTATTATTTGTAAACTTGTTGTTCACATTGTTGTTGAATCATCTTTTACATGTCTTAGGCTGCTGTTGCCGTAGAATTCGGTTGATTTCGTTGGAGGAGTATTTCTAATGACGTTATATTTCTCCTTACTATGATGTAGAAGTCGAGTAGTGTTTGTCTTTTACTTCTTGTTATATATGTATATTTCAATATAGGCTTTTGTATGGATTTTCATATTATAGATTGAGTTTATGCTAGAGCTAGTTTTATTTTTTATCGATAGTTGGATGTATCAGAGATGGTTTTATCTTAATCAGTATTTTGTCTCACATTATATTTACTTGTTCATTTTTATTTATTTCATTATGCTGAGAATGTTACAAAATGTTTTATATTCCTAAGATTTTTGTAATAAACATGATCAATCTATTTATGAATTTTATGGTGTATCACAGTTGGTATCCGAGCATTTCAGGTACTAGTGTCCTACGGACTTGAGTGTGTTCGTCACTTTTCAGCATGTGATTATTTTATTTTTATGAAGCTTTATTGTTTAGTTTTCTACTTTGTATCACGAAAATTCTTTGGGGACGAATTGACCAAATTATATTTGGAAGGTTCATTGTTTGGATTTTTCTTACGAGATATACCATGCATGAGGTTGATTTCGATATGGAGTTAGGGACCATTAGATGTGAGACCTTTAATATGTGTTTAACGGATGGTTTGAGGGGAATTATTTCCACTCACCATCCATAATAGCATGATAAGTAAGTTTTTGATACCTCAAATCGTATGGTAGCCAGTATGCAGGGGAAGTCGACTAACTTTATATTTCTTAACCAGGAAAGAACGATATTGAAGAGGAAAAATTCTTTTGCATCACGTACAAACCTATAAGAATATTTGGTTGAGTAGTTAAAGTTTTCATAAAGATTCGGTTAGTGTTATTAGATGACCATCCTTCATTACTTGCGTGTAGATGGTGGAAGTCATGCTTCTACATCGTCAGAACATCTACAAAATTTCTAAAGGATAAAGTTACTAAGATTGAGAAAATTTGGGGTTAAAGATGGTTGAAATGATTAGTAATGGTGTAGAGTTATCCCGAGCCGAGGAGGACCTCACTTACATAAGGAACCACATCAGGGGATCAAATCCTATTAGGTTATAGAGGAAGACAATCAAAGTTATTTCGAACCATTAGGGCCAACGTTACGGGGGACAGTGGGGACATAGCCAACGAGAATAGGGACGATGAGGATAATATAATTGATCAGACCATAGAGATAGCGTAAGTAGGGACACCACTAGAGCTGCTGTTTTGATAGTTCCTTGAGAGGAAGTTGTTAAGTTTGTGGAGATTGAGACCACATAGTTAGTAGATGCCTTTAGGGCGACCAATCGTATTGGGAGTACTAACGGAGGATGGTTATGAATTTGTTTATGATTCTCGTGTTTAAATACCAATTTTTATACCGAGGAGTTATCATTCTTTTATTAGTAGTACGTTTAATATGATTTTTTGATATACAAAGCTTTTATCACATAGTTTCATTTATATATACATATGTAAATGGGTAGGGATGTTAACTTACTGCATAATTGTGGACACGTAGAACTGTATTTGACCATCTTAGAGTTTAACTGTTTTGACAATTTAGACACGTGTTTTTATCTTTTGTATGATTGAGCATTGATAAGTATATTTATTTCATGCTAATATCGACTACAGGGGGTAGCCTTGTGCATACGGGTAATGTGTATATGTGAGAACATCAGAAAGGGATTTCAATTTATTAGATATGTTATCGATAGTTCACAATTTTTCTCAGTTAGTTGTGTAGAGGTAGTGAGTTACCACATATATCAAAATTAGTTTGGCCTTACTTATGACATAAGTTTTAACTCGTTACGTGGGCATTTAAATTGGTTTGGCTCCGCTGGAGATGATAGAGTAACATAGGAGCATGCATTGTAATTGTGAGTCAAGAAGTCATTCGAGTAGCATATTATTTTAGATGAGATTGAGTTATCTTCATTAAAAGAATGACTATTTGTTTGGTTTATGCTGATCACCAGGAGTTGTACGATGTGGGACAAGTGTTCACAATCGCATTTTGATGATCCGTTAGGTCTTGTGAGGAAGGTGTTTTTGTTATGACGATGGTTTTCGTGATCGAGTTATCACAAATTATAGAATCAGAAGGGACAAATTCAATTTATGGAGCATGCGCATCCAGATCATGTAAGTCATTAAAATATTCTTAATATGTGCTAATGAAATCATCATGTCGTGCATTTTAACCTCGCAGAGGATCATTTGTTGTAATGGGAAACGACATCTTCTTGGAGCGAGAGCTGTGTAAGAGAGGTGGCCATTACATCCAAATTTGCATCATGGGTGGTTTAGGACAAAGCATTAAATTTATTATCGGGGGATGGTACACAAACTACAGTTTAGAGGAGTTTAATTTATCCATTTGATGAAAGGAAAGGGTTGGATTTTCTAAGGGAAATGAGGTAGTTTTGCCAAGGCGCATGTTTCATGGTTTACTTTACATTCCAAAAGCAACTGAATGTATAATAACTTGAGGAGTCCTTATTGTTAGTACGGTGAAGCATTTATTGGTATATTTTGTGTCGATAGGATGATCCTAATAGTAGGGAATATAGAGCATCAAAGACATTTGTAGAGTTACAGTGTTTGAAATCACAATGTAAAAGTGGTAGAGTAGACCCAATGATTTTTCATAGGGTTCAAGGGATTCAACGGAGGATATTGAATCGGTTGGGTTCATTTGCGCTAGATTTACGAAGTTGACTAAAGATTAGAGTTAGCTAGTCCTCGTAAAATCATTCTTAAGAACACCCTAATATTAATCACGAACACATTAATATGATTAAACTTTAACATACAATTGTTCTTAATAAAAGGATATTAGATCTTCATGTTTTCACAAAATACGTCTAAACGATATAAAATAAGACCTACCTTGATCCAATGCATTGATCAATCTTATTGTAGAAATCTGTTTTAATCATCTTGATTAATTGCTCCATCAATCTCCCTTTTGGAAAAATTACATGCAAATGGAATCTCGAAATTTCTCTCCCACCTTAGAAATAGTGTGTTATGAGATAACCCCAGATGGTGTAGGGCTCCTCTATTTATAAGGGGAAGAGGGACGGAATCCTAGTCAAGGTGGGACTCTTTTTCAAGTCTCCCACTAATGCCACTAACCATCATGTGACTAACGGATAAGATTGACCCAATCTTCTAATATTCGTATTTATCACGTTCCTAATTAATTATCTGATATTTATCAAGACCACATAATTAGGAAATTCATAAATCCGGAATTTAATATAATTGAAATTAAATAATTAATTTTGATACTGAATATTAATTTCCAACAGTCTCCCACTTGGTCTTAATAATCCTCATAATTAAATTAGGTACCATAAGGTGCACAATAACTGATAAATATAGTTTGCTTAAATCAAACAATTCACAGATGCGAGTCATGGCGGTTCCATGCTATTCAAGAGCATGGTTCCTTCCATGTACCATAACATCAATGTTTCATTGAACTAAGCCTTTAATATTGTGTATCATAATGGCCTCATAATGTCCTTTTTAATAAGGACTATTTATGTCAACAATAATTCATAATCATATGCATGCATTCACAAAAGACAGAAATAATTGAAATCAGAAACACTTTTATTGAATTCAAGTAAGAGTGTCAAACAACTAAGCCAAATAGCAATCATAATTTTACTAATCGAGATCTATCTCTTTGACACGTTCCATAAGGTCTTTTGGAGATAGTCCTTTCGTAATATAATCTGTTATGTTATCACTCGTACTAATGTGATCAATTGATACTCTTTGTTTCTGAATTTCTTCTATAACTGATAGGTATTTCATTCAACGTTCTTAGTTACTTTAGGAATACCTAACATTTCTTCATAAAGAAGATTGCAGCGACATTATCGTAATATTTCAGCGACTTGAAAATAGTGTCGACAACTCCAAGTCCCGAAATGAAGTCACGTTGCCAAAATACATAAGTTATTACATCAAGCATGCTACATACTCAGCTTTCACAATAGTTAATGGATGGATTGTGTTGCACTCCTTCATTATATTGGTTGATAAACCAAAACAAATATTCTTAAGCAAGAGTGAACTTCATAGCATCCGTACAAATATTAAATCTGAGTCACAATAATTGTTCATATTTAAATGAACACATACATCATAAATCTGAGCATATAGTCCTTTAAGTATCTCATTACTTCATACACAACGTTTAAACCCATAAGATTATTTTGATTCTCTACTTTCTAAATATGTGCTTGAATATAGAGAAAATATATAAACTTACTCCCACTGATCTTAAGGTGTATACAAATATACAACGATTAAAAAAAATAATGATATTATTTCTTAAAATATGTCATGTGGGAGACTTATGTTTATAAAATGATCTCCTAAACATATACGCATGGTTTATAAGACTTCAAAAAGTAATTTTCACATCCACTTTGTGTAACTCTCAATCATAATGAGTTACTAATGTCATAGGAATTCCATGTCCTTACATATAATCGAGAACGTTCATTTATAACCTTATCTTCATTAATAGTGAAATATTTTACTACAATTTAGCTTTATCTCGTTTAACTACCGTTAGTGTCGCGTTTGGTCTTGATGACCCCTTTATACCCGACTTTAGTGCATCAATTACGTAATTCAACGAGATTTCAATCTTAGGCGTAGTCCATTAGTTTCACTTCTTATGACTTTTGAAAATAAAACCATGTCATTATTTATCCCCACGCCAAATTCATATTCATGCAGATACACCACATAATCATCGAGGATAGTAGACCTTTTAGGATCTTCTTAATACTATTCCTTATGATTTTATCTACATTTCTCTCACGGTGACAATACTATCATTTAGTGGTTGATCATTTATTTATTCTTTGTTGTTTAGAAAATCTAACAACTAAAAGAACAAGGATTCAAGATGGTCATCGGTAATGGGATAAGTACCCTACCTTCCTTTATAACCATATTTCATGATTTTCTACTACCACTAATTTCACCTTTCATAATGAATTTGACTTTAATGCAATAAATACGTGTCAATGATAATTATATGATCTAAGTAGGTCCACTTTAAGGGTATCTCATAATCTCCCACTTGGGCCACATAGGTCATCCTTATATTAGACATCGTAATACCTTAAGAGCACAACTCGACTATCAAAATTTGTAAGAGACATTACAAAAATCTTGTCCACGAAAATTATGAAAAAGAGTCAAGATTTAATTTGGCACAAGATTTAAAGAGTTTCATCAATAACGCTATGATTATGATGCAGGATCAAACAAATCTTTAAAGAACTATGTCCAAACTTTATTTTGTACAAAACATCAAAAGGAATATCATAACCCTTGAAAAAATATACATCAAAAGATTCTTTAGAACATATCCCTCACGATCAAGTGTAGACAAACATTTTTCAAAAAAAAAAAATTGAGGGTTTATGAAAACAAATGGCGATTTGATTCCCTAAGAACAAAAGAAAAGAATCTTATTAGCATTTCTAGTTTGTTTTGCAAGAAATCCTTTCATCAAAAGTAAATACTTTCTATAACACAGTAAGTATAACTTGCCAACTCTACTGAGATGAAAAACTCATTTCAAATCATAAAAGATACATATTATCTTTATCATTATTAGTCCGAGTGTGCAATATGTAAACAAACTTAATTTGTTTAACCAAATTAAATGTGAAATTTTTAGAGAAACAAAATGGGATACAATAATATGCGATAAGATAATGAGATAAATTGCTCACTTCATTAATGCTTTGATTTAACAACACACACACATCGATTACATGATAATAAATTGAGTGCATAACCGTGAGTTTTCTTCAGTCGTAACCGTGAAATATCGATTATATGATGCTTGTAGATTACTTTATTGGGTATAATGTTATTTCATTATATTGTACATGATATTTGTGCACAACTTATTTTCACATACTATAATAATGTATGTGATCTATGATGTTCATTCAATCACTCAAAATTGATTCCCTGTAAGGAATAACCTTGCTTGAAGAAATAAAATCAATATACCCCATTAATATCTTTACAATTATAAGCACCACGAGTTACTACTACCATCATCTTTACATTTAATATTCATTGCCATTCTAGTTGGGTCACTGTAGTGACTACCAAACATTTCATAATATGAATATTACATTACGTAAAGACCTACATATACAAGTCAATAAATTTTTCACTTATTTTCATTAAATATCGCATGATCAATAAACTAAATTATTCATGTTTATGGCTTTCATAAACTTAATTGGTGATATGATAGTGAAAGAAACTGTGGCATCTGCGTTTGATAACCATTATTACCTTCCCAAAATATATATCACCACTAACATTTTGTTTAATTACTGTAATCACAATAAATGAATAAACAATAATATGTATGCAGCATCATAAAGTATCATCATCCTAGCATTCAATATCATACATGGACCCGTAGGCAACCAAAATATGTATGATATTAATGCATTAGTCCAATATTTATATCTTCTGGAATGGAGCACTTTAATGAACACCAAACCTTATATTATATAAATATTAGAGATACGCATACATGTTCAAAATACCCATAATACATGAATATTATATTATTGTCTATCCCTAACTTGAAATTCACGAAAAATTAGACATAATGTGAAAATCAAATAGACAAAGAGTTTACATGAGATATTACATAAATAATAGTAAATGGAAGACATAAATCATTTACTTTCGCTTCATCACTTATGTATGAATAACAAATCAGAAATATTAACCCAAATAATTCATGGTCATACTAATGCACAATAGGGTTATAATAACAATTATCATACTAATGGCATATGTAAATATGACTTTTTAACATTGATGCCAATTATTTAACATTTACTAAAATTTTAATGTTTATTTGATTCAAATTTCAGCATGTGTTGCGCTTCAATTTAACCTTATAACAAACATTAGGATAATCTTAAATGATTATAAGTATAATATCTTCACATGTAATCTTAGCCTGTATTTGACATTTGATTAAACTGAATGAATACCTACTTATGAGTCTCAAAATTTGCAAGTCATGCATTCAAATATGCATGTATGCAACGAATAAATCTAGTATCCGCACATATGAATTGTAGCGTGTGTTTGACATTTAATTCAACTTAATGGGAGTACTAGCCTTAGAATAAACAATAATTCTGATTTTCAACAACATAAATCATTGGCCTGTGTTTGGCATGAGACTCATTAAAATATGAATATCATAATATTCAATAATATGAATCATTGGCCTGTGTTTGGCACGAGACTCATCAAAATATGAATATTAACAATAACGCAAATCTAATATCCTACCCTGTGAAATATGTTGGCCTGTGTTTCGCACGAATACTCAACTAAAAAAAGGATCATTAGAGCAAGATTTTATCACATTTCTAGATAAAACATACATGAAATATGAGAAAACTTAAATTTTTCCAAAAAAAATGAGTTAGTATTATGGAACTGTAAGAAATTACTCCAGAATCTCAAATATTCAACGGAATTCAAAAATAATTTTTTTTTTGGAAGTCAGAAACATTATTTATGCAAAATCAATGCCCCCAAAAATATTATACTCAAAACTTAATGTATAATTAATGGTCCAAATATAGATGCATGCAAAATAATCAAATATTTATAATTATAGATTAAGACACTTTCATGTCTTCCCCATCCAACACCATATAACTATTATTGTCTAAACATCAATTCATAATACATTAGGACCTTTGGGCTACCAAATATAGATTATGCACAATAACCTAATATATCGAAATGTTATTGTCAAACACATAATCATACATCTAATATTCAAAATTTTATATTGAACTCTTTCATCAATACCAAATACTGCATAAAATGAATATTTGAATAACCCTGAACATAAAAAAACAAGCCCCCGTGGTGAAAGAAAATACATAATATTCGAAAAAATCGTAATTTTTGCCAAAAATAGAAAATTTGAGTTAGCAACACAGGGATGTGGATAATTACTCTAGGATCTCAAAACAATTTGCGGAATTCAAAAATTAATTTTCTGGAGTGAGATATTGATGTCAACATTATTACCAAAAACGACAAAAATGCAATTTTAAGGGTCTTAACGACGTCAAAGCGCAAAAGTAAGGTGGTGCCCATTCTATACAAGGGTTTTGTTTATTTCGACGTTTTCAGTCGACCATGTCAGATTCGTAAAATTCCGAGCAACTTTTGACCTTTCATTCTCATTAGGAAGTATTGACGACAGAAGAAAAACGTCACAGAAAATCGCAGACACACTTTAAGAGCAGATTTAATGATATAAATAAGACGTCGCAGAAAGTCTCAGGCACAAAAGAAATTTAATGACATAAATAAAAATGTCGTAGAAAGTCTCAGACACATATTTCATTATAGACGAACATCAATAAGGAAAATCATGAGATCTTAAATTTTAGCTCTGATACCACATATAAAATCATTCTTAAGAACACCCTAATATTAATCACTAACACATTAATATGATTAAACTTTAACATACAATTGTTCTTAATAAAAGGATCTTAGATTTTCATGTTTTCACAAAATACGTCTAAACGATATAAAATAAGACTTACCTTGATCCAATGCATTGATCAATCTTGTTGTAGAAATCTGTTTTAATCATCTTGATTAATTGCTCCATCAATCTCCCTTTTGGAAAAAATTACACTAAAATGGAATCTTGGAATTTCTCTCCCACCTTAGAAATAGTGTGTTATGAGATAACCCCAGATGGTGTAGGGCTCCTCTATTTATAAGGGGAAGAGGGTCGGAATCCTAGTCAAGGTGGGACTCTTTTTCAAGTCTCCCACTAATGCCACTAACCATCATGTGACTAACGGATAAGATTGACTCAATCTTCTAATATTCGTATTTATCACGCTCATAATTAATTATCTGATATTTATCAAGACCACATAATTGGAAAATTCATAAATTCAAAATTTAATATAATTGAAATTAAATAATTAATTTCGACACTGAATATTAATTTCCAACAGTCCTTTATTTAGGGATGTGTTAGGGACACTTTAGAGGAAGTGCTTTTCATTATCGAACGTGTGAATATCATCATAGCAGGAAAGGGAACTATTATAAATAAGTCGAAGTATGTCTTAGAATCCCAAGACAAAGATTAGGTTCTTTTGATGATCACTCCGATAAAGGGTACGTTAAAGTTAAGATTTTAAAGTGAGGTTGATATTCTGTTACCTAGGTCCCTTTTCGAGCTCAAATATGGTGAGGATGCTGTCATTTGAACTTACCTGACCACCATCACCATGACCTCAATGTCTTCGATGGGTGCATGCTGGAGGGAGTTTGTGAGGGTTATGTGAACGTTGTAACTTCTAGACTAGTTGGTTGAGTATTAACAGAATGTGTTGTACAACGAGAGACCTTAAAGTGTAGTAGGTCAACTAATAAGTAGTTCTTTATATAGTACGATGTCTCTATGGGTGAGATGTTCCTAGAATTACGAGTAGGAGTATAGAGATTTGAAATTCGAGAACGAAATTTCTTATTTTATGGGGAAAGAATTTAGTAATCCGTATTTTTCTAGGCATTATTTAACTGTGGAAAGTAATTGTGTGTAATATAGTATAAACTTGTTAGAATTTTAATTATGTCCAATAGAGATAGATAATAAGTAAATATTGGGCTCACATGGTACTCGAATCAGACATATATGATATCTAGGATTGTTTGGGTGGGGTAACTTAAATGACTTAAAAATTACTTAACATGGGAGTAAGATGTATTATTATTATGGACCAACTTTAGATAAATTCTTATTCTTTGAAAATGTTTTGTTTACATTGTTGTTGAATCTTCTTTTATAGGTCCTAGGTCGTTATTGCTACCCCAGATTTCGATTGATTTCATTGGAGGAATATCTCTAGGATGTAGAAGGCAATCAATGTTACTATCTACCTCTTGTTATATTTGTATGTTTCGTCACGAGTAATTCTATGGATTTTCATATTAGAGATACTCTTTATGCCAGAGTTGGTTTCATTTTGTATACGGGTTCGCTCCTTTTAGCGGTTGGTTTATAATACATTTATTTATAAAAAAAAAAAAGAGTTGGTCTCATTTTGTATGATAGTTGGATGGTATCTTATTCAATATTTTTCATCGCATTATATTTACTTATTCTAACAAATGCATTTGATTCCCACGATTTAATGTATTAGACGTGATAAATCTATTCATGAATTTTAGGGGTATCACAAGTAGGTATGTCATTTACCCTTATACTTGGATGGTGAAGGATTTAGTTACGATCTGGTAGAGTTGTTAACGGTTTAAAGATTTTAAGATATGGTTATGATTCTATGGTGTCTTGCATGTGGAAATTATACGACTTAGTCAGTCCAATACTTTGTGATGGTTAACTTTGATAGAGTGGCTTCAAACATAGCTTATGGGTGGTCTTTCTCTCCAGCATGTGGGTATTCTTGCCTATATGTGGGTTTGAATGGGAGTTTTATTCATGATTGTCTATTTCTTGCTAATTTTAATGAAGTTTTCTGTGATCATCTATGTTTTGTAGGGGTCATTCAGATCTAGAGTTTTGGTTGAGATCCTGTTCATTTTTAGTCAGAGTTAGCCCTTCACATTTGCATGCGCATATGTTTGGGTTTAAGGTGTTTTCTTATGTGGTTGGTGAGTTTTTACTAGTTTGTATGAGTTTAATGGAGGTTATAAGGTTTGATCTAGTCTTCCAGATCTATATCTACTAGAGTTGTTAAAAGGTTTTGAAGTCAGTAGTATATATGCTTGCATGTATGGGGTATGGCTCTGCAAAAACTGGAGATTAGTGTTTGTGATATAAGAGAAAAAATTAAATTTTGCTCGGGTTTGGTTTGGAACCTACCTTTTTTTTTTTTTTTGAGGAACTTTGTAAATTTAGAACCTATTGTAATATGTATTCTGAAAATAGGACAACAAATATTTTATTTATAATTTTAGTTCCTATTTTTGAATAAAGTCGCTGACGCGGACCTATATCTATAAAACGTCAGTCAATCATAGCATGTCACGTCAATTGATAATTTGAAAATAGAGACTAAAAATGGAAACGAAATATTGATTGTCCTATATTCATAATAAATATTATTTTAAGTCCTAAAATTACATAATCTATTTTTTTTTATCCCGCTCTCCTTCTTATGGGTTTAATGGGGATTTATTGTTGTTCTAATCTATATGGAGGTTTGAAGGGGACAGTTCATGATGGTTTTGAGATCTTGATTTAGTGGTTTGATCTATCTATTTAAGGTTGAAGCTTAGGGTTTGTATTAATTTTGGCATAATTCACTGCTAGTCTTATTTATTGGGTTAAAGATGCACCAAATCCCATTGACTTTTTTTAATGCACTAAGTCATTTTTCATCATAGACTATATATATTTAGACAAATGTAACCTCACATATATCCATTTTAAACCCACTTACTCTCTCTAAAAAGAAACATATAAGCCTACACACTTTCTTTCTCTAACAGCCGCACCTCCACTTCCATCCTTACCCCCACCCCGCCCCACCCGTTCGGAGACTCACCGGAAACAACCCATCGAAAAATCTCGGCGGAATATTTATCTCTCTCTCTCTCTTCTTCTATTTCTTTATTTTTTCTGCCCGCGCTAGAGACACCATAGCCCGAGCCGGAGAAAAAGAGTTTTTGCTGGAAAAAATGGAGGTTTTACAGAAACAGTAAATTTATCTGTTTCGATTTTTTCCTCAAAAAATATCGAATATGGGTGTTATTTAATAGATCTTGACGAGTAGATTTCAAATACATAAATTTTGTAGATTTTGGATTTGTAGATTTGAGGTTATGGACTTTTAAAGATTTGGTGTTTTTTTTAAATGACATAACACTGTGAGGTATTTGTTATTTTAATATGCTGAGTTGACAAAATATGACATTTGGAACTATTGATTCAATAAAAAGAACTCTTACCTCATTGACAAAAAATTTGGGACTCGATAACTATTACTCCATTAATTTATTTTGGAATTCGCTCTCTGTCTCTCTCAATTCTATGGTTTGAGATGAAGATGTGTTCTTCATTAGGTTGATGGTCGATTGTGTATTATACATGTTGTGGCTCTTTTTGCTTAGTGGGCGATGTTTCGGACGCATGGATTTTGTAGGTTTGCATGTGTTATGTGTGGATTGTATCTTTGTAAGCGTTTGTCTGTACTAGGGGTGTAAGCGGTACGGTTTGGTCGGTAAATAGTAGATACCAGTACCAAAACCAAACTCTAGATGGTAAAACCAAACCGTACCAGTTTACCACCCGGTACACCAAAATCAATACCAAAACCAAACCCCCTGGTATTTCGGTTTTTTCGGTAATTTCGGTTTTTTTCTGGTTTCGGTAAATTTTGATTTTTTCTAGTTTCTTCTGGTTTTTTCTAGTTTCGGTAAATTCTGGTTTTTTTTGGTTTCTGGTTTCAGTTTTTTATGTTTCGGTAAACAACACTAAAAGTCCCCAAAAACCAAAAACAAAACCAACCAACTTTTTTAAATATTAAAACCAAAACCAAAACCAACTTTTTCTGGTTTTGATAAATTCGGTACGGTAATTTTGGTAAATTCGGTACGGCACGGTAATTTTGGTACGGTTTTTTCTGGTTTCGGTAAATTCGGTACGGTATGGTAATTTCGGTACAGTTTTTTCTGGTTTCATAAAATTCGATATGGTAATTTCGGTAAATCATTTTTTTAAATATTAAAACCAAAACCAACCAACTTTTTTGCGATAATTTCGGTTTCGGTAAGACTGGTTTCTGGTATTTTAATATATGAAATCAAAACCATTTTTTTTCGAACCAAAACGGTACGGTACGGTAAAAACCCGTACCACTTCCACCCCTAGTCTGTACGGTTGTATATGCAGTACCCAATAATTTTAAAGAATTTAATTAGTTAAAATAAGTTATGAATTAAAATTTTTAGAAAATTTTAAATATTTATTTTAAGTCAGTACTTGAATTTTATAAATTTTCTGAAGAGATAATAAAGTTTATAAGAAATATTTAAGTTTATTTTGTGTCAATTAGAGTTATAGTTTGGTAAAAGAATGAACTTATGTGGGCTTAATTATAATTTAACGATTTAACACATGTATTATAATGACACTAGATTTAAAGGAGTTTGGGCAGCAACAGGTGGGTATAGTAATGTATTAAACCAACCGTTTGTAGTTCCTATAAAATAGGAACTAACACTTGAGACTAGTTCAAAGTTGTTTAGCAGCTCCTATTATTCCTGTAACAGTTATACCCATCTTGTATATAAAGAGTAGCAAGGCTGCCTAATAAATTCGTTCAAGAGATACCAAAAAGTTATAAAAGTCTTCTTTTAGTTTGTTAAGGTTTACATGGTATCAGAGCCGTAAAATGGCAAACGCCACTTCTTCCACCTCAACTGACATTTCCTCCTCCCCACCCACCATCAATTTAAGCCATGCACACCATTACCTCTCCATCAAACTCACAAACACAAATTACCTTTTCTGGAAAACCCAAATGGAACCATTTCTCTCTGGCCAAAATCTATTAAGGTTTGTTGATGGAACCTACCCATGTCCAAGTGATGGCAATGCAGCAGCCCTTTGTAAGCAACAAGACAAACTCATTATGAGTATGCTTGTCTCCTCTTTGTCAGAAGACACACTGCCCCCTTGCTGTTGGTTTAAATACCTCGCACGAAATCTGGACAACCCTATCAACAGCTCTAGCATCCCCCTCTGAAACCCGCATTCTAAACCTCCATCTTCATCTTCACCGCCTTCATCAAGGAGATGATTCCGCCTCCTCTTATCTCCAAAAAGCGAAGTCTATTTCCTATGAATTACGGGCTGCTGGTCATCCCATGACCCAGGTTGAATTTAACATTCATGTTTTTAAAGGTCTTCGTGCAGACTTTAAAGACCTTGTTACAACACTAATCGCTCGTTCCACTCCCGTTACCTATTCTGAACTCTATTCCCTCCTCTTAAGTCATGAATATATGAATCTTGATAACCTTGCCTCTCTCCCTCTCACTCCCTCACCCGCACCCCCACCCAGCCCGTCTCCTCCCACTGCTCATCTTACATCTCGCCCTACTAATTCCTCACCCTCCAATGGTTTTCACCACCCTTCTCGTGGCCGTTTCAACCGTGGGAGAGGTCGCGGAAATAACCGTAATTTTTCCTACCGTCCTACCTATGACTCACGTCCAAAATGTCAAATTTGTAATTGCTTTTACCATAGTGCCATCACATGTCCACACCGAGTACCTCATTCCGCCTCACCAGCTGCTCACCTCACTCACTCTCCCTCTCCACTTCCTGGCCTTCTACCTACTCCATCCTTTCCTTATACAGATTGGCTTCCAGACACAGGAGCCTCCCATCATGTTACACCCAATTTAGATAATCTTCACCATCCCACTGCATATCAAGGCCATGACACACTTCATATTGGAAATGGTAAGGGTCTTAAAATTTCTCATATTGGTAATTCATCCATTCCTCTCCATTCTTCTAATCTCATTCTCAAAAATATACTGCATGTCCCCACTATCTCTAAATCCCTACTTTCTGTTCAAAAATTTTCTCGTGACAATGATGTTTACTTTGAATTTCATCCATCCTATTGTGTTGTGAAGGATCATCGAACTCAGAAGCCTCTTCTTCAAGGCACCAGTAGCAATGGACTCTACTCCGTACCTTCCACCACCAACTCACCTCATGCACTTCATGCTGTCAAAGCGTCATCTAGCTGCTGGCACAACAGACTTGGCCACCCTCATCATCAAGTACTTCGTCAAATTCTTCATCAACGTCAACTTCCAAGCACCTCTTCTTCTCCCAATAATGTGTGCGCCGCTTGTCAAATGGGCAAATCTTCAAAACAACATTTACCTAGTCGAGTCAAGTCGTCCTCTTCTCTATTGCATTTAATTTTCAGTGATGTGTGGGGTCCGTCACCTACTATGTCAAGTGATGGACATAAATATTTTGTAATCTTTGTGGATCATTATTCTAATTTTATTTGGTTTTTCCCTATGAATCGGAAATCTGATGTTTATTCAATTTTTCTTCATTTCCAAAAGTTGGTTGAACGTCAATTCGACAAAAAAATAAAAAATATACAAACTGATTGGGGCGGGGAATTTCGCAAATTAGACTCATTTTTCGAATCTTGTGGCATTCACCATCGTTACTCATGTCCCCACACACACGAACAAGTTGGTTTTGTCGAACGACGTCATCGTCATATCGTTGAAACCGGCCTTACTCTCATGGCACAAGCCTCAGTTCCGTTTAAATTTTGGCACTACGCTTTTGAGTGTGCTGTCCTTCTCATCAACTACATGCCTACTCGTACACTGTCCAAACTTTCCCCGTTTCAAGTTGTCTATTCTCACCCACCTGACTACAAATTCCTTAAAACCTTTGGTTGTCTATGTTTTCCCCACCTTCGTCCTTACCATGCTCATAAAATGGATTACCGATCCCACCCCTGTGTCTTTCTCGGGTATACCCCTCACCATCATGGCTATCGTTGTATGCACCTTCCTTCTGGTTGCATATACAATGCTCGCCATGTTCGTTTCGATGAAACCACTTTTTCGCTTGCAGCCCCACCCATACAACCCACTCCACGTCATTTCTCACGTTCCTTACCATGGGCTCTTTCCCCCACTGTCTTGCCCCACCCGCCTATACCCACCCTCCATTCTTCACCAATAGCTCCAGTCAAACCCAACTCCCAATCTGTTACACACACTAACCCGGATGGTCTCTCACTAACTGTTGATCTTAGCCCATTACCCAAAACTATTACCACCCGTACCCATGCTATGACCCTACGCCCAAAGCTTACATCCTCCAACCATCCCGCACCCACGTCACACTCCACGCAACTCCATCCTACTGAACGAACTTGCTTCACCTCGGCCAACAAAGACCCACTTTGGCGCACAGCAATGACCAGTGAAATCAATGCCCTTATTCAAAATAACACATGGTCACTTGTTCCACCAACATCATCTATGAACATTATTGGTTGTAAATGGGTATATCGCATTAAACGGAAGGCGGATGGTTCTGTGGAACGTTACAAAGCACGCTTAGTGGCAAAAGGTTTTCATCAAGAATATGGCCTTGATTATACCGAAACTTTCAGCCCAGTTGTAAAACCCACCACAATTCGTATTGTCCTCTCTCTTGCCATTAGCAATGGTTGGCCGGTTTCTCAACTTGATGTCAATAATGCATTTCTTCACGGGTTTCAACGGCTATAGCAGGGTCACGGGGCCGCTGGCTTCTCTTCTCTTTTTCTTTCACAAGCAAATTCTTCTATTTTTCCCTTAGTGTACCCTACAGCAAGCCTAAAACAAGCCTCACTGTTTTATATCAAACCCCCACAATTCAACCTTCACTTCAAAACCAAATTCAATCAAACTTATATTTTTATAAACCTGAAGACATTGCCTTACACTCCACAACAAAAATTTTAAATTAAGGAGATTAATTTGGGTCAACATTAACGTATTTCTAAAGATATTTTTAGAGGGCAATTCCACGTGGTTTCAAGGAGGTTTAATCCTATATTGTTGGGGCATTTTATTTTCACTTGAGGAATAGTTATTGGAGGAATTCTGCTACAATTTCTTTTATGTCATTATTTTGATATTTTTTTTCATCATTCAAGGCAAGATAATTCTACTCTCTTCTCATGATTGTAAATAGTAAATTTTCAACCTAAATAGTTTTATAAATAATAAAATTTGAGTAAAAAATAATTAGGGTTTTATTATGTATTTTCATACAACAAATATTACGATTTTGCAAATAAAGAATTGAACTGAATTTATAAATTTTTTATTTAATCATGTTAGTCGATATTCAGATACTTCAATTGAACTGTGTAATTGTATAAGTTGGTAGAATTTCCCATACACTTAAATTTGCAAGTTGTGGATTTCCTTTCTATAGGGAATTTAGATTTCTCCTCTCTAATTCTCATGTAGCAATTGAGTATGTGATTTTATATTGAAAGTTCACTACATAAGTACGGGAAATATGGGGAATAAAAAAAGATGATGAATCTTAACCAACGTACCAAATAGATATTTGGTTATTAAAGTGACATTCAATTGTTTCTTTCTATCTATACTATAATACACGTACTGTATAAATCATTACCATGATTACCATATTATTAAATCCCTTAAGAATTTAGTGAGAGAAACAAACTAGTGTGGAAGATTTGGACTGCAGATTTATGTATACAATTGGAAATAACAACTATTCATCCTATGAATTGCAATACTCCAAATGTTTTACATGAACGGAATACTAAGTTAGACTTTATGGATAGTGTATGCATTATTGACCTTATGAGCGCTCGTGTATGTGATGTTGGGGGGGGGGGGGGGGGAGGGATAGTGTTTAAGAGACTAAAGAAACCGTTTGGACACTACAGGCCTAATATGAAATAGTAAGTAATTTTTCATGGCTATACTCCGAGACATGAATTTGTTTAACTCGATATAGATGAGTAGAGGGATGTACCAATATATGTAGACATAATAGATTTACATGGATAAGTGTAAATCTAATATCTATAGAGTTTGTTGTTTACCTACACGATTAACAACTTACTATTGGAATGCGTAGCTATTATCTTGTTGCGGTGGACCTGACCCGTCATATTATTCCAGGTGCTCCTGTGTGTATGACCTATTTTCCTACTCGAGCACACTATCTTTCAATCCATTTACCACCAAGCTTTCGAGATGTAAGGGTTGTACTTAAATTTTGATTTACTTCATTATTAAAGTGACATTCAATTTTTTACTTTTGTACTCACTTGTTAAAGATAAATTGCATTTGAGAGATTAGATATGTATCAATTCCTATCAGACAATATAGGTTTAACTTGGTGATGTAATTTATTCTTATTCGTTATATATCAATATTTGAGGTTTTTCATACCAATCTTTACTTTGGTTTATAATTGATATTTGTTTATCATTACATGCTAAAGATGATATATGACTGTTTTAACAACCTTTATAATTTTAATAATTAGAGTTCATCGATCTAATTATTAAAAATATGCGGGGTGCCACAATATCTATTTGGTTTGCATATTTTCTTTTAGATGAGTGTTGTGTGGTTTAGGACTTTGGTCCTTTGTTTTGTTTGTAGCTGGTTTGTTCCGGTCTGGATTGTGTGAGGCCTTCGGATTCTTGTTGTATTATTTGGGCTTAAGCCTTGTCTTGGCAATTAAATCTTCCATTTTATCTAAAAAAAAACTAGAGTAGCTGTAGGATGAAATTACACGTAAACAAATCAATAAACCATGTACTAAGCCCATGGAACACAACGTCAATGATCAACCTAAGCAACATAAAGAACTACTGTATTTTAAACATAATAAGAGTTAAATCAAGTAATTAGTTATTTCTAGTGGACCCAAAATCTGTTTTTTATAGCTTTTCTAATAAACAACTGGCTCCATGTGTTATGAAGATTTCAAGAAGAAACGGAATAAGGTCCATAAAAAGAACAACTAGAAAACGTCGTGCATCTCTTCTTGCGTTAAAATACTATATAATCTCTTTTTAAAATTTAATGCCTTTTGAAACAAAAAAAAGTGAATAAATCAAAAATCTATTTGAAACAAAAAAAATGAATAAACCAAAAGTCTATTGAAAACTAAAAAGATTATCTATTCTAGACTCCATTAATTAATCTTTCCATCCAAGACAATCTAGATTTAATTAATCTCTTTTTATCATTCTCTACTCAAATCACATTACATAATGCTACCAATACTACTACATCTATATAACATTTTTATTTCTAGAAAAAAATTAAAAAAAGTTTTCAAAATTTCAAAATTGTTTTTTATGTAAATGCAAAAAGAAAGTGGTTATAAAAACATTTTTAATGTTGTATTTAGAGAGAATTTTTTTTTTAAGTTTTAATTTATAAATAACATAAAAAAATTTAAACTAAAAATAAAAAAAAATATGTATAATTTTTATATAAAATTTGTACATTTTTACTAAAAATAAAAAAAAATATGTATAGTTTTTGTCAAAATTTTGTAAATTTTTTTAGTTTTTATTTATAAAAAATAGTTTTTTAAGTTAAAAAAAGTTTTCAAAATTTCAAAATTCTTTTTGATATAAATAACAAAGGTTTTCGGTTAGAAAAATATTTTTAACGTTTCATTTATAGAAAAAAATTTAAGTTTGTATCTATAAATGACATATAGTTTTTTAAACTAAAAACAAATAAAAATATGTATAATTTTTTTATATAAAATACGTACAGTTGTTTTGAAGCTTTTATTTATAAAAATATTTTTTATATATTAAAATTATTTAAAAATAATAAAAAAAAATTATGAAAAAATTAACCTTTTATGATGGTTTAAAAATAAGATATTGAATTTATCATAAATAATAATTTTTACAATTATCATTATATTTATTTATCGCACGTACACTAGCATTACCGTAGACTTAGAGTCTGGGACGTAGCCAGGAATATGAGACACTAGGGGCTAAATTGCGGGGGTTCGGGGGCAGGAGCCCCCGATTTTTTTTTTTGAGGTTATTTTTGACTATTTAACAAAAATAATGAAATTTATTTAATCTAATGGAAATAGAAACAAATATTTAAATGAGCATAACACTAAAAAAGATATAATATTCTATTGAATTTGTTTCGCACGGTTACAGTTAGAATTACAATTAAATAGGCTCTCTTAAGTATATTTTCCTCTTTTGGATTACCATGGGAGATTGGAGTCCGTAAAGAAGGATCACTGTGAAAATCCTCAAATATTCTTTCATCCTCTTCCGCATTGCTCTCTATCTCAATGGGTGGTGGTGGCAGCGAGGAATTTGTTGTCACAACTTTTTTTCTAAAATACTTCTCCATAATTCAATCCTATAATTAAAATTTAAACTATCAATTCAAACCCTAATTTAAAATCCCATTTTATTTCAAAACACACCACCACCATTGCATTTGAAATCCAAAAAATACCAATACAATACAAATTTATACAAATGGTTTACCCCAAAAAAATACCAATACAAATAGTTTACCCCAAAAAAATACCAATACATTTCCAAAATACAAATATGCAGTGAGTTGTTGTTAACTTTGGAATTAAATTTATCAAAAAAACCAAAACAGGGGATGAAGATGGTTTACATACCTTTAAGGAGGGAGGGAGGGAGGGAGGTGGAGGAGGGACAACAGCAGCGGAGGAGGAGGATGGATAGCCGAGGGAGGAGGAGGAGGGACAGTAGCTGAGGGAGGAGGGATAGCAGCAAGCAGCCGTGGTGAGAGTCGGGACAGCCGTGGTGAAAGGCTTTCAATGTGTTGTTGGATAAAATTTGTTGTTGGACAGCTGTGTATAGTTAGTTAGGTTAAGTTATAAAAGGTTTCCAAAATTACATTCCTTCCCTATATATTTCTAAATTTCTAAATTTATACCCAAAACTTTATATACCAATTTTTATTTATTTTTAATAATTCACTGGGGGCTACAGCCCCCACTGGGCCTCACATACCTCCGTCCCTGCTTAGAGTCATATCATCTACTTAATATCTCCACAAGGGTAAACTTGATTACCCTATATCAAATAATAGTCAACATAACATATATAAACCAAAACAAATCACAAGCTTTCGGTTCATAAGAGTTTTGCTTTTCACCAATAATATCCTAATAAGGACTTGTTACAAAAAACACATAAATTATAATTGTGCATACCGCACTTTAATATTGCAAGTTTATGATGCGTCAATGATGAAAAAATATTTTTCAAAAGCTCTGCCTGAAGTGAAGGCGTAGATAACAATTCTATTTTTCATTATTAAACTAATCATCAACCAAAACAATTTTGATTTATCATGAACTATGAGTCAAAAATATGGATCGGATATCGATTCATTAGGATAAATACTATAAGCGACATAGGAAACAAAAAAAAATTAAAAGAAAAATAATGGCGACATGAGCAAGCTTATGTATGTAGTTCTGGTAGCTTAGGAAAAACACATCAATAACCAAAATTTACGATTAATATTCTAAGAACTTCTTTACATTTAGAAAAGAGACAAATACCAAATCGTCCCTCAGACTTTTTTTAATACCTATTTAGTCCAAGCCTTTTTATTTTGCACTAAATTTTTTTTCACCATGCCAAAAAGGCTTTACCATGCCGATGGCGCGGATCTTTAAAGATAAGAGAATAAGAGACTTTTTAGTACAAAATAAAAGGCTTGGACTAAATGTGTATTAAAAAATATTTGAGGGACCTTTTGGTATTTGATCCTTTAGAAAACCTAAATAATTAGGGAAGATAAATGACTTAAGAGACCAATGTGAAATAAAATATGACGACCATTATACGTGGAAAACTATAGGACTATCTGTCTTTTTTACATTCTTATTTCTCTATCTTTTTCCTCTGATATGCTCTATCGAAGAACAAAATGGGGCTTGGACAACGGATGTGGGGTTCCGTCATTCATCCCTCCTGAACGGTAATACCCCATAATTTTTTAGAATAAAATATTGCGACATAAATGAAAATTATAATTTCGGATTTATTTTGAGAATAAATTAAATTGGGAGGATTTAAATTAAACGAGTTAAATTTTTAATTTAAATAAACATTATTCTTGAATATATAAAAAAAACTCAATTGAGCATAATGGGCTTGCTAGTGAAAAATAAAGCACACATAAATAAATTTATGGGCGGGTGTTGTTTAAATTTAATAAAAATGTCTAAGTGAAATAAAAATAATTGGGACGCATTTTGGAAAGCGTTAGAGACTCGGTTTAGTGTTTTAAATATTTAGAAATGGTCCCGGGTCATAGTTATATGAGTTGGGGAACTTTTAGGCTAGTTGGTTTATGGATTCGGGTTCATTTGGGGATCCAAAAGTTGGGTTTTAAGCCCAGCTCAGGACTAGCAATTTATTACTGTTTAAGTGGGGATAAACTACTCCCCCACGATCATTCCACAAAATCTAAAGCAAACGTTAAAGGGAGAGAATAGGAGAAGGGCCAAAAGAGAAGAAAAGGGGTAAGAAACCAAGGGGAAAATCAAGGGAGTTCAAAGGGCTTTCTTCTATGAATCTTTACGGCAAGAATTCTCTTGCTTAATTTAGGCTTTCCAATATATTTCTTGATGCATGTAATGACCCCTTTAAATTTCTTGGATTTAGGTTTGAATATGTTTGATTTGAGGTTAAACAATACATGTAGATGACTGATTTTATGTAGAAATTGTCCCAATAATTTAGGTATCATAAATCTGAAAATTGAGGGTAGAATCCTTAAGATTTTAATAGTTATTTAGGGGTATTTGAATAATCAATGTAGAGAACGTCATTGTTAATTAATGGGATGAAATTTTGATATATATTCCGTAATAAATGCCTCTTACTGTGAAATAAACCTCGTTGGAATTTAGAGATAGTGAATCGTTAAAATCTGGAATCTATAGTAAATTGGTTGGGATTATATATGTAAGTTATAAACATAAAATTCTGGGATTTCGCATGAACTGTATCTGGGTTGGAATTTGTAATGGGACGAACAAATTGAGAAATGATGTAGGGAATAAGACAAGGGGTCAATCAAACGACGTCGCATGTCGTTCGAGCGACATGCCATGTCACGCGAACGAGCCCCCAAGTTATTCGGGCGACGTGCTGGGGAATTTGACTTTTCGTTCTTATTTTTTTCCTTGGGTCTGGGTTTGATTTTTACTTACAGGAATGGGTTTAAGTTACTGGAATATAATTGGCATACCGAGATTGGATTAAAGGAAGGAATTAAAAGAGGAAATTCTAACAAGAATGATATGTCATATTATTGATAATAATTACAATTAACTAGATGGTTAAGTAATTATTTTATGAAATAGGAGTAATAACACTACACCAAAACTAGGCAAATGGTCACGACGCAAATCCCTGACCAGGCACTGTGGGTCACGGATTTGGTACGTGACCAAATCTGGCGTCACCAACTTCAGTGGTCACGACCCAAATCCCTGACCCAAAACCTGATCACGGACTGTAATAGTCACAGATGTGGTCACGACCCATATTCGTGATGAGGTTTGTAATACTGGTCATGGATATTAGCTGTGGTCATAACCCAATTAAATCCCTTTTTGGTCACGGCTATAGGTCGTAACCCTATTTCTGTGCAAATCCTAATTGTCACGGCTAGTAGCCGTGACTAGTGAATCTGTGCAAAACATTCTCACGACTTTTAATCGTGACTATTCTATCTGTGCATAAAACTTTGTCACGACTTTGGGTCCTGACTAAGCATAGTGTGAATTCTACAATGGTCACAGCTTTAGGCCGTGACCAGTTATAATAATATTAAAAAAATCCTCGAATCGAGAGGCTAATTGGTCAGTTGCTGCAAGTGCTCCTTGGGTGACCTCGAGAGGTCCCGTGCTCTCAAATCGGGGGGTCTCGTGACCAAGCATGTCACGATCCCAACCCAATAGTAGTAGGGAATGAGTGTCTTGACATGCCACCAAGGCATTCAATGTTATGGACTTAAAATATTTCTTAAAATAAATGCAACGGAAATACATTCACATGGTCATGAATCGTAAACTATTGAAAAAATGGAATTACGTCATCAGAGCTTTCTAAAAGGGAACTTCGTATATATTAAAGTATGAACGGATTACAACTTATTCCAAAATTAAAAACTTATTACTAAAGAGCCAAACATGCTCTATCTCATAAAAACAAACATTATATTTATAACAAAAGAGCTCCTCAAGCTAGATCTTCAACATAGTCCTTCTACACTCCATCCTCCAGTTTAATTATTTCCTGAAAAATCGTTATTTATACAACGTCAGCTAAAAGATGAATAAGATTTAATCTCCCAACATTCCAAGGTTTTCAGAAAATAGATACATATTCAAGTCAAAAGAGAGGGCATATACATATATGGATAGGAACTTGCAGTAAATAGATATATATTTTGAAATAATAGTATATATATCACAATTGGATAGCTCAAAATAAGAAGAATGCAAAAAATCAAATGTGATATATTTTTCTTTCAATCATATCATTTTAATGGTCAAGTACACTCTAATACCGTATTCTTCTACCGTATTATACTCCTCTAGTTGAGGGTCAATCGAACTAGTTCGTCACAACGCCTTATTTAGGGCACACCAGCGATAACCCAACTGGGAAGGTCAGTCAGTAAAGAGGTCCCTTAGGCCGAATCATATTTTCAATATTCAATATCCTTTTCAATAATCATTTTAATCGGTATGTTTATATGGACAAATATAAACATATCACAATTGAATCAATCATCGGTATCACATGAATTTTGAGAATAAAAGTAGTTCACAAAATATATATAATTTGCTTAATATTATATAATCAAAATACACAAGGAATGTCAGAGTACTCACCTAAAATCAAGGCTCGAAAATATAGATATTGAGTCTTGGATCACACGTTAATCTAATAAATACAATAAATGTTTAATTATGTATTCTAAATAAAGCCCAATTCTAAATATTGTGTTTTAATCCTAAAATATCTTGCTGAAAAAGGTTACTAAAACCATTTTCTCAATTTTTAATATTCATTCATCGCATTTAAAAGAATTTCAATTCACAGTTCTTCCTAATCAGTCAGTTCCCAGTAGAGATGGAGGGTCACAGGGGCACCACTTAAATACCATCTCATCTAGACAGAACATTTCCGAATTTATTCCCAGTAGATATGGAGGGTCACAGGGGCACCACTTAAATACCATCTCAACTAGACAGAATTTCACCGGGACTGACTTTGAAATTACTTAAATGAGATTCCATAATACGAGCAATTGCTTACAAAAATCATTTTAAAAAGAGTATATATATATTTTTCAAACAAGTTGACATATTTTGAAAATAAAATCAATTTAGATTGTTTCCAAATTTTAAGTTTTGATTAGTAAAGTCTTTAGTGTATTTTACCAGCATAACTGCTAAGTAAAGCTATAAAATACGAAATTAAAACTATAAAAATGAATTATAACATTTAAATAAAATCATACCTACGAAATGAATTCTTTCTTCGAAATTATAGAACTCCTTCTTAAGATATTTTCCAGGCTTTCTATCACTATTTCTTACTATAATTCTCAAGGAATTGGTGTGAGTTTCAAATGAACCCTAAGGCCCTATTTATAGGTTTCCAAAAGTCTTACGGTGTTGACATGTGTCTAGGTGATCAAGCATTACGGTGGCAAGTCATCGTTTGGGTGTCGCATTCCGGGGTGGTCTTGCAGTCTAACATCACCAAATGATGACAAGTGTTTTAGCTTTCTCTCTGAAGATGACATGTGTAAGGTGGAGGTGACCAGCACGTGGTGGAAAGGTGATAAGGGTCATTTCACACATGAAGGTTATTTTGGTAATTTCACACTATATATTTTTAATATTTCTTAGAGGTCCTTGAAAATATTTTATTTATAAAATAGCCCTTTTTGTATTTTTATTTTAGTCCCTAAAGTTTCATAAAATTATATTTTCTACCGCAAAACTTATTATATACCTTAAGATATGTCATAAGACTTCGATTTTATCCTATTTACGATTGATTCTTCATATTTAAAAATGGAGTTTGTTATATTGATAGCCAATAACATCACATATCTAATAATACAACATTTATAAGATAGTAAGTAACACATGAGTGTAAAAACAAACTACATACATATGAGCACATAAAAGTGGGGCCATTACAATGTGGATACGGGACCTGTGTAGGCAACTTGAAATATAGTTCGTTCTCTTAAATCAAGGGTCTCGTGACCATAGGGTCATTTCGTGCGGGTTACGTTGGTCCCGTGCGAGGTATTGTCGCCGTTCACGGGGCGTTGGGTAATTTCGCCCTTTGACGTCACGTTTTCAAGCCTAAGTCCTGATATTCTATGTTTTGGGTCGTGCTCTTAAATCGGGGTCCTGTGACCATGGGGTCAATTCATGCGGGTTACGTTGGTCTCGTGCAAGGTATTGGCACCGCTCACGGGACCGTTTCGGGGGCGTTGGGTGGTTTTACCCCCGACGACATGTTTTAGAGCCTAAGTACGGATATTATCTGTTTTGGGGAATGCTCACAAACTGAGAGACCCGGGACCACGGGGTCGATTCGTGCCGGTTACGTTGGTCACGTGTGAGGTGTTGGCACCGCTCAAGGGGCCGTTGGATGGTTTCTCCCTTTGATGGCACATTTTCAAGCCTAAGTCTAGATATTCTCTATTTTAGATTCTGCTCTCAAATCGAGGGTCCCGTGACCATGGGGTCGATTCGTACGGGTTACGTTGGTCTCGTGTTAGGTGTTGGTACCGCTCATGGGGTCATTTGGGGGGCATTGGGTGGTTTCATCCCTTGACGACATGTTTTCAAGCCTAAGTACGAATATTCTCATTTTTGGGTCGTGCTCACAAACTGAGGGTCCCATGACCACGGGGTTGGTTCGTACGGGTTACATTAGTCCCGTGTGAGGTGTTGGCGCCACTCACGGGGCCGTTTAGGGGGCTTTGGGTGGTTTCTCTCTTTGACGGCATGTTTTCAAGCCAAAGTCTAGATATTCCTTGTTTTGGGCCATGCTCACAAACTTAGGGTCCCGTGACCACGAGGTCGATTCTTGCGGGCTATGTTGGTCTTGTCCGAGGTGTTGTCACCGTTCACAGGGCCGTTTGGGGGGCGTTTCGGCCCCCCTTCAGCACATTTTCAAGCCTAAGTACGGATATTCTCTACTTTGGGCCGTGCTCTCAAATCGAGGGTCCCATGAGCACGGGGTTAGTTCGTGTGGGTTACGTTGGTCCCGTGCAAGGTGTTGGCACCGCTCACGGGGCCGTTTGGGGGGCGTTGGGTGGTTTCGCCCTTTGACGGCACATTTTCAAGCCTAAGTCTAGATATTCTCTGTTTTAGGTCATGCTCTCAAACCGAGGGTCCCGTGAGCACGGGGTCAATTTGTGCGGGTTAAGTTGTCCCATTCGAGGTGTTGGCACTACTCACGGGGCCGTTTGGGGGGCGTTAGTTGGTTTAGCCCCCCGACGACACGTTTTCAAGCCTAAGTATGGATATTCTCTGTTTTGGGTTGCGCTCTCAAACCAAGGGTCCCGTGACCATGGGGTAGATTCGTACGGGTTACGTTGGTCCCGTGAGAACTGTTGGCGCCACTAACGGGGTCGTTTCGGGGGTTGGGTGGTTTCGTCCCCCGATGGCACGTTTTGAAGCCTAAGTCTGGATATTATCTATTTTCGGCTGTGCTAAAAAACTGAGGGTCCCGTGACCATGGGGTCAATTAGTGCGGGTTACGTTGGTCCCGTGCGAGGTGTTGGCACCGCTTACGGGGCCATTTCGGGGGGGGGGGGGTTGTGTAGTTTCGCTCTTTGACGAAACATTTTCAAGCCTAAGTCTGATATTCTCTGTTTTGGGTTGTGCTCACAGACCAAGGGTCTCGTGACCACATGGTTGGTTCATACGGGTTACGTTGGTCCCGTACAAGGTGTTAGCATCACTCACGAGGTCGTTTGGGGGGGGGGCATTGGGTGGTTTCGTCCCCCGATGGCAAGTTTTCAAGCCAAAGTATGGATATTCTCTGTTTTGGGTCGTGCTCTCAAATCGAGGGTCCCATGACAACGAGGTCGATTCGTACGGGTTACGTTAGTCACGTGAAAAGTGTTGGCGCCGCTCATGGAGCCATTTGGGGGGCGTTGGATGGTTTTGCCCTTTGATGGCACGTTTTCAAGCCTAAGTCTGGATATTCTCTGTTTTTGGTCGTTCTCTAAAACCGAGGGTTCGATGACCACGGGGTCGGTTCGTGCGGGTTACGTTGATCCCGTGTTAGGTATTGACGCCACCCACGAGACCGTTTCGAAGGCGTTGGGTGGTTTCGCCCCCCGACGGCACGTTTTCAAGCCTAAGTTTGGATATATTCTGCTTTGGGTCGTACTCTCAAACCGAGGGTCCCGTGACCAGGGGGTCGGTTCGTGCGGGTTACGTTTGTCCCAAGAGAGGTGTTGGCGCCACTAATGATGCCGTTTGGGGGGCTTTGGGTAGTTTCTCCCCCCAATGGCACGTTTTCAAGCCTAAGTCTGGATATTCTCTGTTTTGGGCCGTGCTCACAAATCGAGGGTCCCGTGACCACGGGGTTGGTTTGTGCGGGTTACGTTAGTCCCGTGCGAGGTGTTCGCACCGCTCACAGGGCCGTTTGGGGGGCGTTGGGTGGTTTCGCCCCCCGATGGCACGTTTTCAAGCCTAAGTATGGATATTTTGTGTTTTGGGTTGTGCTCTCAAACTAAGGGTCTTGTGACCACGGGGTCGGTTCGTGGGGCTTACGTTGGTCCCGTGAGAGGTGTTAGCGCTGCTCATGGGGCCGTTTAGGGGGCGTTGGGTGATTTTTCCCTTTGACGGCACGTTTTCAAGCCTAAGTATGGATATTCTATATTTTGGGTCGTGCTCACAAATCGAGGGTCGCGTGACCACGGGGTCGGTTCGTGCGGGTTATGTTGGTCTCGTGCGAGGTGTTGGTACCGCTCTCGGGGCCGTTTGGGAGGTGTTGGGTGGTTTCTCCCTTTGACGCCATGTTTTCAAGCCTAAGTCCGATATTCTCTATTTTGGGTCATGCTCTCAACCCGAGGCTCCTTTGACCATGGGGTCAGTTCGTACGGGTTACCTTGGTGCCCTGTGAGCTGTTGGCATTGCTCACGGGGCCGTTTGTTGGGAGTTGGGTGGTTTCTCCCCTTGACGGCACGTTTTCAAGCCTAAGTATGGATATTTTCTATTTTGGGTTGTGCTCTCAAATCCAGGGTCCCGTGACCACGAGGTCGATTCGTGTGAGGTATGTTGCTCCCGTACGAGGTGTTGGAGCTTCTCACGGGGCTGTTTCGGGGGCATTGGGTGGTTTCTCCCCCCGATGGCTGGTTTTCAAGCCTAAGTCTGGATATTCTCTGTTTTGGGTCGTGCTCTCAAATCGAGGGTCCCGTGATCACGGTCTCAGTTCATGCGGGTTACGTTGGTACTGTGCAAGGTGTTATCTCCGCTAATGGGGGAGTTTGGGGGGCGTTGGGTGGTTTCACCCCCCGACGGCACGTTTCCAAGCCTAAGTCTAAATATTCTCTATTTTAGTCCATTCTCACAAACCGAGGGGCTCGTGACCACAGGGTTGGTTTGCGGGGGTTACGTTGGTCCCGTGCGAGGTGTCGACACCTCTCACGAAGCCTCTTGGGGGGAGTTGGGTCGTTTCGCCCCCCGACGACACGTTTTCAAGCTAAGTATGCATATTCTCTATTTTTGGGCATGCTAAAAAACCGAGGGTCCCGTGACCCTGAGGTCGGTTTGTATGGGTTACGTTGGTCCCATACAAGGTGTTGGCGCCATTCACGGGGCTGTTTGGGGGTGTTGAGTGGTTTCTCCCTTAGACGACACGTTTTCAAGCCCAAGTCTGGATATTCTCTATTTTGGTCTATGGTCTCAAATCGAGGGTCCCGTTACCACGGGGTCAATTCGTGCGGGTTACGTTTCTCCCATACGAGGTGCTGGCATTTCTCACGGGGCCGTTTGATGGGCGTTGGGTGGTTTTGCCCCCCGACGGCACATTTTCAAGCCTAAGTATAAATATTTTTTATTTTGGGTCGTTCTCTCAAACCGAGGGTCCCGTGACCATGGGGTTAGTTCATACGGGTTACGTTGGTCCCGTAAGAGATGTTGGCACCGTTAATGGGGCCATTTGGGGAGCGTTGAGTGGTTTCGCCCCCCAACAACACGTTTTCAAGCCTAAGTCTGGATATTCTCTGTTTCGGGCCGTGCTCACAAACTGTGGGTATCGTGACCATGAGGACAATTTGTACGAGTTACGTTGGTCCCATGCGAGATGTCGGTACCGCTCAAGTGGCCGTTTGGGACACATTGGGTGGTTTTGCCCCCCGACGGTACGTTTTCAAGCCTAAGTATGGATATTATCTGTTTTGGTTCATGCTCACAAACCGAGGCTCCTGTGACCACGGGGTCAGTTCGTATGGGTTACATTGGTCGCGTGAGAGGTGTTGGCACCGCTCACGGGGCCATTTGGGTGGTTTTGCCCTTTGACGGCACGTTTTCAAGACTAAGTATGGATATTCTCTATTTTGGGCCGTGCTCTCAATCCAAGGTCCCGTGACCACATGGTTGGCTCCTATTAGCTACATTGGTCTCGTGTGATGTGATCGCTCCCCTAAAAGGGTTGTTTGGGTGGAGTTAAGGGGGTTCACCCTCTAACGGGACGTTTTCAAGCATTAAGTGTTGTTTTTCTCAAATTATCATCATATTCTCAAATCGGGGGTCCCATGACCACGCGATTGGTTCCTGTGAGTTACATTGGTCCCGTAGGAGGTGTTCACACCTCTCATGGTGCCATTTGGGGGGCGCTAAGGGGTTTCGCCCTCTAACGGCACGTTTTCAAGTATTAAGTGTGGATTTTCTCAAATCATCATCATTTTCTCAAACTAGGGGTCCCGTGACCACACGATCGGTTCCTTCAAATTGGTCCCATGAGAGGTGTTTGCACCTCTCACGGTACCGTTTAGGAGGTGCTTTTGGTCTTCGCCCTCAAAAGGCATGGTTGGTAAGAAAATCTAATAAATCTTGGCATGGGAACACTAGAACCGTGATCTGAACGCTCTGCAGAGTTTTTTTCTGGATCGTCTTTGGACTAGCGAAGCCATGTAGTCTCCCACGAGTGAATCCCTGACTTGTTACAAATATAGGAAGTGTTCCCGTTATTGATTTTAGATGGTGGAGTTTGATTTTGTTGATTAAAGTGAGCGGTAATGTTTGTAAGGGATTAATTTCAAGGTGTAGGGAACTCAACATTATAAGGTGGCCTCATAGGAAGATTAAGAGAAAGTTCCCCCACCTGTGAGGCGAACTTGCAGCTCCTACATGTGAGAGAAATTGCTCTTAATCTTCCTGTGAGGTGATGAGAATTCTCCTGGTGGTTGTTGGTTGGAGCGTTGCTTCCATTACTGCCCGACATTATCTACAAAAATAATAAAAGTTAAATGTGTATCTATAATAATAGATGCATAATTTCAAAGTTCAATACCAAAATATAATTAATAAAATAAATTTTTTGAACATAATCCACCTCGTCACGGTAAGACTTTAACAAAAGTTCAATGTGCCTAATCTCTATCCATTCTGGATTTATTTTTAAAAACATATGGATTTTTTCACGTGGCCAATTAGGAGGAAGCGTATCTATAGTGGATGCATAGATGTCAGCGACATGAACTCAAAATCTCATCCTCTTTATCCTATTGGCAAGAGATATTGACGTGTATATGTCGTGAGACGTCACAGTATTCGTCAATGCTCTTTGTACGCAATTCTATCCATAATGGGTGAATTTTTTTTGGCCTTCTCTAACAGCGTAAGCAAGGTCAGTGCTCTATCGGGATTATGTACGCAAAATATATATGATACAACTTCATCCCAACATTGTGGCAGGGAAAACAGAATAGGATCGAACAAGTACTCTTGTTGAAAATGAACTCCACGATTTACAAGGTAGTTAAATTGTTCGATCTTCCTATTCCCATATCAATAAACCGGAGTACCCACTGTATAAGGATCATTAATGAAAGAGTTATGAGTGCGGGCCAATTGCAAACTTTCATACTCTTATTTCCATCGATTATCCTCGTGACTCATTTTTCCTGAGAAAAATGAACAAGGGAGTGAATATGATTCCTATAAATAATGGCTCTAATGAATTTCTAATTAGTTATTACGTACGAGGGCATGAATATCGGGATTTACATTGAGTTGAAACTGACATTTCTAAAGACATATTTATGTCGGGATTTACTTGCATAAACCTGTCTTGTTCGTTTAAAATTTTTGATTCGTGTCAGTGGGGTAAGAGAGTTAGTATTTTAAATAGAAGTTAATTTTTATAAATATTAGGTTATTTTAAATAGAGTAACATGTATTTAATTTGGGTATTTTTCACATTTCAATATTAGGGTTTATTTTATTTTTTATATTTTCACATTTCAGACTCATTTGGGTATTTTAACCCCACACATACATACATACACATAAGCACACATAGTACATACAAATTAAATGAGTAAACACACACACACAGTACACATACACACACATACACACAGTACGCACACACATACACAAATAACCAAATGAAAAATACAAAAAACTAGGGTTTGAGATTACCTTTGAGATTGAGAGAGAGGGGAGCCGAAAATTTGGAGAAAATCGCGCCGGAGAGAGGGAGAGAAATATTTGGAGGGTTATGAAATTTTTGGGGGAAATGAAAAACAGACCTGGAATTTTTAAGTATAAATATAATGTTCACGGCTTTAGGTCATGACCCCATTATGTGACCCCTTTATTTATTACACGTCAGCGTGGAAATGAGGACATGGTCATGACCCAAAGCCGTGACCACCTAAAATTTGTGGTCACGAACTTAAATCGTGATAACCTCATCGTGAAATGTGGTATTGGGTCACGGATGTCGATCGTGTCTCGACCTGACCAAAATTGGCGGGAAGCTTGGCGCCATAATGGTCACGGCTGGGTCAGGGCCCAGATCCGTTATGACATTGAGTCAGGGCCAAGATCCGTAACCAAGGACAAGAGCACGCATGACCATGCAGAGGCATGGATTTAGTCATGGCTATTTGGGCTATGGTCACGGTTTTGGGTCGTGACCACCTGGTCACGGCTGTGAGCCGTGACTCTCCTTCCGTGACCAATTTTGGTATTTGGTGTAGTGTAATTTATTTGATGGTAAATTATTAATTAAATAAAAATGTTGTGAATTTTAGTTGGACTTTTTATGGTAATTATTGAGTAATTACTGATACATATTATATGGGATAATGATATGTACTATTATGTATTTGTGTGGACATACCAATATTCGTGAACTGTCCTATTGGCTCGGGGGTTCATGCGTTCGGACCGGGTACCACACGTCGGCACAGGTGGACTTGATGTTGTGTAGGTCATACAGGTACTACATGGAGGTGCCATTTACGAGAGGTGGGTGTTGTCGCTAACCCAGCTAGGGATGGGCCGTGAACAAGTATCCTATGTAGGGATCACCCCCAATTTATGTGTGTTTTGTGATGTCCACTTAGGATAAGAGATTCCTTCGAACTTGCCGATAGAGTATGAATTAGACACCAACGGTAGATGCCTTTGTGTGTCAAATATATGAAATGACATATATGAATAATTACCCGAATTTGAATTAAATAAATTTAATTGTCTAAGAATGTGGACAATAAATATACTTTGACCCGATAATGCATAATAGATGTTTATGTCTTATCTATGAAACTTATGATATTGGGATAAATGGGTGTTAGCAATTAAATGTAAGAATTAAATCTAAATAATTAATTATCAATATATTCATTTTTATAAATATGAGACAATGTCATAATTCATTACTTGGTACGTATTGGGATGTGAATAATATCACACTTAGATGAGGGGTGAGGTGTTATATGCATGTTAGTGACTAAGGGGGAATATTTACTTTTCATCCACTGTATTATTGCATCATAAATTAATTAATTTAATTCTTTTACACAACGGGATTTGACCCAAATTTAAATGTCCTCACCCCCCCCCCCCCCCCCCCCCAGGTTGCTTCTAGATAGGGATAGCGGAATTGTTGTTATACCAGCCTTGCAATCTCTCATACTTATCATTTTTCAGATTTATTAACTCTAGAGTTGGTTCTCTTCTGCCAGGTTTAGTTATTTTATTTGGAACAATTGTTAGGGCATAAGACCTAGATTTATTTATTTATTTACTTTATAGTGGAGTTGTGATTTTTCTTGTTGTTGGATTTATTATTTAGTTAGTGTTGGTTTAGATTTAATTATTGTCAGGGAAATATTCATAAAGTTAAAGTGTCGACTTTTAAAATAACAATATTTATGTTACGTTGTGCTGAGAATGGTATTAATTGACAGACAAGCCCCATCTTCAGCTTATCGTGCCTGGTCAACCGTTACTTGAGAAAATGGGGGTTGTTACAGTTGTATCAGAGCATGGTTCTAGTGTCCTTAGGATCTATATTTGAGCTCGTTACGTTATGCGTTGTGTTCTTTGATTTAGAGCCCTATGATTAGTAATCATTGTATTCTTCGCGAGTCATTATTACCCGTTCAAGAAAGGGTCAGTTTCGGAGAGATATCCATAGAGACCTTAGTGTAGGTCACTTGTTAGATTTGCAAAGTTCGAACAATCTCGTGACTAAAAATTTAAAGGAAGACATTTAGAGAAATAAAGGGAGATGATAGTGAACAATGGTACCCAAGAAGAAGTTAGTTCATCCAGATTAGTAGGAGCGGCATATGGTAGTAAAGGTCCATCGCTACACTGGAAGAGCGGGACCAATTAATTAATCATTAGTTTTGGGTGAACATCGAGGAGATATTTTCCCACTCATTTTTGAAATCATAAATATAGAAAAAGGCGGAGAAGAGATTTAATATTTTTATATATATCGTGTCAGCAGGGCAAGATAGGTGATCGTAATTTTTAAAGGACCCGACAGTTTGGGGGGTTCCAATTGAGTAGCCTATGTAATATATATAGGATTTTTTATGGTCAGAACAAGTAAGGCCGATAAGGCCAGGACCCACAGTGAGCTGGGCATTGGGTTACAGATAAATTTAATTGCAGAGATAGGGACTAGCAATAGTATCAGGGATAAAGGATGTGTTTTCCCCTACTTTAGAGTTTGTAGGATATGTTTTGTTGGATATGTGGACTTAGTGTTCATTCGGGCCTTATTAATACATCGGAGAAGTTGGACTTCGTATTTGGGATAGTGTTTTACATTGGTTCTCCATGGGTGAGAAGGGGCATCTTAGGTTGGTAAGTAGATATATAGAAATGCCTACTGAGAGGCTTTTTCTTATTTTAGGCGTAATTGTTAAGCTATGTCGTAGTAAGATAATTATCTCGCGTTGAAACCTTCCTATTTGTGTTAAGTCTATGAAAAGCGAAACGAATTCGTATTTTAAAAATATTTGGCTCCTTTAGGAGTGTTAGGACGTGTGGTAGTCCCGATTACATGATGAGGTGTATGATCATAAATAATGTTATTATAATGATGATGTCATTGGAAATGGACAGTAATAACCTTTACTGGAATGAGTAGGTTTGTGAATCCATATAAATTGATTTAAACACATAAATAGACTTAGGTCCTGGACCGACAGAGCTGCATAGAAGTTTATTGGGAGGGTTCCTTGTTTGTTTTTTTCTCACGAGATGTCCCACGGACAAAAGTATCAAATTTTGAGAGTTGAGAGAGATTGGATTCTAGGACATTTTTGTTATTATGCTTGGTACTGTCATATTTGTAATTTATCTGGCATTAATGTTTATTTTCACTGTAAAAGATAGTGAATAAATTGTGACACCTTGAGTTTAAATATGGTTAAATGGGCGACAATAGGCCTGGAGAGCCTTATAAATTAATTGAGCATACTATAGATGTGGGTATGGGATTGACGGATCTCAGTAACCGATAATGCTATACAGTAGTGTATCGGGAGGGTTCCTTGTTTGGATTTCGCTTGCGAGACATCCCACGCATGAAATTTGCAAATGTGGGGAGTTGAGAGATGTTAGAACTTTGGGAATTTTGGGTTATTGTTCTTAGTATAAGGAAATATATAAATTTATGAGGATTTAGTGTATCCCTTTGGCGATATGAGACTTTAGTTGACAATGGGCAAAAGTAGGAATTTATATGATTACTGCACACATTTATTTTTACTTCCATTTTCTTTTAATCTTGGACTGATTGATCTCAATAACTAACTAAGACATACAGTAGTGTATCAGGAGGGTTTCTGTTTCGATTTTGCTTGCGAGACGTTCCACACACGAAATTGGCAAAAGTCGGGAGTTGAGGAAAGTTGGATACTAAGATCATTATTTCATTTTTCATGTACATATGTGGTAGAATACTTGATATATGGATATGATTTGTATGAATGGTACAAATTAGATGTATATGCGTCATTCACCTTAGTTAATGTTATGTGTGGGTGTGTATATAATGTTGAATATATGAACACCCCAGTGATGTTATGATAGCCAAGGGTGAGCCATTTCCTTGACCTCATGGGATATGGGGGTATGGACTAATTGAGTATAAAACTTGGGTTAATGACGTGGATAAAAATACAAGGTTAGGCTTTAGCGAATCCTGAGGACGAAATTTCGTTATAAGGGGAGGATAGTGTAATACCCCGTAATTTTTCAGAATAAAATATTACGACATAAATGAAATTTATAATTTTAGATTTATTTTGAGAATAAATTAAATTGGGAGGATTTAAATTAAACGAGTAAATTTTTTTTAAGTTAAATAAACATTATTCATGAGTATATAAAAAAATCAATTGGTCATAATGGGCTTGCTAGAGAAAAATAAAGCACACATAAATAAATTTATGGGCACGTGTCGTTTAAATTTAATAAAATTGTCTAAGTGAAATAAAAATAATTAGGATGCGTTTTGGGAAACGTTAGAGATCGATATAGTGTTTTAAATATTTAGAAATGGTCCCGGGTCATTGATATATTGGGGAACTTGTGGGCTAGTTGGGTTATGGATTCAGGTCCATTTGGGGGTCCAAAAGTTGGGTTTCAGGCTCAACTCGAGATTATCCATTTATTAGTATTTAAGTGGGGGTAAACCACTCCCCCACTATCCTTCCACAAAACCTAAAAAAATAGTTAACGGGAGAGAATAAGAGAATGGCCGAAAGAGAAGAAAAAGGGCAATAAACCAATGGGAAAATCAAGGGAGTTCGAGAGGCTTTCTTCTACTAATGTTTAAGGGAAGAATTCTCTTGCTTAATTTATATTTTTCAATATATTTCTTGATGAATGTAATGACCCCGTTTAATTTATGGGATTTAGATTTGAATATATTTTATTTGAGGATGAAAAATACGTGTCGAGGACTGATTTTTATGTAGAAATTGTACCAACAATTTCGGTATCGTAAATCTGAAAATTGAGGGTATAATTCCTTAATACTTTGATAGTTATTTGGGGGTATTTGAATAATCAATGTAAAGAATGTCATTGTTGAGTAATGGGCTGAAATTTTGATGTAGATTCCCTAATAAATGCCTCTTACTGTGAAATAAACCTGGTTGGGATTTGGAGATAGTGAATCGTTAAAATCTAGAATCTATAGTAAATTGGTTGGCATTGTATATGTAAGTTTTAAGCATAAAATTCTGAGATTTCACATGAAATGTATCTGAGTTGGAATTTGTACTGGGATGAAGAGATTGAGAAACGTTATAGGGAATAAGACAAGGGGTCGCTTAAACGACGTCACATGTCGTTCTAGTGACATGCCATGTTGCGCGAACGAACCCCCAAGTCGTTTGAGCGACGTTCTGGGGATTTTGACTTTTCATTCTCTTTTTTTTTCCCTTGGGTATGGGTTTGATTTTCACTTACAAGAATGGGTTTAAGTTATTGGAATAGAATTAACATACTGAGATTGGATCAAAGGAAGGAATGAAAAGAGGAAATTCTAACTAGAATGATATGTTATATTAAATTGATAATAATTACAATTAACTAGATGGTTAAGTAATTATTTTATGGAATAGGAGTAATAATTTATTTGATTGTAAATTATTAATTAAATAAAAATGTTGTGAATTTTAGTTGGACTTTTTATGGTAATTATAGAGTAATTACCGATACATATTAAATGGGATAATAACATGTATTATTATGTAATTGTGTGGACATACCAATATTCGTGGACTGTCCTATCGGCTCGGGGGTTCGTGCGTTTGGACCGGTTACCACTCGTCGACACAGGTGGACTTGATGCTGTGTAAGTCATATAGGTACTATGTAGATGAGCCATCTACAAGAGCTGGGTGTTGTCGCTAACTCAACTTGTGTCAGCGCTAGGTATGGGTCGTGAACAAGTATCCTGCGTATAGACCGCCCCCAATTTATGTGTGTGTGACACCCCGCCTAATTAATCCCGGGTGATCAGTCCTAAATCAAGTTACAACAGGTTTCTCATTTGGTCCATTCTTAGCATCACCATCGTCTTATTAAATTACTAACCACCTAAGTGAGAAAAATAGACTGGTGCCAATTTTTATCTTTCATTATTTAAACAAAAAACCCATGCGGAAAATAAAACAATATAACAATCACAGATAACTTAGAATCATCCACAAGTAAAAATAATTAACCGAATAAACCATCGGTCCAAATAATAAATCCCGTAAAGACAAGAATGAACTCCCAACAAGTCTAATACAAATAAACGGAATGTGAGCAACATGCTCGAATAACTAATCATGAATTTCTACATTAAGAATGAAGAATGAGGCGTCTATCAAAGCCCCGCAACATCCACATATGCTGCAGCAACGGATCCCTGGAATTGAGTCAAGGCTGGCGTCCCTGTGGCTGGACACCTAAAAGGGTTTTTAAAAGTTTTTATAGTAAGGGTTAGTACCCAAAACATTTGAAAAACATTTAACAAATGATTAACTTGCAGTAATAAATAAATATGCATGCTCTTCATATTTTAGTTAGTATCGCACTCTCTTGAGGACTTCCTTACCCCTCCTCTAATGTATGCTACTAACGCTTTAATTAAATTACCTAGTTATTCATCTCATGACTAGATAATTAACAAAGTTCCTTTATACCCACCCTACTCTAACTGAGTATGTAGTGATTATGATTTTTAAGTTATTAGTAACATCAACTTAACTAAATCATTTCCCTTTTTAAATTCATATAACTTCTACACTTGTTATACATGTGAATTAGCTCATATTTTTCATTAATAACCCGTATATAATTAATTATCCAATTATATACTTATAATCATATTTCAGCATTCACAATCATACTGTAATATTTTTAAAAACTTGCATCCACCCGAGTAAAATACTCACAGAATGTAAATTCTATAAAGTGCTATCCCACTAGGTACAATCACATAACCTAGTTATCCCAAGTCAGAATTTCACACCAACTTGATAAAAATAAATAATTGGAGGCGGTCATATTCCTTCCCTGAAAGTGAGATGTCCCTTACCCATATAATGGACGCTATGACCTCGGGAATATACTCACCCTACTCCTCAAGCTAGGGGATTCATCCACTACGTGCAACCTCCCCCTATAGCACTATAGTATAAAATATCTAATCACTGATATTAATGTACACACCATATATATATACTATCACATCCGTATAAATATAAAAGTCCCGGCTATACCGTGCGGTAAATCCGTATCATAAGCCTATTAAAATTATTAAGAGTTCATGGTCCAACTCTAAATATTAATTAAATTGCACCTTAGTTAATTAAGTTACTTTTGGTGTCGCCCCCACCATAAATTTGGACTTACTCTCGTAGCCCAAAATAAATTTACCCGAGTCGAAATCCCCGATTCTAATTTATTAGCCTCTGTCTAATTAAATTATTACATTTCGGTTTCGCTCAATCAACAATCCCCGGACTCGACAATAGCTCCGTATTTCATCATGACGTGACAACCAAATTTTTTCTGCCTCAAAACTTAATTAATTTATTTACAATTAATTTGATTTAAACTCATGTATTTAATTTCTCAATAATTAATTACATAAGATTTTTATATGAATTTCCCCTTTTATATAACTAACTGGCAAAACTGCCAAATTCTGGCGACCGTCGATCGATCGACCCGAGACCGTCGATCGATCGATAGAACAGGTCTTTGTCTTCTTCGCGAAGACAGGGCAGCCATGGACGGATTTTCTTAAACCCTAATTTCTTCTAACATGAATTACAAGCCTTCTTATCACAAGTACACATTAGAAACCTTATTAGGATCCCCCAGAAAGTCCACAACAATCATCAATTCGTCCATAAACTACTGACTCATAATTTTGGGGAAAAACCTATCTTTATCCTTACACACATTTACACCCCAAATTTCTTCATCAAACTCGTTCTAATTTATCCGGATATCATTCTAACAGATACACATCAATATTCCAATAACATATTTTTACATAAATCCTCATAAATTCTGGCAAATCAGATTAATATTTTCTTTTTTCTTTTTTTCAAAACCCCATGTTTATGCCATGAAACCCCAAAACGAATTTTAATTCATTACATCACACAAATATGAATTGAAAAACAGATTTAATACTATTGCAAGTTATTCACTTGCCTTAGGTTTCGTAGTGTCTGAATTTGCGATGGATTCCAAGGTTGAAGATGACCTTTGTTGGCTCTTTTGAGATCCCCAAATGGCTTTGGCTGCTGCTAGGGTTTCCTAACCCTTTAATTCTTTTCTCTAATTAAGCTCACCCATGCCCTTACTTCTTTTTATTATGTTAATTACCCCAATCCCGTTTTTTGACTAATGGGCCAAGCCCAAGTGACCTAAATGCCCCCGAGTGCGCCCGACTATGTCTAAAAACGTCCCGTGACCCGTTTACTACCCCCGGGTACAGTTTTCCGACTATCTCGGCCCATCCGGACTCAACTGTACACTCAGAATTTGCATCCGAATTAATTTATAAAAATACTTATCCCCCACCCAATATAGTCTATACCGACTTCCGGATGTGATAAGTACATACCTCGTCATTAATACTCGAAACGACGTAATTACATTATTACTATTCACTTAGTAAATAAATTTTCCTAAATATTAACCATTCAATCCCAGATTAATATTTATATATTATTTTACCATAATTAATTCATTAAATTACAACACACTAGTAATTTAAAATTTCCGAATTAATTAAATTTTAAATGTTCCAAAAATACGGGGTGTTACAGTGTGTTTTGTGATATCCACTTAGGATAAGAGATTCCTCCGGACTTGTCGATAGAGTACGAATTAGACACCAACGGTAGATGCCTTTGTGTGTCAAATATATGAAATGACATATATGAATAATTACCCAGACTTGAATTAAATAAATTTAATTATCATAGAATGTGGACAATAATTATACTTCGACCCAATAATGCATAATAGATGTTTATGCCTTATGTGTGAAACTTATGAGACTGAGATAAATGGGTGTTGGCAATTCAATATAGGAATTACATTTAAATAATTAATTATCGATATATTAATTTTTATAAATATGAGACGATGTCATAATTCATTACTTGGGACGTATTGGGATGTGAATAATATCACACTTAGATGAGGGGTGAGGTGGTATATGCATGTGAGTGACGAATGGGGAATATTTATTTTGCATCGACTGTATTATTACATCATAAATTAATTAAGTTAATTCATGCACACCTCGGGCTCTGACCCAAATTTAAATGTCCTCACCCCCCTGAGGTTGCTTCTAAATAGGGATAACAAGATTGTTGTTGTACCAGCCTTGCGATCTCTCGTACTTATCAGTTTTCAGATTTATTGAGTCTAGAGTAGGTGCTCTTCTGCCAGAGTTAATTATTTTATTTGGAAGCATTGTAAGGGCATAACTCTAGATTTATTTATTTATTTACATTATACCGGCATTGTGATTTTTCTTGCTGTTGGATTTATTATTTAGTTAGTGTTGGTTTAGATTTAATTATTGTTAGGGAAATATTCATAAAGTTAAAGAGTCGGCTTTTAAAATAATAATATTTATATTATGTTGTGCTGAGAATGGTATTAATTGACAGACAAGCCCCATCTTCGGCGTATCGTGCCTGGACAACCTTTACGTGAGAAAATGAGGGTTATTACATGAACCAACTCTCTCTCTCTCTCTCTCTCTATATATATATATATATATATATATATATATATATATATATATATATATATATATATATATATATATATAGACACACACACACACACACACACACACACACGAGGGTGTACTCGTACCAATAGCACGGTGATAAATTTTATCCCGAATATTTATGGTTATAAAACACTCATACCTGTATCGATGGGACTCTAATAAATCTGCTCTTGAGTATTTGTAGTTATAAAACACTCACACTCCGAGGTATGTTATTATTCATTTGACACATTTTTAACACTACATATGAACATATTAATATCACTTTAAGAAACACTTAAAAATACCGATTAAATTCTTCAAAGTATAAATATATGTGAAACCAAAAAAAACAAATATATGTAAAACAAAAAAAGTAGAGAATGAGAGTAATGCAAACACCACTTAGGTATATGCATAAATAAAAATTCAATAAAAAAGAACCACCATTTGAGTAAAGATGGAGGGGGTATATTTTTTTAAAAATATATTAAAATTGTATAAGATATTAAAATGATAAAAATTATATATTTAATCAATTTTTGTGTATATTTTATTTTCTTTAATGATTGTAAGAGTCCTAGGAGAGGTTTTTTTCTACTTTTTGTTTACAATTAATTTTTTTTCTCCTTTTTCTCCTTTTTGTTTAATTTTGATTATGGTAGGAAGTAAATTACAATTATTCAATAGCAGGTTTTCTAATAAAGTTATAATAATAAAATTTGGCAAAATTTTATGTAAATAGACTTCGAACTGATTTTAAAATATTCAATAAATTTTGAATTATATTTTGAAACAATCATGACACGTCCATGAATTAATCGTGCCTCTGGCACTTTGTGTGTGAAATACTAATTGAATGTCTTAATAGATTATGTAATTTTAGGACTTAAAATAATATTGATTATGCATATAGGACAACAAACATTTCGTTTCCATTTTTAGTTCCTATTTTCAAATTACAGGGACACATGGCATGCTGTGATTGGTTGATATTTTATGAATATGGATCCGCACCAGCGAATTTATTAAAAAATTGGGACTAAAACTATAAATAAAATATTTATTGTTCTATTTTCAAAATACATATTCCAATAGCTCCTAAATTTACCAAGCTCCATGTCTTAAATACAAATTCGATATATTTTTCACGCTAATGCATTTAGCATTATAAAGTTTGAAGCTATTACAATCTTGTCAAATTTTTAATTTGTTCTCAAAAAACATGTGCGTCAAGCTTATAATACGCTGGCACATTGAACCTACAAATTTAAAGCACTTCTCATGTGAGGCAACATTAACAAAATCCCCATACAACACTCCCTTTAACTAAAGTGTACCAACTTGTTTAAAAAATAAAAGTGTACCAACTTTTTATTACCGTAGCATATATTTTTTTGGCCTTATTAATGTGTTAAATACATAATAAATGATATTTATAATTCACATGGTTTCAACTGAAACACCACTCAATGTATGTTTGATACATTAGTAGAATTACAGAAAAAGATCACGAAAAAATTTCCCCTAAAATTTTTACTTAAATAAGTTTGCTAATTAATTTCTTTACTCATCAAATTAATTAATAAAAAAATATTTTCTTATCAAATTTAATGCACAAAAATTGAGTGAAAAATTGATATATCATAAAATATTAAATATAGAAAAACATTACTTTGTATATTTATGACGCAATAAATTAAACGTAAAAAATAGAATAATAAAATTATTTAACTACATTTTCTAAAGAAAAAAACTTATGTTAAATATAATCTATAAGAAAAAAATCATTAGTATGTATAGATGAAGTGACATTATACATTGAAAAAATGAATAGATGAAGTTCAAATTACTATAGGACTTACCCACCGACTGGAGCAATGTTTAAAGAGTGATTGTAGGGAAACTCTCGAATTGTGATGCGTCAAATATGTATTGGTTAATGCCACTTGTGCAAATTTACAAACACAAAAAATCATCCAATATCTGTGTGACACATCAACGGGTTTGAGTTTTATGTACAAGTATAAGGATCTCCCTAAAATTATTTATGTTTAAATTGAGATCAAATAAACCCGACATTCCGTTTCTTCTGTACAGGTAAATTATATATATACACAGTACAAAAGAAAAATATTATTAAACCGAAAACCACAAAACCCAATATTCAGAAGACAACTTAATAGAATAAAAATCTAATGACATGAAAAAATTGTGGTGAGTGTAAGAGAGACCTTTCGTACTTCCTCATCTTCCTAGAGCGAACCAAGAAAGAAACAAAAGATGTACATTGAGCCATGTTGCCCAAGCATTATACAATACTTAATGTAGAAAGGTCTAGTTGAAATTGACAACGATGGCTAGTTCGTCACTACAATCCATAGCAAAACTACTACAAACATTATTAGAAACAAATAATAATAAAAATGTAATTCAAAAACTAAAAAATATACACGGATCTTCTAGTCTCTGTAGCCCCACCACTGGTTTCTCGGTAAAAATACTTAAAGGAGTGGGAAAATGGTCATTATTCAAAAAAAATATATATATAAAAAATTAAAGCATTTATTTTGGCCAAACATAATCATAATTACTCGTAATATTCTTTATTCGCATATATGTAATTAGGGGCCTAACTGAACCGTTTATATGAAATCATTAAAAGATATTTAATAGTTGAATAATGATAGACTCCCCGAAAGGGAGTTATCGATCCAATACCCAATCATCCTCACCCTTAATTTCATAAATGTCAAAACAATCATGACTCTTAATCTATTTTTAAAAAATAATACATTATATCTATACACTTGTGATTTATTTTAAACAAAAACTAAAAGATATTTTTTTAATTTTGACAAAAGATTAATGAATAACTAGAGTTATGGTTTATTTTAAAGTTAAATAAATTTTATATTAAACTAATATTTAATGGATCAATTACCAAAAAGTCATTCGAACATTTTTTAATACATATTTAGTCAAATCCTTTTTATTTTGTTCAAAAAACTCCTCAAACAGTAATTTAACCAATATTCTCTTATTTTTACAAGTCTGCGCCAACGGCACACATTTAGTGTTTTTATGTGATGGACGACTTTTTGGAACATAGTTTTTTTTATTTATGTGGTGAGGGACCTTTTAATAGTAAACCTAATTTTTTTATTTATAAAAAAAATTATTTGTTTTAATTTTAATAATAAAAAATCTATTTAATTTGATGTCTTAGATTCGCGATTGATTAGTGCCGCTAGCGCGGATCTACATTCCTCGAGCAACATCATTTGTTGAATGTGGATCCGCGCCACCTGCTTAATAAATCATGAATCTAAGACATCAAATTAAACAGTTTTATATTTATTTATTAAAGCTGATTTTATGTATAAAAAAAACTCATATCGTGCCTTACCTAACACAATTTAATTGATATTAGATAGTACATAAAACTGATTTTATTAAAAAAAAACACCCCCAAAAATGTGTTAAAACTGATTTTAACTAAAAAAAATTATGTCGTATTTTAATTAGGTCATGTCCGTATTTGGTAAAAAAAAAATTATCGCATTTAATTGGGTCGAATTCGGGTTATTTTAATTTAGTCATGTCCATGTTCCTTTTTTTTTTAATAAAATATTATTTTTTTATATAAAAACTACAGAGGTAATAAATAAAATACTATTTTTTTTATAAAACAAACAATTTTTTAATTAAAAAAACAAATAAAAAAGGAGCTTTTGCATTTGGTTTGGAATCAGGAGGGAGGAGTCGGTAAGTCTATGAAAGCTTTAGCATGAAAATATAGTCACAAAAAATAGTACCTCAAACCTCCAAAAATGGTACGTCAAACCTGTTAGGGCTTGAACTCCATCATGATCCCGTAGATCCAAACCTCCAATAATATTCATTTATAACTTAAACCTTTGCCCATTTCACCATGAATTTACATCAATGTAGTTGTTTTGCATTGCTACATAATTTTTTTAACCTAACCTGAAAAGCGTGAGTAATAAAGACATCTACAAACAATATTATAAAGATAATCAGTCATTAGGCATCGAAAATATTAAATACAGAAATGCAAAAGATGCTCCATGTTAAACTGCAAAGTGTAAAACCCATATTTCCTTCCAAAAAAGGCTAAAAATGCTTTATTTAAAGAAAAAACTATAAGCTACATCTTTACATCTATGTCTGTATTAAACTGCAAATCCCATATTATGTTAAGAATGAAGAATATATAGATATTTTTTTAAGCATATAGCAACAAAACAACTCATCTTAAACGGATGCCCTAAACTAATGGTAGCAAGGATAAACCTAAGCCCAGACGAACATAACATAAACAAGCCAACTATTGAATCGCCACCCAACTGTTGAATCGCATCCCAATTGTGTAACGTTGACCTTCACAGACGAAGGGACTACTCTGGATCACGTGCGATAATTTAAACCCCGGTATCATATGGCCTTCCTCAAAGGCTACCAGAGCCACTACTTCAAAACAGTAAAGTCGACGGCTACCACAGCAATGGATCATGAGGCTTTGATGTTTGGACAATACCACCACCAACCACTAAACGTGATATACAACTGTTAACTGTTAATAGATCAAGCAAAAGCATAGTTTCAATTTTCAAATGTGAAATCTGAACATAATAACTGTTAACATCTTCATGGGGTGACGTTAACAACTGTTAACTGTTATAATATACAAAGTTATAATATACAAATGTCGGATATACAAACGTCAGATATACAAACTTAAAACATCAAAACAGAAATGTCATTTCTGGGATGATGATGATATAAATGACATGTTAGAACTGATGAACAATGATTAACATTTATTAAAAAACTTATTAACAAAGATGGTATAGTTCAAAAGTTATATTGATGACATGTTGGAGGTTGATGAACAGTTATTAACATAGATGATATAGAACAGATGTTTGAGAAGATGAACATGGTTCAGTTATTAACAAAGAACATGTATCAGTAAATTGATTTATGAGAGAGTGACGGTGGAGCTCGGGTGAGAAGTTAAGTGAAGCAGAGCAAATGTTTGAGAAGATGTTGGAGCTCGGGTGATTCACTTTACCATTGCGGGAGAGAGACAGAAATGGGTATTGGTGGGTAAAAAAATTGTGAGCGGTAGAGTGAGAAATGGGTTTGCACAGCACTCGAGGTATGAGGATAAGGGAAAATCAAATGGGGGAAATTGGGAATTAGTAAAAGAGGACATGGCTCAAGGTCTCAACTTTCAATCTCACTACATGAATCGTTCAAGAGTCTTAGGGTACGTTTGTTTGCCAATGAACAAAAGAATGGACATGATTTATCTCGATAAATTTTGTTTAGACAAATTTTACCTAGGTAAATTTACATGAGGCTATCAAACAATCATTAAGTGAAATTAAACAATCCAATTAATTTATTTAAAAACAGTTTTTACATTATATTCAAAAATGTTAAAAAATATTTTTACAATATTTTTATATTGCAATTTTTTTAAAAAATTATAAAACATTTTCTTGATAATTTTTTATAATATTAGAATCAGTTTTTAAAATATTACAAAACAATTTTTAAATATTCACAACAGTTTTTTTTAACTATTTAAAATATTTTTTTAATTTTGTTTTTAAAATTTAAAACTGTTTTTATATTATATTCAAAACATTTTTTAAAATTGTTTTCTAATATTAAAAACAGTTTTCAAAACATTAGTTTGTAAAACATTTTTTGAACAATTTTTTCTAATATTAAAAATTGTTTTTAAAATATTACAAAACAATTTTTAAACAATCACAACAGCTTTTTTAAACTATTTAAAACAGTTTTAAATTTTATTTTTAAAACTTTAAAACAATTTTTACAAGGTTCTAAAAAACGCGAGGCGTGATTGAGGCGTGGAGGCCAAGCTTTAAGCCTTAGAAGCCTAGGCGGGCCTGGGCGTAAAAAGGCATTTAGGCCTTTTTAACATATTTTAATATTTTTTAAGCATAACAAGGCTATTAAAATACAAAAATTGCACAGATCATAAAAATATATATGAATATATGCAAATTAAAATACTATTTGATTATTTTGGATGAGATAATGGTTCGGTTTGTAAACAAATTCTTTAAAAGGCGACGTCGTTTCACTAAATCATTATTGTTTTTATAAAAAAGTGTGCCTTAAGGGTTTTACCAAGAATAAGGCGTGAAAAGCGTAAGACGAGGCGTTTCTCCCAAGCCTTAAGCCTAGGCGGAGCCTAGGCGAGTTTTTTAGAACAGTGAGTTTTTATAATATATCCAAAACAGTTTTTAAAAATGTTAAAAACTTTTTTTACAATATTTTTATAATACGGTTTTTAAAAAAAATTGTAAAACATTTTCTGAACAATTTTTTCTAATATTAAAAACAGTTTTCAAAACATTAGAAAATCATTTTTAAATATTTATAACAGTTTTTTTAACTATTTAAAACAATTTTTAAAATTATTTTTTAAAACACTAAAACAGTTTTTATAATATTTTCACAACAGTTTTTAAAAATGTTCAAAACAGTTTTTACAATATTTTGTTAATACGATTTTTAAAAAAATTTGCAAAAAATTTTCTTAACAATTTTTTATAATATTAAAAACAATTTTTAAAACATTGTAAAACAGTTTTTAAATATTCATAACAGTTTTTTAATTATTTAAAATAATTTTTAAATTATTTTTTAAAACATTAAAACTGTTTAAGAAGTTGGCAAATTTGCCGGCAAATATTTTCCACTCAAATAGGTAAGCAAAATTTGCCCACAGAATGTGTATAAAATGTGTTGTACATTGGCAAATAATGCCTAGGCAAATTTTGCAACCAAACAGCCAAAATGTGGACAAATATTTTTAATTGCCAACTTTTTGACATTTGCCTAGGCAAAAAAGGACAACCAAACGGACCCTTAGATTCAAATCCCTGAGAGTTAATCTCAGACATGACAAAAACAAAAAGTCCCTCCTCCTTTATTTTATATATATATATATATATATATATATATATATATATATATATATATATATATATATATACAGAAAGTCCCCCATAAAGATTTCTTATTGTGCAGATCTCGGTACATACTATTTTTTTAAAATAGTAATAAAATGAAATTTTTTATGAAATTTCATGGATATGATGTCCACTCTTAGAAGATCATCTCTAATTTTTTTCATAAAAAAACCGTTGATATAAGGTGATATGAAAAAAATGGTATACATATTCATTTCAACCGTTGAAATATTGGGTCGGCATCAGCCACTTTATTGATTGAATTTTTTGATGAAACTTCATGGATATGATCCTCTCACCGTCGAGATCATATCCATGAAGTTTCATCAAAAAATTCAATCAAAAAGTGGGTGGGATGATCGTTAACATTTCAATGGTAAAAAATGCATATTTATACCATTTTTTAAGATACCACCTCATCTCAACGATTTTTTTATTGAATTTTTTGATGAAAAAATTGGGAGATGATCTTCTCACCGTGGAGATCATATTCATGAAGTTTCATAAAAAAAAAAAAATCATTTTTTTACTATTTTAAAAAATTGGTATGTACCAGGGTCTGCACCATAAGGAGTTCTTACAAGAAAAGAGTCTATCTCTCTCTCTCTATATATATATATATATGGATCAAATATCAAAAAGTTTCTCAAATATTTTTTAATACACATTTATTCCAAGCCTTTTATTTTTTACCAAAAAGTTCCTTATTCTCTTATCTTTAAAGGTCCGTGCCAGTGGCATGGTAAAGCCTTTTTGGCATTGTGAAGGACCCTATTCTCTTAACTTTAAAGGTCCGCACCAGCGGCATGGTAAAGCCTTTTTAGCATTGTGAATGACATTTTGGTGCAGAATGAAAAGTTTTGGACTAAACTTGTATTAAAAAAATTCAAGGGATTATTTAGTATATGCCCCTATATATATATAGAAAGAGTCTCACATAAGGACCTTATTTAAGGACCACAATATGACAAAACTTATACCTTTAGTAAAATTCTATTTTAGACCCCAAAACCTTTAGAAAACATTTTTAGAGTACTAGAGCTTTAAAAAAAATCTGCCAAATTCCGACCAAACCCAATTTTGGTATCAGAGCCAAGATGACATTTTCCGATGTTTAGTAAAAGACTTTAATGCCCTTGGAATTTATCCCCCGCATTTATAAAGATATTTTTGGAAACCATCCAGACTACCAGCCCGTACCCATAACCGACTTAGACCTAGAAGGCTGCTTAACCTCACATATAGACGATTGTTCACACGTTGAACATATCCCTGCTAAACACGCAGACAGTAGACAAGTCACTGCTAGTGCTATTAATAGTATATTAGACCAAAATAATTTTATCCTCCTTATACTAAGACAATTATTTAAAAACATCCAAACCCTAGATACGGAGATAAAAAATCTCTAAAACCTTAGAAAAAATAGATAGTCAAATCCCAATAGACCTTGTACAAGTATTACAAGACATAAATATTAAGACTAATAACATAAAAGTCCTTAATAAAAAAATTTCAGACCTTAAGATTCTAACTAGAAACCAAGAAAGTGAGTTAGTCAAACTCATTAAGGAACAAGCTAAGCTTATCCATAGACTAGATAATTAACTTCCCAATGGAAATAGTTAGATCAGATTGGAATGAGGTTTCTGGAAACCTCTCTATTCAGACTTTAGCAGATTTTTTCCAAAGAGTTCTAGAAACGATAAATGACGATAGATTTTATTATAAGATAAATGAAAATGAGATTGCTAATGCTTCCAAGACGACAAAACTTGTACTAGAAAGATTAAATTTAATCTCGACATCAATAGCAGCCTCTCAAGACTATAATAGTAGCTTTGTTAGAGACTCACAATTAGACTTAAAAGCTAAGGCAGAAGGATTAACCACCTTCTATACAAACTTTTTTAAATTTCAACAAAATTTAGCAAATTATTTTAACAATATAGAAGGCCATAACCTATCCAAAATAGATAGTATGATTAATGAATTTAGACTAAACATGGACCAAGTTAAAGAAAAACTTGAAGAAATTATTAATGGAACTAAGGTTTATATATAATAAACCTTCCCAAGCAGAATTAGACTCTCCTTTTATTCTAACACACTTAGATAAAATAGACAAAATCGTAGAAATCATATAATCTATAATAACACAAGAAATTGTGCAGCACCAAGAAAAAGATAATGAAGTTAAAGACTACATTGCAAAGATTAGTAATTCTCTTAAGCATAATGCAGATATCACTGAAAATGCTAGAAAAGAGAATAAGATCTTTAAAGAAGAAATCCTTAAACATATAAAAAAGACAAAAGGATTATTCAGACTCTTTAGATAGAATTGAGAAAATCCTAGAACGAAAACAGGTGACTACCTGTAAATTTAGAGAATCCCCTCCCATAAGAACTATGGAAGGAAATACCATAGATAAAAGAATTATAAATAATGGATTAGATAAGAGCAGTAAGATAGCTAGCCCTATCCCAAATATTGGGCATAGTAATTTTATGCTCCAAAGACTTAAAGACTCATCCTCCAATGTTAGAACATGGTGGAAGGAAAGAAACTTCACCAACCCTCTTTAATGGAAAGAATGGGGTGAAATTGACTGGAAGATTGTAGAAGATTCCATACACAATGGATAGCTTTCAGCAGTGAGATACACAGACTTGTTTAAAGAAGGAGCCACTCCCAAGACTCCCAATTATAACATGACTTACAATTGTAAGAATCATGTGTTAGAAAAGTCATATACTGAGCTTCAAGTCTTTAACTCAGACTGGCTAAAGATAAGAGGAACTAATAGAAAATTCCAGTTCCTAACCTTTGGACTCTTTCAAGAAAGAATCCAAGGATTACATAGACCGCAAAATAATATTAACATATTATGCTGCCTAGTAGATAAAAGATGGAAAGATTTTGAAAAAAGTCTTATTGGGATAAACTATTTAGAAATGTCAGATAATATAGGATAATTTAATGTCATTCTGGCATTTACAGTAACCGTAGACACAACCAAACATTTTAAGTTAATCTTATATGCTAGTGGCTATGAAGACTATATTATCCCATACGCTAATATAAATATAGAAATCCAAAGCTATGTGAAATTTTCCCAATTCCCCTATGAAGGAATGCAATTGGGAATTCCTAGTGGGAGACTTAATGAAGAAATACTAGTTGGAACTAATAACTCAGACTATAATCATAGTTACAGTATTACGAATACTGGACCTATGAAATAAAAATCCAAGACCCTTTGGCAATTGCCAGAATTTCAAGAAACTAAGACTATACAAAATAAACCTATGTTTATTAATCAAGACGAGATCACTGAAAATGTTACTATCCAGTTTGGTCCCCCTAAGATTTCTACTAAAAGCCTCCATACTGAAGAAATTAGATTTAGAAATATAGGAGAATCCATAATCAATGATCCTTCCGAAAGAGAATGCAGTAATAAAGCTAGTGCAAGGTTACTAAGGCAAGCTCCTGTAATTAGACCTAGAAGATCATTTGAACGAAAAGACTTAGTTAGAGAAAAAGCTAGGATCCAAAACTTTCGACGTGAACCCTCAGAATTGGACATGAAGATATTTAAAGAACATCTTAAGATGAGTCATTCCGTTAGATTTCAAGACAGAGAAAGATTTAATATAATAGCCCAAGGCCGCAAATTAAAATTAAAAGAATCTAAGAATATTAAGGAACTTCTTAGAAACCTAAGACTAATGGAAGAAGGAGAAGAAAGAATAATGCCAGCTACGGAGGTAGGTCCTGGTAAACAAGAAATAGGAACCAATAGTAGGCTAGATGATGCTCATAAACTCTTTAGTAAACCAATAGGAATAAATATTCCTATATACTCAAATACTCTGGCAAAGACCAAACCAGATTACATAAAAGAATTCCCAACTAGTGATAAGAGTTTCACTCATGTTAAGATTATGGAAAGTCAAGTCATAAATCCAGTAGGGATATACCTTAATCTAGACAATGTCCAAGATAAGAACAAAGAATTAGAAGAATGGCGCATGTAATGAACAATGAGATGCAAGTTCATGTAAGCAATAAGCTGAGGAATCCATTAGAGGAATTGCAAAAGATTATTTAGATAGTATAAGACATGCTACAGATGATGAATCCCTAGCTAAGATTGATAAGATGAAAGAAAACATAGAAGAAAGATCAATTGAAGTATATATTCAATTGTTTACTTCAGAATTCATTGGAGTTGGGCATTTAGCTCAAATCAATGAACAAGACATAGCAAAAACTAAATTAGCTCTTCTTAGTATTTGCAAATTAGATAAGATCAATGAATATAACAATAATTATGAACAACTATATTACCAAATTAAAGAACTTGGCGAGACCTTAAAAGATGAATATTTTAGAAAGATACCAGCTATTGGACAAATCCTAATTAATAAATAGAGGAATTCGCCAGGAGTTGCTAGAGTTAAGAATAACTCCCTGGGTGAAAGAATCAATTTTGCCAAAGACTATATCATATCTAAAAGAAGAGATATAAACCAAGGAATATTAATTGAAGAAACTTCCAAACAGATCCCTCCAATCAAATACGAAAGAGACATTGCTCAAATCCAATGGGGATGTGGTAGTGAATCTAAGAAATTTAAAAAGAAACTAGAATGGAAACAAAGAAAGTTTAAGGCTAGAACTTTAGGTGTCCCAAAGAAATATAGATTCAGACTATCTACTACCTTTAGAGATAGGAACTCTAAAATTAAGAAAAATAGATTTAACCAAAGAAGGTATTTTAAGAAGAATACCAATAAACATAAGAATGTTCCTAATTATAGAAAAGTAAAAGATATAGATCAATCTAAGACTGCTACCAAAGAATATTGGACTTGTGGAAAATAAGGACACTTTGCTAAAGACTGTCCCAACAAGAAAGATAAAAAAAGGTATTAAGATTATTAATAAAATACTAGACTATGCAGATCAAGAAGGATTAGATATCCTATATGCTATAGAAATATCAGACATAGAAAATGATGATAATACTAGTATCTATAGTGCATATACATATAGTGATTCCAAAGACAATAATAGTGATACTGATGAGTATGAAGACTCTCAGCACACTCTAGACTTATATATGATGCAAATTGATCAAGATGATCAAGAAAAAGATTATGTAGACTTTGAAGAAGCTTGGTATAAATGTATATTAAGCCCCTTTTTGAAGAAAAGAATGACTGTTAGTAATCCCTAGTTACTAACATATATACCTAGATGTTATTACGATGCTAAACATTATTGACATTCAGAATGAAATGTAGCAAGAAAGACTTTAGATGTGTAGAATGTTTTGATACTATACAAACATAATTGTTTATGGTTTGTGTTATTTGTCAATTACACTACCATGGAGACTATTGGAGAATTATATTTAAAGCAATTTATACCAGCCAGTATGATTCTCAAATAGACCAAGATATTAAAACATATTATCAAGACATTGATATAAATATAGCTAAAAGATTACAAGAAAATGAAGACTTAAAGGGAAAAGGAATTTCCTATGATTTAGAAGAATACTGCTCAGATACTAGTACAGAAGATTTAATACCATTAGACTTTGTAGATAAACCTCAAAAAGGAATTTCTATTTTAGAAAAGAATAATTTAGGAATTTCTACTAAACCACATGCTTATTTTGTAGAAATGTTTATACAACATAAAGATTATCCTAAACGACTTGCATCTTTTATAGATACAGGATGCTCGCAGAGCATTTGTAAGGCTAATGCCTTTCCCAAAGATTATTTTCTTGATAGTAAGAAAGATATACATGGTAAGGTAGCTAATGGAGGCCCATTTACCTTATATTTTCCAGACTATTCCTATTTACTTTAAATTAGGAAATCAGACTAACAAAACTGTTAATCACCAGTTTTGGATAATGGATCCTCGCCCTAGTTTCATAGGAAACATAATATTAGGACAAGACTTTATTAGTAAATACCATCCTTATACTCAGTATAATGTTAAGATATTAATTAGAGACAAAGAGGAGTTTAATATTACTGCCCCCTAATAGATCACAAGACTGCTTTTGACCTTATGCAGGTCAAATCCAATTATAGACCAATAAAACATCAGAGTTCTTCAGGTGAGCATGGTGGACCTAGACCTAGAAACCAATAAGAAGTCGTAGAAATAACTAAACCCTTACATAAAGAATGTAAGTATCCAGACCAAAAGTGTTATAGGCAAATAGCGCTTATATAACAAGACATTTTAGATCAAGCTCAACAAACCTTATTACAGGCTCAAGCTATATCCAAACAAAAAAAATAGATATGGAAGTAGAAAAAGAAAAGATTAGGCAATTAGCAGAGCCTACTTTAGGAGAAAATTTCATTGCTAAGTGGGACAAAGATCAAAATTATTGTGGAATTATCCCTATTAACCTAGATGCCACTATTAATGGTGGAACCTATAAGAAAGGATATTCACAAAAAGACAAAGAAGAATTCAAAAAAGATATAGATGAAATGCTTAAGCTAGGCATTGTTAGAGAAAGTAAAAGTAGACATAATAGCCTTGCTTTCTACGTTCAAAATGAGTCAGAACGAAAGAGAGGAAAAAGTCGTATGGTCATAGATTATAGACACCTTAATAAGAATTGTGAATTTGATTATTATAAGATACTAGATAAGAATAATTTAATTAGTTTGATTGAAGACATAATTATATTCACCAAGTTTGATTGCAAATCAGGCTTCTGGCAGATAAAGATGCATCCAAATAGTATTACTTGGACGACCTTTAATATACCCCAAGGCAAATATGAATGGTTAGTAATGCCATTATGATACTTGAATGACCCTCAAGTATTCCAAAGATGTATGGATAATATTTTTAGACCATATTCAGAATTCTATCTCGTATACATAGATGATATTCTTGTAGAAAGCAAGACTGAGATATAACATATAGATCATCTTAAGAAGATCATTTTAGAATTAGATAAACATGGTATTGTTATTTATTAAAAGAAAATGCAATTATTTTAGACTGAGATAGACTTTGTGGGAAGGCATATTAATAAAGGAAAAATATCCTTAGCAGAACACATAACTAAAAAGATTCTTATGTTTCCAAACCAACTCAATGATAGAAAACAATTATAATCATTTTTAGGATTGCTAAATTGTGTTGCAGATTTTATTAAAGACCTTGATTCAAAAAGACAAAGCCTAACCTCCAAATTAAAAGGTATAGACAAAACTAATCCTTTTAAATGGACTAAAGATGATTTTGAAGTAATAAGACTAATTAAAGATGAAGTCAAGAATATCCCTTTACTTGAACTGCCTAATGTAGAAGACCAATTTATAGTAGAAACAGATGCCTCTGATAAACAATGGGGAGCAGTATAGTTTGCCATTGATCATTAGAAAAAAAAGAAGAAAATTTATAGATATAGTTTTGGAACCTTTACTGATCCAGAAACAAGATATACAGCTCATGAGAAAGAATTTTTAACCTTAATAAGGGCTATAGAAAAATATATGCTATTTCTTAGACCTAAACATTTTACTGTTTATACTGACTCTTCTTATGCAGTAAAATTCAGAGATTTAGACTTATCCAAATCAAGGACTAATAGACTTATTAGATGGTAGCAATTGCTTAATGGGTATGACTTATCTATTATACATATTAAGGAAAGTAAAAATACCATTCCAGACATCATATCTAAAGAACCTATGTTTGTTAACACTAATGTTATCTCTTATTTTGTGTTACAAACAGAAGATCTAAACATCATGAGTTCCTCTGGAACAAATAGATTGAACAAAGAAGACGTTGCAGACTATCTTAGATGCGTAAGACCAAATGTTGGTGTAACACAAAGATAGACTCATATTCAAGACTCTCAAGAAAGACCAATTCTAGAGAATTTTGATGATAACTTAATTTCTCCAGGAAAATCTAGACATGAGATTATTTCTTAAAATAGACTTATTGGAAAGATGTATTTTCCCCAATATAGACCTGATCAAAGATATCCAGGCTTAATAAAATTTAGACGAGAATTTTCAGATGATGAAAATAATCTTATAGACGCTATATGATGGAATGTAAAGAATAAACCGTGGATAGAATTTAAACAAAATTTGGTAGCTATTGCCATATTCATGAGAACTCAAAGACTTGCAATTACCCAACTTAGTGGTACAGCTATTCCCAGACCTCAGACTCAAACTTATGCTCCGACTCTTGGAGAATCCTCTAAAACTAGACCTACTGATAATTTTTATCAGAAAAAGACTTTTAAGACTAAGATTATTATACCATTTGTTCATAATAATCTCCCATCATGAGAGGTCTTTCAAAAAGAAACTAATAGAATTATTAATCATTTCAATATGTTATTATCAGAAATTAATGGAGATGCCTTAATTATTAAAGGTTTCTTCAAAGACGTTCCAAAAATACATCTTTTTGGAAAATCAGAAATGGATCGTATAACTTTACCAGATCACAGGTTCATTGGACTCGTCCATATAAAAGATGTTGAAGACTCTATTGCTCTTGGGAAAATTATCCACGAGCACATCAAAAAGGTAAATAACTTCCTTCCCCTATTTTCCAGGATATATCAGATTGCTCCAAGTTCCTGTAGATGAATGAGAGTTGAGGGATTCAGACTCATTAGATTTTCCAATTATTCATTTGAAGACGTGGAAATTCTATCCGAAGATAAAACTAAAGACCTAATTGTTGATAAGTCCAAGCTACAGATAGCCCAGGCTATGGAGACTATAGAAATCTTGGAATTATTAACAAACTAAGACAGATGGTACACATCGTACTGTAAGAAAGACCTTGTAATCCAAGCAGATGAGTCATTTAATGGAATGCTCAAAAAGGAAGCCAAAGAAATAGTGGAGATAGCTTTGTCATCCAACATCAGAGTGGTAGGCCTGATTGATGAATATTTCAACAATACCCTACCAGACAAAGACGAAGCAGAAGAAGACACAGATGGGACATAAAAGGGTCCTAACCTACTCGATGAATTACTAAAAACTGAAGACTCAATTATTTATACCTTACTTTTAATAAAGCAAAAGGATTCCTGCCCCACATGGGCCACTAGACTAAAGAAGACGAAGATGTAAGATTCCCCAATTATCAGAAGATGACAAAAGACTTTTTCATAATTATTATTAGAAGATAAGGGTACTTTACTTTATGTAAAGATATAATCGTAGACTTTAAATAATTGTATGTTCTTAATCGGTTAGCTTTTAGCCTCTGATAGCAAGTCATATGTAAGAGCCCTTCGGCTATAAAAGGACATTAGAGTTGTGTTGTAAACCATCAGGGAGAAGGTATCAAAAGTTAGTGAGTGAATTTAAGAGTTTAACATGTATATGAGTGAGTAAACCTCTCATAGTTAGGGGAGAGGGGAGAGTTTGTATTTACTTATGAAATGCAATAAAAGTATTTTTCTTTCCATAATTCTCTTATGTCAAGTTGATATTATTCTCCAACTACTTCTAACCTTCTATTCATATAAGACTATTGTGTAGAACCTCTGGTGTAACACGTAGGTGTTATACCGTTGAACAACCGTTAGGTGTCGATTTGCCAAGAACCGTTAGTCAGGTGGGCATTAGGCGTGGTGGCATATATGCAGGAAATGGGTCCAACACCAAACTAGTGGATTGAGGTATGACGCATAAAGAGAGAGTTGCAGGAATCCCAGACCGGAGAAGAATAGTAACAAAACTGAAGAGAATAAGGAAAGAAGATAAAGATATTGCAGACCAGAAGGAAGGTATAAAACTCGAACCAAACCCTTAACTATTTTAAATTTTACAGTTAAAATATCCAATTACTCATATGAGCTTACAAATCACTAAAGACTTTTTAGCATTTGTTAATCAAACAAACCCGTACTTAACAAGAGAAATCCAAGAGTGGACTCTTATAGACCCTAAAGACAAAAAACTTATAGAAAATTCTTTAACATATGTAGGTGGTACTTTCAAATATATAGATCAGATTATTAAGTGGTTAGTACGTGAGGTACCTAGAATAGGAAATAATTAGAACAGGGATCCGTGATCTCTTTAGAAAAAAGATAAGAACTGAAGAGTTCGCAGAAGAACTATAAAGACGGAAAAAATATCAAGAATACACTAGAATACTTGAAGATAGTATAGACGTATTAAAATATATTAGATGCAAAAGGTTAGCTGAAACAAGAGATATTTTAATTAGATTAAGAGGAATCTGTCCTCATCTTAAAGATGTAGAGACATCTGCCCCTAGAATATATCATAGATTTTTATCATCCTATGGTGATAATGATTTAGATGAATTTATAGAAAATGACATAATTAATATTGTTAATAAGATATAAAGAGAAACTAGACTAATAAAACCTCAATACCATATATGTTATTTAAGACTAGAATATTTTCCGTCAAGGCCACTTGTAATTTCCAGACTCCCTGAAGAAAATATTTATATAGATAATCCCCGCTATTCTGAATTCTAGTACGATAGAGACGGATGAAGCCGGAGAAGTAGCAACTCCGAAGGTTCTCTTAGATTCCCAAATTAATTAGATAAGCTTAAAAGATGCTAGAAGTTATTGGGGTAGAAATTTCTATTCCTAAAATATTATAAAAGACAAAGGTAAAAAAGACAAAGTGGTCTCCAGTTAATTTTTGGATGGTAGCTGGTTCGTAAACTAGGTCCGTACGAGAGCCGGACTCTCTCTCTCTCTCTCTCTCTCTATATATATATATATATATATATATATATATATATATATATATATATATATATATATATATATATATATATATATATATATATGTTCAATTTCTCTCTACTCCAATTGATTAGAGTTTTGAAAAGGTTTAAAATGAAATTTCTAGTAATTGTGGATTAATGATGGATTGAGGGTTTGTGACTTCATATGGACTATTGTTTTTGTAGGGGACGTTTGCAATGGTATGGTTTGACAACATGACAATGATATGATGATTAGTGGCTCATGTGGTTAGAGTTTTCAATTGAGAGATGGTGACAATAGTATTGGATAGTTCTGTTAGTTTGGGTGATTATGCCTTTAATTTCGGCATTTTTAGGTCCCGTATAGTGCATTTAGCCTAAATTTATCTCATATTTAAGCTACTAACCCTTTTAGTTAATATTTCATGTTTTTTGTATTTCTCTTATCGTTTACATGTAAATTATGCAAGTGGATGGAAGAGAAAAGCTAGAACTGTGAAAAAAACACAAAATGGAGAAGTTAAGGGAAATTTAGTAATTTTTATTCAAAACTCGAAGGTGGAACCAACTTAGAAGTTGAAGGTCTTGAAATCACGATCACATTGGAAGAAACAGAACCCCAATCCGAGCTACGGTTAGAAAGTTACATGCATTTGAAGTTAGGAAGAAAGTCTAAAGGCAAAACTGTAAGTAAGAGAAAATCAGGCAAATAAGGCAAGGCTTGGTAGAGATCCTGAACGGACCGGTTTGTTCAGGAAAACCAAATCGCCCTAAGGGTTCGATGATATGTTCGATTCATCTAAAGGGTTCGGTCCAAGACAAAATTTTGTTATTTTCCATAAATTCTAGGATGAAGAATTGGAGTTTATCTACACTTCTTTAAACGAATTTTCTCACTTTTATAAACCTATTAGGGACTCTTTTAAACATATTATCATTAACTTTAAGGCAACCTATCATCAATAACATATTGGAGAACCATTTTACATGTGTTTACACCATTAATTCAATAGAGGATTATAACTTTTTTAAATTTTCTTCAAGTCTCGATTCTCCTTGCATACTTTACGTTCTTCAACCTTGGTAACTTTAAATTTCATTATCTTCCTTATTTATTCATCATGTTCACATGCAAATCAATGAAATCATGCATAGAGATTAATATCGTATCTCGCTAGATTCTTAGAGAGTTGGAGAGCATGAACCGAACCTAGGTTTTGATGTTAGATATAAAATTCGATGTAATTGTATGTTTAATTATTAAGGTTTCATATTTTATTGAGATTAACATAGTACATATCTTAACTCCATTTGTCATAAGCAACCGGGGTATTTAAGAATATAATATATGTATCAATAATCTTATCATTCGCGTTAATTTAGTTGTTGACTAAATATTGTGCGGAATAACATCCTTATATATTTAGTGCTTCGATTTAATTAATGTTCTTGTTCTAATTAACTACATATGTGTCGAGAATTTTATATTTAGAGGAAATACCTACGGTTCGGGGAATTGGATCCTAACTCCACTTTTCCTACATTGTTTTCAAAACTAAAAATTCTAGTTTCTTGATTTCTCTTAAATTAAATTGCTCTTGTGCATTTAAGTTTTCGTAGTTAGTATCAAATCACCTTTTCTTTTCTTTGGAGATTTAATACCTATATTTTAGAAGCCTACCTTGCTATCGTCAAAACGTTTATCATCATATTCCCTGAGGATTCGATCCCGACTTATCGGGTATTACTTGACCGGGTTGCTTGTACTTGAGCCATAGGTATACACATATCATACACATTCTACGTCGTATCAAGTTTATGGTACCATTTTCGGGGATTAGGTAGATGCCTAGGTTAGTCAAATTGATCTAAGAATTTGGCTCTAAATCCTAAAAAGCCAAAAAAATAAAAAAATAAATCCCAAAAATTCAAAACAAATTAAAATATCCAAAAAAATAAAAAGAAAATAAAAACATTTTCTTGAAGCCTTAAATGTAAAATACTTAGCCCGATCCAAAGCCCGAGCCTATAGTCAAATTTCCTCCCTCTAGTAATAACACCCCAAATTTTGGCTACCACCTCCTACACCGAGTAGTCACACCACGAGTTGAACATCTAGGAACTCCGATGAGGATATTAATTATTTAAGTGCGAGTGCGATGTCGAATAACATTAGTTTCGGAACGAGAGAGGGAGTGATGTTGTATCGCCCTATAAGAGACCTCTTGTACTCGGAGCGAACAGTCACTCTGGGAAATGTGGGGCAATTCCATTTTAGGAATGGGTGGATTCAAATTCTCCCACAATTTCTCGATATGGAGACGGAGAAGCCTTATATCCACACTAAAGAGTTCGACGAGGCGTGCGAGACTTTTAATGATGAAGCTCACACCCAGGACGTATTATGTCTCAAGATTTTCCCCTTTTAACATAAGGACAAGGCCAAGACTTGGCTTTGTACTTTGGCATCGAACTCTATCAGTATGCGAAAAGACGTGTAACCTAAATTTCTCTAAAAGTTATTTCCCACTCATAGGTACAACTCTATTCGGGCTCAAAATTCAGACTTTTAAGCAAAACGATAATGAGCCTTTTGATAAGTGTTGGGAGAGGTTCAATGAGTTACTAAATATGTGTTCAGATCATGTCTTTGAGAAGTAAAGACTCATCTCCTACTTCCATTATGGGCTTAGCCTAAGCTCAAAGAAACTCGTTGAAATAATGTATCCCAGAGAGTTCTTTGGGTTAGATGCGGACGATGCGGAGGCCCACTTTAAGTGTCACTGGGACCACTCAATCTTGGTACACATAAGATCTGAACACCCAACCCAAAGCTAGAATCACATCCACAGATCCTTCCGCGTTCGGACCGTATCACTTTGACAAGGAAGCCGAGTTGAAGATCCAAATTAATCAATTAGCTAAGAGGCTAGTAAATGTGGTATAATATATAGAGAGATATATATCCAGACCATCTCGAATTTTATAAGAGGAGAGTTTCACTATTTCTGAGGCGTTACATTTAACGAAGGAATGTTCGGCGATACCCGCCTACAAAGTTATGCTCCAAGATTAAGTTTATATGGTGGGATATTATAAGGGTAATTTTAATGACCCTCATGGGAATTATTTTAATCCCTCATGGTGAAACCATCCTGTTTTTTATTATTGGCAATCGAATGTGGTGATATACCCAAATTAGCACATTGCCCAACAACTCCACTCCCATCTTACCAGAAAGTGCCACCCATGCAAGCACATCCTCTTGCTCCTTATGTGATTCCATAAAGGAACATTCTCAAGAACACTCTTTCTCCATTCTTGCAAACTCAATCAATGATAAATGCCCAAAATGCTCAAAATTTTGTCGACTTAAAGGCATCGCTATCTAAGTTGCAATCTTCCCTAAGTGTCCAAGAGAAGGGAAAGTTTCCCGCCATGTCAACAACCTCTCCAAGGTTAAAACTATGTGAGCTCTACTCCCGATAAAAATAAATAGAAATGTCAAGCAATAACCACTCTACATAGTGGTAGAGTTTTTGACTTATCACCTCCCTCACATGACGTGCAAAAAGACAAGGAGGTTTCACCCGGCATGCAAGAGGCCGAAGATGCCTCCTTGGAAGAGAATGAAAAAGATGACACAGTTAGTCCCGATGTGGTAGTAAAACCCCCTATAGCCACACCTTAACCTCAATGGTTGGTCCCTCTTCTTCAAGGGACCTCCCGCGATGACATTCTAGAAGTGCTAAAGCAAGTGAAACTAAACCTACATTTTCTTGAGGAGATTAGGCAAATTCCCACGTATGCTTAGTTCTTAAAGGACTCGCTCATGGTGAAACGTAAATTAAAGGTAAATAAGAAGGTTTTCTTAGAAAAAAATGTGAGTTCGGTACTATTGAGCAACCTTCCACCCAAGTAAAAAGATCCGGGTAACCCCACCATTTCGTGCATTATTGGAGATAATAAAATTGAGAGAGCTTTACTAGATTTAGGGGTGAGTGTCAAAATTATCCCTTATTCCATCTATAGGAAGCTTGATGTGGGTGATCTTAAGACCACAAAAAATACTCTCTAACTTGAGGATCGCTTTGTGAAGATACCCCGTGGGATAGTTGAGGATGTGATCTTCCAAGTCGACACTTTTTACTTCCCGATAGATTTTATCATTTAGGACACAGAGCCCTCATCTCCCTCGAGTCATCGTGTTCCCGTTATTCTTAGCCTCCCTTTCCTATCCATGGCTAATGCATTGACTAACACGCATGATAGGCAAATGAAACTCACATTCGGAAATATGACACGTGAAATGAATATCTCCAACATCACCAAGCAAGTGGGTGATGAGGACAATTTACACGAAGTGGATCTTATTGGGGAGGTAGTACACGAATACTTTGAGGGTAATCATGTTAGGGATCCACTCAAGGCATGTCTAGTGATGGTGAGGGAAAGAGAGAGAGAATATTTTAAGTTCAACCGAGAGGTGATTGAGATGAGAGAGTTTTTGGATGAGGGAGTGAGTGAGGTGGATGTGATAGATGTTAGTTGTGTCTCCCAATTCGAGGAATTACCACCAAGGGAATCATATACGGTCCCCTTCGACGTTAAATTTCCAACACTCGAATTTAAGAATCTTCCTTCCAATGTCAAATATACTTATTTGGGAGAGGATAAGACATATAACTTTGTTATATCCTATAGCCTAAATAACTAGCAAGAAGGGAAGCTTATGGCCACTTTGAGGAAGCACAAAGGTGATTTTAGTTGGTCCATCATGAATGTAAAGGGATAAGTTCCTTGATTTGTACCCAAAAAATCCACATAGAGGTGGATGTGAAGCCTTCTAGGGTGATGCAACGACGTTTGAACCCGATTATGAAATATGTCATTAGAAAGAAGTTTATTATTAAGTTATTGCATGCAGGCATCATCAATACCATCTCAAATAGTAAATGGGTGAGTCTTATTCAAGTCATCTCGAATATGTTATAAATGACGATGGTTGAGAACGCGAAGGGGGAACTTATTCCTAAACGTACCACCACCGGGTGGTGCATTTGCATTGATTATCGAAAACTCAATGTCGAAACTAGAAAATAATATTTACCTGTGCCATTCATGGACCAAATGCTTAACAAAGTCTCGGGCCACCCATTTTACTGTTTGTTTAGATGGTTATTTTGTATATAACCAAATAGAGGGGGTTGTGCTAGACCAAGAGAAGACTACGTTCACGTGTCCTTTTGGCACGTTTGACTACAAACGTATGCCATTTGGATTGTGTAATGTGCTCGCGACCTTTAAAAGGTGAATGATTAGTTTTTTTAATGACATGGTTGAGAGAGGCCTTGAGGTGTTCATGGATGCTTTAATGTCTTCGGTCCCTCTTTTGACCATAGTCTTACTATCTCGAAAAGGTTCTTTCCTAGTGTGTGGAAAAGAAATTGGAACAAAATTGGGAGAAATTCCATTTTATGGTTACTGAAAGAGTAGTTATAGGCCACATCGTGTCATCCAAGGGGATAAAAGTTGATAGGGTAAAAAATTGACGTAATTACCAAACTTCTCCCACCAAAGTCACTAAAATGCGTGCGCTCATTTTTGGGACACATGGGATTTTATCGTAAGTTTATTAAGGATTTTAGCTCCATAGCTAGTCCCTTAAGTAAACTACTCGCAAAGGATGCCCCTTTTGAGTGGACTGAAAGCGTGCTAAGAGGATTTTAAAAAATTAAAAAGCATGCTCATCTCCGCTCCCATCATGCAAGATTCGGATTGGACCCTTCCATTCGAGCTTATGTGTGATGTGAGTGACTATGCAATAGCGACTATTTTAGAGCAAAGGATAAATAAGAAGGATTATGTCATATACTAAGCTAGTCGAGCATTAATCTGACCTCAATTGAACTACTCCATCACGGGGAAAGAGTTGCTAGTGGTAGAGTTCACCCTCAAAAAATTCCATTCATACCTTATTGGGTGTTACCCATATTATGCTTTACCGACCACGTAGCTCTCAAATATCTCCTTTTAGAGAAGGATGCAAAGCCGCGACTCATTAGCTGGATCTTACTACTCAAAGAGTTTGATCTTTCCATTAAAGAAAAGAAAGGAGTAGAGAACGTCGTAGATGCTCACTTATCTAGGCTCTCTTCCGACATAGCTCAAGATAACCTACCCATAAACAAGTACTTTTCGAATGAGAAATTATTTTCTACTTCCCCTCTTACTTTGTTCACGATATCGTGAACTATTTAGTCACGAGGACCATCCCCTCCGATTGCACACTATAAGAGAAGAGCAATTTCTTTGCATGGTCATGCATTTTTTCTATAATAAATCATATTTATTTAAGTATTGTACTGAACAAATAATCCAAAAGTGTGCACTAGAAGAGGAAATTCCTAATGTAATCCAGTTATGTCATTCAGTAGCATGTGGACGCCACTTTTCCACAAAAAAGTCGGTCGTAAATAATTTTCAATGCGATCTTTATTGCCCCACTATCTTTCGAGATGTGAACATGCATTGTAGATCACGCGATATGTTCTAAAAGATAGGAGCCATTACTTGACATGACATGTTGTCGTTGACCCCTATTCTCACTATTGAGATGTTCGACTGTTGGGTCATCGCCTTCATGGGACCTGTCCCTCCCTCTTTTGATTTCTTATACATCCTTGTTGCGATAGGCTATGTGTCTAAGTGGGTAGAGGCCATAGCTACAAGGACAAATGATAGTAAAGCGGTGTTTAAGTTCATTCATGAACACATACTTTCTCATTTTGGTGCTTCGAAAGTCATCATTAGTGATAACGGCACACACTTTTGCAATAGGCCATTTGGGAAGTTAATGAGAAACTATGGCGTCATCCATAAGGTTAGGATGCATTACCACCCACAAACAAATGGGCAAGCTGAGTTAGTAAATCGAGAGATCATGCATATTCTCGAAAAGAACGTTGACCCCAACTGTGGGGATCGGTCCAATTGATTACTTGATGCGCTATGGGCTTACATAACTGCGTACAAAAACACCCTCAAAATGTCCCCATTCTTCTTTGTGTATGGCAAGCCTTGTCCGTTGTGTTAGAGCACATGGCATATTGGTCCATTAAGAGGTTAAACATGAACCTTTATAAAGCTGGTGATTTGTGAAAACTTCAACTGAGTGAGTTAGAAGAAATAATCAACGATGCATATGAGATCACCCGCATTGCCAAAGAGCGGATGTAACTTGTGCATAATAGAAATATAAATCAAAAAGAGTTTCATTCAGTACAAAAATGCCCCTTTATAACTCGCGTCTTCATTTGTTTCCTTGCAAGTTACGTTCACATTGGACCAACCCTTTTATTGTGAAGGAAGTGTTCCCACACGGTGCTATATAAGTAGAGGATCCTAAGGATGGGAACACGTTTAAGGAGAATGAATAATGCCAAAAGCCATTTCTCGAGGCGTACGCTGAGGAAGCCGAGACAATTTTATTATCGAACCCCATATACAGTGGTGAATAGGAATTTTGAGGAGAGGTCGTCGCACCCCCAACACGTATATGGTGAATTCAGATTGTATTTTTGGAGTTGTGTGCGTGTGTAGCATGTTTATGAGTGAGTTGAGTCTGTTTAGTAATAGAGGAGAGCATTCGATTTTGTTGAAACCCGTCTCGAGAGTGATGAATTTGAAAATGCGGTGAATTTTGAGTGTCCTTGGTCATCTTTAGTGAGTTTAGGTTCAACTTGGTGCAACTTATAGGTTCCCACACCCCCGTGCCCAAAAGAAAGGAAGAAATGGTAGAAATTTAAGTTTGGAAGCACTTTGAACCGAACTAATTCGGTCCCCTGGGCAAATTGGTTAGGTCTCGTGTCCTGCCAACACACAATTTTCACCCCATTTTTTAATTTCCCTCCAACCTTTTCACCCCTCCCAACGAATTCACACTCATTCCCTCCAGATTCGAAAATCCAACCTAAAAACTCCCCTCCAACACAAATGCCTTTTATTTTCCAATTCTCCCTCCATCCCCCCACCAAAACCTTTACATTTTCCCACTTTTTCACACCCCTCACACCTCTAAATACCACACCATTCCACCCTCCGCCCCAACAACAAAATTTCATCCTTTCTCTCCTCCAAATTCTTCCAAGTTCTTCTTGTTTTCCCACCTTCCTCATGGATCAGATATCCCACGTCTAAAAATACAACTCTTTCAAAATCGAGGACAATGATGCCCGTGGCATTTATCCATCGGTGTAAGAGAGAGATTAGTGATTCATATCGAATATTGCATTTAATTACCCTTTATACTTATGCATTTTAGCCCCCTCAGGTACGTTAATACTTATGTTTATGCTCGTGAACTAGACAACCTCTTTTATGTATGTTTATATGCTTTGCGAGGTATAATTGAGAATTTGTAGGTATTAAAGTGCTTGGTACGAAGTTTGGCCGCATTTCTGGAAAGTTTTATCATCAAGGGCACATTTAAAGGAATTTTAGTCATTTCATAATTTGGTTTTATGACCCAATGTCTTCATATAAGTTGTATTCCTTCGATCTAGATTCGTGTAGCCTCCGATCGCGCCTAATTTCGATTTATAACGAAGAAGTTACGACACTTTTGGTATGCTGATCCAGGAAGAAGAATGCACACATGTCAGGGGAGAAGCGATTCAACCATTTCGCGGGAATCGATTCATATTGGACCAAAGCCATATTTCCCCTGTAGAGAAATGAATTCGACCCTATGACCAGAATCGATTTGGCCTTGCAAATCTTGACTTTTTGATTTACATGTTTTCCCCTAGGGTTTGTTTAAATATCTTTTTACTCTCATTTATTTGGGGAGATCACATTTTATAGTTTATCTTAGGTTTTGTTTGGGAGTTCTTCCCTTTTCACTCTTAGGGTTCCATCTCTCTCTTGTTTTTAAGTAATACTTTTCATCATCTCTTCCATTTATATCAGTTATTCTTGTTATATTTCCTGTTTCCTTGCTTTGTTAATTAGTTACTAGCTTTGTCAAATCTTTTTTGTTGGTTTAGTACTCGTTTTGATTTGTTAAGTAGTTTTATTTATTATTCTTACCATGTGTATTAGCCAGTTTAAAGGTTTGGATCATATTTCCACCATTAATGGGTTTTGATCTTTAAAAGCTAGGGTTTGGTTTGAATGACTTTTAATTGAAAGCTTGTTCATTGAAATCGGAATATTAGGCATTTAACTTCCTTTTTCATGCAACGGTAGCATTTATAGCTATATTTCGACTTCAATCCATTCGTGACCATATTCGAGTGAAAGTTTAATATTTTATTATTGAATTAAATTTCTTCATGTTTGATATTTATAATTAAATGAATATCCTCGGTTAATTACTTTCGAACCAAATTCCTTATTACGTTTTGTTAGCCCATGGTGGGGAAATGGTCATAATCTCATTTTTTGTCACTTAATTTAGTTTACGTATTGCCTAGTGTTAATCCTATTCTCACCATATCATCTTTTCCCCTTTTTTCTCTGTGTTAAACCAATTGAATATTAAATACCGTTACTTATGGATTCCATACCTACTTTTCGCTACACTTCCTTTTATAGTATGCCAAGTTATGGTATCTTTTTTAATAGGGGTAAACACCCAATGACATGTTCTAAATACGAAGTTTGTGCCTTATAAAAAATGGCACCGTTGTCGGGAATGATTTGTTATAGATTGTAATGTATTTACTATTTCGTAATATAATTTTCCTTTGTATTGGTATTCTTTGTTTTAACCCTTTTTATAGGCTTGCAGATTTGAGTGCTAAGAAACGTTGAATTCTCGACCGCACACCTCTCTATGGGGACTTTCTCTCTAGAAACTATTCGGTAATCATGTATTTTTATAGTAATTTGGGTAATTATAATGGTTCATGTTTGTACAGGAATAGTTTTCAAACTTTTCATTTTGAAGAATCCATGTCTTCACATATTACTGTGCGTGAAGACCTTCACATTCTTGAGAATAAAAAGCTTAAAAATAGATATCAGGAAGAAAACCATTGTTGGGAACAATAATTGGATGCATTATTCAAATCCAACAATGATTTTTCTTCCGAGACTTTTGAATTTGAAGAATCTTTTCAACCAAATGAGGGATCCAAGGTTCTAGATACAAGGAATCTTACTTTGGAAGAAACTATAATTCTTTTCACCCAAAGTGTAGTGGATAACTCTAATGGTGATAATTTGGAAATTGAAGCACTTTGCAATAAGATGTGTTCTTATTTGGAAAAAAAAGAGGAGGTTGAGACTTGTCTTTCACCTCAAACATTTTTAGAAGAATATTTGATTGAAAGTGAATCTTTCTCCTTTGAAATTTAATCTTCAAGTGATGATGAATCACTTGAGATTAACTTTATTTCATCCCCATTTTCGTTCACCACTATTGAACCATTATAATACTGCAAGATACATATGAGTCGATTGAAAACTTTGGAATGTTTAATCGTTTTACCGACGAGGACTCTTTACTTGAATTGTTTTCCAAGATGGGTTCTTTCAGTTTATGTGCCCCGCCACTCGTTCCAATTTAAAAACCTTAGGGAGGAAATTTTATTTTTCTTGGATCCCAATTGTACTTGTCCCCCTTAGCATCGAAACCCCCCATCACCCTTCGAAATTTTTAATTAGTGATGGTTCATTTTCATCGCCCAAACCATGCTTTCCATTGTTCAAACGGAATTCCTATTTTTTTGGAGGCATTCCCTAAAATGAGGGACAACCTTTGATTCCTCAAAGCCAAATTGTGTTTTGGGTGGACCCTAAAAAATTTCAACTTTTAGTGTATAGTTAGCTAGAAGTTCAAATTTTAGGTTGATTTTTTTTATTTTTTACTTATTATCTACTGTAAATAGTTAAAATTTTCATTATTCTTTTTTGTTATGCTTGGTGCTAACATGTTTTGTAGAATCTTTGGACTTGTACTTATCGGGGATCGCTCCATTTTGGGTAATATCTTTCTTTTCGTCTCATTATTTTATGTTCTTGATTCACATTGATGACAATGCAACATTTGAGTTAGGGAGTGTGGGTTATTCTTTCCATTCATCGATACTTCTTTGATTCGACCATATGTTATTTCCAAGCATTCTTTTTTTGTAAAAACAATTGAAAATTATAAAAATATTTTCTTTCTCTTTTCTCCACTGTTAGGCATTTTGCCTTTGTTTTTGATGATAAATTTTAATAAATGCCAGATCATATAGATAATTCAATGTTGCATGTTCTCGATTTTAGAAGTTATTAGACTTTAGTCCCCAAATCATTAATTATATGGGAAATTTCTTGAATTAAACTTTGAAACCTGGGAGCTCATGCGATTTTCTTATATAAATGATTTGGTTTAAGGCATTTATAACTCAGTAATCTTTTATTGCATTACATATGCTTAAACAAGGTAAGTGTTGTGCTTTTCTTCGTTTGTGAGTGTTATACATTAATCTTTCCTCTTTGAAAATGTTAAAGTCATCGGTAGTCTCACTATTGTTTCATTGATCATTCATTAATTGAGTTCATTTATGAAATGTGTTACTTGATCGTGATTTTCGAAGTTATTTTGACTCAAGAATTGCGTAAAATTTAAGAAAGGATCATAAGCCCTCTTTATTATATCATCCATATTGACCTTGACCTCGCCTTAAATATTTTCCCTCTTCAACCCCTTTGAGCCTCAATATTTCCTTTCATTTCAAAACGCAGAATCACATAACCAACTCCAAATTGGAGTTATAAACCATACATATTACCTTCCATACCTTTGTTTGGAATGATACTTAGGATTGAATGATATTTTTGTTATGTGGTTACAATTGAGCATGTGAGAGTGAAAAGAAAAAAAAAGTGAAAGAGAAATGAGAAGAAAAGAAAAAGCAAAAAACGAAAGAAAAAGAAGGGAAAATGAAAAAAAACAAAATAAAGAGAAAACATTTCCATATTGTATATATTGTTTAATAATCTTTGTTACTTTCCGATTTCATATCCAATTCTTGTTATGGAAATCATATTCCAATTTTGAAATTGCCCACAATTTTCTATTATCCCAAGTTTTTCATTCCTGAACAACTTTGAATCCATGCATATTCCCTTCATTTCATAACACAATCCAATCCTACATTATAACCCATAAACATGATTCTCAAGTGAATGTATTTTAAAAGTTTAAATAGTTTCTATAATTTGTAAAAATGTATTTCTCCTCTTTAATGATGATATCATTTCATTGAGATTACATATTTTGCATTTTATATATAGCATTCTTCATCGTTGACATATGCACAATCTAGTTTCCATTTACATTTATTCTTTATTCTCGCATGTCCCTCATGTGCTACACCCCCTTTCTTAGTGATTTCATTTGTTGAGTGTATACTCCAGAGAGGATTGAATGTAATGAACGCTTTAATGCTTATTATTCGGTTTAGAAAAATTTTGTCAAATCAAACTATACCATGTGATCTCTTTTCCTCCCACTCTTAAGGTTTCAATTGTGATTGAAGTTCTGCTAATGTTAATAATTATGGACTTTTGAGTGAAATCGTTCACTATGTTAATAATATGTCAAAATCTTTTTCATTATTGTTGAGCATTCCTTTTTATTGATGGGGCATATTTTGAGGAAAATTGATATTTGTGGGTTTCATCCGTGAAAACCCTCATGAGACAACACTCGTCCACTAGGGTAACCTAGGGGTTTAACGGCTTATTGCATATGCTAAATGTAATCGTTTTCTCGCAAAAGTGGCATTTATATCCTTTGTACATATATTTCCTCTTGTGGTTTACTTGTAGTCTTGTTTATTTGCATTTCATTGCTAGGGAGTATCAATGTATAAGATAGGGGGTGTGATTCGTATCGAATATTGCATTTTTTACCCTTTATACTTATGAATTTTAGCCCCCTCAGGTACCTTAATACTTATTTTTATGTTTGTTAACCATACGACCTCTTTTATGTGTGTTTATATGCTTTGCGAGGTATAATTGAGCTTTTGTAGGTATTAAAGGGCTTAGCGTGAAGTTTAGTCGCATTTCGGGAAAGTTTCGTCATACAAGGCACATTTAAGGGAATTTTAGTCATTTCATAATTTGGATTTATGCCCTAAAGTCCTCAAGAAAGTTGTAGACCTCCGAGATTCCTTCACGTAGCCTCTGGTCGCGCCTAATTTCGATTTATAATGAAAAAGTTATGGCATTTTTCGTATGTTGATCTGTGGAAAAGAATGTAGACCTGTCTAGGGCGAATAAATTTGACCATTTGGGAAGAATCAATTCGGATTAAACCAGAGACGGATTTCACCTGTAGTTGAATCGATTCGGCCTTATGGCCAGATCCTATTCAACCATGCAGATTTTGACTTTTTGATATACATATTTGCCCCTAGTATTTTGTTTAACTAGATTTTTACTCTCATTTATTTGGGGAGATCAAATTTTATAGTTTAGCTTAGGTTTTGCTTGGGTGCTCTTCCCTTTTACCTTTTTGGCTTCCATCTCTCTCTTGTTTGTGAGTAATACTTGTCATCATCTCTTCCATTTATAAGTTATTCTTGTTGTATTTCTTGTTTGATTGCTTTGTTAATTAGTTACTAGCTTTTTGAAGTAGTTTTTATTGGTTTATTACTTGTTTTGATTTGTTAAGTAGTTTTATTTATTGTTCTTACCATATGTATTAGCTAGTTTGAAGGTTGGGATCATATTTCCACCATTAATGGATTTTAAGTTTTAAAGCAAGGGTTTGTTTTGAATGACTTTTGATTGAAACCTTATGTATTGAGATTGGAATATTAGGCTTTTAACTTCCTTTGTCATGAAACAATAGTATTTATAGCGATATTACGACTTCAATACATTCGTGACCATATTCAAGTGAACATTTAATCTTTCATTATTGAATTAAATTTTTTCATGTTTGATGTTTATAATTAATTGAATATCCTCGGCTAATTATTTTCAAACCAAATTACTTATTACATGTTATTATCCCATGGTGGGGAAATGATCATATTCTTGTTTTTGCCATTTTATTAGTTTACTTATTGACTAGTGTTAATTTTATTCTCACCGTATCATCTTTTATTTCCCCCTTCCTAAGTGTTGAACCAATTTAATCCTAAATACTATTCCTTGTGGATTCGATCCCTACTTGCCGCTACACTTCCTTTTATAGTGTGTCAAGTTGTGGTATCTTTTTGTATAGGGAGTAAACACCAACGACAAGTTTGAAATACAAAGTTAACACCTCATCCATTGATGCACTGAGCACTTTGGCAATAACCGCATCGTGTTCACGGAGAGAAAAGTCTCTTTGGAGCACCTACCCGTTGATGTCACTACATTATTTTTGCAATTCGTGTGACATGATTGGTTGGCTTATGACGCGGTCACCTCCCAAAAGGATGTCATTCGAAAATCTAATGGAACCCTCGTCAAAACATCAAAAGGCCATTACAAGGCCTATGTTGGAGAAATGAGGATTTCGCTCACGCTCAACATTATAAAGTGAAAAATTCGTTTCATGGGGGGCGAGTTCTATGGGTGTCCCACCTATCCGTACATAGGTTAGACACTCACACGGAGTCTAGTTCTATTGGTCCCCCAAACCCCTTGGATCCAGGAGACTTTTCCCATTTGGCAACTATCTGAGCGTGCCCATTTTGACAATCCTATTGTTTACGGCATAATTCTTCCTAAAAAAAATGATTCGATCAATCGTCTTAGGCATGGTACATTCCTTTATTTCTTTTTTGACTTGCAATTAAGGATTATCCTCCCCCGCATCTATTTTAATGATATAACTACCACGGCCTATGATGACACCAATAAGATGTCTCTCCTATATGCCCATTTTATTACTTCTCTTTGTATCGACCATCATGATGGTATGTCGGGCCCCCGAGCACGTAAGTCCAAGCAAATTAATGCTACATCCATTGGGTGAAGTAATACACAAACAAGGAATGGCCTACCTCCTCCAGACCTAATTTTTGAGGATATTGAAATGGAGGAGGGTGGGGACGATGAAGAAGGTGACGAGGAGTGGGAAGAAAACAAAGAGGGAGATGCCCAAGGTGACGACGATGAGGTCAAATCGGATTATGAGGTCGATTTTGATGAGCATGCATTTAAGACGACGGTCATCAATAGCCATATGGATCAATTTGAGGCCTATCTCGATGGGTTTATCTATGAGTATAAGGATGGACGTCGCAACTACTAGAGGGATACTAGTATGATGATGTGGCTTCAAGCCGATTTGTAACACTCATTTTGACTTTGTCCTCACCTTATATATATCCCTAGTCAACCCCTTTGAGATAAGTATTGGCCTTTCACCTGAAAACCCCAAATCCCATAGCCCATTCAAAATTGGAGTTTTTAAACCATACATATCACCTTCCCGACCTTTGTTTGGAATAATATATGGTATATGATGATGTTTTAGTGTTATAGTTGCATTTAAGCCTGTGAGAGTGAGAAGCTAAATAAAAAAAGTGAAAAAGGAAATAAAAGAAGAAAGTGAAAAACATAAGAAAAAATAAAAGAAGAAGAATAAGAAAAGAAAGAAAAAGAAAAAAAAAATCCCTGATGCAAATAGTGTTCAATAGTATTTTACACATTTCAATGTCTTATCTACTGCTTTTATGGAAACTATATTCCAATTTTGAAATTGCCTGCTATTTCCTATTTATCCCGAGTATTCCTCCCCAAACACCATTGAATCTATAAATATACATTCATTTCAAAACCTTAACCCAAACCAACATTAGAACCCAATAAATATCTCTTATATTTATCCCATGTGTAATTTCTAGGATATTTGTTGACTTCAAAATTAAATTAGATATTTATGAGAATTTAAGGCGTGGTAACTCTGTATTTGATTAATTGAAGAAATGATATTTAATCCGAAAACACTTTTGTTCCCATGTAAACATTATGCTAATTAACCTAAGGTGATGGATATTATTATCAATCTATACCTTTTATGTTGTTTTTGTTAATATGAGTTCAACTGCATGCCTAAATTAATATTTTGTTAAAACATTTATCTTTTACCCTTTTATTTAGAAGTAATAAATCAATTAACATCTAGAAATCATTCCCATATGGATTCGATACTTGGACTTGACTCTATACTTCCGTGTTAAAGTCTGTCAATTAGAGTTTTGATTTTTGTATTATGGTAGGAGACGATAACAATGACAAGCGTAAGTAACATGGATTCTCGATTTTTCCCTTCCTATAAAAATGGTGCCATTGTTGGAAAATTGTTTTTTTTAGATTGTAGTTGATTTAGTATTTTTAAATTTTTTTTGTATTCTTATTCGTTGTTTTAACTAGTTTTGTAAGAATTCCACACCATTTTATCAATTTTCTCATTTTGAGCTTATTTTGGTAAGCATGTCTTATTCTAATATTTTTGGTAATTAAAAAGATAATTCTCAAAATACCTCTATGTCCATCCCGATATCTCCTTTCCCCCGTGCGAGAAAAAAGGAAGGAGAAAAGTAAAGGGGTTTCAGTACCCTTCGAAAATTCAAAGAGCTTTCTCTCTAACGAGGAGGTTGACTAGGGTCAAATTGGGTCTCGAGATTTCCCGGTGGCCTCCAGATCGGTTTTCGGTAGTAAACTGGTCCATTCATCCAAACCGTTATGCCAATTCACTCATGGGGTGGACCGTTGGAAAGGGGATTCAGATCCCTTAGAAGATTCAATGAGCTTTACCTTTGGCGATAGAGTTAACCGGAGTCAAACGAGGCCTAAGAGCGCCTGGTGGCCTCTAGATGAGTACTTGGAGTATGACCTAGGTTTTGTAGTGAAATGGGGATGTGTTAGGGACCTAAGGAGAGACTTGGTGGGGGGGGGGGGGGGGGGTCCTAGAATGTGGTGGCTATAGAACCTTTCGACGGGTGACCTTGGAACAAGTGAGAGCTGTCGAATAGACACCACATGATGTTTCAAGAAAGATGTCGATTATATGAACCTAAAAAGATGAGGATGGCCGATTCATAGGGCCGACCCTGATTATGGGGACCTAAGGTAATGCTAGGGATGGTCGTTTCTATGGGTCAAGGTCGATTCTGAGGACCTACGATAGGGAGCGACCAATTATGAGGGTCGAAGCTAGTTCTGAGGACTTTAGGATAGGAGCGACCATTTTTAAGGGTTGAAGCCAATTCTGAGGGCTTAAGTGGAGAGTGAGAAATTCTAAGGGTAGAATTCAATTCTGAGGTCTTTAGGATGGGAGAGATCAATTGAAGCCAATTCTGAGGGCTTTAAGTAGAGGGCGACCAATTCTGAGGGCCGAGGTCAATTCTCAGGACCCTAAATAGAGGGTGATCAATTCTGAGGGTCGAGGTCAATTCTCAGGGCCCTAAATAGAGGGCGACCAATTCTGAGGGTCGAGGTCAATTCTGAGGACCTTAAATAAAGGTGACCAATTCTGAGGGTCAAATCTAATCTCCTTAAGTTGAGAGTGAGAAATTCTGAGGGTCGAAGCCATTCCGAGGGCTTTAAGTAGAGGCGACCAATTCTGTGGGTTGAAGCCAATTCTCAGGGATTAAGTAGAGGTGACCAATTATGAGTGTAGATGTTAATTCGGAGGACGTTAAGTAAAGAGTGCCCAATTCTGAGGGTCGAACTCAATTCTGAGGGCTTAAGTGGATAGTGACCAATTCTGAGGGTCGAATCCAAATCTGAGGGCTTTAAGTTGAGGGCGACCAATTCTGAGGGCCGAGGTCAATTATGAGGACCTTAAGTTGAGAGTGACCAATTCTGAGGACTTTAGAATGAGAGTGACCAATTCTTATGGTCGAAGCCAATTCTGAGGGCTTTATTTATAAGTGACCAATTTTGCGGTTCAAAGCCAATTCGGAGGGCTTTAAGATGGGGTGACGAATTTTGCGGGTCAACCCAAATTTTGAGGGCCGAAGCCAATTCTGAGGGCTTAAGTGGGGTGACCAATTCTGAGGGCTAATTCTCATAGAAAAATTTGAATATTCCTCTGGGAAGAAGATACTAATCTGAGGATTTGATATAGCCCTTTAGGGAATTTTTGCTCTCTGCGGTGTCCTTTGGAGACATTATTGGGGAGATATCCAATTGGATTTGAGAATTTCGATGGGGAAATAATTATAGGAAACAATGTGGTGTTAATTTAGTTGGGGATTTAATAGGCTTGAAAAAAATGTTTTTCTTGGTGAAAAAAGTTATAAAATTCATTTGGTAATTTTAGGAAAATTCAGGGGAATTTTCAGGATTTTTCGGCATTTTTTTTAGATTTTTGTACAAAATTTATGGAAGGTGCCAATCGGTAGGGTGTAGGGGGTGTCAAATAGCAGTGGCATGGTATTTTGGACTACCTCGGCCAGGTGAAGGGACAATGCCAATTGGTATGTGGATGGGGACTTCCGATCATCATACTCCTTAGCTTCCTATGAAAGGGGGCGAGATTTCTTCATTTTTCATAGCTTTCAGATCTTCTATCTTATGCCTTTATTTTTTGCAAACTGTTCTAGTGTCCTTCTCTCTTTCGAGACTAAGAAATGACAAAATTTTCAAGTAGTGCGGTCCACATGGCGTGGTTAAGTGTTGATGACTAGGCACATTAGGAATGGTGGGCCAGGGTGCCCCTAGTGTTGGGCAATAAGAATGCCATTGACTCATTTGAGTCGGTTACGAACGAGCGAACTCTTCTGTGTGAGCCTTCACACCGTCGATTGTCTAGGGTGGTGCACCCTAGTGCTTATGAAGGTGTTAATGACCCTTGATATTTCCTTTTTTCCTTTTTGTTTGACAGACTGATATATCTAAGTCAAACTTGCGTTCTTAGAGGACGACGGGGTTTATGGATGTTTAGGATCACCTTCCTCGATGGTATGCTGGGTGGTTTCATCAGCTGGCTTTGGCAGTTTGGCGTCTACATTGGATGAGACGCCCCGTTCGCAGGATGTCATTTACGCCTTATGAGAGAGGTGGTGGGATACTACCCACACCATGCATTTTTGTTTTGGGGAGATGACAGAGATTTCCATCGATGTACAGTAACTTCTAGGGATAGACTATGAGGGGGCCCAGATAGAGGTGGATCGGACTTTGTCGGTGACATTGGCAGCGGTGGAGGTGGCATTAGGTGATGTTAGGCGGATATTCTCAGGGGACTCCATTCATCTCTCTCTCTTTTGAAGGAGGTTTTCCCGAGCTGACAAATCGATGAGACCAATGGGGTGCAGGTGCGAAACATGACCCGTTTATTTATTCTTTTGTTGTTGGGAGGGTTGCTGGTGGCGACTAGTGGTGGCGTCGTCCACTTGTGGTTTTTGTCTTATTTGAGGGTATTTTTGAATATCCCTCTCTTTGACTGGGGGGAGCCTTACTTTGGTGACCCTTTATTCGTCTTTTGATACATTCAGAAAGTGATGTTGGAAGACCTTTACTGGTCCCACGTATCTTTTGGAGGTATTATTTTCTTTTCACTTTTTTCCTTTATGCATTTTCCTTTATGAATTTTCCTTTATGCATTTTATTTCTTTTTTGATTCCTTAATTGCTTTCTTCTGATTGATGACCCTTATCTTTTGCAAACGTGGTTCTATAAGGTGATTGGGCTTAACACCCATTTGATAGGTTTGAGGGATGAGTCAGTGGGGGACTTTTGTCGTATGTACTGGTGGTGGAAGTCCAACTAGCAGTCGAGGCAGTATCTTTCTTTGGCGGTGGTGCGTTAGGTATTGAATGGATAGACGAGTAACCAGGTAAATTCTTCTTTCCTCTTGAGACCATTTTTCTTCGATGACCTTTTTCAGATCTTGATTTTCTGCTGGGATTTTGTAATTGACCTTCTATCCTTGTGGAATGGCCATCCAACACACGGGTGTGTCTGGGGGTAACGCGCAGCAGTGTCATCTGTCGGCGCACGAGTTTGGCTACTCCTTGTATATGAGGGATAGATTAGTTCAATAAGTGGTGGATGATGAGGTGATGGTGCCATCTGTGAGGCCTATGAGGTACATAAGGCGGAAGCGGGATATACCGGAGGAAGCGAGGGTGGAGGCGATGGTCGGCGAGCCTTACTCGTCGTATACCATCACGGTGATGACCTACGATTATCTGGATTTTGTATTGAGTTAGACGATGTTTCCCAACATATATGACGTTATGCCTCTTCCCCCTACGATTTCTGGTAGGGCATGAGTCGGCCTGTGGCATTTGCCACAGTGTGGGTGGTGATCGACATCGGCAGCGATGGTGATATCAAAGGTTCCATTTCTGTGGATGGATCCTCCCTCCTATAACATCAGACGCTCTAAAGGAGTATCGGTGCTTATAATGCATAGCCCCAATACGATGGACCCAGAGGTGCTGGGGATGATGGAGGACATTCTTCAGTCGGAGGTCTATCTTTTCATTTATTTGACTTTTATTTTTCTGATTTTTTTCTTTTCCTCAGATTGACTGATTTTTCTTTTCTTATTTTTACTGTAGTACGTTCGGATGACGACTAACTGATTGAAAGAAATCTGGTATTAGGTAGCTTCCGTGACGGCTCATATTCGGTATTCGATCCCGATTCCTTCCTACTTGGTGCCTTCTGGTTCTTCTGGGGATGGGTCTGGATCGGTAGCGAAGGCTCTTCAGATCATCATCGGGGAAAGCGCATACGTCACAGGGATGGGGGGTCTTTGAGGGAGAGAAAGAGATAGATAGATAGAGAGAGAGAGAGAGAGAGTAAGAGAAAAAGAAAGTGAGAGAGAGAATTCTTTTTTTTTTGGGGGAGGGGGTTTCATGCACAGTCCCACTTTTTTATGTTTTTCCTTTCCTGCAAGACAAATGTAAGGAAGCAATATATATGCAAAGGAATGGCATTTTATTAACTTATATTTGCTTTAATGAATCAATTCACTTTTTACTTTACTGCCGAGACCATAAAAAGGATTATAATAACTTAAAAGGAAATGAAATTATTTTGATAAAGGATAAGAAAAAATAGGAGGAATTGGTCCGACTTCGAAAATAAAAATAATTTTTGTTGAGTTTTGTATTTTGACAAAAGAGGAAAACGGGAATTTGCTAAAAACGGGGAAATGTCGATCGGCATACCCTTTGTCCTGCCTATCGGCATGTCAGTCAAGTCTAATCACCCCAATGCTTGATTGAACTTTCTTGAACAACTTGGTCCTTGATGGGGTTAGGTTTCATCCGAATTTTGGAGGACCTTTTTCTCTAGACAAGTTTTCAAGTATAAAAGGGGTAATGTGGAATGTTTTCTTCACCTATACACATTTACTTTCTCTTTTTATTTCCTACTACTTGTCTTATCATTTCTAATATGGATCTTCCCGAAAGCATTGAATTGGCCTCTTACCTTGAATTTTTGAGGCTATGTGATCGTATAATGTGGACTACGATGCCTTCAACATCCATCGAGTTTCCTTGTGGTGCCACCGACCTATTTACTGGAACCTGATGATGGTGACGGTAAAATTCTGGTTCCCGAGGATCTTGTCTTTTGCTTTGGCTTAGACGAACTCTGCCTGACTTACGCAGAGTTCTATGCTATTCTGGGGGTAAACCCCAATGTTGTAGCGGCCATGCCTAAATTCTCTCGATCTCCTCGGGAGCTTTCAGTAGGACTTATCCATATCTCACCGTCGATAACTCGGTCATTGGTTAGGGGAGGAATGATCTCTCTCCCGGTTATACTGTATTCTATGCATCTGCAGGATGTTGGTGATGCGGGCTATGTCGGAGCCATCATCCTTGGCTTAACTTAAAAATTACTATTAGTGATCGGAGATCTATTGGTGGACCCTTAACTTGTTTCCATTACTTCTTGGATGTCATATTGTTAAAATCCTGCGATGGTGATACTGCCAAAGACCATTAATGGTCTAAATGCTTGGCGGAAAGGTCGTTCTGACTCTCTAAGGGAAGCCCCATTATGTTGGTCATGTGGTTGTCTAAGATATTTTATTTGGCATTCCCTCCTCAATATCCCTTGGCAGTTATGTCAAACTTCTTTACTCACTACTTCATCAGTTTTGGCTCGAATGTCAAGAACTTGGAGAACGGGTTTGTAGAGCACGGGGATCGATGTCTGCATTGGTCGGTACCTTGGAGGGTGGAGTTGTAGCCCATTTTGGAACTAGGGGAATACTAGTATGTTCGGTTAGTTGGCCTCCGATGGAATTCTTTCTACTTTCCCTAGTGGCTCTTACGTCAAGTTGGATGGGAATAGATCGTGCCTTCTCGTGTTCCGGACTTCTTTCCTGTGGAGGATTTGATGGAATGAATGTGCATGTGACTCGACTCTCTATGGGAGAATCTTAAACTATCGATCAGTCCTTCCCAATCTACTGACAGAGTTTGGCATATTTTGGGGGACTACATGAAATGGTTATGGAGGAGGGTAATGGCTGAGATGTTGGCCGAAAAGATATGGCAGAGGTGGCTTGCCATGTTTGACACTATGGAGGGAGGTGTAGTGGTTTTCCCTAGGATGGTCCAGGATTACCGTTCCATGGAGCGCTTTTGGTATTCCATCCAAGTAGGGGAAGTTTGGGGACCCCAAGATGAAGATAATGATGGGGCTAGTTCTTCTGGCAGCTGCGAATAGAATCCCTAGGGAGTTTTATTTGTGAAGCTTTTGTATGTTGTTTAGTTATGGTCAGGTTGTCTTCTAATAGGAATAACTGTGGGAAGGTTGTTTAGGAGTAGTCTGGCTAGTTTTTGTTTTGTTTTTAGGAAAATAAGGTTAGGTTGGCGAGGGAAGTTGTTTGACTCCCTATGTCGATATTTGTAATCATACTGGAATTTCTCATCAATGGAATAAAAATGATTTTAATTATATCATTGTGCCTCTTGATGAGTTTGCATTTAAATTATCTATACCAATCGCTAAGGCATACATAATCCTTTTCTTTATGTAAATGATAAAATGAGTTATCGTTCTCGCAGATAAGAAAATAAGAGCATTTTATGAAAAAGAAGGAGATCATGATCATGTGAAGCGTATGAGATTCCTACGTACCTCTGGGGATTTTTTTAAATTTTCTAAGTTTCGTTTTTGAAAGTAAAAAGATATTTAGGGGAACAGGCTCCACGTAGTTCATAATAGAGGGAAACGGAGAATTTTTTTTAGAATAGAAGGGAGATGAGAAGAGTCGTAGCACGATAAGATTTTAGACAAAGGGTATAATTTCTTGAGACGGTCCAAGTTGACTGGATGGGCCATCTCTTCCCTATCGAGGTCAGTGAGTATAGCGACGCCATCGGATATGATTTTCTTCACATTGTAGAGGCCACTTAAATTGGGCTTAAATTTCCCTCTCGGGTCCCAGATGGGCTCTATCATTTATTTAAAGGCTAAATACCCTTCTTATACACCATGGTCCTTAACTCTCTTGTTAAATGATCATGCTATCCGACGATAGTAACCTATTATATGATATAGAGCCTTTATCCTTATTTCGTCTAAGAGTGCCAACTCTCCACGACGGCTTTGATTCCAGTCTTCCTCGCTGACTTTGCTTTCAAGCATGATGTGTAGTAAAGGAAATTCTAGATCAAAGGGTAGGACTCCTTCTATGTTGTATACCAGAGAGTAAGGGGTAGCCCCAGTAGATGGTCGAACTGAAGTGGGGTATCCCTAAAGGGTGTAAGGGATTCAATTGGCCCAATGTCGGTAAGTCTCGATCATTTTGCGGATGATTGCTTTGATGTTTTTATTAGTGGATTCGACTGAACCATTGGTTTGAGGTCGATAGGGAGAAGATTTGTGTCTCTAAATCTCATATTCGTCGACCAATTATGTGAGTTCTGCCTTGAAATGTAACTCGTTGTCTGATATTAGCTCATACGGAACCCCATATCGATAAATGATATTTTTTCGAATGAACTTGGCTACCTTTTTGGCATTTAGAACTGCGTATGACTCAGCTTTGACCCATTTGGTGAAGTAATCAATGGCAACCAAGATGAATTCATGCCCGTTGGAGGCCATGAGTGTAGATTTCCCTATGATGTTGATGCCCTATATGGAGAACGGCCAGGGAGAAGTCATGTTATATAATTCTCGCCGAGGAAAATGCTGGAGGTTGGAAAAATGCTGAAATTTAATGCATCTTTGAGCATAGGCGGTGCAATCTTGAACCATGGTAGTCCAATAGTAACCCTGTCGGATAATCTTCTTAGCGAACATATGTCCATTCATGTGGGGTATGCACTCCCCGCTATGGATTTTATGCATCATTTCTTCAATGCCATCCCCTACGATGTAGTTTAAGTTGGTTCGATCGAAGTTTCTTTTGAATAGTGCTTTATCGTAAATAATGTACTAGGAAGCCAGTTTGCGAAGGGTTGCTCGGTATTTCTTGTTATATTCTTAGGGATACCTACCATGCTTAAGGAGGAACCAAATATCATGGTACCAGTAATCGAACATATCAGGATCTTCTTCTATGATGAGCTCAATGTGGTAGCAATGGGTTGGTTTAACTTGGTTTTGGATTAGGAAGGGGGCCATCATTATTCCTTCGGGTATGTTGACCATGGAGGAAAAAATATCAAGGTCATCAGCTAAGTTGTTCTTTGCTCGGGGAAGGTCGTGGAAGGTGATATCTTGGAGTTGGGAAGCTAGGTCTTCTAAGTGGGCATGGAAGGGTAAGAGTTTTTCGTCTTTAACTTTCTATCTTCTGAGGACTTGGCCAATGCTGAGGGTTGAATCCCCATAGACATTTAGTCATCGAATTCCTTTCTTAAGAGCGACCTTGAGGCCTACCGTGCATGCCTCATATTCGATCATGTTGTTGGTGCAGGAAAAATCTAGCTTGATGAAAATAGCAGTGTGAGAGTTATCAAGGGTGAGTAGGAGTATCCCAATGCCATATCCTTTTTGTTGGAAGAACCCTCAAAGAACATTTTCCACTGGAGGTCTTCTTGGGAGGTACAAAGGATATCTTCATTCGGGAATTCAAAAATCCAAACATCGACTTCTTTCATGGGGTAATCAGTAAGGTAGTCAGAGATGTCTCTCCCTTTCATGGATTTTTACGTGACATACATAATATCAAATTTGTCCAGAGAATCAACCACCAAGTTTCTCGAGCAGGTATTTGAGAGGATCCATTCAGGACACAAGTCTGATAGGAAAGGTGAGCATGTAGTGCCGTAATTTTTGGGTGACCTAGACAAAGGTGACACATGATTTCTCTAAGGCAGCGTAGTTAGTTTCGTATCTGACTAACTTGTGATTGGTTTACTAGATAGCTCTCCCTTTGCGAGACTCTTCAAGGTATTGGTCTAACAATGACCCGGTTGTGGTGTCTGTTACAGTCAAGTATATGAGTAGGGGTAGACCAGGTTGTGTTGGCATGATTACAAGAGGTCGGGATAGATATTTCTTGATTCAGTCAAAGGCCTCCTATCAAGATTCATTCCAGACCTTAGTTGAATCCTTTCAGAGGAGTTTGAAGATGGGATTATAAATAGAAGTTAATTATGTAATGAACCGGCTGATATACTGTAATTTTCCAATAAATCCCCAAACTTTCTTCTCCGTTCAGGGTGGTGGCATTTCGAGTATGGCTTTTAGTTTTGTAGGATATTCTTCAATCCCATTTTGACTAACCATGAAACCCAAGATCTTTCCTTTAGTAACTCTAAAAATAGATTTATGTGGGTTAAGTCACATCTAGTATTGCTGTAGTCGCTCAAAGAAATTTTGGACAGCGGAAACATGACCTTCTCGAGTTTTAGATTTGATGATCATGTCGTTAGTATAGACCTCAACTTATTTGTGTATAAGATCATGCAAGATGGTTGTGGTATCCCTTTGGTAGGTAGTACCTACATTTGTTAGACTAAATAGCATAATGGTGTAACATAATATTCCCCAAGGGGTGATGAATGCAGTTTTCTCTTGATGATCCGGGTGCATCTTGATCTGATTGTATCCAGTAAAGCCATTAACATATGACTTAAGAGAGTGAATGTCCGTGTTTTCCACAATCGTGCCTATATTGGGTAGCGGATAATCATCCTTTCGAGAGGCCTTGTTCATTTCATTGTTGGGAAAAATAGGGATGAGAACCTCATCAGAGGAGGTCTCGATTACATTGTGATCAGAACAAGGAGGAACAATAAAAGAACAGGAAATAGGATAAACATTTAAGTTGGTTTGTATTTCAATGGAAGGAACTGGTATAGCATGTCAGTTGAGAAGTTGTGCATTAACATCTTTGAACAGGATGGATGGATCTGATGATGTAGCCTCTGAGTGGATCATGGAGAGTTTCAGCCCCAGTGACTTCAAGTTAAATGAATTCTCGAAGTCACTTCCCTCAGAATCTATAATAACAGTTATAGTCTTCTCAATGAGTGGTTGAACATGATGCTGGGAACTTTCGGCCCATGGGTAACTATCTTGGGAAAATATTTCCATTCCCAGCTTCATCTTCTTGTCCACGTGATCATACCATGGTTAGGGAAAGCCACAAAAGGGGAAATCTTCACCCTCTTTGATGAATCTTTCGTTCAAGGAATCCCTCGAGATAATCTTGACACTTTCTAGTTGTATTTCTAACCAAGGTTATCAGAGCATCCTAAGTTCCTTTGATGATGGTTGATGACCCAAACCATAAGGAGGAAATGCCTTCTTTAACACTATAGTTTCTAGTGTTCCTTGGTGTCGTTGCCTAGCCCCAATATGGGCATAAAGTGCATATTCCTGAACATTTGTAACACATTTACGTTGCCATGAGTGATGCTCTCTGGACAAATTCTATCTCTGAAATCATCTTCTATTGGGAGAGGAAGTGGTTCGACTCGAAAACCGGATAGAAGCATATCATTTGCCTAATTATGTATCTCTAGTACCAGATTATTGGTGCTTACATTCTCAGTATTATCATCATCGTCCAAGATGGTGATGACCTACCCAATGGAGAAGAACTCCAGTTTTTGACGGAGGGAAGAAGGAACACCCTTGATACTATGGAGCCGTGGTCGTTCAAGCAACAACTTGAAACAAACTGGGATGTCGATGACCTGGAATTCAATAACGGGATTTATAAGGCCATCCCCTATTGTAAGCTTTATGGATCCCATCACTTGTTGATGAGTATTATCACAACCACGCACCACATCAAAGGTTAGATCTAGGTCGCTTACTTTCAGTCCCGAGCAATAAGGGTTCTCAATGGGAAAACATTAAGATCTGATCCATTATCGACAAGAGAAAGTGGGATTATCTTTCCCTTGACTTCGATAGAGATATTGAGATCATAGTTGTGATTTGTTCCAAACTTAAGGATTTCTTCTTCAGAGAAGGAGAGCATTCTAGCAGAGGTAAAGTATCCGACCAGATTCACTTTTTCTTTAGGTGTAGTGGAAGGAGGGACTGTGGGGTCGATAAGTAGTTTAATCAAGGCATTTTAGTGCATCTAGGAAGACATAAAGATCCTCTAGCATTCAATGGTCATCTCTTAGGGAAATTTCAGCCCGAACTCTAAAAGCTGATTCAATACTCCTGATAATTCCATATTTTTCACTTCGGAACGGGTACGAACTGCAATGCATGCTCTAGTAAGGAGTGAGAAATCCTGATCCACAAAATAGGCAGAATGTAGGAGAAAATATGGGCAAACATAGAAGGGTTTAGGGGAATATATAGGTATGATGGGCAATTTACTCGGTACAATCAGGGTAAACGGATCAAATTCTTGGTCTTCTTTTAGGAAGATGGAATTTGTATGATTTGGGAGTGGATTGTGGGTAGTGTTTGGTTTAGTATTGTTTAGTGGGGTCATGATACCCTGCTCAACCAGACCTTGAATTACATTTCGAAGGTGGAAACACTGATCAGTGGTATGGCCAACATTTCGTTGAAAATTGCAATGGGCATCGGGTTTGAAATTTTTGGGAGTGGATTTGGTAACAAATGGTTTGATAAGATTTTGGCTTAAAAGGGCTTGGTAAACTTTGGAGAGGGGAGCGTGAAGCTCGATGTATTCCTTTTTGACTGGGTTAGGGCGGTTTCTGGTGCCCATAAAGTCGCAGACTGAGACTTATTATTGATGGTTAAAAATGCGGTACTGGCAGGCTTCTCGTACTTCTTGGGAGTGGATTGTCCGGATAATTTTTTCTGCTCAACTTCTGTCTTGGAAAGAGTTCCTTCAATCTCCACTCCTACTTTCCAAAGGGCTCAGAAATGAGGGTAATACTTTCCTCCTATCATTGCTCGGATGTGTGGTAAGAAGTACTTCTTCATAATAATGACTTGATCCTCTTAGGAAGGTCGGTTAGTCATGGTGGATACTTTCTCTCTCCACCTTAACTACACTAAAAAGGCAAAATTGGCACCCTTCAGCCGGCCAGACTTGTCAAGGTCATTGACCATGACAAAAAACACGCATTTTTTGTCACGGTCAATGATCGTGACACGTCCGTGACAAAGTCTTGTCACGATCAATGACTGTGACAACTGTTCTTGTCACGAATCTGTCACAGTCAATGACCATGACAAACTTATAATGTTGTCATGATCAAAGACCGTGACAGGTCAGTGATAAGTTTTGCAGTAAAAAAACCTTACCCTCCTTTATTTTCCCACCGCTTTGTTTCCCTCCACTCTCTCTCTCTCTCTCCCTCTCTCTCTCTACGCGCTGCTCTCCCTCTCTATCTACTTTCAGGTTGGTTTTTCTCTCTCTCTCTCTCTCTCATTTGTATATATGTGTGTGTATATGTGCGTGTGTGTGTATATATATGTGTGTGTGTGCGTGTGTGGTGGGGGGAGGGGCGGGGCTGGGGGGTGGGGAGGGGGTGCATGTGCGTGTGTATATATGCATGTGTGCGTGTGTGTGGTTGGTGGAGGGGAGGGGGCATGGCTAGGGGTGGGGAGGGGGTGGGGCAGGGGAAGGGGCTGTGTATGTGTGTGTGTGGGGTGGGGGAAGGGGGCATGGCTGGGAGTAGGGAGGGGTGGTGGGTGGGGCAGGGGGTTTGTTGTAGATTGTTAATTTTTTTTTTGATTGAATTTGTAAATTAGTAAATTAATAAATTAATAGTTGGTTTTAAATTAGTAAATTAATAATTAGTGCCCCTTTGATATGCATGTAGGATAGGTTTAATGATGATATAATTATAAGATGTGATGAAATGAATTAATTGAGTAGATGAATTAGAAGGAGTACGTGATACACATTTGTTGTTACTGTTGCCGTTGGATTATAGTGGATCGATGTTGGGTTGGGTAATTTTAGAAGTAGCATGACCACTGGATTATTGTCCATATGGGGGTGGGATTTTTCAATTTTTTTCCAAAATTACTTTGTATCACGAACAATATATGTATAGTATGATAATTAAATGAAACATACTTGAAATTACATATAGTGCACATAGATACTAACCTTCTAGTTCTTATGCATACGCATTCAATACAACTTAGACCCGTTCGGGAGTCATTACCCCTGTAATGAGATCTCTCGAATTGTCCCGTTTGGACAGTTCGAGACTGCATAGTTTTTGTATAATAATATTCTTAGTGGCTTAAACTTGTTACTTTTTGAGGAAGTTCTGCAGTCGTAGCTTAATGTTCTCTATGTACATACTAGATGATGAGATGTTAAGTGTTATTTCAATTATCAATTAAAATAACACTTTGACTTGAAAATCTACGTCGTGTACTTGGAGAACTATGGGGATATGTTGTCGAATTTTCCTCAAATTGGAACAATGTGCATGAGCTGTTAAGTATATTACAAAAATAAGCGATCTTAAATGGGATTGGACCACTCACCCTTTAGAGGAGATGGAGTAAATATGAACTAATGAGACATTTGAAATTTAAAAATCGAATATAAATAAGACATAATTAAATGAAACATACTATAAATTTTATACAACAAGTAATATGTGATGTGTTTACACTAAAACACGAATATACGCTTCTTACCTATAATAAGTGATTGTTTGGAGTAGCTGTGATGGGATATCCTAAATACAAAGAGTGGATGGGTGAGACAAATAGATTAGGGGATGTGTTTCACTGAGGTGCTAATGAATTTTTGAAATACGTAATGATATATCATAATAATGAAGAGTTCTCGTGTCCGTGTGCTAAATGTAAGAATGGAAAAGTGTTTGAGTGGAAAACAATTGAATTAAATTTATTAATATCAGGTATGCAAGATAGTTATCGATTTTGGAGTTTTCACGGGGAATCAAAAATTCCTTTTGTCCCCGAGAAACCTTCACAACAACCTTCAATAAGTAGGATAGATGTAAAGGGGACGATGTAGATCATAATATGTTAGAGGATTTAGTTGATGATGCATACAGAGTTCATGAAGTGGAAGAGAATGAGCTCACTAACGATGTACAAGGTTCAGGTGCTCCTGAAGATATCAGGATAAACATTGACGATGACTACCAAAGTTTAAAATTTAAGGTGACCCAACTGTTCTACTGTGAATGTGAGAAAGATCAAACAACTTGACATGACATGGTTGGTTCTCATAGTTTGAAGAACCAATACGGTTTGTCTGGCAATAGCGTGACATGAATTCTGAATTGGGTGAAGGGCTTGCTACCCAAGGAGAATAAGATTCCAAATAGATATCCTATTATGAAGAATAGTTTTAAAGGTTTGGGAATGAAGTATAAATCGATTCATGCTTGTGTATATGACTGCATACTATACCGAAAGGAGTATCAAAATCTCGATCGGTGTTCGGTATGCGATGAACCTATATATGTCCAATCTATTGTCAAGGAAGGCACAAGCTCAAAAGTTCCTCAAAAAGTGTTGAAATATTTTTTCGTTGGGCCTAGATTAAAGAGGTTTTTCATAATACCATGGATAGAGGAGGCAATGACTTGGCATGCTAGGGAAGAAGTAGGGGATAATCTCATGTGTCATCCTATTGATTCTACAACTTGGAGGAGGATGAGTTTTGAGTATCCCATTTGGAAATCTAAGCACCAATCAGAGTGTATAGCCAATAATCCCAGCCCCACTCAACCTGCCTCCTTCACAGTGTATGATACCTGAATTTTTGATGCTGTCTTTGTTGATACCTGGGCCAAAGGCACCAAGTGAGGACATAGATGTCTACCTAGATCCTTTGGTAGAAGAATTAAATGAGTTGTGGGAAGAGGGTGTGCAAGTATTTAACTCTTTTAGAAAAGAAGAGTTTACGCTGAAAGCTATTTTGACGTGGGCAATTCATGATTTTCCATCTTATGGGACATTATCCGGTTGTGTAGTACATGGTTATTTGGGGTGTCCTATTTGTGGAGATAAGACTGCATCTCTTTGTCTCCCTGCTAGCACAAAAAATGTATACCATTGCCATAGGAGGTTTTTACCCCCGATCATAGTTTCAGTTTTGAGAAATGTTGTAATTTTTTATTGGGCGGGGTTGAACATAGGCTACCGTCGAGAAAACTTTCAGGTTCAGAAATTAAAAGTAAATCTTTTGATTGTGGCCCTAATATTCCAGATAAGAATCCTAAATTTAAGAATGCCAAGCATAAGAAGACCCCAGCTAGAAATAAAACTGAGATAAGAAAGGCATGGTCTAGGAGGTCAATGTTATTTTACTTGCCTTATTGGAAGAATAACCTGGTGCTCCATGTATTGGATGTGATGCATGCAGTGAAGAACATCGTTGAACATATTGTGGGCACATGCCTTAGGGGGAGTCATTATAAGGATGGAGAAAATGCACGAAAAGACCTTAAATCGTTGAAACTTAAGCCACAACTATGGTTGAAAGAAGATAGTAGGGGAACGACAATAATTCCCCCTGGTGAGTTTACTTTGACAAGTGAGGAATGGAAGGTGCTCTTAGACACAATATATAATTTGAAGGTTCCATCTAATTTTTCGTCCAACTTGCAAAGGATTGTGAATTATGCTACCCATGATTTACGTAAGTGTAAGTCCCACGATTGACATATGATAATGCAATTGGTTCCTCTATTGTTTAAGCACTGTTTCTCCAAGCACAAGGATTTGCGGAGGGCTATTATGAAAATTAGTATTTGCTTCTCACTTTTTCGTGAGAAGGTAGTTAATCGAGAACATAGAGTGGCCGCAAAATTGGCGATTACCGAAGCGATTTGTGTGTTGGAGAAGTAATTTCCCCCATCATTCTTTGACATAAGTGTTCACTTGTTACTACACCGATGCGACGAGGCACTTCTTTGCAGTCCAGTTGGATATCGGTGGATGTATCCGTTTAAGAGATTGGTGAAAGTTTTTGAAGATTACATCAAGAATACACAATACATTATAGGATCAATTACAGAGGAATATATGACCTTGGAGTCATCAATCTATACTCGGGAATATATGCCAGACTCGACCAATATTGATGACATTGATGAGTTCGTCGATGAGGGTGGTAATGTCATGGGCAAACGAGTGAATTTAACGAGTTTGCAACATGAACAAGTAGCTCGTTATCTATTTGACACACGTGAAGATGTCGAAGAATGGAAAAAGTAAGTTTAAATTATTTTAAGTTTTACATTATTTTAGATTATTTTATACATGATTAATTTTTTAATTCGTTCGTCACATTAACTTTGTACAGAAAATATAAAGCATGTGAGAACAATAAAAGACGAAAAATAATGGCACAATCAGAGAGAGAATTTAGGCTGTGGTTGTCACACGAGGTAATTATAATGAAAATGGTTGTTTTATAATGTTACATTACAATAAAACTTTACAACTAACCTAATTAATTTATCTATGTTCTCAGCTCTTAAATACGGGTGATGCGACATAAAGGATTACTCGTCTAGCCACTGGACCATTGTTCATGGCAAAAGATTACAAATATTATCGATTAAATGATTACATATTCAGTGCAAGGGTGTACGAGGAAAGTACAAATGCACAGAAATCAGGCATTTCATACAAGGCTCTTACTTTCTTTCGAGCGAGCGCAAAAGATAAAAACCTCGTTGAAGCAGAATTGACTTATTAGATTGTAATTCGAAATATACTTGAATTGGACTATGTAAGTTTCAAATAGGTTGTATTTTACTATGATTGGGTAAGGGTTGATGATAAAAATGCTTGCAAAGTTGATCCTGACACCAATTTGATCATTGTTGACTTGTCCAAGTTGAAGAGCAATGGACACGTGAGCGATCAGCCGTTTGTTTGTGCATTTCAAAAGGTCAAGCAAGTGTTTTACTCAGAGTATATTAACAACGAGCGGTGGTCAATCATCCTACATGTGCCAAAGTGTCTAAACAGTAATGTGGATGACTTGGTTTCTCCTACCGAATATGAATCCATTTTTTTATGATAACCTGAATTTGAAATAATTTTTAGATTTGTAATAAGTATTCCAATTATCAAACATTATTTTAATGCTTTTAATTCATTTGTACTTGATGAGTTTACTGCATTGTAATATTTAGATTTAATTCTTAAGATTAATTCAAAGTCCATGTCCCACGGGTGTATTATTCTAGAAGTATTCTTATTATCGAACATCAATTTAATGCTTTTAATTCATTTTTATTTGATCAGTGTAGTGCATTAATCGAATGTTTCCAGTGTTTTGTTATAACATGGTTAGTGCTTTGTATTCTTCTAATTCATTTGGATTTGTACTAATAACAATAATTTTTATAGAAAATGTCTCCTTCAGGGATTAAGCCAAGGATGATAATGATGATAATGATAATGTCTTCTACTAGGCTCGGTGGCAGCGGAGGCGACGAGGGCTCCTCGGCCCCTAGGCTCCCAAAATGGGGAAAATTAGGAGCGGTGGTTGAGAACAAGACGGGTCTATCAGCTAGATCCCTGGAGTTGGTGAAGACGATTATCGGCTCGGGGTACACTAGTTGGAGGGAGGTTCCAAATGAGCTCAAGTTGTCCATTTGGGCGGAACTACAGGAAATGTATTTATATTTTTATATTTCAATTTCAATTTCAATTTATATTTATACTTTCTTTTTGTTTTGTATTTGTTTGACAGGAACAATTCAGCTTGCCCCCGGATCTCTGCAATTCCATTATTGAGAAGTTGAGGGAACAACATAAGACATGGAAGAAGAATTTGTGGGCCCGGTACTTTGGGAAGACTCGGGACTCCATTCCTAGACTGCGTGAGAACGTCACGCTGAAGGAGCCGATCGAATTGTCACAGTGACAAAAATTCATTGACAATGAGATCGAGGATCGACAATTGGCATCTCGCCAATTGGGGAGGGAAATCGGGGGAAAAAGACGGATGTGCACTACTCCGGCCGGACGTCTCACGCCGAGGTGGAGCATAGGATGGTAAGTTTTTATTTTTCTATAATTATAGGCTTATGTTATTCTGCATTTTTTTTATTTTGCATTACTAATTTTGCATTATTTTATTTCAGGAGACGGGGAGTGGCCCTGAGGGTAGGCCAAATAGGCTCGATGCTAGTGGAAATTCAGGCGAAGAAGGGCAAGGATAAGGAGGTGTCCCCGAGCATGAGCATGATTGTAAGTTATAAATGTTTAATTTTTGTCAATTACTAAGTAAATTTGTATATTTACTTAATTAACTAATTATGTGCTTTTTGTCGTTTCAGGCAAAGTTGAAGGAAGTGCATGAGTCGCAGTCTGATGCTGATATGGCATCTTTGTCTACGGAGCACTTAGCCAAGTGTTTGGCACTGATCGCAAGGGGAGTACTAGGGGGTGAGCTCGCGGGTGGGGAAGTCTAGGATCACCGTAATGGAGACGTGCATTACCGAGTTAGCTCATCAAGTGGGTACGCATGACGAGAAGCTATCAAGGATGGAGGCAACGATCCTAGATATGTACGCCTTCATGAAGCGTTTGTTGGGCAAGGTAAAGGGGAGGGGAGGGGAAGGGGAAGGATAAGGAGGTGGACGAGGACGAGGACGTGGACGTCAATGCTTCATCGCCAATACGCGCAGACTCACCGTATAATGATGATCCAGTTCCCATCTTGACTCCCGTCGAGCGGCCTATGACAACTCTCGGTTGGTCGAGCATTTTCTTACTCGAGATATATGATGGTCAGCCGATACTGAGGGGGTTGAGGGACCCGACATTCTTCTCGGGTATGCTGGTTATTGGACGTTCCGTTCAAGACATTGAGGCAAGGGTGCTCGTCACGCATGTGATTACCAAAAAGGAGAACTCCGTATTGTGGTTGCGCGAATAATTCGGCGTGATGCATATTGAGGGGTGTCTCAATGCGTATATCGTATGGCCTGTTTTCCTCCTCCGACCTACCCCAGACTCTATGCAGTGACATTATTTGTATCTATTTTATTTGGACACTTGGATTATATTTGTATTGTTTTGATTTGTTACATTTTGGTTTGGATATGGATTGTATTTTTATTTTATTTGGATATGGAATTATATATCCGATGATTTGGTTTATTATTTCTATTTTATTTGGATATATGATGTTTGAACATGTACAATTTTGCTATAACAGGTACAAATATACTGCTGGGCAGTGGCAGTGGCCATACTGCCCAGTATATTTTTTTTTATTTTGCCCTAAATTATCACGGTCATTGACCGTGACAAGTCCGTGACAAATACGCTTGTCACGGTCCTGTCACGAGCAATGATCATGACAACTCTTCGTGGTTTATCACGGTCATTGACCGTGAAAGGACCGTGATAAGTTTATTAGTAAGGTTAATGACCATGACAGGACTATGACAATCTAATGAAATTGTCACGATCAATGACCGTGACAAGAAAGTTATCACCCCAATAATTGTCATGGTCATTGACTATGACAAGTTTGACTTTTCACGGTCAATGACCGTGACAATCCGACAGTTTTGGTGTAGTTCTTGCTATGAAGTTACTGACAGATTCCTCCGGATTCTGTTTGAGAAGTTTTAAATCATAGCTAGTAACCTCCAATTGTTCGTTATACTTGTAATGTGATATGAATTGACTGGAAACATCCTTCCAACTTTGAATCTTGGACTCCTCGAGTGATAAGAACCAGTGAAAAGCATTGTCCTTCAAAGTCTGTTGGAATATTAAGACCATTATTTCATCAGAGGCACCTAGGAGAGTCATGGCTCGGTGATAACTTCAGAGAATAACAATTGGGGGTCCACTACCCCCGAACTTCTTAATATTAGGCATCTTGAACTTTTTTGGTAGCCTTGCTTTAGGATATGGAGACATATGGGTGTAATCTATGTAGTTCCCAGATATTAAAACTTGGTCAAACTTATTGATTGACGCGACTAAGAATGTGTCTCAGAAGTGCGTACTCTCTAGGATCAAGTGCAAGCCTATCGCTCAAGTAATAATCCGATAAGTCGAGTATTAATCCTCAGGGAAATAGGACAACAGAGTTGTGACGACGTTGTACAGACGAAGGAAACCGAACTTTGAATCTAAAGAAAAAGAAAAGATGATTGATTTTGAGAATGTACTACAACTAAATGCAATTTTGAAAATATTTATTTAATGCACCAAAGTATGAATGAAATGCAACTATTCTAAATTACCTAAATTACTGATAGCGAATGACTTAAAACTTGAATTATATGATGAAGGAAACAAGACAGGAATAATCCCTCAACCCTAGTGTATTGCAGGTATAAAACTAATCGTAAATTTAATTGATTAATTAGACCCAGAATTTAGTACTCCCAAGCATTACGTATACGAGGTTCAATCCCGCACCATACTTAATCATAGGACGAGTAAATCGGTACACACAATAGCGACACTCCCATTGCATTCTAAAGCATCCTGGTTACCCGAAAGCAAATGAGATCCAAAGATCTACAATGGTTGTGTTTCTACGCAAGACGGTCGTAATAAATTATTAAATTCATAAGATTAATTTTATACACATACAACTAACACATCAAGTGGAGTTCATGCATCCCGACCCTTTTAAAACTAGTCGGACATGTTAAATTGAACGACGCATGAAATAATTACGTTGCATGTGAAAGAACTCATGATGAAACTAGATTGAAACATGCAAATAAGTATTTTGGTCACAAAAATTGGTTGAATCAAATAAGGGAAATAACCTTGCACGAACAATAATAAAAGGAATGAAACTTGGATTAAAACCTTGAAAACAAACCCGGAATGTATCAATCTTGAAGAAAATAATCCAAACTATGTTCCTAGGTGATCTTCTACTTTTTATCTATCTAAACTATGGAAAACTATCAAGAACTTCTCTTTGTAAGTCATTAGCCTCGTCAAAATACGTTTTTGAATGAGTTGTAACTTCCCGGAACTCTTTGGACCAATCAGAATAAAAGAGGATTTTCGCGCATCAGGATCCCCGAACCGGTTCGCAGGTACCCCGAATCGATTCGACCCCAAACTGGTTCGGCCTAGGTTTGGTAACTTTCACTGGTTTTGGGTGGCTTTTTCCTCTTTCCAACACTTAGAATTTTTTCATATTTTCTTCTTTTCTTCTTGGATTTTTTCTCAACTTCAATCGATCATAACTCTTCAATTGTAACTCGGATTTGGATGCCATTTCTTCCATGGTTCTTGTTGTTTCAAGATTTTTAGATTTACAGTTGACTCCTCCTCCAGGATCTGACTGTAGAGTTATTAAAATGCCCTTGAACTTGCCTTCCTATCCTTTCTTTCAAGGTTTTGATTTCTCTTTTGCTTCGCTTGCATAATTAACCTGTAAAACACATAGGATAAACACGAAACCCAAAATACTTTCCAATGGAGGTTAGTAGTAAAAATATGAGTTAAATCCATATCGATTGCATCCCTCGGGTTCACAAATGTACCGAAATTAGGGGAATAAATATACAATATTTATGCCCAATAAACCCCCCTAACTTAGAACTTTGCGCGTCCCGAGCAATGTAAAAGAGAAAGAATAAAGTCACAACTCTTCTAAACATATTATTGGGATAGAATACCTTTTTTTCGGAAAAGATATTGCATTTAGCATATGCAACAAGCCATTAAACCCCTAGGTTACCCTAGTAGGACGAGTGGTGTCTCGTGAGGGTTTGCAGTGAATATACCCATATAATTCGACTCAAAGAAACTCAAAATATGCAAAAAATTTATAATTCAAACGTCTTCGAAAAGTAGTCATCATTAATTCATGTTCAAGAGTCTCAAATCATAGTTCGTGTGTGCGAAGCCAGAAATTTAATCGTAAATTTTCACCGATTGACCATTACGTTACTTATCCGAAAGTTCGTTTTGATTTCAAGATCTCACGGAATGCCCTCTCAAACGAATCACTCGGATTGTGGCTATTCTCTCGGTATGCATGATATAAAGAGGAAATTTGTTGGAACCAAGTTCACGCACACAAGTAGAGAGACGGAAATTTAGGGTAATTTGATCTCATCAAGGATTACGATTTGAAAAACGGGAACCTTGCCTCTAATTCACATTTGTTGATCTCTTTTATTATCTTTTGGGTGTTTTAGCTCTCCACGCGGTAATCAATTTCAAAATTTTTGGACTCGGTTAGGACTTTTACGGGTTGAAGGTGTATTGGGTTATATTGAAAAAGGTTAAGAATTTCGAAATTGGAAAATTTTGCTTATGATGTCCGTTAGTGCTTTTTCGAGCTTTCGCTCATTTTTTCTTCTTTTATATATTCATGCTTTTCTTTTCTTGCTATTTTTGTTGAGCATATCTATTTTTTCTTTTCTTGCCCCATCATATGCACTTTTCGGACTTTATTTGATGAATATTCAATTTTCACAATTTCGGGCTAATTGGGTTTTTTTCGGGTTGTCAAAGGAAACTGATTTTTTTAAGGCTCAAATTGGGTTGCAAAGGGATGAATTTTTCATGACTTTTTACGGCTAATCTTTTTGGGTAACAAATGATGGCCTACTTCATTGTCCGAATTACTTATTGCGTTACCATACGCGTTTCAAGATGAATTTAATTTGGAGATTTCTTCAGCACGTTTTTCAAGGCAATATCACACACGTTTCTCAAAACCGATCAAAGTGAAATACTTGAGATCCTCGATGACTTATTTAGACCGCTGAAAAGAACTTTGAGTTAACCATTAACTCGGATTGATTTATAAATTTCACAAAAATGAAAGGCTCGAATCTCATCGGGGTTGTTAATCTCCATAATTATTCGTTATGTCGTCAATTTCCGTACAATTTCCATCTTTGGTCAATTTTGGCTTCGTGTATTGAGTTTTTACAATTTGAGACTTTAAACCGGCTTTTAATGATATTTTTGAACAATTTGAATTCCAATTTTTATTTTTTTTGAAAAAAAAATCTTTTTGGATATTTCAACACTTTATGATTTATTTTTGAAGTTTTTGGGCATTTTTGAAAATTTGTGAAGTTTTATAAATACATACTTGTGACCCCACCTAACTTAGACTTTTGAATTGTCCTCAAGCAAAAAGGACTAAAATCTAACTCAAAGCGAATGAAAAGTGAGGAAAAATAAAACAAACAAATTAAAACAAAAGTGCATCCTTGTATTATAACAATGTAGAAGCATGTGTTACATAAGAGAAGGGAGATCATACAACTAACAATTTTAAATCCAGTTATGACAACACATAACGAACAAACATATCAAAACAGTCACAGGCTTCATTGGGGAGGAGGATGTGAGGGCCCGAGTGCGCTCGGATCATAAGGATCATAAAAGAAAGATGGCGGGGGACCGTCGAAGTTAAGCTCGTAGAGGTGGGCTTGGAGCTGGTGCATCATATTTGTGTCCCTCTGATAAGATTCTTGGTCCCTCCAATAGGCTTCTTGATCTTGGTTTTATTGGGTGATGAACCCGTCAAGCCAAAATTCCACCACCGAAAGGCGCCTATCAAAATTGGCCCCCGGGGGCTCGAAATCCGAATCATCATCTTCTTCATACTCCTCTTCTCTCTCCCCCCACATCCAACATGGGGTCATCATGTCCTTCTTCCCCCGCACCCTCATCGAGAATGGGACGGTCGGGGTGAGCCACCCTCATTTGGCGTTCACCCCGAGAGGTGGAGGTGGTGCCAATTGGGCGGGGGAGTCGGATTTACTGCCCGGGGTCTTCTATCCCGTCATCCATTAATAGTTCGGTAATGAAGCGAGCATAAGGGAGCGCGACCTTGCCCCACTCGTCATAGGCGGCATTGATGATATCCGCGTATAAGAGTTGGGCCAAATTGATTATGCTCTCGGGGTCGAGGAAGTGGTAGAGGAAGTTAGCATGACGTAACCTGACCACCCAGTCATTGGTGGTTTGGTGGATTGCTCCACATGTAATTAGGTGCATGAATTGCACCATATCCGAAATAATTCCAATGGGAAAAGACTCCCGCACCCATTCCTCCCTCGGTGCCATTCGAGCAATGCATTCGTCTTTGGTGCGGAGGGTACCATTTGTCAGGTATTGGAAAGGCACGGGGAGGATAACCCCTTTGGCACGCATTTTTCGCGCGATGATGGCGGTCGAAAATGGAATTGGGATACCGTCGAGGTAGGCCTCGTGAAGCATGGAGTATTTTTGAACTAGTGTTGCATAAAATTGGCGGATGATGACTTCAAACACGTGATTGATCGTAAGAGCGAGAAAAGAGCACCACCCCCGACGGTCGATTAGGGCGGTGACGTCACCGGGAAACTGGCCCAAAGTAACAAAACACTCGATGTGGATTGGGCGCGTGGCCAAGAAGTATTTCTCGGCCCAATGACGTTCTTGGAGGATTTGAAACACGCCCTTACCCTCTTCATCAAGGACGGTGGTGTCATCATATTTTTTAGGGCGGAAGTTGGCTCGGCGGGGACGCGACATGGTGAGAGGGAGAGATATGTAGAGAATAAGGATATGGGTATGAGGAAAGTGAGAGTGAATTTTGGTGTGAGAACTGGATGAGGGTGGGGGTGAATTTATAGGTTTTAGGAATGGATTTTTGGTGGGAAAGGGGAACGGGTTTGGTGGGAGTGGAAGGAGGGAGGGAATTGGGATTGGAAGTGGAAGGGGGAATGGGTTTGGAGGGTGAAAAATCGTGGTGAAATGAATGGAGGGAAAAGAGGAGGGAATAAAATGAATTTGGAAAATAGGTGGAGAACTTGACAGGTACCCCGAACCGGTTCGACCTGGTTTCGGGGAAATTTGCTGGCCATAATGGTTTGGTTCTCTCTTCTCTTAAAATCTTAGTGTTCTCGCCGATCTCCTCTCATGCGTATTGCCCCTAAAAAAGTTTTAGACCCTCGGGTGCCCAAAACTTACCCTGCCCAAGCTCTCGAAATATGTGAAAACTCTCTCGAAAAGTGTGCTAACTCAATCCCTCTCATGAACTGTGCTCCGGACTCAAAAATACCCTAACTCACACACGACTACTATACATAAGAATTCACCCCATACGCGTCGGGGTTGCGATGACCTCTCATTTTAAGCTCACTAGACCTCGTAAATGGGGTCTGACAACCAAACGGTGTCAACTTCTTCCACACACGCCTCTAGATATGGTTTTAGGCATTGTCCATTTACCTTGAACGTATTTCGCCCTTTCAAATCGTCTAATTCCACAGCTCCATGAAGGAAAACGTTCCTTACAATGAATGGGCCACTCCATCATGACCGCAACTTGCCCGGAAATAGATAAAGTCGAGACTTATAGAGAAGCTCCTTTTGTCCAGGAAGAAACTCTTTGCGTCGAATTATATTATCGTGAACGAGTTTCATCCTTTCTTTGGAAATTTTTACGTTCTCGTACGCATCATTGCGTATCTCTTCTAACTAATTTAATTGAAGCTGGCGAGCTTCATCGGCCTTATCCATGTCGTAGTTCACCTTTTTAATCGCCCAATATGCCTTGTGCTCTAATTCCACGGGAAGATGGCAAGGTTTTCCATATACAAAGCGGAATGGGGACATACCGAGCGAATTTTTGTGTGTGGTATGATAGGCCCATAGCGAATCGTTCAATCTAAGTGACCAATATTTTCGGGTAGGATTGATGGTCTTTTCGAGAATGTTCTTGATCTCCCGATTCGCTAGTTCGGCCTGCCCATTCATTTGTGGGTGATAAGTCGTTCCAACCTTGTGAACGACACCATACTTTCTCATGATCTTCGCGAATGGCCTATTACAAAAGTGCATGTCATTATCGCTGATTATAGATTTCGGAGCGCCGAAGTGGGAAAGTATGTGTTCCTGTAGGAACTTAATCACCACTTTGTTGTCATTTTTCTTGGTCGCTATAGCTTCCACCCATTTGTAAACGTAGTCGACCGTAACAAGCATGTATAGGAAACCAAAGGACGGGAGGAATGGGCCCATGAAGTCAATACCCCAGCAGTCGAAGATTTCAATAATGAGTATCGGGTTCAATGGCATTATGTCTCATCGAGTGATCGCTCCCATTATTTGACACCTATCGCATGATTTGCAATAATTATTCATATCCCGGAATATTATGGTCCAATAGAGGTCGCATTGAAGGATCTTAGCGGCAGCCTTTTTCGTCGAAAAGTGACCTCCACAAGCTTCCGAATGACACAATTGGATGACTTTTGGGATCTCGTCATCTGGTACACATCGTCGGATGATTTTGTCAGTGTAATATTTAAACAGGAAAGGTTCATCATAGAAGAACATGCGTGACCAAGTAATAAACCTCTTCTTATCTTGCGGTGTCCAATCGGGAGGGACGGTTCCCGTGGCAGGATAGTTCACTATATTCGCAAACCAGGGTACAGAAGAGGTAGCAAAGAGTTGCTCATACAGGAAGTATTCATCTATGGGTATTGGATCACTAGGTACGTCGGACGAAATCCGTGATAAGTGATCGACAATGACGTTTTCTACTTCTTTCTTATCTTTAATGGAGATATTAAACTCTTGTAGGAGTAGGATCCACTTTATGAGGTGCGATTTTTCATCTTTCTTCGTAAGTAGGTATTTCAATGTCACATGGTCGGTGAAGCAAGTAATGGGAGAACCGATAAGGTAGGACTAAAATTTTTCAAGAGCAAAGAATACCGCTAGAAACTCCTTCTCGATAGTTGAGTAATTGAGTTATGGTACGGTAAGAGTTCGGCTAGCATAGTAGATGACATGAGCCTTATTGTCTTTTCTTTGGCCCAAAACAGCCCCTATCGCATAGTCATTAGCATCACACATAAGTTCGAATGGTAAGGACCAATCCGGAACATGCATGATGGGAGCGTACACAAGCATGGTTTTAAGTTTTTCAAAAGAGCTATGGCATGCTTCCATCCACTCAAATGGGGTGTCCTTTATGAGTAGGTTGCTTAAGGGCCTAGCGATGGCGCTAAAGTCCTTAATGAACCTTCGATAAAACCCCTCTTGGACCAAGAAGGAGCGCACGTCTTTGAGAAATTTTGGTGGGGGTAGATCGGATATGACATTTATCTTAGCTCTATCAACTTCTATCCCCTTGGATGAAACTATGTGGACAAGAACTATTCCCTCAATGACCATAAAATGGCATTTATCCCAATTTAGCACCAAGTTCTTTTCCACACACCGGGAAAGTACCTTTTTCATTTTTTCAAGACAAAGATCGAAAGAGTTGCCAAAAATGCTAAAATCGTCCATGAACACTTCAAGTCCTCTCTTGACCATGTCGCTATATAGGCTCAACATGCACCTTTGATAGGTCGCGGGTGCATTACACAAGCCGAATGGCATACGTTTGTAGGCAAACGTACCAAAAGGGCAAGTGAAGGTTATTTTCTACTAGTCAAGTACATATACCTCAATTTGGTTATATACGGAATAACCATCAAGGAAGCAATAGTAAGGGTGGCCCGCTACTCTCTCAAGCATCTGATCAATAAATGGGAAGGGGAAATGGTCTTTCCTATTTTCCGCATTGAGTTTCCGATAATCAATGCAAATGCGCCACCGGATGGTGGTACGTTGGGGAACTAGATCTCCTTTAGCATTCTCAATCACTGTCATCCCCGACTTCTTTGGGACAACTTGAATAGGGCTCACCCACTTGCTATCTGAGATTGGGTAGATGATCCCGACATCCAATAGCTTAATAATTTCGGTCCTCAACACTTCTTTTATATTAAGGTTTAGCCTTCTTTGCATTTCTCTCGAGGGCTTGATGTCCTCTTCGAGATGGATCTTGTGGGTGAAAATCAAAGGACTTATCCCTTTCAAATCAGCAATGGACCAACCAAAAGCACCTTGGTGCTTCCTCAGAATCTTTAGCAATTTACCATCCTACTCTTCGTCTAGGCTAGAGGAGACAACAACAGGAAATGTCTTATCCTCTCCTAGGTATGCATATTTAATATGTGAGGGTAGTTTTTTCGATTCAAGGGTCGAAAATTTGTCACTGGAGGGAACCATGCGTGTCTCCCTCGGTGGTAATTCCTCGAATCGAGAAACCCAATTTACATCTCTCGCGTCCTCATCTGACATTTTTGCCTTAAGTAACTCTCTAAACTCCTCAACTTCCCTCTCGAATTTGGTGTACATTCCCTCACTCTCGTGGCTCGACACTAAACAGGACCCTAGGGCATCTCCACAATAATTTTCCTCGAAATAATCCTCTGGGATCTCATGTATTCGGCTCACCGCGTGAAGATCATCTTCTTCCCCCGTCTATTGGGCGATATGGAAGATGTTAGTCTCTAAAGTCATGTTCCCAAAAGTGAGTTTCATTTTCCCATTCCGAGTATTGATGATTGCGTTTGGCGTAGGTAAGAATGGGCACCCAAGAATGATGGGCACATGATTGCTCGAGGCGAAGGAGGGGTTCGTGTCCCAAATGACAAAATCTATCGGGAAGTAGAAAGTGTCAACTTGGACGATCACGTCCTCAACTATACCTCTTGGGATCATCACGATTCGATCCCCTAATTGGAGAGTGATCTTTATGGGAATGAGGTCACCCAAATCAAGTTGCCTATATATGGCGTAAGGGAGAATATTGACACTTTCTCCCAAGTCAAGTAAGGCTATTTTGATTTTCTTTTCTCCAATGATGCAGGAAATGGTGGGTGCAGCGGGATCCTTGAATTTTGGTGGGAGATCATTAAGTAGGATGGAGCTCACATTCTGTGCTAGAAAGACATTTTTCTTTACCTTCATCTTCCTCTTTACTGTTAACAAGTCCTTAATGACTTTTGCATAAGCTGGAATTTTCTTAATGGCATTAAGGAAAGGTAAATTCAACTTTACTTGCTTAAGCACATCTATCACTTCATCATGGGGGTTTCCTTTGTGGGAAGGAATCAACCTTTGAGGAAACGATGCCGCGGTGGGTGGTTTCACTACTACCTCGGTCTTACTAGTGACTTCTTTATCACTCTCATTCAAGGGGACATCTTCGGCCTCTTTCGTGTCAGGAAAAATCTCCTAGTCTTTAGTTGCATCGTGTGAGGGAGGTGATATGTCAACGACTCTCTCACTACGAAGAGTGGTCACAGCTTGACAGTTCTTCTGATGTTTCGTAGAAGTGGAGCTAACACTAGTTTGACCTTGGGGAGGTCTTTGGTCCTGGGCAGGAAACTTGCCCTTCTCTTGGATACTCCATGATGATTGCATTTTTGAAATATTTGCATTTATGTCGCTGATCATGCGATCATATCTAGCATTGGTTGTATTCTGGGTATTGATAAATTGGTTTATCGTATCCTCGAGACTTCTCCGCGGTGGAGGGATATATGCTCCTTGAGGTGGTGGTGCTTGCACATGTCCCTTCATGTGTGGAACTTGTTGAAAGTGTTATGGTGGAAGAGGGGCAACATGTGAATTAGGATTCATCGCATCATATTGTTGCCCATAGTTAAAACCATGATGGTTTTTCCATAAAGGGTTGTAAGAATTACCGTGCGGTGCATCGAAATTACCCTTGAATCCTCCTATACCATTGACTTTCTCTTGAAGCATCACTTTGTAGGAGGGTATAGTCGGTCATTCCTCAGTTGAATGACCTGCCTCATAAATCACACACACCTTCTCAATAGGGTTTGGGATGGGTCCCATTGGTTCTCTATTATATACCTCGCATAGGTCTCACAATCCTTTCTCAAGTACATCGAGTCGATTGTCCGTCATATAATTCTTTTCTACATGAAATAGGCCAAACGCCGATGGAGTGGTGGTCACCTGACGATTTTGATTTTGAGCATTAGGGTCACATGTATCCCAGGATTGGGTAGTCTCGGCGACATACCTTAGGTGAAGCTCAGCATCATGGGCGTCTAAGTCAACAAACGGACCACTAGCCATGGTTTCAACGAGTTACTTGGAGTGAATGTTCAGCCCATTATGGAAAAAGGAAATGAGTTTCCTTTTATCAAATCCATGATGGGGGCATGAAGTAACTAACTCATTGAAACGCCCGTAGCATCGATGGAATGACTCATTTTCTAATTGTCAAAAAGTTTGAATTTGAGCCTTGATGGAGTTCGTTCGATGTGGAGGAAAGAATTTCTTGAGAAATTTAGATTGCATCTCATTCCAAGATGCAATCGAGCTTGGAGGTAAAGACCATAGCCAAGTCTTAGCCTTATCTTTTAGCGAGAACGGGAAGAGTTTGAGACGAATTACCTCTTGTGTGCAAGTTTGATCATTGAGGGTTTCACACACATCCTCAAATTCCCTAATGTGGAGATATGGCTTTTCAGAATCCATCCCATGGTAGTGGGGGAGCATCTAGATCATCCCATTTTTAAAATGAAATTGCTTTGCATTATACGGGAGTATGATGCATCCTAGAGTTATAGTGCGCTCGGTATATAAGATTTCCCCCAGTGGGCGGTACGGGGCCTCTTCCTCACCGGTGTTTGCAGTACCGTGTTACAACATGTCTCTCTCTCTCAAAGACTCATTATCTTCACTTGGTATACTCAGGGCGTGCTCTGAAGTGTGTCCCATGAGGGAAAATAGAGTATTATTTGAAATTGAGTGAGACGGTGTGGGAGGTGGAACCCATAATTGTGGATCGTTGGGAGTGTGAGGGCTATCAGGGTTGTACTCTCCTATCAAGTTTTCATGAATGTGGATTGGAGTATTGTGGGGAGTTGGAGTGAGTTCAGAATTTTGCATTAACAGGCTTATGAGAGTTGATGATGAATTTTTTTTTTGTTCTTTTTCAAATTTTGAATGTTTTTGGATTTTTAGAAAGTTTTGGTCAAAGTTGGAGATTGAGTTGATCTAATCCTAAGTCTACCTAGATCCCCGGAAATGGTTCCAAAAACTTGATGAGACTAAGAATGTGTCTCAGAAGTGCGTACTCTCTAGGCTCAAGTGCAAGCCTGTCGCTCAAGTAATAATCCGATAAGTCGGGTATCGATCCTTAGGGAAATAGGACAACAGAGTTGTGACGACTTTGGACAGGTGAAGGAAACCTAACTTTGACTCTAAAGAAAAAGAAAAGATGATTGATTTTGAGAATGGACTACAACTAAATGCAATTTTGAAAATATTTATTTAATGCACCAAAGTATGAATGGAATGCAACTATTCTAAATTTCCTAAATTACTGATAGTGAATGCCTTAAAACTTGAATTATATGATGAAGGAAACAAGACAGGAATAATCCCTCAACCCTAGTGTATTGCAGATATAAAACTAATCGTAAATTTAATTGATTAATTAGGCCCAGAATTTAGTACTCCCAAGCATTACGTATACGAGGTTCAAGCCCGCACCATACTTAATCAGAGGATGAGTAAATCGGTACATGCATTGCATTATAAAGCATCCCGATTACCCAGAAGAAAATGAGATCCAAAGATATACGATGGTTGTGTTGCTACACAAGATGGTCTTAATAAATCATTAAATTCATAGGATTAATTTTATACACATACAACTAACACATCAGGTGGAGTTTATGCATCCCGACCCTTTTAAAACTAGCCGGACATGTTAAACTGAATGATGTATGAAATAATTACGTTGCATGTGAAAGAACTCATGATGAAACTAGATTGAAACATGAAAATGAGTATTTTGATCACATAAATTGGTTGAATCAAATAAGGGAAATAACCATGCAAGAACAGTAATAAAAGGAATGAAACTTGGATTAAAACCTTGAAAACAAACTCGGAATGTATCAATCTAGAAGAAAATAATCCAAACTATGTTCCTAGGTGATCTTCTACTTTTTCTCTATCTAAAACTATGAAAAAATATCAAGAACTTCTCTTTCTAAATCATTAGCCTCGTCAAAATACATTTTTGAATGAGTTGTAACTTCCTGGAACTCTTTGGACCAATCAGAATAAAGGAGGATTTTTGCCCATCAGGACCCCCGAACTGGTTCACATGTACCCCGAATCGGTTCGACCCCAAACCGATTCGGCCTGGGTTTGGAAACTTTCGCTGGTTTTGGGTGCCTTTTGCCTCTTTCCAACACTTAGAATTTTTTCAGGTTTTCTTCTTTTCTTCTTGGATTTTTCCTCAACTTCAATCGATCATAACTCTTCAACCGTAACTCAGATTTGGATGCCATTTCTTCCACGGTTCTCATTATTTTGAGCTTTTTAACTTTCCAGTTGACTCCTCCTTCGGGATCCAATTACAGAATTACCAAAATTCCCTTTAACTTGCCTTCCTAGCCATTCTTTCATGGTTTCGATTCTCTTTTGCTTCGCTTGCATAATTAACCTGTAACACACATAGGAGAAATAAGAAACACGAAATACTTTCCAACGAAGGTTTGTAGTAAAAATGTGAGTTAAATCCATATCGATTGCATCCCGAGGGTTCACAAATGTATCGAAATTAGGGGAATAAATATACAATATTTATGCCTAATCATTGATCAACATCTTAAGGTCTTCCTTGAACTTGTTCAACTCTTCTTCCTTCGGAAAAATGGTCATGGCCAGGTTAGCCCTTGGTTGGGCAAGATTCGATATTGGGAGCTGAGCTGGCAGTGGCCTAAGTAGGAGGGGCACGTGCTGGGTGTTGATAATATTTTGGAACTCAAATAGGATTAGGTGTGGGCGAACCCATAGCATGGGGGAAGAGGACCTCGGGCTCTTAGGGAATATGGACCCAATGTCGCTGCATCTCATGAACCTCAGTTTGAAGGTTGTCAATCTTGGCGGTAAGCTGGTCGAGAACCATCATCAAATCAGGCTTCACGTTTGGAACTTGGTCTGCATTCTCTATGGAAAGAGGATTCCAAACTCAGAGGAAGTAGCGGGAGAAGTGACGGAGCTTCAAGGCAATTCGACAAAAGATCGAAGCCAATAGGGAGCCAGGCCAAGGGTCGGGTATGCGATCGACCTGAGAAGGAAAATGATTCAAATTTATTTTTGAAAGAGAAGGGGGAACCCTTTATTATTGAAAAGGGAGGAAAATGTTCTCTTTTTTTGACAATTTTTGAAAAGGTAGGGACAAAATATTTTTGGTATATTTTGATAAAAAGAGGAAAAATGTTTTTGACATATATGATAAAAGGAAGGTAAATGTTTTTTGGTATTTTGATAAAACAGGAACACTTAAGGAAAAAGGAAAAATGAGAGAAAGGTCTTAGCATGATTATTATTTATGTTTATGTTTTCACATGTATTAGGTTTGCCTAAATGTAAAAGAAATTCCGGAAGGGACCCGAGCCTGGAAAATTGAGTTTGAAGAATATGTAAAATATGGTTTGACTTGTTAACAGACTCATGGATAGGGTCCCATTCAAAAAAAAAAGATAAAATTTTGCGAGAACTTTGACAGCATGCCGACCCATCATTTCGATCGAGTTTTGGGTAGTAACCGACAAACTAAATATGAGTGACCTAGGTTTGACGCCTATATAAGGGTATGTAGTTTTGGGGTTAATTGGAAGGGTTCCCCCCTTTGGCTTAACTTCGAAGATATACGTCTTGCTTTTAAGGGCAATCTGAAAAGGCCCTTTAGTGTGTACTTTAGGCAAAAATAATTTTGTTCCAATTTTTAGTTAAAACCAATTTTAACTTCTTAAACCCTAAACATGCCTCTAAGTGATTGAATCCATTCCATGAATAAAGCATGCGGTAAAAGAAACAATTTTAGGAAAAATCCCCGAAGGGAAGAACATTTTTATTTCACTATAATTTGTAAGACATAACTTACACGGATTATAATGAAATATGGTGACATACGAAATACTCGCAGGTGTTGGTTCCAATGTCGTCGGCTGGAATCTCCCGCAAGAAGTCTCAAATTACTATCAATCAGACCTTGATGAAAGAAACGGCTTCTCCACAATTTACTTCATAAGTTCTCCATCCATAACAGCATGCAACTTTTCGGTTGTAGAGTTCTCCTCATAAAGTACAAAACGGTATAGTGAATGAATTATCTTCTTGTAAACACGTTCAAGATCACTAACTTTGGAATCGAATAATTAGATCTTGAATAAACACCGGATGAAGAGAAAACGGTATGAGAATAAGTTTTTCGTAACAATTCTGCATATTAAACTTTCTCATAAACGTTTTATTATATAACTGAGCAACACAGAGTCCAAGAAAATTGAGACACGAAAATCAAGGCGACAAGGTCGTTCGAGCGTGATCAGGATCTCGTTCCCGCGACATAGGGATGTCGTTTGAATGACCCCCAGTCTCGTTCGAGCAACAATTATAAAAAAATAATGTTTTTCCTTTTAAATAAATCCTCAAATTTTCTTTAAATTATTTGTAGCTCAGAAATATTTTTAAAACATAAAAAGATTTAATTCCAAAACATTTAAATCACCAAACATTTAATCAATATACAAAATTTCTCAATTGCTCATAAGTATTCATACTTGAGTGATCTTAAACATAAGTAACACCTCTTGACTTGAAATCTTCTTCAAAGTTTTAATTTGTACATTCTTGGACTTGAACTTTGTCATAGGCTTCAATTAAACTCCACAACAAAACTAGCTTAGACTTAATTTATTTTGTTTGAAATTAAGTCAATTTAAACAGATGGACATGATAAGAATTATGTTCTTACAAATCTCCCCCTTTGGCTATTCGGGGACAAAACTAAACATAAATGCTATATGCCGTAAAAGGTACATTTCCTATCCCAAAACTTAAAATGATAGAAACAGAGGACATCCCAATTTCTATCTTAAGAACCCTAGCATTCCAATTCACAACAGTTATATTTCAATTTTCTACATACTATGCATAATATACTAGGGTTTTGAATGGGTTATGTTAATAAATCAGAACCTATTCAAGATCTACTATAAAAACATTTTTATAAGATTAATTCAAAATGAAGCTAAATCGATCCTACTTAGATGGGAAGTCCCGTGTCAGAAATTCTCCAATTATCCAATTATCTCCAAGAATAATCCAAGAAAAAGGGTGAAATCTCATCCCCCCTGATCTTCCAACCATGGCTAACATGGAAGAAATCCCTGTAAACACTTTGATTCCCCTTAAACCTCCTGATCCAAAAAACATGTGGTCAAAATCTTTTGCAAGTGTGCTTGTGAACAACACGACTAAGGAACTTGAACTCAAGAAACCTACATCTTTCAAAGGAGAACCTGCCATTTTATTCTCAGAAGAAGATATTAATGTTCTAGATGCTGTTTTTCAACATTCTATCATAGGTAAATTCTCTCTTGGAAAACCTTCCTTAGAAATAGTTCGAAAAACATTCCAAACATTTTCTTTAAAGGCAACATTCACAATTGGATTGATTGATTCTAAACATATTCTCATACGGCTTAACTGTGGAGAAGATTATGTTACATTATGGGTCCTCGACCAATGATATATTGGGAAATTCCCAATGCGAACCTTGAAATGGTCAATTGATTTTCATCCTGAAGAAGAAAGCCTCATTGTTCCTGTCTGGATTAACCTACCTAAATTACCTATTCACTTCTATGCCAAATCATCCCTATATTCTATGGCACAATTAATATGGAAACCTCTATCTATGTATGCTTCTACACTCTTTATATCCAGACCAAGTATTGCAAGAGTGTGTGTAGAGATTAATCTACTTAAAGAAATAATTAAAAGAATTTAGATAGGATGTGGTTCTAAAGGGTTTTGGCAACAGATGTCTTACGAAAATATACCTTCTTATTACCAGTTTTGTAAAAAGAAAGGACATCAAGAGTATGAATGTATGATGAAACACCCAAATTCCAAAGTAGCCAAAAATCAACTTACAAAAAATCAAGTAGCAAGGCAAGATGCTGAAAGAGAAATCAAGAATTACCCACAAGGAATCAAGAACCCAATCACGTAAAACATAAAGAAAAATAACACGTTCTAGAAATGCCTGATCAAGAACCAAAGAAGAATTCTATGAATCTAAGCACTTAAGGGACTAAGACAATAGGAATTGATAAACAAATTGAATTTATACAAGAGGAGCCATCAGACTAAGAATTTGTTTTTTTCCAAAAATAGAAAGATTACTTGCCTTACTTCAGCATAGACAACAATTGAACCAGGACACAGTTGGAAAAATTCTACATGGTGATTACACCTCAGAAGAGATATTTATTGTTGATCAATATTATTTATCCCCTAAAGGATCAATACTTCCAAAATACGATAGATTGGCAGAAGTCTCAAAATGCTATCAATCAGACCTTGATGAAAGAAATCCTTCCATTCATATGATAGAAGAACTATAGAACTTTGCATCATGGCTAGATGTTAAGTGGTCAAAGTATCAACAAACAAAAACTTCAATCCAAAAATCAAATAAATAAATTGATTCAGATCAATCTTGTGAAGAAAAGAGCTCCAAGATAGGTAAGTCAACTAAACCTTATCCTTATGATCCATTGTTTAGAAGATTTACTAGATCTCTACGAATATCAAAACCTAAAAATTATCACCTAAACCATTAATTATTAACTTCATAACCTGGAATGTTAGAGGTGTGGCCAATAAGGCAACCAATAGAAGAATTAAAAGGCTAATTAGAAAATATAATTTACCTGCAATTGCTCTTCTTGAACCTAAAGTTGACTCTGATAAAATTAAAAATTATCAAGATAAATGGAAATTATCAAATAGTATAAGTAATCTATCTAGTAAAATTTGTTTTTTTTGGCAAAAGGACCTGTCAGTTAAAGTCATTTTAGACTCTGATTAATTACTATGTCTTGAAATATATATTGTCTTTCTTAATCTAACTATTCATTTAGCAATAGTTTATGCTAAATGCACTTTCATAGAAAGACAAAAATTATGGCAAGACTTAGAGCTACACATTAGTGATTTAACAAATGAATATTGGCTTATAATAGGAGATTTTAATGTAGTCTCATCAAGTTGTGAAAAAATAGGAGGTAATGACCCCGAATTTCATGCAATTGAAGACTTTAATGATATGATATCCTCCTGTGCTCTAACAAACTTAGGATTTTCAGGATCTAGGTTCACTTGGTCTAATAATAGAATCAATGGAACTATATTTTGTATATTATACAGAGGACTGGTAAATCAGACTTCACTTAGGCATTTTCCACAAACCAACATAACACATCTCCATAGATCATGCTCTTATCACATCCCCCTTTTATTATCTATAAAAACTCCCAAAGAAAATTACCTCAAATCTTTTAAATTTCTATCAATGTGGTGTATTAACTCAAATGTTCACCAAATAATTAAAGAAGCATGGTCTAAAAAAATAGTAGCTCCTCCAATGATTGAACTTGCTTTAAAATTAAAACACTTGAAAAAAAAGATTAAAACATGGAACAAGGAAACTTTTAAAATTTCAAACACTAAAAAACTTGAAAGATTTAATCCTCAATAAAGAAAATTCTATTGAGTTTATTCCAAATGAAATAACTAGAAGTGAGATGTATAAAGCTAGAGTTGATCTCAACATAACATTACAAAGAGAAGAAAGCTTTTGGCATAAAAAAAGTCACATCAAATGGATCAAATTAGGAGATATAAACATCAAACTTTTTCACGCTTCAGTAAAAAATAGAAAAAGGAAATTATTTATCTCAAGTATTAAGAATTATCAAAATATTTTTAAAGATTATAACGAAGAGATAGGGGAAAGTTTTCAAACTTATTTCTAAAATTTATGGTTAGTTGATTATCTTTCTAGTGATCCATCATTTCTGGAAGTAATTAACAAAGAAACAACTGAAGATATGAATAAAAACCTTTCAGAATTCCCTACTGAAGATGAAATTTTCTCAGTTATATCTAACATGGATCAAATAAGCTCTCCTGGACCTGATGGTTTTGGAGAATTTTTCTATTTTAAATTTTGGAACATAATTAAGAATGGCCTTGTTAAAGCTATTCATTCTTTCTTTGCTAGGCATAAATTCCTAAAAGCTGGTCTTCTACCTTTATAGCTCCTATCCCTAAGGTGTCTAATCCATCTTCATGTTCTTAATTTATACCAATTAGTCTATGAAATGTTTGTAATAAGATACTATATAATATATTAAAAAATATACTTGATCACATCCTTCCATCCATTATTTCCCAAAATCAAAGTGGTTTTGTTAAAAACAAGAGTATATAAGAAAACATTGTTTTAGCTCAAGATATGGTTCACAATCTTGGTAAGAAATCATACGGGAATAATGTGATAATAAAATATGATATGGAAAAGGCTTATGATAAAGTATATTGGCCTTTTCTATGTGAAGTTTTAAGAAAATATGAATTTAATGAGACTTTTATTTATATGATTTAGAGAATAATCTCCAACAATTGGTATTATCTGATTTTAAATGGTCAAAGAATAGGTTATTTTCAATCTTATAGGTACCTTAGACAAGGAGATCCCATATTTCCTAGTCTCTTTGTAAAGACACAAATTTCCAATTGAGTCCATATATAGTTTTGGCTCAATTCCGGACAAAAACATTTATACATAAGATTGTATTTAATTGTAATATTCTCAAGCCTAAGAAAAGTTTGTTTGAAGACATAGCGGCAAAGAGTATAAAACTTCATCATCATGCCCGTTTGCGTGCCTCGTTTCTACATCATCAACTATGGTTCCATGTCCCAAGGTATGAATGCAATATTATATATATAGGAGCTTGGAACAAGTTTAATTGGGTGTTAGGTTTAATTAAAACTGTGTTTTATTTTCAGAAAGAATTAATTAAAACTTTAAAATAAGTTTATAAAGTTTTCTGGGCTAAAATCGAATTTTCCAAACTTTCTAGAAGTTCGTTCGATATGTTGTTCGAATGAGATTGTCGTTTGAACCAGATGTCGTTCGAACGAGATTGCCAACGACTTCCCATTAAGGCACATTGGAACTTCGTTCGAAATGTCGTTCGAACGAGATTATCGTTCTAACGATATTTCCAACGAGTTCATCGTTAGAAGACTCGTTCGAACGAGAGTTTGTTCGAACGAAATGTCGTTCGAACGAGATGCCAGGCGGGAACAGTTTTTGGCAGTTTTAAGTAGTTTTTTCTCCCACTTCCCCACTTGTTTCTTAACCAACTTTTCTCATACCTTATTATGTGCGGGAATAACATTTTCTAATTAATCTTTTTCATATCCTACTAACTCCTAGAGAGTGTTTTGGAGAGTAAAATCAAAGAGGTAAAAAGTTCATGTTTTGAGTGTGTTTTTATCAAAGAGAAGAATATACACCACTCTAGTTTGCACCCAAATTAGTTTCTTCCAAGTTCCCATATTCATATATCTTGCTTGGAGTTTGGCATCGGGTTCACCTCTTCCGTTCAAGGAGAAGTTCCAAGTTTTCTTCTACATCCCATAAAGAAAGAAGAAGAGTTTTTATTGTGGCATTACCCACTTAGAGAAAGGCTCCTTGCTCGGGTGACGGTGACCATATAAAGTCCGATCGGTGGATTCTGAGACCGCGGTGGAGCTCCAAGGTTATTCGCTAGGAAGAGGTATCTACAAGAAGAAGCATCGGGGCTTAAGAGGGACCGAGTCGTGTGTTGTAAGCCTTTCTGTCTTGTATCTGTAAATTCCGTACTTAGTGGATTTGTGGCTAGGGCCGTTCGAGGTTGTTTCCCGTTGTGGGTTTTTCCTCGTACATCTCAGCGTTGTGGATTAATTGTTTATTTTATCTTTTGCAAAATCACCTAGAACGTATGCTTAGGTAAAATGATAAAATTGGTTTAATTTAATCTCTACATGTTTAATTTGGGTAATTTTGTAGTTAATTAGGTTTAAGTGAAAATGATTTTAATGCGTTAATTTAATTTCACTCGGTTTAATTTTAATTTGAAAAGTAAATTAAAATTTGGTAATTCGTTTGTTTGTGAACCATCACACTTCTTTACCATTCCGCATCTTGATTTATATATAAAAGGAAATAATATTTTAATTGAGAAGATTAAAAATTGGGGTACTATCCTTTTCAAATTGGTATCAGAGCCAAAGCGATAAATTATTTCGTTAAAGATCCTTTAAATAATTTTTGGCTAAAATGGAATTTTCTCCATTTTCTAAATTTCCTATTTTCGATGGTTCTAACTACGCGTATTGGAAAGCGCGAATGAAATCGACACTAAAATCTATCGATGAGAGAGTTTGGATGTCTTTAGTTAACAGGTGGTCCCCACCAACTCACTTAGTTGAAAATGAATGGGTTATCAAACCGACCGATAGATTGACTGAGAATGAGTTTAAACTTTCTAATTTTAATTCCCATGGTTTGAATGCCTTGTTTAGCGCTGTCACACCGGATGAATTCCGACGTATTATGACGTGTGAAACCGCTAAAGAAGCTTGGGATATTTTACAACTAACTCATGAAGGAACTAGTGTCGTTAAAGCTTCGAAACTCCAAAACCTCACCACTCAATTTGAAACTATCAAAATGAACGATAATGAAACTTTTGATGAATTTTATGCTAGACTTTCCGATATTGTCAATTCATCTTTTAATTTGGGAGAGTAAATACCCGACAACCGAGTTGTAAAGAAAATTTTAAGGTCCCTACCCGATAGATTTATTCCAAAAGTGATCGTTTTAAATTCTTTACCAACTTTAGCCTCTACAAAATTAGAAGAGCTTGTAGGTGATTTACAAACCTATGAACTAGATATGTTTCCCTCTAAAACTGAAAAGAAAGTTGAAAAGGGCATTGCTTTAAAAGCACGAAAAGAGGTCAAACAAGCAGTAGAGAGCGAGAGTGATAGTGACTCGGAAGATATGGCTTTGTTTGCTCGTAAATTTAGAAAATTTCTTAAATTCAACAAAGATAAATTTAAAAATGATTTTAAGAAATTTTAAACTTCTAAGAATGACAAAGGCGAGAAGATCCCTAAATCCAAAAAGATCCCTAAACCTATTAATGAAAATTTAAATAGGGACGAGTCTAATAGGTGTTTTGGTTGTGAGGGTTATGGCCATAGGGCTTCTGAGTGCCCCACTAAACTAAGGAAAGAGGGTAAATGACCCATTGCATATAATGTGACCCTTAGTGATAGTGATAAGGAAGAGGGACCCGATTCCCCCACTAAGCCCAATTTTGTGGATTTTATGGCCAGTCATGTGAGTGATAGTGAGAACTCATCGATTGATGAAACGTTAACACATGACACTTACAGGGTCATAGTTTATGATTCTCTTGTTTTTGATGATAGTGAGAGTGGAGAAGAAAGAGAGAGTGAAAATGAAGAAGAGGTTAATCTGAGTGAACTTCAAAATGCTTTTCAAGAACTTTATAAAGAATCTATTAAATTAAAAAGGGCTAATTTGAAGTTAGAAGATAGTTTGAAAGAACATGTCAAGGTCGTTGATAATACTATGTTGGTTGAAGACCTTAAGACACGAGAGAAAGCTCTTCTAGAGAAGCTTGAATATATAGAAGGCGAGAGAGATAGCCTTAGGGGTTTAATGGAATCCTTGAAAAAGGAGCTTCTTGCTTTTGAAGAGCGAAATGTTTTATTAGAGTCAAACATTTAGAATTGCACAATAAATTAAAAGACTCTAGTAATGTCAAATTTGATTTGGAGTGTCATTCGAAAACATTAGATAAAATATTAGGAACAGTCCAAATTAAAAATGACACTTGTGGTTTAGGCTTCAATACTTGTAATGAATCTACTCATAAAGCAAAACCAAAGTTTTTGGAGAATCTACTAGGAAAACTTTTAGAGATCACTCCGTAAGTAAATCGTTTCAACATGTCTTCACTTGTACACATTGTGGTCGAAAAGGTCATCTTAGGAAATTTTGTTTTGATCTTAAACGAATTCCTAGACAATCCCAACGTATGCAACCAATGTATTTCAAATTCCTACACCCCAAGATAGTCATTCTTCATTAATTTGGGTTAGGAAATCCGACTTGGTTGCCTTGCATAATAGGGTTTTTGATTCTCATTTACTACCACATGCTTCCTCCCTTGCTAAAACTAAAGGATGAATGTGCTAGTCTTTTACATACTTTAGCGTTTTTACTTCATGCTATATTGACATGCTAAATGTATGCTTGTTTAATCATTTTCTAGTTTATGCCCCATGCTTAATCACATGCTAGAATAATGTCATTTGAAGTTTTTATCTCTTGTTAATTTAAGCTTAAAGAAAAATTCAAATGATTTTGGTTTATCTTTTGAGTATATATTTTTCTTTTTTGGTTTTAAATGTCAAAAACTCAAAAAGATTTTATTTTGTGTGTATTTTTTTTGTTTGACACACTTTAAGTGGCATATACTTGTGTTTGAATCCCTCTTTTCCGCTCCTACGTGGCTAGAACCTTTGGTTTAGAGTGTTGATCCTTAAAATGTTCTTTACCATATTTTTTATGGAGCAGTTGAATTTTGTGTTGGTTAAATGGATTCTATTTTTATATGCCTCTATTCACACATGGACGAGCTCTTTTGAAATTTTAACTTCATATGTATATTTGAGCTATGTGAGGTGTTCTCCTTCCAATCTTGTCATCTTCATATTTGTGACTTAGGAGGACTAGTGCATGTCAAAATCCGTTGCATGTGAGATTTATGTGAAAAATGAAAACATGATAAATAAAAATGTGCACGGGGAAGGGCTCCAAAAGGACTAAGTGATCCTTTGCGATTGTAAGCCACCGGTTTGAATGGACCTAAAAGAAATACGTGGTCCAAAGGCCTAAAAACAGAAAATATGGCATTAAAAAGAAAAATAATTGCCAAGGCCTATGTTTGATTGATATATTCATTCAAATTTAATAAAAATGCTTATTGAGGGATATTGGATGGTATATCAACAGTTTGCACAATGTTCGTTTATCCTAGTTGCATATCTCATGTCATGACTCTATTGGTTTGTAGAATCATCAGTATGCTAGGCTTGTATACATTGTGTATGTTTGTTCATTGAGTTCAATTTATAATGTCACATGAGGTTATATTCAAATGTGATGAAGTTTTCAATCAATTGAGAACTCCGTGAACATGTTTTAAGTGATTGGGTCTAAATTTAATCGTTACTAGTTCACACCCCAACACTTTCGTTTCCATATGACACATTTTTGCCATACGAGTGTGAAAGACTCCTATTATATTTTGTGTGTGTCATTTGTGTGTTTATATCTATATATGTGTACTTAAGTCTCTTTGATATATATTATGTATCCATATATTTGATATTTTTGTTTTGTCTTTGCTTTGATTTCTAATCCATATATGCTTTAATTTATACTTGGTATCCATCTTATTGCAATCTTTGTTGATATCACATGAGTAATAATTTATATATCATATTGGTATCATTTTATTGCATCCTAGTTAGTATCCGATGTTATTGTTTGGATTAGTTGAACTTTTGTTGCCCATATGCTTTAACGTTTTCATCACCATATGCTTTAACTTTTGTTGCCCATATGTTTTAATGTTTTCATCACCATATGCTTTAACTTTTGTTGTCTAAATGCTTGTTATCCCATTCTTTAGCCTTTGTCTATTCCTGAACAAAAAGGGGGAGAATGATAAATGGTATCTTATCCTATTATAATCTTATCTAAGTTTAGGAGATTTAACTTAGGGGGAGTAGCTAACTTCTTGGTTTGATCATTGTGATATAGGGGAGAATTAATTTTGGGGGAGTATTTATTTTAATTGCTTTAAATACTTTGATATTCCCTATTCATTTGATGAGTTTTCTTTAGTGTGCAGGAATACTTCTAAAGCGGCATCTTTCAATGGAATGGGAAAGTGTTTAATCCTTGGGTTGAGTCAAGTTTGGGTGGGTTATGTTTTGAGTCGAGTGAGCTTGACGGCCCTTTAGAATTTTTGTTTGGCCTTTGTCCCGAAATAGCCAAAGGGGGAGATTTGTAAGGACACAAATTTCCGATTGAGTCCATATATAGTTTTGGCTCAATTCCGGACAAAAACATTTATACATAAGATTGTATTTAATTGTAATATTCTCAAGCCTATGAAAAGTTTGTTTGAAGACGTAGCAGCAGAGAGTATAAAGCTTCATCATCATGCTGGTTTGCGTGCCTCATTTCTACGTCATCAACTATGGTTCCATGCTCCCAAGGTATGAATGCAATATTATATATATAGGAGCTTGGAACAAGTTTAATTGGGTGTTAGGTTTAATTAAAACTGTGTTTTATTTTCAGAAAGAATTAACTAAAACTTTAAAATAAGTTTATAAAGTTTTATGGGCTAAAATCGAATTTTCCAAACTTTCTGGAAGTTCGTTCGATATGTCGTTCGAACGAGATTATCGTTCGAACCAGATGTCGTTCGAACGTGATTGCCAACGACTTTCCATTAAGGCATACTGGAACTTCGTTCGAAATGTCGTTCGAATGAGATTATCATTCTAACGATATTTCCAACGAGTTTTTAACGAGTTCATCATTACGAGACTCGTTCGAACGAGAGTTCGTTCGAACGAGATTCCAGGTGGGAACAGTTTTTGGCAGTTTTAAGCAGTTTTTTCTCCCACTTCCCCACTTATTTCTTAACCAACTTTTCTCATACTTTATTATGTGTGGGAATAACATTTTCTAATTAATCTTTTTCATATCCTACTAACTCCTAGAGAGTGTTTTGGAGAGTAAAATCAAAGAGGGAAAAAGATCATGTTTTGAGTGTGTTTTTATCAAAGAGAAAAATATACACCACTCTAGTTTACACCCAAATTAGTTTCTTCCAAGTTCCCATATTCATATATCTTGCATGGAGTTTGGCACCGGGTTCATCTCTTCCGTTCAAGGAGAAGTTTTGGGTTTTCTTCTACATCCCATAAAAGAAAGAAGAAGAGTTTTTGTTACGACATTACCCACTTGGAGAAAGGCTCCTTGCTCGGGTGACGGTGACCATATAAAGTCCGATCGGTGGATTCTGAGACCGCGGTGGAGCTTCAAGGTTATCCTTTAGGAAGAGGTATCTACAAGAAGAAGAATCGGGGCTTGAGAGGGATCAAGTCGTGTGTTGTAAGCCTTTCTGTCTTGTACCTATAAATTCCGTACTTAGTGGATTTGTGGCTAGGGCCGTTCGAGGTTATTTCCCGTCGTGGGTTTTTCCTCGTACATCTCGGCGTAGTGGATTAATTGTTTATTTTATCTTTTGCAAAATCATCTAGAATGTATGCTTAGGTAAAAAGATAAAATTGGTTTAATTTAATCTCTACGTGTTTAATTTGGGTAATGTGTAGTTAACTAGATTTAAGTGAAAATGATTTTAATGCGTTAATTTAATTTCACTCTTTATTATTGCTGCTAAAGCTTTAAGTAGAAACTTAGACAAATTATTTGTCTCAAAGAAGGCAATTCATTTTTCTCATCCTCCAAACAGTAAATTGATTTCTCATTTAGGATATGCAGATGATCTTATTATTTTCATTAATGGGGTTAGGCATAGTATCAAATATGTTATTCAATTTCTTAAATCCTATGAAAACAGTTCAGGGCAAAAACTGAATTTTTCAAAAAGCTCTTTTTATGTGGATAAAAAAGTTAGTCCACAAAGAAGATCTACCATAGAAAGGCAAACAAGATTATCAAATAAGAATTTGCCTTTGAAATACTTGGGCTGCAATTTGATTAAAGGTAGACCTAAAGCCATTCATTTCTCTGAACTAATCTCAAATATTAGGGAAAAGTTATATACTTGGTCTTCCAAAAGGATCTCCCAAGACGGAAGATTTATACTTATCAGACGTGTTCTACAATTAATTCCAATTAATACTCTAGCAATCTTCAATCCTCCAAAGAGTATTATAAAGAGACTTCATACCATAGTTAATAAATTTTATTAGGGAGGAAGTTCTAAAGAGCATCCTTTTCAGTGGACTAAATGTATGGATTTATGCTATCCATTTGATGAAGGTGGCCTCAATTTCAGAAGATTAGAAGATATTTCCTTTGCATTTAGCATAAATATTTTCTAGAAATTTACATTTGACTCGAGAATTTGGGAATCTTTCATCATAAATAAACACAAGAATGGTCTTTTAGCCTGTATAGGATCTTATACTATTAAAAGAATTGCAGCCATTCAAGATTTTGCACAAGAATTTATTTCTTCTGAAAAACAAATTTGGTTGCCTTCTATTACAGGAGAATTCTCTTTTAAGTCTGCATTCAACACTTGCATACAATCTAGACCTACTTCTCTCAGCTGGAAATTAAATTGGTCTAAAGAATGCCCAATGAAAATTTCCAACTTTATTTGGAAACTCCTGAATAATTCGGTACCTTTTGAAACAGTGGTTCAAAATATAGGAATAAGACTTGTATCTTTTTGTAGATTGTGTTTTTCTGCAGAAGATATCAGTCATCATGTCCTTATAGAATGTCCAATTGCTAATAAGGTTAGGTCTTACTTTTCTAAACTCATGGGGATTTATATTAATAATTCTTCTTTTAGATCAACTCTGTTTTCCTAGTGGTTAGCAAAAGCTAAGAGGTAATAGATTTAATTAATTCAAAACATATTACTTAAAGTCATTTTCTGGGAAATCTCGAAAGCTAGAAACAATTTTTTTAGAATTCTCAAACAAATTCATTTTTAATTATACAAAATGTTATTTCTCTAACTTCTAATATAATGAATAACTGTAAGTTTTATGATCCTATTCTATAAGAGGATAATCAAATTAATAATATTTTTAATATTAAAACTTTTCCTAAGAAAATTAAATTAATAAAATGCAAATGGAATAAAACTCCAGTAAGTTTTTTCAAACTTAATATTGATGGATCTTCTAAAAATAATCATGGGCCTAGTGGTATAGTAGTTGTTATAAAAGACACTAGAGGTCTATTTATAGATGGCTTTGCAAAATCTATTGGGATTCAAACTTCATTTATAGCAGAAGTTATGGCCTTACAAGAAGGCCTTAATTTAATATCCCAACTTCTTATTTCAGAAGTCATTATTGAATCTTCTTGTAAATCTTTGGTTGATGTTGTTTTAAAGAAAGAAAAAACCCATTGGACAAGCTTAGAAATCTTTGAAAATCTTATGTTTCTAAAAAACTTCCAAATCATTCATACATGGAGAGTAAATAACTCTGTAGGAGACTACCTTGACTCAAGTGCCTCAATCAAGCAATTGGATTCAACATATTGGAGTTTTAATTCTCTTCCAGCTTTAGTTAAAGGTCATATCAACATGTAAAGACAAAACCTTCCTAATATAAGAATTAAGGTTCAAAAGTTGTAATGGTGATATTTTTATAAATCCTCAAGTTTTTAAATTCTTAAATTCTCTTCTATTTGTAATGGGCATAAACTATAAATCCCTACATTTACTTTAAGGTTGTCTTTCATGTAATGGATATAAAGTATAAATCCCTAAATTTCATAAGTTTTCTTTCTAGAGTAATGGGCCCATGAGAGTGAGGAAGTGGATTTGGGCTAGAGGAGAAGGTGAACTCCAAAAATCGGTTAGTGATCTTTACAACGAGATTTTAAAAATGAAAAAGCATAATAAATATTTGTCACTTAGGGTATGTTATTTAGAGAAGGAGGTTAACGTTTTGAGAGAGTGTGAGGTGTTAGTGAGACAACTCAAAAAGGTGAAAGTTTATTTCTTTGATCAATTTATTGTTATTGTTAGGGAGAAGACCAATTTGAGCAACACTATGGCTAGTCTTATGATATATTTTCAAACTTTATTGGAGACTTTTAAAAAAATTAAAGCCCATCTATCCCAACTCCAGATTGATCTCAAAAGTGCCCGGGTGGTCAAGGTCACTTTAGAGGACACATCTAAGAAGGTTCAAAGGATGCTCATCAGTCTCATGTTAGGTAACATTGAGAGGAAAGGAATAGATTATGACGGTGCATCCACTTCCCATGCCACTAAGGAGAGATTGTCCTAGACATTTTGAGCAAGGTGAGACTAAGCCCGTTTATGTTTTGTCCCATTACAAACGAAGAGGTCACCTTAGAGAATTTTGTTTTAAGCTAGGGAGAGATTCTCATATGCGTGTTCCGAGGTATGCTCCCACACGAGTTCTTACACATGTTCCTGTACGCACTCCCGCACATGTTGCCACACATGCTCCTACACATCACCATAGAGAGTTTAAGAGATTTCAAGAGCAAGTAAAGTATTTAGTTAACAATTCACAATAATTGATTGAGAAATTTCATAGGATGTATTTTCCTTTTGAAAACTCATTCGGGCTTAATGATTGAGGTTGAGACTTGTTTCTAGAATAGGGTGGGTGATTATCATGTTCATATCTTATATCCCTATTGCTAGATTGTATTATTATTATATTCATCTAGTTTTCTTTGTGATATATTTTGAAAAATTCCACAAAGTTCTATTTTACTGAAACAGTTCCAAAAATTAAAAAAGATTATCGGTTTTTATATAAAAGTTTTAAAAAGTGAAAAATATTTTATTTTGATAAAATTTTGAAAAGAACAAAAAGAGTTTTGTACTTTTTTTTCGACATATATATGAGGAAGATTTAAGGTATTCGGATCAACCCTACATTCTATCCATTGACGTAACTTTTTTATAATGTTTTCAGACGTGACATTTTTTCTTTAGTGTCCTTAATAATGTGTGGATAACATTTCTTTGATAATTGATGATTACTCTCTATATGTTTTGTCACCTTTATTGCACATGTGAACGAATTTATAATCATTATACTTACGTGTGTAAATACATATTTTACATAGTCTGTTTTACATTGTGTATGTCGTATACCGTTACACCTGTCAAAGAATGTTCACGATCATTTGTTCAAGTCGAAGGCTCTGAATATCAAGCGTGTTCAACAATAAACCTTCGCAAGATTGATTTTGGTAAAGTTAGGTTTAAACTTCATTAATGTTTCATTTACGCGTTGGGATATTTTTTCTAAATTGTTTTTATTAACCTGAGGCATTTTATTGAGTCAAAATAATTTTCTAAGACCTGTAGGCAGAGTTTTTAAAATAATTTTTTTCTCTTCAGTCCTTCAAACGACCCTTCAAGCGACGTCACATGTCGGGAGATAGGTCACGAGAAACCTTGCCTGAAGCATTTCATCAAACGACTCATACTATTTTCTTTTTTGATACGACGTTAGATAGGTCATGAGATCCAGGGATCAAACGACATTGTCTGTCATTTGAACAACCTTGACATGTCGCTCGAACGACCTCGCCCACTCAAGTTTTTTTTATAAATACCTCTTTTCTGAGTCCTTTTTCTTTAAGACTTTTGGCAAAAATGAAACTGCAAATCTGCAAAATTTTATGTATTCACTTTTATGGTTTAAAAACTTTGTTTTCAATTCACAAATCATCCAATTAATTTAGTGAATCGTTTTGGAACCCAAGGCACAATTTTGTTGAAAATTCTCTTATAGGGAAAAAATCTCTATTGGTGACTTGGTAGCTTTTGAGGGAGGTGCTGGCTGACGACTGCGGTCAACTGGGAATGCTCGAGGGTGTTTCTTGTTGAGGAGAGGTGCGGTTCTTGTGGATTCTTGAGGGAGTCCATTGTCGGTTCTAGGTTGCAGCCAGTGTGAGTGTTTGGCTAAATATTCATTGCGGATTTCATTGTGTCTATATAAGTTGTGATTTACTCTTTATAGCGAAATAATTACTCGAAAGTTTTTTTTCCGGAAATCTTTTTGTCCAGCAATTTGTAATTGTTTGTGATGGCATAGTTTATTTATTCACATAGATGCATGATTAGGGTTCAATTAAAATTGGTTTAAAGATTGAATCTAATTAAATAAGTTTAAAATTGGAAATTTGCAAATTAATTAAACAATCGATTTCAGAATACATTCTGAAATTGGTATCAGAGCAAGTTTCACCAAATTATTGTGAATTCCTTTTTTATATAAAAATTTTGTGATATTGATTTTTTTTGAAAAATTTAATTTTTGAAAAATTGTAATTTTTTTGATGGATCATTTATATAATCGGATGCCAATCTTTGAAGGCATGAATTTTTCCTACTGAAAAGACTGCATGAAATCGAGTCTAAAAGCCATTGATGAACGTGTCTGAATCACTTATGAAAGAGGGTGGACTACACCCACTCATTTTGTTAATAATGAAATTTTACCCAAACCTGTGACTTTGTGGACAGAAGAAGAGTTTAAAAGGATTAATTTTGATTCATGTGGTTTAAGTGCTATTTTTGGAGCCGTAACTCCTGATGAGTTCTGCTGCATTATGACGTGTACTAAGTCTAAGGAGGCATAGGATGCTTTAAAATTGAGACATGAGGGTACCAACTCAGTTAATAGGTCTAAGTTACAAAACTTGAGCACCCAGTTTGAGACTATCACCATGTTAGAGCCCGAGTATTTTGATGAATTATATTGTAGATTGTCAGACATAGTCAACACAAGTTTTAATTTGGGTGAAAAGATTGATGGCACGAGTGTTGTGAAAAATATTTTGAGGTCTCTCCCAAAACGGTTTATTCCTAAGGTCACTGTTTTGAACTCATTAGGAGTATTAGATACACTTAGGTTAGAAGAACTCATAGGAGATCCTTAAACTTATGAGATCAACATGTTTCCTACGACTATTACGCCTAAGGATAGATGGATTGCACTTAAGGAAAAATTTAATAAGGGTGAGTAAGTGTCTAGGAAGACAGAGAAGACGAAGAAAGAGAGAGTTTGTGAGTTAGATTACGAGGGAGAGTTTAATTTTGATGATATGGTCTTGTTTACGAATTTTTTAAAAAAGTTTCTCAAATTTTTAAAAGAAAATTCTTCCAATAAAATTTTGTTTGTGAAAAATAAAAAGAAAGAAGAGGCCAAAGAAAGCGATGAGGAAGAGGAAGAGGAAGAGGAAGAGGAGAGATATTTTGAGTGCGAGGGTAAAGGGAACAACGCGTTTGAATGTCTCACTATGTTAAAGAGAAAGGGCAAGAAAATTTCCATATTATCCACTCTTAGAGATAATGACGAGGAGGTGAATGATATCGGGGATGAGTTATGCCATGGTATGTGTGTCGCCTTTATGGATAGTCATGTGATCACGCCTAGTTTGTACCACGATGATGAGGATACTTGTACACGTGTGAGCCCCGATGATGCTTTGAGTGTTTTGAGTGAGAGTTATGGTGAGTTTTCTAGTGAGGGTGAAAGTGAGATCCAAATAACATTTAAAGATTTGTACGCCGAGACCTTAAAGATGAAGAAGTTGAATATGGAGTTAGGTCGTAAGGTGATAGATTTGGAGATATATATAGGATTTTTGAGAGAATTTGAGGCATCGGCGAGTCAACTCAAGAAAGTGAGAGTTTCCTTATGTGAACAGTTGATCGTCTTAGGTTGGGAAAATAGTGAACTTGAAGCTCGTGTGGTCCAACTAGAGAGAGATGTCAAATGAGACCGGAATGTAAAGGTCAATATAGATGATAAATCTAATAAGGTTGGAAAGATGCTCCTCGGTACCGTTTTGGCTAATGTTAAGAGACTAGGAATAGGTCATGACAATGCATATACTTCCCATGTTGTACGCGATCTGTTCACGAGTTTGTGGTAGATACATATGGATCTCAACCTAACTGACCTAAGAATCCATTACCCAATAGGAGAGCACTTCCTAGACGCTTTAGGAACGGTGTTCATAGGCCCGTGTATATTTGCACCCATTGCAAGAAGAAAGGACACCTTAGGTAATTTTACTTTAGGTTGGTTAGTGTGTCACAAAGTGTTTTGCCACGTGTTCTCACACACTCACCCACATATGATACTTTTCCTACTCCGCATGATTGCATGTGAAAGTTTGCATATATTCAAAAGCAGGTTAAGTTTTTAGTCAAGACTTCACATGATTTTATTGATGTTTTTCATAGGATGTCACCACCTTTGGAAACCTCCTCCACACCTAACGGTTGAGGTTTAGACTTGTTAACTAACATATGATGATTTTCATGATGATATTTTATGCCTATTGCTAGTGTGTACCACTTTTGTATTTATCTTTTCCATTGTTGATATTTTTTTTCGAAAATCCAAAAAACATTTTTGTTTTTACAAAATTTTGAAAAAATATAAAAAGATTTTCTATTTTTTTAGAAAATTTAAAAAATCCAAAAAGATTTTATTTTGATTAATTTTTTGAAAAGGACAAAAATATTTTTGTATTTGGTTTGCAGTATTTATCGATGGACATTTAGGATGACTAAGTCACAAAATCATTCCATATCCATGTGACTATTTGATAGTTTTTTGATACGATACATCATTTCATCCGTGTGCTTTATAATGTTTGGAGCATTAAGATGAAATTTGAGATTACTTTCTACATGTTTCACTCTTAGTCTTCTTTATTGCACACGTGCATGGATTTGTTGATTATTGTAGTTATCTATCACATGTTGGTCGAAATGTTTTCATTTCAATCGTATATTTAAAACGAACCAAATGCGATAAAACTTAGCAATGAAAGTAGTGCACGAAAGAACCGTCGCCCATGAGTAATTAGTTTACATATAAAAATGATGACTGAACATGGGGAAGGGATACGAAACGAACACATATTACTTCCGATCAAGCCACCATTTAAATCAGACCTAAAAAAGTGTGGAACTGAAAAAAGTATCCAAGGTCCAAAGAAGTTGAAAAGTGCCCGAAAAAATTAAGGCAATAAAAAGATAAATATGGCAAAAAAGGGGGCCTATTAGTTTAGTTTCATCACCTCAATAGATAAATAAATGCATTATTATTTATGATGGTGTTTGGATGGAATTTAAACAACGAGTTTGCACGTCCTGACAAAGTCTTGAAAAAGCATTACATAGTTTTAGACGCTATTGGTGTGGAAATCATTTTAGACTTTGATTTATTGATTAGATTAAGTCGATGCCCTTTGAATTCAACAATTTTTTACACCTAAGGATGATTTTTTAGTTCATTTGATATGAGTTTCCATATTCAGTGTGAACATATCTTATGTATGTTTGAATTGATTTACCTATTGAATGTATTCACACCAATTCATTCCATTTCCACGATTATGTTATCTTGATGTAAATTCATGGTGTGTGATGTGTTTTGTAAATTTCTTTGCTTGAAAAAATTTGAAAAATCAAAAATTGTTTGTGGATGCTTTCGAGTATTTCCTTTCATGAGCGCATTTGATCTATATTTTCTATGCTTGTTGTGATACTCCGGATTTATTTTTGTTTATTCTTTTCCTTGTCAATTTCAAACAAATAAAAAAGGGGAGAAGGAATTATGATTTAATGGGGGAGTAAGTTCGAATTATGGGGGAGACTTAAGTTTCATTTATATATGATTTATGTTTAAATCATTTCAAACTCGATATGTCACGAAGGTATTTGTTTCTTATCTCATGTGTGTAGGAACAAATTTTGAGGATCATTATTTTGCACACCCTGATGATGACAAACAAATTTCGGAGATTTGAAGATTTAAAAGTTGAAGATTTTAATAGAATTTGAAGACATATATTTTAGTACCTTGTCTCTTTTGGGTTCATGGGAGGGTATTAGATTTGTATAGGATATTTGATTTGATAATTCAGATTGTTTTTAGTTTGTACCGGCATAGACAATGGGGGAGATTTGTAATGACATATTTTACATAATTCGTTTTACATTGAGTATGTCGTATACCGTTACACCCGTCGAAGAATGTTCACGATCATTTGTTCAAGTTGACGAATCCAAATATCAAGCGTCTTCAACAACAAGACTCTGCGAGATTGATTTTGGTAAAGGTGTGTTTAAAGATCATTAATGTTTCATTTAAGTGATGGGATTTTTTTCTAAAATGTTTTTATCAACGTAAGGCATTTTATTGAGTCAAAAGAATTTTTTTAAAACCTATAGGCGGAGTTTTTAAAAGAATTATTTTTTCTCTTCATTCATTCAAACGACAAGATGATGTCATTAAAAGGACCCTTCAAACGACTTAACACTTCGCGAGATAGGTCGTGAGAAACCTCATCGGAAGCATTTCATCTAACGACCCATACTATTTTTCTGTTTTAATACGACGTTAGATAGGATACGAGATCCAGGGATCAAACAACATTATATGTCATTCGAAAGACCTTGACATGTCGCTCGAACGACCTGGACATGTTACTCGAACGACCCTGTGAAATATTTTTTTTTATAAACACCCGTTTTATGTGTCCTTTTTTTAAGACTTTCGATGAAAATGAACCTGCAAATCTGCAGAATTTTAAGTCTTCACTTTTAAGGTTTTAACACGTTGTTTTCGATTCACAAATCATCCCAATTACTTTAGTGAATCTTTTTGGAACCAAAGGCACAATTTTGTTGAAGTTCTCTTGTGGAGATGAAATCTCTATTGCTGACTTGGTAGCTCTTGAGGGAGGTGCTGGCTGATGGTTGCGGTCACCTGAGAATGCTCGAGGGTGTTTCTTGTTAAGGAGAGTTGCAGTTCTTGTGGGTTCTTAAGGGAGTCAATTGCTGGTTCAAAGATGCGGCCTATGTGAGTGTTCTGCGGAATATTCAGTGCGGAATTCATTGTGCATATGTAAGTTGCGATTTACTCTTCATAGTGACATAAAGGTATTACCCGAAAGTTTTTTTTCCGAAAATCCATTTGTCCAGCAATTTGTAATTTTTTGTGATGTCATAATTGATTTATTCACATAGATTCATGATTAGGGTTCAATTAAAATGGGTTGAAAGATTGACTCTAATTAAATAAGTTTAAAATTAGAAATTATCAAATTAATTAAACAATCGATATCACACTACATTGTCAACTTGTCATGTGTTGAATATGATTGTCTAATCTCAATCCTTCTTAATAACAAACCAAATATAAAAAGAGATAAGTTGCTCATGTAAGAACTATTCCTGGATATCTTTTCCGAGAAAATATTATTAAATAACAAGAAACGGAAAGGGGATACGAAAGAGTAAAATTCTCTTTGCGTTAAATCTACCATTTGCATAAAAGGGACTAAAAAGCTTAACGACACACATAAAAACATAAGTGCCAAGGAAATTTAGTTTATATTCATTGATGTTTGGCTACATATGAATATTATGATTTCTTCAAAATATTTGAGAGTGAATTCTTATATATGTGAGATTTTGAGGGAGTTATAAAGTAGAAGCTCAATGGATTTGTACAACGGAATTTCTTGAAAAATGAATAGTTTGGAGTTATTGTTTTGAGAATCATTAACATGCATTCCATATTGAATAAGTCCAATCAATTTCACTTGAGTTCAATATTTTAAGCCTAAGGTAGATTTTGAGTTATTTCCTTAGAAGTGTATCATGACTTTGTGCACCTATGTCATGAATATTTATGTTGATTTGCCTATGGTAAATGTTCACACAATTTCATTATATTTTCACGATTTGGATATTTTAGTGTTAGTCCATGATGTGTTGTATTTGTATAGTTCATACCATACATAAAAAATTGAAAAAAAAATTCAAAAATACTTGTATTATAAGGGAGAACATAATGCCTTTTGAGATTATCCTTACATGTGCTTTATTGATTATCTTTGTAATGATATTTTTCTTTTTCATGTGATGCTTATTATTCATTTTTTTATTCTACTTCTTTGTTTATTACAAACAAAGAGGGGAAGAACAAATTGAGGTGGAGTTTTATATATCTTTTAAAACTCATATGTGTCACGATATTTCTTCTGTCCCATATGTGTAGGTCATTTCGCCTTGATGATGACTTCATGGAACGCACAAGATGAAGACTTTTTAGTTGATGACTTATACAAGATTTCATTTTCGTTTCTTTATTTGGGAGGGAATTTATTATATTAATATTACCGTGAATTTGGTTTCAGTATGTATTTTTTACCGGAATAGCCAAAGGGGGAGATTTGTAAGAGAAAGTTTTAAAATTTCTCAATGTAATTTTATTTTAGCTTATCCCATTACACACTCACTACACCTTCATGAGTGCTTCTATGAATTTGAAGACAAATTTGAATATTTTTGGAAGATTGAAGAATCGTTCGTCTCAATAACATTCGGAAGAGTTATGATTACTTTGGTAAAGCCTTTATTTTTCAAGGGATTTTATATTTTTAAAAGTTTGCATTTCAAAATCATTAAAATATTTGTAAAGAAGAATTTGAAAATCTCAATAGCTCATTAAAATGAGATTTATTTTTGTTTGAACGAGTTATGCTATTTCGTTTGAACGAGTTTCATGGTTCGAATGAAATTTGGATGGACGCCTTTTGGTAACTTCTGGAATCTCTTTTGAAGCATCATTAGAAGTCGTTCCAATGAGATTGGGTATGTTATTAGAATGAGGATTCCCACAATAAAACGAGTTGAATTTACATCAAGCACTGTAATGTCATTCGAACTATCATTGGAAGCCTAATCGGACAAAAAATGGGTACATCCTTTGAATTTGTACCTAGACATTTCAATAGGCGCACGTGATTTTCTTTTTTTAATTAAATTTGATCCAAATTTCTTATTTTTATCCCTTTGTGACAAACATCCTTATAAAAATATATGCGGTATTAGAGTATTAAAGAACACTTTTCAAGCCTTTCCACAGTCTTTTAGAGTTTCATTTGTGATCAAACTCTTACAAATATCATCCAAACCCCTTGGAAATTTAGAGATCACTTTATAAAATCAAGAAGAACACTTTCATGTTCAAGATACCTTGTAGAGGTCATCTTTACTGCTTATTTATGGAGACGAGGCTCTACTGCTAAAAAAGAAGGTCGATTGGTAGATACCGAGGGAAGACTTCTTCTTGTGGGTAGTACTAGACTGTGCTATTACTGTAAAAGAATTGAAGAGTTGCACATCATACTTAGTGAGATAAGTAGTTTGTAATTCGTACCGTGTTTCTCGAATCTTATACAATGCTTAATTAAAGGTTTTGCTTAAAGGGATTTTTTCCTACTTCTTCGCGTATTTGCCTCCTTAGTTTATTTTATTTAATCCGTATCACATCTTTGCATGCACACTAAATTAATTCAAAGATAAAATTTGTTAAAATTTAATTGGTGTGTGGTTTCCCTTATATAGGAATCAATCCATATAATCCCTCTTTCTGAAGTTTTGTTTGTTTTATGACTATACACCCTATTTAAAAAAATACTATAATAACAATGATAATAGTATATCTTGGACCTCACATAAACATCATCAATTATTTAGCTCACAACCTCATGTAGCACAATACATAGTTCAAATTTCAAAGAAAATCCAATTAAAGCCCGATCATTGTGATAGCGTATCATGTTGAGGTATTACAAATCTCATAGCACCCAACTTGTGTTTCCAACAACAACTGCAGTATGCCATGCCGCTTGTATCTACCACATCACATATTATTCATTCATCATTACAACATTCTTATATAGAAAAATCATCTCCATTTATCCTGAAATGTAAGAAAAAATCACGAACATATTTATATATAAATGACTATCGCGGTATTATGAGAATACAAATTGAATAAAAAATACTACAATTATAAAAAACAAATGTCAAAAACACAACTTTCTTGCAAATGTAATAATGATTGTGGCAATGTTTTAACTCATATTATGAAGTCTTTCCAATATTATTAAAATTTAAATATTGATGGAATGAAATTATTAGCTTAACTTATTACTAAAGGGTATGAAATGGCATTTTAAAAGATTAAGATTCACTGACTATTATCACATCTTCAAACACAATGTAATATCTAGCATGAATAAAATTTTCCCATACACGCAACATGGAGTATTACCATGCAATATTATTAGTTGAAAATATCAAGTATAACAAATTAGTTATTCCTATTAGCATAAAACTTTGTAAAAAGAATTGGCATAATATTATACCAATAGTGCATCCGATTTACTAACACGATAAAATAAATTGTTGTAAAAGAACGCCTAACGTGTTTGTAAGGACATTTTTCTCATGTCCAACATGTTACTTTTGTGTATGTCGTACGCTGCTACATTTGGCACGACACTTCACGATATCATATGACGACCTCTATCCGAATTACGGGAATCAAGCATTAAACATCTCCATCAAGTGTCTCACATCTGCCTCAATGACTTCACGTTCCATGATTTAAGGGACTTTATGCAAGCGGTACACAAGAGAAGTCAAAACAGTGAAAGAAGGATAGATATTGAAGTTTAAGGGAATTTTGGTATTTTTATAGCCACTATTCGGAGGTTCGATCAACTGGAAAGTTGAAGAGCTCTTCGTAAGAAGATACAAGAAGAAACTACACCTCAATCCGAGCTACGGTGAAGAAGTTAGGTCCCTCTGAAAATGAAGATAATTCTAAGAAAAAACATTGGGAAAATGCTGTGTTTAAGCCCCAGTTCCAGCAATTTTCTGCAAACCGAAATCCAAACCGATTCGGGGGACGAACCAGTTTGCGGTACACCCGAACCAGTTCGGGGTACCTGATGCTGGATAGAGTTTCAGTTTTTTAGAACTCTTCTTGGTTTCCCTATAAAAGCCAACTTCGGGGGAGTTATTTTGCAAGACTTGCAAAGACGTTTCTGAGAGTTCTATCACCTAAAGTCTTCATTTTTTTGAGTCCCAAAACTCATGTTTGATTCACACCAAAATTCCCATATAATTTTGTGAATCTTTTGGAGCCCATAGAACACTTTGGTTTCGTTCATCTTTCGTGGAGTGCGTCTCTACACCGTATGGCTGCGTGTCATTGAGGATCTTGCTGCGTGAATATTCTTTGCAGAAGATTGGGCTTTGAGTCATTGGAGGGTGCTATGTGTATTCTCTTGTTGAGTTCAAGACTGCGTGTCTTTGGGTTGGATGCGCGTTGATCCATTGCAGATTTCTCTATGTAATTGTAAGTTGCGATTTATAAATTCATATTGAAATCAAGGTTTTACCCGAAAGGTTTTTTTTTCCTGAAATCTGTGTCTCAGCATATTTATTGTGTCATATACTTTACATTTTATGGGTTGATTTAGATGCATGTTTAAGGGATGAATTTATTTAATTTAAAAGTTGACCCTAATTAAAAAAATTTTAATTGGATACTTGCAAATTAATCAATTATCACATAGTCGCACTTCACAAATTAGTATCAAAGAGGGTTACGCTGATTTATCGCGTGATCCTAATTTTTTAAGGATTTATTTATTTTGATACAATTGGTATCAGCGAGGGTTACGCTAATTTATCACGTGATCCTGATTTTTCAAGGATTTACTTTCTGATACAATTTGTCTACTCACGTTTTCAAATTGGTATTAGAGCAGGTTGCCCTAATTTATCGCGTATTCCTATTTTTTGCAAAACCATGTGATATTGATTTTTTTAAAATCAGTTTTGTGAAAAATCGCAATTTTTCAATGGAACGCCCATTTAATGAGGAGCCTATTTTTGAAAAAGTTCACGATCGTGCTAAAAAATTAAAAAGTTTGAATTTGAAACTTTGCAAAAGAATTAAAGTTTTGGAAAAAGAAAATTCCCTCTTTAAAAGTAAGAATGAATATTTGCAAACGTTTCAAACTCAAAGTGATATTTGTCTTGAGCACTTTGGTAATTTGTGTATTGATTTTGATTCTTTGAAAATTGCCAAAAAGAAAAGTGATGAGAGAGTCCTTGTTTTAGAAAAGAAATTGGAGGACATGAAAAATTCTAGGGATCCAGTTTGTGCCGCCGAGGATAAAAAATTAATCGATGATTTTACGGCACGTGAAAAGACTCTTAGGGATAAGTTTGTTTTAATTTAGGGGGAGCATTATAAACTCTTATATTTAATTGAAAATTTGAAAAAGAAATCCCTGTCTTTGGAAGAGTCTAATTCGTTGCTTGAATAAAATATTTTGAAGTTGAAAAATGATTTAAATGATTCAAGTAGGTTTGATAGTGATGGTAATGGCTCATCGTGTTCTCATGCTTCTAATGCTAAAGGAAAAAAGATTATTTATTTTAGAGGTTAAACTAATTCCAAGGATGTTCGAAAAGATCACACTTTAGGTAATATTCCTCCCATATACACATGTTCACATTGTGGTAGGAAAGGTCACCTTAGGCGTTTTTATTTTTGTCTTGGAAAATATCCTAGGAGGTTTATATCTAGTGTTCCCGTGGTTCCCAAATCCCCCACACGACCTTTCACATATATTTGTGTTAGGAAATCACTTTTAGAGGCACTAGATTTTAGACAAGTTGATTCTCATTTGCTTGCACATGATTCTTCTCTTGCCATATCATATAGATGATTGTGTTTGCATGTTTGTCATACACTAGTTGTAGTTTCATGATTTATACTTGTTTGCTAGTGTTATGACATGTGTACTTTTTGTATAAATTTTTGTTTTTGGAAAAATTTTGAAAAATACAAAAAGATTTTATTTTGATAATTTTTTTGAAAAATCCAAAAAGATTTTTGTATTTTGTTTGCACCGTTTATGGATGGACGCTTAGGATGACCATGTCACAACATCATTCCATATTTTTCAGGTGACTATTTGAGAGTGTTTTGTGACAATAGGTCAATTAATTCTTGTGTTTTATAATGTTTGGAGTCATTAAGATGTAATTAAGTGTTACTTCCTACATGTTTGACTCATAATTTCCTTTATTTCACACATGAACGGATTTGTTTGATTATTGTGCTTGTCTTATCACATGTTTGTTGGGTGTTTTCACTTCAATCCTGTCCTTAAAAGGAACCAAGCGCGATAAAACTTGATAAGAAAGGTGTGCATATAAGAACCGTTTTGTGAGTTTGTGTGCTTTATTTAAAAACAGGTAAGGGGTGTGAAAGGTACTTTTTGCCTTTGCGAATACTAAGCCACTGTTAAATTGGATCTAAAAAATGGAGGAATTTTTTTTAGCCGGGGTCCAAAGAGGTTTAAAAGAGGGCGAAAAAAATTTAAAGGCAATAAAAATAAATTCATGCCAAAAATGGGCCAATTAGGTTTTTGCACCAATTCTCCAATGTTTGAGAATTTAGATTACCTATAAAAGAAAATGTATATGAGGGAGTTTTGTTGGAGATTTTATAACGGGTTTGCACATCCTTGAAATTCTTAAAAATGAGCTACATAGTTTTGGACGTTATTAGTGTGAAAATCATTTTGACTTTGATTTGTTGATTTGCATAAGACGATATCATCTAAATTCAACAATTTTTACAACTAAGGATACTTTTGATGCTCATTCGTTAGGAGTACACATATGCATCGCGCACATATGATTGATTGAGTTTATCTACCTATCGAATGTGTTCACACCCATACATTCCATTTCCATGACTTGGTTGTTTTTAGTTTAATTCCATGGTGTGATTTTTGTATCATATTTTTTTCAAATTGGTATCTTATTTTTGTATGAAAAAATTTGAAAAAATCAAAAATAGTTTCTGATTGTTTGAGTATCTCTTTGTAAGAGTGCATTTTCCATCGGATTGATGCATTGTCTTGAACATCGTGACACCCCGACTTTGCTTGTTTGATTTATTATTCTCATTTGTCTATTAGGGAACATAATAAAAAGGGGGACACATAATTATCATTTTATGGGGGAGTTCTTGAGATTTGACTTATGATTTTCTCATACATTGGTATCTGTGTTTATTTCATTTCAAACTCGATACGTCACTTAGTATTTTTCTTTATCTCATGTGTGTAAGTACTACATTGATGATCATATGTTACACACCCTGATGAGAAAATATTTGAGATTCCTGAAGATTTGAAGAAGAAGCGATGAAGACTTATTGATTTGTATCTTTCCACTTTTGGGTTCATGGGAGGTTAGATTTGTATAGGAAATTTGTCATTTGATAATTTGGACTTTTTATGTATGTACCGTCATAGACATAGTGGGAGATTTGTAAGGATATTTTTCTCATGTCCAACAAGTTACATTTGTGTATGTCGTAAGCCACTACATTTGGCACGTCACTTCACGATATCATATGATGACCTCTATCCGAATTCCGGGAATCAAGCATTCAACATCTCCATCAAGTGTCCCACATCTGCCTCAACGACTTCACATTCCATGATTTAAGGGACTTTATGCAAGCGGTACGCAAGAGAAGTAAAAACAGTGAAATAAGGCTAGATATAGAAGTTCAAGGGAATTTTGGTAATTTTACAGCCACTGTTCAGAGGTTCGATCAACTGGAAAGTTGAAGAGATCTCCGCAACGAAGATATTGGAAGAAACGACACCTCAATCCAAGCTACGGTGAAGAAGTTAGGCCCCTCTAAAAATGGAGATAATTCTAAGAAAAAACATTAGAAAAATGCTGTGTTTAAGCCCCAGTTCCAGCGATTTTCTGCGAACCGAAAGCCAAACCGGTTCAGGGGGTGAACCGGTTTGTGGTACACCCGAACTGGTTCGAGCTACCTGACGCTGGATAGAGTTTCAGTTTTTTAAAACTCTTCTTGGTTTCCCTATAAAAGCCAACTTCGGGGGAGTTATTTTGCAAGACTTGCAAAGACGTTTCTGAGAGTTCTATCACCTCAAGTCTTCATTTTTTTGAGTCCCAAAACTCATGTTTGATTCACAACAAAATTCCCATATAATTTTGTGAATCTTTTGGAACCCATAGAACACTTTGCTTTTGTTCATCTTTCATGGAGTGCGTCTCTACACCGTATGGCTGCGTGTCATTAAGGATCTTGTTGCGTGAAGATTATTTGCTGAAGATTGGGCTTCGAGTCCTTGGAGGGTGCTGTGTGTATTCCCTTGTTGAGTTCAAGACTGCGTGTCTTTGTGGGTTGGCTGCATGTTGATCCATTACAGATTGCTCTATGTAATTATAAGTTGCGATTTATAAATTTATAGTGAAATAAACGTTTTACCCGAAAGGTTTTTTTCCCCTAAAATCTGTGTCTCATCATATTTACTATGTCGCATGCTTTATACTTGATGGGTTGATTTACATGCATGTTTAAGGACTGAATTTATTTTATTTAAAAGTATACCCTAATTAAATAAGGTTTAACTGGATACTTGCAAATTGATCAATTATCACATAGTCTCACTTGACAGTGTTCACATAGGATGTTATTTAAACCCAAACACTCTCACTTACTATTATAATTTTTTTTATCTTAAACTATAATATTATTATAGAGAATCCAATAAGTTAATATGGGTAAAAATAGGGGAAAACATTAACCTAAACACATAAACCCAAAAGAAATTTGTTGAAGTTGATTTCAAATTTTACCCCTCAAGGACAACCAAAAATAAGCCAAAATGTTCTTAGCTAGGCACAAATGATACAAATCCAATGACACCAGAATCGCCTCATTTTGAATTATGGTTAAAAACTTATCGGCTTTCTACCAATAGTGCACGAGCGATACTTTAAAGTCCATTATAAACTCACACAATCTGTGTAACTATAACAACATAGTTTCTTTACAAAAACTGCAAACTAAAGTTTTGTATAATGTATAACGTGTCTTGAGTTTCAGGGATAAGGTTTATTCATAAGTCAGAGAAATTCACTACCAATCCCAATTATCTTAAAAAATACCAACCAATAGTCATTTGAATTCACAACCAATATTAACTATCCCGTTGAATTAAGAAATTTGCAAAAAAATTACCCTCGAAATGAATTTCTCCATTCAATTTCAGCTCATATACCAATTGTATACCCTTGAAATGATTATCCCCATAAAATCAAAATTCTATACATATTGTCCAACACCTCTAGTAAAATAATTTTAGATATGAATGTTAGGGTTTAAAAAAATAAAGGATGATTATTAAATAGCAATATAACATTTAAGATATATAATACCTTTTATTAATGATTCAAGAGAGAGATACAATCATATCTCAAGCTTGACAGTAATTAAACATAGAGGTTGGTACCTATAAAGATAGAAGAATAATTTCAATAGAAAGTTTATGATTTCAGCATATCCAATAAAAACTAAAAATAGAGTGATTCATCACAATTGGAGATTTCTCCAAACTATGTACCTTGAAACTTTAATTTCCAGAAGTCGTTGTCATGAAATCATAAATTAGGTTTTATCGAAATATGAAACAATGTTTTTCTCATCATAGAACTGATCATAAAAAAATCAACAGGTGCATAGCAGGCTGGATTAAACATAAGTCATAACAACTATGTTTTCTACTCCATTTGCGGGAAAACAAAGGTTGACTGTGATCTAAAAGTAGTTCCTTTACATACATGTAGCAAAGAATCATTTTATTAACTAAGATTCATAGGAACTCTTTACACTCTGAAGCAAATATCTTCAAAACAATACCTAAATAGAAAATAATGACTTGATTATCTTGGATGTAATGAACATGCTTGGTATGTACCTGATTATAATGTACTTAAACAAAATATATGATATGATATACCACAATGTAATGTACCTAAAAATTAGTAGCAAAGACTTGTTTAGAAAAGAAAAATACACATAAACTAAAAACAACTTTGGCATAAAAGGTTGATGTTTGTCACCTTGACTAGTTATCCTTCTGTATTTGCATTAATATCAGAAGTGTAGTCAAGGTATTTAAAATTTTAGTCCAACTTCACAACCTTGCCGTAATTCACCCTTGAACGAAATGTTAGTTATGACAGTGTGAAAGAATTACATTTTATAATAATTTTGTAAGCATACTTTCTCATTAGATACCATTTGATAGGAATCACATCTTGCTACAATTTTTAATAAAGGTAGAGACTAAAGACTAAATTCAAATTTCGTCTTTAGATACTTGACTTTCTTTGCCTTGTCTGAAACAAATTTGAATGCATACTTCCATCAAGACCTCAAATCAGATAAAACAGAAGCAAGCACACAATGAAATATGAGAAACACCATATTATATTCAACTATAATACCATATGATGTATTATGTGCAATATTTTACAATATGAGAACCATAATTTAGATTGTTGAGATATGAGAAACACCAAAAAAAATTATCCCAAACAATAAATATCAATGGTAATTACTAGTAACCAATGTCCAAACCTATCATATAAATTCAGTAATGAAACAATGGTCAATACATGCGCTAAATTACTGGTAACCAATGTCCAAACCTATTGAACAAATGTCCTGAACAATAAGTCAGATCCACATATGGTAAAGGTTAAGAATCATTATTACCATGTTTTGAATTTTATGATCACATGTTGTAATATATATATTTTACCTACCAACTACTACAAATGTAATAAAAAACGCACCATAAAATTTAGGTCTAGGACTCATCTCTATTGAAACATCTTAAAAAATGCATTTGAAGGCCTAATCTCCACGGTGACTAAAAAATAATTATAGTTTACTATGACATAGATATCAAAGGGAAATGCTTACCCAACACAATGACCAATGCTTGTAGTATAATAGTGATATGCCCAAAGTGCACCCTCTTACTCAGAGCAACCAATCTCGTCCCGTCTCACAGCCGAGGCGACCAAAAGCTTATAACGATCATTAGCAAGGTCGTCTCTTGGAGGGTCAGCTGAGAAGCAGCTGAGGTCGACAAGGACGGGTTCAACCATCCTTCAACAACATCATCGACGATAGCCGACTTTACATTCACCCTCCTAATTCAGTAACTCATGGATCTATTCAGCTGCTAAGATCAGTGTCGTCCATAGCCGACGTTACAACTACTCCGTACCTAACCTCGGCCAGACTACCAGGATGAGTTCAACATAGATATTTACCTCGGACCAAGCAATGGTCATACCTCACCAACCTCGTATTCTTCCAAGCCAAGGTTGTACTAAGTCAAGGACAGGGCTGACCATTTACAAGCACATGCATGGTTTGGAACACATGGACAAATCTGTTATAACTGAATCATTCCCTCCACGTGAGGGAATATTGAGGTTATCATTACCTACTTGGGACCATCCAGGTGTCATCATCATATTGGTTTGGTCCTCATGCACATGCTCATTGCATGCCTGGGGGTACATTACATTCCCTAAGCACTATATATAGAGGTCATCCTCAATCTAGTAAAGACATCCATAATTGAAACCCTAGATGAAACTCTATCATTTTACACACTAGAGAGAGAGCTTGAGAGATTGTATCTATGGCCATTAGTTCCTTCTTCTAGTGATATTACTCACACACTCACAGTGAACGTAGGCCGGATTGGCTGAACCACTTACGTTCAAGTGTTCATCCCCTTCTCCTCACCACATTCTATCATAAATACATATACTCTTGTGCTGCCATTGATACCACTTATTTGAGCTTATCAACACCTTACATAGTGGTGTTATTTCCGACATCATCATTTTGGCGCCGTCTGTGGGAACGAGAAGCTATCTCTTCCATTTTTGCAGCTTGACCTCACCAGAGAATATGGTAGTGAACCAGGCACCACCCTTTGTGTGGAGGTGTTTCACCACTTAAAGAGGTCCCTTAAGGTATCAAGCTCTCTAATATTCTCATTGCAAGCTCTTTAATCTTAATATATGGCACCGGAGTTACCACCACCTCCACCGACGTCTGGTGTGGAGGGACCCAGTTCCAATCATACACCACCCCAGTCCGAGGTGGCTGAGGTGGAAGCAGCTTTGAAGTCCTTAACTGCATCACAACGAGTTATGCAGGAGCAGGAGAAGTTCGCCCAGCTAAGACAAACATAATAAGACCACCTAGATTCTCACCGGAGATGATTACTCCGGAAGCTACTCCGCCTCATCTTGAGGCCAGAGGACCACCCCAAGCTCCACGAAATGACCACCCTACACCTCAATGGGGGAGGGATGTTGCTGACCCTCGGCATTTATGCCTGGGGAGGCAAGGAAACCCTTACCCTGAGGATAGGTACGACGACTTTGAGGAAGAGGATGCCCAAGTCGACTGCAGGGAGCCATATGAGGTTTCAAATAACACCATAAGTCCTATACAACAGAGCCCAGGTTATGGAGGAAGACTATATGGTGATGCCCAACAGAGAGGATCAGCTTTTGGCAGATTGAGTAGAGGTCGGCCTTTTAAAGGCTCGGCCCAGTTAATGATCTGAGGCAGAGGCTATCCAGGTCAAGAAGTGCAGCTAGCTCACAAAGGGATGGTGGTGAACATCGACCTCATCAGGGTCGACCCCATAATAGCCGAGACTGTGTCCAGGAGGTCAATAGCTAACGTTGCGCTGCTGCTGGGGAACCCTCAGTCCGCCCCATAGAGGTGGTTGGGGACAACCTCGGCTAGGCTAACATTGATAAACCATGTAGTGAATCCATTTAATGGCTGCAAGAGAAGATAGGTAACCTCAGAAAAAGCCGAGACCCACTACAAAGGGGGTTCTCAGAGGGATCTCCATTTGTGGCAAGGATCGTGAGTTTCCCAACCCCTGCCAAATTCAAACCACCAATGGTATCTCCCAAGTATAATGGAAGTACCAACCCAGTACATCATATTAAGATGTATCAGTCTACAATAGATATATTTTTAATCCTAGATGAAATGAGGTGCCGGGCCTTCTCAAGTACTTTGACATGAGCTGTACACATTGGGTTCACTTATCTTCCTAAAAATTATGTTGAGAACTTTAAGGGGTTGGCAGAGAGGTTTATACATATATTCTGTTTTGGGGTAAGACCTCAGAAGAAGAAAACCCATCTCCTCTATGTAAAGAAAGGCAAGAATGATAGCCTCAGGGACTACATTGTAATATTCAACAAGGAGAAATTGGAGGTTAACTACTACGAAGAGAATATAGCCATGACTTCCCTAATAGGAGGACTTAGAAGGGGAAACTGCTTTGGAAGCTTTCTAAAGACCCTCCTAAGTCTATGGATGAACTGTTGGCAATAACCGGTAGGGTCATGAATGTAGAAGAAGAAATGGTTGCAAAATATGAGGATGAGAATGACAGTAGTAGCGGGAAATTCCAAAGGAAAAAGGATGGAAATGAGAGGACTGCAGACGATAAGTTTACACACTACACTCCTTTAACTCTGAGTTGCGAGCATGTCCTCAATGAAATAAAGAATGACAGATCCCTGAGATGGTCAGAGAAACTGAAGGCTCCTCCGCATAAGAGAAATAAAAATTTATGGTGTGAGTTCCATCAAGATTATGGACATCTAACTGACAAGTGTTTCGCCGTAAGGGACGAGATTGAGAAGATATTGAAATCTGGAAAGATTTAAAAGTGCGTGGATGGTAGAGCCCCTAAGGGGGGAAGAGAAGACCCTAAAAGGAAGAGAAATGACAAATGCCAGGAAGATGCCCCTGCTAGAAGAGCTGATGACTCAGATGAAGATGACGATGACCCTGACCTCGCACCTAAAGATGATAATGCCCAGTGAAGAGAGTTGGTATGATCTCTTTCAGGGTCAACACCATCTATGGAGGACTAACGGGAGGAGGTTCAGAGGTCGCTGATCGCAAGGCCCATGTGGCAGAGGGCAAGGCATTTACTATAGCCGAGGTTGTTAACCTGGCCTCTTCAAAGGTTAAACACGAGAAGATAAAGAAGGTAGATATGAATACCCTCATTGTTGGGTTATTAATACTTGATTTCAAAGGTCTCTTAGTTCCTCACGATGACCCTCTGGTATCACTATGAGGGTGCACAATTGTGAAGTTCAGAGAATTCTCGTCGATGGGGGAAGTTCAGTGGATGTAATGTTCTGGCCCTGTTTTAAGAGCCTAGGCCTCATCAAAGGCTTGTCCCTTACCATCACCCCTTGATCGGCTTCAGTGGTGAAACGGTCCATCCATTGGGCATATATCAGATGGATGTTAGAATGGGAGATGAGTGGCCTAAGAGGTTGACAAGAAAAATCAATTTCTTCATAATGGACGAGAACATGTTCTCAGCCTACAACCTCATCATAGGACGAGTAACCCTCAAGGAGTTCGAGGTAGTACCTTTAACGGTTCACCAAATGCTAAAATTACAGACCTTATATGGGGTAGGGGAAGTGCAATGTGACCAAACATAAGCACGAGAATGCTACTTCAACTCTGTGGAAGAGAGAGAGGCCGATAAAAGGGTAATTACAACTTACAACATCGACACACTTGATCCTAGAGATGAGACAAAGCTTAATAAGGAAGAGGCCACAAAAGAGGTAGAATCCATTGTTCTTAATGAGGACGAGCTGAAAAACACCGTCCAAATTGGAAAAGCCTTAAGACCTGAGATCATGGAAGAGCGGGTGAAGTTTTTGAGGAAGAGACAAAATGTGTTTTCCTGGAGCCACACCGACATGCCAGGCATTGATCCTTAAGTCATGTTCCATAAACTCAATGTTATAGAAGAAGATAAGCCTATCAAGAAAAGAAGAAGAGTATACTCAAGAGAGAAGTATGACATAATCAGAGATGAGGTCAGAAAGTTGGTAAAAGCGAAGTTCATCAGAGAGGTCATATACCCTGAGTGGTTGTCTAACGCCATCCTTGTGATAAAAAATAATGGGAAATGGAGGATGTGCATAAAATTCACTGATTTCAAAAAGTATTTTCTAAAATACAGTTTCCCTCTACCTCGTATTAATCAGATTGTCGATGCCATAGTAGGACATGAGCTCATGAGCTTCATGGATGCCTATTTCAGGTATAACCAGATCTTTATGAACCCCAAAGACTAAAAAAAGATAGCGTTCATCACAGACAAGGGGAGCTACTGCTATAAGGTCATGCCCTTCGGTTTGAAGATTGCAGGGGCTACCTACCAACGTCTTATAATAAGAAGTTCGAAGATCAGATAGGCAAGCCCATGGAAGTATATGTGGACGACATGCTGATAAAGAGCTTGAAGGCCGACACTCACGTGACCGACCTTAAGAGAACATTTGACACCATAGATAAGTATAGGATGAAACTCAACCTAGCCAAGTGTGTCTTCGGGATTGGATCAGGAAAATTTTTGGGATTCATCATTAATCAGAGCGGAATGGAGGCCAACCCCAAGAATATCAAGGCTTTGATAGAAATTAAGACTCACAAATCTATCAAAGATGTTCAGAGGTTGACTAAGAGAGTTACTACACTTAACAGGTTCATCTCAAGAGCTACAGACAAGTGTTTTCCTTTTTTCAAGTTACTTAGAAAGGCCTTCGAATGGGATGAGGAGTGAGACAAAGCTTTTAAGGAGCTCAAGTCCTACCTCGGGCCTCCCCTACTCCTATCTCGGCCCATTCCGGGGGAGAAGTTGTATATATGTCTAGCCATTTTAGAATCAGCTAGTAGTTCAGCCATAGTAAGAGATAATGAGGGAGTGCAGAGGCCGGTATACTTCAATAGTAAGGCCCTTCAAGGGTCTGAATAAAAGTACCCCAGGATGGAAAAATTAGCTTATGCCCTGATACATTCTTCTAGAAAAATGAAGCCATACTTCCAAGCCTACTCTATGGTTATCCTCACTGATTCCCAGCTTAAACATGTCCTACATAAGCCTGAGAAGTCAGGCAAGTTGATGAACTGGTCCATCGAGCTGGGGGAATATGACATTGTTTACCAACCCAGGGTTTCCATCAAAGGGCAGGCACTTTCGAACTTTGTAGCTGAGTTCACCTAGGAAGAGGCTGAGTTTGAGGCTAACCAAGAGGTTCTAGATTAACCAGACAGTAACGTCTTCCCAAAATTGAACGAGGTTGAGTCAAGACAAGCCATAAAGAGGATTGGTGAGAATGAGGAAGACATGTACCTCTTCACTAAAGGGACCCTATCATTGGGAAATTTATCTTCAAATGAAGACGTTTGGAACCTCTTCATTGATGGGTCATCCCAAGATAATGGAAGTGGAGCAGGGCTGATAGTGTCAGCACCAGATGGTACCGATGTCGAATATGTGTTGAGGTTTAACTTCAAAGCATCAAAGAATGAGTCAGAATATGAGGCATTGATAGCAGGTATCTCCTTGGACAAAGCCCTTAGTGTTGGTCAACTCCTAGTCTATAGTGACTCAAGGTTGGCTGTCAACCAAATTTTAGGAGTGTATGAGGCCAAAGATGAAAGGATGGCCAAATACCTGAAGAAGGTAAGATTGATGCTAGAAATCTTCAAGGAGGTGTAGATGAAGAGGATACCTCCGCAAGATAACAATCGAGCCGATGAACTTGCAAGGTTGGCCTCAGTAACAAGGACGGACATAAGAAGAACAGTATTCGTTGAAATTCAACCCAGGCTGGCAATTAAAGAGGAGGAGGTTGCCAGACCTAACCTCAATTTGAATATGGGAGACTTATGGATGGATCCTCTTATCAGGTACATCAGAGAGGGGGAGCTGCCAGATTCAAAGTTAGAAAGGAGAAAGATGAGGTTCAGGACCGCCAAGTTCTGAATTGTAGGAGACATCTTGTATAAAAAAGGGCTCCTACTTCCTCTCCTCAGATGCGTCCACCCCTTAGAGGTTCCAAATATCTTGCAAGACGTACACGAAGTCTCTTATTCCAGTCACATAGGAGGAATACCTCTACCTAAGAGGATACTCACTCAAGGTTACTAGTGGCTAACCTTGGTAAAAAATGTTACTGCGTACGTAAAGAAGTGTGATAAGTTCCAGATATTCTCCATCGTCCCTCACTAGCCTTATCAACCTATGACGTCAATCAGCTCACCTTGGCCATTTCCAGTATGGGGTATTAACTTGGTAGGACCCATGCTAAGAGCTGCAAATAACAATCGATTCCTAATAGTTGCAATTGATTACTTATCTAACTAGGTGGAGGCAGAGCCCATGATCACCATTACTGAATTTAAGACCTTCCAGTTCATTTGGAAGAACATCATATGTAGGTATGGTCTTTTGAACACCCTCATCTCAGATAATGGAACCTAGTTCAAGAATGCTTCTTTAGAAAAATACTGTGAAAGAGTGGGGATCAAGCAGTTCTTCTCTTCTCCTGGACGACCCCAGGTAAATGGTCAGATTGAGGTCACGAACCGAACATTCCTTGATGGGATAAAGAAGAGGTTGGAAGCAGCCAAGGGGAGATGGACAGAAGAGGTATATGCTATATTATGGGCCTACAGGATAACGACAAGGACACCAACAGGAGAGACCCCATTCATGTTATCCCTTGGCTCAGAAGTTGTCATCCCTACAGAGTTAGGACTCCCAACTCACAGAGTTCATACCTATGACCCTCAGAGAAATGGGGAAGAGAGAAGAATTGACTTGGATTTTATTGAAGAAAGAAGAGAAGACATAGAGATTAGACAGGAAGCCTACTAGCAAATAATTGTGAGATTTTACAATGAAAGGGTGAAATCAAGGCCAATAGTTGGGGGAGACTTAGTCCTAAAGAAGACGTTATAGAAGGCAAATAAGCTCCACCCGAACAGGCATGGTCCTTATAGAGTAGTTGATGAGGTTGTGCGTGGGACCTATTGGTTAGAAAATCTTGAAGGAGAACTATTCTCCAATCCTTAAATACGAACTACATGAAGAAATATTATATATGATGTTACAGTGATTTCTTTATAATGCATGTATCATCTTATGAAGAGGATGTTAATGAAGAGAGTAACGTTGTGCTAATACTCTTGTTATATGCTTTAAACATCATTAAATTGGTGAAACTATGAGGTGAAACATCATTATATGGTGACCTCAGACCTTAAACATCATTAAATTGGTGAACCTATGAGGTGAAACATCATTATATGATAACCTCAGACTTTAAACATCATTAAATTGGTGAAACTATGAGGTGAAACATCATTATATGCTGACCTCAGACCTTAAACATCATTAAATTGGTAAAACTATGAGGTGAAACATCATTATATGGTGACCTCAAACCTTAAACATCATTAAATTGGTGAAACTATGAGGCGAGACATCATTTTGTGATGACCTCAGACCTTAAACATCATTAAATTGGTGAAATTATGAGGCGAAACATCATTATATGGTGACCTCGGACCTTAAACATCATTAAATTGGTGAAATTATGAGGCGAAACATCACTATATGGTGACCTCAGACCTTAAACATCATTAAATTGGTGAAATTATGAGGTGAAGCATCATTATATGGTGATCTTAGACCTTAAACATCATTAAATTGGTGAAATTATGAGGCGAAACATCATTATATGGTGACCTCAGACCTTAAACATCATTAAATTGGTGAAATTATGAGGTGAAACATCATTATATGGTGACCTCTGACCTTAAACAATCAAATTGGTTATATTATGAGGTAAACATCATTATATGGTGACCTCAGACCTTAAACATCATCAAATTTGTGATATTATGAGGTAAACATCATTATATGGTGACCTCAGACCTTAAACATCATCAAATCGATGATATTATGAGGTAAACATCATTATATGGTGATCTCATACCTTAAACATCATTAAATTGGTGAAATTATGAGGTAAACATCATATTATGATGACCTCAGACCTTAAACATCATTAGTTTGGTGGAAAATTATGAGGTAAAACATCATTATATAGTGACCTCAAACCTTGAACACCATTAAATTGATCAAATTATGAGGTAAACATAATTATATGATGACCTCAGACCCTAAAATAGCATGCAAGAAGTACCAAGTATAGCGTCGTAGAAATAACAGAAGTTAAAGAAAATGAGATTGATGATTATCGTTAAATAACATTCAGGGGTTAGAAATTAAAGGTTACAATGTCATCAGAGTTCAAAAAAAGTAAAGAGGAAATCTATAATTTTTAAAGCTTCATAAGAAAAGAATGGATAAGCCTCTACACCAGAATGATCAGGACCGATGTTAGACACCTCACCGCCATCATCCTGATAGTCGACACCTCCAGCCTCAGTGGTCTCCAAGGGAGCGGTCTCAGCCGAGGAACCGTCGACTTCTTCAACCTCTTGAAGGGCCTGAGCAAACTGAGGGTCAATAAGCCCAACCCCATATAGTCTGAGGCAACCAAACTCCCTGACTCAGTCTCCTTCGAGGCTGCCCATTTGCTAGTAGATTTTATACCCTTTTCAAGGTATTCAAAGCTAAAGATGATGAATTCGTCCGAGACCTTGTAGTCTTCAATTATCTTCCCATGCAGCGTCGTCTAACATAGCCTTAACTACAACATCAACCTTATCCTGCAGGGCATCGTCTTTGGCCTTCAGGGAAGCATCGTGGTCCTTTCTGAGCTTGGAAATGTCCTGGTCCCTCTACTGAACCACTTCCTTCAGCTTATCCAACTCCTTCAGTTGACCTTTCAAATGTTCCACCTTGCCATTTAAAAAGGCTTCGACCTTCTCAGCCTAATTACCCTTTTCAATGAAGGGCATTTTTTTAGGGTCCAATTGACAAAACTATGCAAGGATAAGAGACCCTGAAATAAGAATGTTAGATGTGTAAACATATGGGCTATGATTTTTAAGAGAGACGAGGTTACACTTAAAAAAAATAAATGAAGAATAACTAATACCTGAATCGATCTAGGGAGGGTGAACTCAGCCAGCAATGGGACATATAAGGAGTGTAAGAAACGCTGAACCTCTTCGGTCCTTACAACACTGATAGCATCCACGGCCTTAAAACTATAGCCAATTATACTATCGCTGATCTTCAGCTGAGCTAGCTGAGAAGCAAAGGCATCTTCAGTTGAGATGGGAATGGTGTGATCCCCCCTTAGAGTCTTTCTTGGCCTCTGAGGCTCAGGGTCAGTAGCACTTTTCCTCTTCTTGCCAACATCGGACCTAGATGTGCCGACGTTCTTTTGGGTAGGGGTAGGGAGCACATTTTAGCCAGCCTTCTTCATCAACTTTAAAATACTTGGGGCAGACATTTCCCAAAGGTCGTCAGAAATACCTTCAGGGCGCTCTGCAAAGAAAAACATCTGAGTTAGTATATCAGAGACATAAAAAATAAAAGGTAAAAATTATGAAAAATGGGACTTATGAAGATCTGTCGAAGGGACACCCCTAGGCATGTTTGAGAGAGGTAGTAGGGGGTCATCAAATGTTATTATTTCACTAGAGGACCCTTTTCCCCCTGATCTCTGAGATCCTCGACCTTTTTGAGATTATCCTAGCTAAGCCCAAGGTCAGATTTAGCAGCAAGAGACACCTTCCCCCACCTCAGAGGTGTCCTTGGAACCGACATTCCAGAGGTCATGTATGGGATGAATTCCTATGCCCCAAACACAAAGAAACACCGAGGTTTCCAGTCATGATTTGAGGTCTGGATAACCATCAGCATTTTCTTCTCTAACTTCCTAGCTAAGAAGTGGTAATATCTAGGATGGTTCTTGGTAGAGGAAGGAACATAATAACCTGTGAAAACACTAACTGGAAGGTCTGAATGGTGGATAGCCCTCCAAAGGAAGATGGCCCAAACCATAACCCTCCAGGCGTTGGGGGATAATTGTGAAGGGGATAGATTTATGTGGGATAATATGGCTCTGATAGAAGGGTGGATGGGGAGACAGAAACCTAACTTGAACATCTGCTCATATAAATAGATCTCACCCTCTCGGCCGTTAAAATCCCTCTCATCCCTTAGAGGTTTTCTTAAGGGTGATGGAAGAGTGCACAAAGTAAAGGTGGAGAAAGGAGATAAGGTCGTACTCACTAATGGAGCTCTCAATCGCGGCCACCTCAGATGTGTCAACATCACTCTCATGACCATCATCATCAGTAGCAATATCGGCCTTGGCAAACGTTGTGGGACCATCACGAAACCTCTGGGAAAATTCAGCCCCGGTGGCCGCCGATAGTGGAATGGTGTTAATTATGGGAGGAATGACCACACTCGGCCCCATGATTTCAACATCTGAAGACCCGTGTGAGGTACTAGCACCCTGGTGCGACGAGGCACAACTGAAGGCCTCGGCTTAATCAGGGACCTGATCTTGCCTAATCAAAAAATCTATAGTCTCTTAGAAAGAGTCTACATACATGGGGTCTGAGGAAGATGACTCAGACTCAGACATGGGCGTTAGGTCCACTGGAACCTCTGTTGGCTCAGCAGTCTCGGATAGCTCAGGGTAGATTACCTTCAGAGGTGGAGGAAAGATGGGTCTGAGAGGGAAAGCCTCAGACCTTCTAGCTTTCGCCTGAGCTAGCTCTATCTGCCTAATTTTTTCAAAAATCTTGTCACGAAGGGAAGATAATTCTTCTATCAGTTGGTACAGAGGTCTGAGCATAAGGCAAATGACACAAGACTTGTGACTCAAAACCACAAATAGAAAAACAACTCAACTCAATCTAAACCAAAGATCAAACTTAGAATTTGGAAAGTTTTCAAGCCAAGAACACCTAAGAACAGGTGACGGGAAAATGTAAAGGATGGCCGAAAAACCCAAAAACTCATCAAAAAACACAAGTATTCACTGAGAAATGTATAAATGAAAAATAAAAAGGCTAAAAATGGGAGAAGGAAGGTTGAAAGGATACCTGGCTAGTAGCAGAATAAAAGAGTAGAAGTTTTGGAGACAAGGGAACCTCGGAACAATGGACAACGATGAAAGTACGTAGTTGCAGTGGCAAAGATCTTAGGCGAGAAAATGAGAAGAAATGAAGAAGAATAAGAAATAAAAGGGTTTTAAACCCTTCTTAATCATTATGGCACGCATCCCAAAACCATCATTGCCTAGGGAACCTAAGGAGGAAAATCAAAATCATGATGCCTTATTAGGCACGCCAATCACTTCAGTAAGTGACATGTGTCAAACAAATATTGGCACACAAAGAAAATTAGGGTTCGTCCACGCATACCCATTAGGTAACTATTCACATAGGTAACTAAGGGTTAAGGGCAGATTGATATTCCCAAAGTGCACCCTCTTACTCAGAGAAACCAACCTCGGCCAGTCTCACTGTCGAGGTTACCAGAAGCTTATAATGACCGTCAGTAAGGTCGTCTCTTGGAGGGTCGACTGAGATGCAGCCGAGGTTGACAAGGATGGGTTCAACCATCCTTCAACAACATCATCGACGACAGCCAAAGTTACACTCACCCTCTTAATTCAACAACTCATAGATCTAGTCAGCTGCTAAAATCAGTGTCGACCATAGCCCACGTTACAACAACTCCGTACCTAACCTCAACCAGCCTTCCAGGCCGAGGTTATACTAAGTCAAGGACAGGGACGAGCATTTACAAGAACATGCATGGTTTGGAACATGTGGACAAATCTGTTATAACCGAATCATTCCCTCCATGTGAGGGAATATTGAGGTTATCATTACCTACATGGGACCAGCCAGGTGTCATCATCATATCGGTTTGGTCCTCATGCACATGTTCATTGCATTCCTTGGGGGTACATTACACCCCCTAAGCACTATATATAGAGGTCATCCTCAACCTAGTAAAGAGATCCATAATTGAAACCCTAGCTGAAACTTTGTCATTTTACACAGTAGAGAGAGAAAGCTTGAGAGATTGTATCTATGGAAATTATTGCCTTCTTCTAGTGATGTTACTCACACACTCACAGTGGACATAGGCCGGATTGGCTGAACCACTTACATTCAAGTGTTTATTTCCTTCTACTCACATCATTCTATCATATATGCATATACTCTTGTGCTTCCATTATTACCACTTGTTTGAGCTTGTCAACACCTTACCTAACGGTGCTATTTCTAGCCTCATCAAATATTTTAATACCAAAAAGGAATGACATCAAAGTAGATTCTAAATAGAATCGCAAAAAAACCTAACGGCAACATATCGAATCATAACACAACACCCTAATAGAAACCACAGCGAAATCAAAAATTGCAAGTCACGAATCACGAATCACAAATGCATACTAGCTTCTAAAACCCTTTTCTTCTAAGATATCAAATCATATGAAAATATAGCAGGAAACCAAATAGAAACAATAACATAATCATATGTGAGAGAGAACTAAGATACCCCCAAAACCATAACTGAATCAAAATCAAATAACAAAATTTTATGATACCCCTAAAACTATAACATAACAAAATTTTGTTGAGCATTTAGATACAAAGTCAGATACCCCCCAAAAGACAAACATGTTGAGCATCGAGAAACAAAACATCATATTAAAAAACAAGTCTGAACATGGATCTGCAAAATAAATAGCATAAAATTTTGGTGTTGAATCTATAAAACAAAATCACCAAAAAAATTAGAAATATCAACAATAGTTATAGAAAAAAACATAAATTAGCTTCAAATTCATATATTGATGGAAAAAACATAGGCAAGAAGCGGATGAATAGTAGAAGATGGATATAAATTAAAAAATGCAATCTAAAACTGAAGAAAAAATTAATATCACAAATTAAAGGTCACACCATTTTCTATCGACGGTGAACATTAGTGGATCTGGGTTACCAGCAGGCCGACAAGGTTGTTGGGGGTCAACGGGAAGAGGGTTGCATCTGGTCCTCGAGTGGGTGAGTGAGGAACTATTTTGATCACATGTATGTGGTGGGAGTTTGTATTGATGTTATGAGAAAGTGTGAGTTAAGTGTAAAACCCTGTATTTTTAGCGATTTTAATATTGGATTTATTTAAATTAAAATGGGAAACTAATCCGGGTTAAAATAAATATTAATTAGTGTGGTGAGAGTTAATATTTAGGGATGTGAGTTAAATTTAATATTACTTAGTGAACAAGTAATAAAAAATTGAGAATGCACTATGTTAAGTTGTGAGTGACTGACAAATATGACAGTTATGGTAATTCGGTCGGGATGTGCGTGTGAGTCGTGTTGGCACTTAATATATAAAATAAAATGAGAATGGAATAAGGGTTATCCAACTAGTCATTTCAATTACGTCAATGTTTTTGGATTGGTCGAGATAGTTAGATAAGTACAATCGGGGGGCTGTAATTGGGTCCTGGGGCATTTTTAGACCAAATCGACACTACGTAACATTATTATTGTCCTTTGGGAAAATAGGGCTAGAAGATCTACAAATTTATGAAGTCTACATCAGCTAATATCCTGTGTAATCTAGGTTTAGAACAAATGAGAAACAATATAGTTCATTAAAGAGGAAGAGGAAAGGATTTCTAGGACATTCACTACCACCTAGCACCACCGTTGTCGCCGAAATTGAGAGGGGCAAAAGGAGGAGCAACCTCCATCACCAAACTATTGAAATCAGACCTTCATCATCCAATTCAAGGATTTAAACTTCCATAAATTGAGTAGTTACAATGTCCATGCTAGTCTAGAATTATCTCTACAATGAAAACATATTAGGTTGGGTGATTTCATGGGATTTAATTAATGTTTTGATTGGGAATTATATTGGAATCTAACCTCCTGGTATTATATTTTAAAATTTTATTTTTAAGACACACACATATAGAATCTTGTTGGGTTATCGATTTAAGAACATGAATCTTGAATAACTTAGGGTTTAATTTACGAACATAGCATGACAATCTAAATAAATTTTTTATGTTACTTTAAATGTATGCCATTTTAATTTTACTTCAAACTAGATTGTGTGTCATAGATATTAAGAAATGTCTTGGTCTTAGCTTTACACTGAGCTTTGAATGATGTCATTTTTAGTTGTTTAAAGGGATAAATTGACTTTTTACTATAGGGTCTCTAATCTGTGAGCATATCAATTTGCCATAATTTTTTATGTTACTTTAAACGTATGTCATTTTAATTGTACTTAGAATTATAAAATGTCCCATAGATTTTAGGAAAGTTCTAGGTATAATGTTTTCAATGAGCTTTAAATGAGATCATTTGGAATCCGGTAGATGGAGAAATTGCAATTTTACTATAGTGCGTTTAATCTGCCAAACAATTTACGACCCAATTCGTTTGCTTCAAAAATGGAAATTTTGTTAGTTTTAGTGTAAAATAAATTATTGGAACCATAATTTGAGTAGTTTGAGATTATGGAAAAATAATGTAATACTAGTACTATATATGGAGATATAAGGGTAGTCGAGGAGTCGAATTTATAGATTCAAAACCTATTAGAAATTATTGAACGTATTAGCGCACGAGAATCAAATGGGGATACGTAGAGCGTTGAGATGAACCCGAGATTTTAATTTGTAGAATAACATGATATTAACTTTTGGAATTATGAAAGATATGATTATAACTCTTTAAAATAGTTATTGATATTCGTAATAAAGGGAATAAAAATAAAGAGTAAAATAGTAGTATGTTGATTAATTTTGATATATATATGGGACGTACTGTATGAATATACATAGATTGTCGTAATGCTTGTTATGTATGATTATTATGTGTATAATCATAGATATGTTTCTTACTATCATGGGAGGTCACGCGCAGTGGGAGATCCCACCTTGGCTATGCCAACAAGGTCTGGACGTGTGCCCCAAAACATAGAACTTAGGGTTGACCACTATTTCAGTGTAAGATAATGTGACCAGTCATTTGGGTGGTTTAGGTATGTGCGTAGCCCAAAGTCTTAGGAATATGTTTGCCTACATTATGTGCTTATTGATTTATGGTTCGAGGTGCGATTTTGAATCGGTAGTCCTTGATGTTGTACGTGAGGTACATGGGCTTGATAGCAGAGTATGCATTCATTGCGGTTCTCATCCCAAGGATGCTGGAGCTGTATATATATATATATATATATATATATATATATATATATATATATATATATATATATATATACATGTGATTTGTTGTACTCTTTTGTGGTAGTAGAAGATATAATTGGTGTGTATCCAAAAGTAACCTAAGTAAGAGAAACTTAAATAATTATACACCAATAATATTCGGCTAATGATTATGTTTTGACGGTAGCGTAGCGTGTGGGAAATATGGGTGGGCTAAGAGTATTAGTGGTTAGGAAGATGCTTACTGTGACTAATTAGGCTGGGTAGCATAACTATGTGGGTTTGGTAGGACACATTAGGTGTGCACAATAGTTGAGGGATGAGGAACTCAAAGGAGTGGACATGAAGCTAACATGTATATAATAACTATTCTTATTTCATTTTAAATACTTGCAAATATTTATAAAAAAATTTGGGCCCTTTCCCATATCAGATCTAGTTTCAAAACCTTCTAGGTGTTTAGCCACAAGGACGCCAAACATGATGATTCATTCCAGGGATGTGTCGATACAGCGCTTATGGAGGCATGCAGGAATTGAGTAGTCGCTTCAGTCATTTCCTTCCTGCTCTAGGACTCATATTTAGTTATTTTAATTGCTAATGTTACCCATTCAGTTCAGATTTTTCAATGGATTTATTCCTTTCAGCATGAGACTTTCTATTTAGATTTATTTCATTTTAGTTAGATTTATGATTTGGATGTTGAATTTGGAGCCGATGGTTTCTTCGGCATTTATTTATTTCATCATGTGATGTTCTAGACTTTTTTGTGTGAATGTTTTATATTATTTAGCTCTACAAATTATTGTAGGTGTTGGTGTTTAGTAAACAGATAAAATTTAGCACTGGATTATTTAACTTAGGTGGTTAGTAATTTAAAAAAAATTCGATAGTGATGCTAAGAATTAACCAAATGAGATTCCTATTTATTTTGGTAAAGGACTAATCACCAGTGATTAAAATAGGCGGGGTGTCATAAATGGTATCAAAGCATTAGGTTCTAGAGTCCTTAGGATCTGTACGGACTTACTACATTTTCAGCATTGCTTTTTTTCATATGGAGCCCTATTCTTAGGACTATCAATTCATAATCCTACTTATGTTCTCCTACTATTGAGTATAGTTTACTCGAATCATATATGAGTCCTGTTGCATTTTGTATACCGAGTAATATAGGAGGACCAACGAAGGCCATTAGGAGGACTACATGAGGAGAGGCTCGGCCGAAGCCATTGAGTATTCTTGGAACAGTGACCGCGATATAAGTCACCACTATTTTTATTCAGGTAGTTGACACTATGATAACCTCTAGGGCACTTTATTTTCTCTAAGTACCGCCATAGCACACGGTGGCACAAATTTTGGCTCACCCACTGCATTCGATAAGGGAGAGAGTCGTAGGGGCCTTTCAGAAGGGCCATACATAAGAGTTCGGGGAAAGTGAGAAAGTGTGATTGGAAAATGTAAGGAGATCATTCAAAGGCAATTGTGTATGGTGGAATACAGTGACACTCATGATTTAAATTTCGGGCAAAATTTTTAGCTCATGGGAGCAGCGTTGAAGTGATGGGAGTCAGTCACCACATCCGAGGAGAGATACCATGAATATCGAGGAATTTAGGATGCATTTTGATCGCAAATCCTTTCATCATCTATTTAAACAGAGATGCAAAGGAAACTTATGAAAAAATAATGGTTTTGATTGGGAATCATATTAGAATCTAAACTCTTGGGATTATATTTCAAAATTTTATTTTTAAGACATATAAAGATGGAATCTTGTTGGGTTCTTAGTTGAAGAATATGATGTTGAATAACTTAGGGTTTATATTATGAACATAATATGATAATCTGCTAGAATTTTTTACCTTTAAATGAGGCCTCGGTCTTAGATTTCCAATGAGATTTGAATGAGGACATTTGGAGTTCTGTAGAGGGACAAATTGACTTTTTACTATAGGATGTCTAATTTGTGAGGATATCAATATGCCAGAATTTTTACGTTACTTGAAACGTATGCTAGTTTCATTTTTCTTACAATTAGATTACATGCCATAGATTTTTGGATAGTTCTAGGTCATAGCATTTCAATGACCTCTGAATGAGGTCATTTGGACTTCTATAGAGGGAGATATCACAATTTTATTATAGGGTGTTTAATCTGCGAGAAAATTTATGACCCGATTCGATTTCTTAGAAAATGACAAATTTGTTGGTTTAGGTGTAAAAATTAAAACAAATTATTTGAACCATAACTTGAGTAGTTTGGGATTATGGAAAAATAATGGAATCCTAGTAGTATATAATTGAGATATATGGGTAGTCGAGGAGTCAAATTTATAGACTAGAACCTATCGAAAATGATTTAATTTATTAGCGAATGGGAATCAAATGGGGATACGTAGAGAACTGATAGTAACCCGACATTTGGACTAGTAGAGTAATGTGATATTAATTGCAAAAATTACAAAAGAGAATATTAGAACTATTCGAATAACGAGTGATATTCATAATAAAGGTAGTAAAAATAATGTGTGAAATTGTAGTACATTGATTAGCTGAGATATATATGGGATGTACTATATGAATATACACGGATTATGTGAATGATTATTATATATGATTCTTATGTGTATAAGCATACCTACACTGCCTGCTATCACGGGAGGTCACGTGTAGTGGGCGATCCCACCTTAGCGAGGCCAAAAAGGTATAGATGTCTGACCCAAAACATAGAACTTAGGGTTGACTAATAGTTATGTGTACGACAGCGTGACTAGTCATTTGGGTGCGTTTGGTATGTGCTTAGCCCAAAGGCTTAGGACTATATTCACCTCCATTATTGATTTATGGTTTGAGGTATGATTCTGAACCGGTAGTCCTTGATTTTGTACGTGAGGTACATGGACATGATAGCAGAGTATTCATGCATCGCAGTTCTCATCCCAGGGATGCTGGCATTGTATATATAGCTAGTGTGATATATATATATACTAGCGGAATGCCCGTGCCTGAAGGCACGGAGAAAATTTCCAAAGTACATAATTACAAAACAATAAAAACTTCCCAACACAAGTGTAACCAAAGAGTGATGCCCGTTTTTTATATATCAAATAATAATGCAACAACTAATGCAATTAGGAATGCATAATAGTACTTGAGGTGTATTCCTTGACCAATAAAATCATGTTTTTATTGTCTATTTATTTTCAAATTCATCAATCACAATCAATTGACACTACTAAGCATTAACCACTAAAAAAGATAAGAACCAAATCTCAAAATTTGCAACTATAATGAAAAGTAATGGAAAAAATATAACTTTATAAAAAAACAAAATAATAATAATAATAATAATAATAATAATAATAATAATAATAATAATAATAATAATAATAATAATAATAATAATAATAATAATAATAATAATAATAATAACAACAACACAAACTCCAAGGGTGAAGCTTTGGCGCTATTAGTGCAATATTAATGTTTACCTGCTCATTGCCCTATCATGTTGCGACCTTTATAGTGTGTCAAATGTTGACTCCAAAAACGGAGGCAAGAAAAGAAACCATATTGAACCATTTCCTTCGACCCCATCATTGATTTTAACAACTGAATTTGAATATCATACCCCAATTCTTAAATTTTAAATAGTTCTAATATAATGCGTTCTCATTGTAATTGCTTCATTTCTTTCCTCTGGAATAAAAGAAGGAAACAATGACAATGACAGCAACTGTTGTACCTATAAGAAACCCTAGAAGAGGCACAAATTCAATATCAGAAGGTGTAATGAAGTCCCATAGTTAAGGGATCCTGCTGGTTTCAAATATGTTCTCTCATTTATATATTTCATAGTGACCATTATCTTCCACCATTTGGTCTCTCAAGAGCTTGAATGTTCAGGCCCCAACCTGAAGGCACTAAACAAATAGTAGACAACTTCATAATCGTTTCAGAAACTAAATAAGATATGAATCCCCTCTAAAATAGATACGTTTAGTGATACCACTAAATATATTTGAATGTAACAACCACCCTAAATTTTTTATTGATGTTTACACGTCAAATTATATTTTGATTCGTGATGTTATACCAATGAACTACAATGGGCTACATACATAACTTCATTGTGTACACAACAATGGCTTTACCAAGTGGCTCTTAATAAGGTTCTGTATGTCGTGAAATCTTCGCTTGATTCTGTAGATCTAATGTATTTATTCAGGTCCAGTTTGGATGTTCTCTCTTTTGCTAATGCTGCTAATGCGGATGCGTTAACCCAACAAAATAGCTATAATAATCCCCGATCAGCAGTTCCAATAGATTTACCACAGTTGAACAAAATAGCTATACTAATCCTTGCAGTTGTTCTTCACTATAAGCTGCAATCTTAGAGACCACTCGAGAACATCATCAATAATGTTGGAAACCCACTTCTGATACTAGGCTCTAGCGGTCACATCAGGGCATGATGCCTTAAAAGTACTATCACTAGTGCAGAAACTACTTCATAGAAAAGCCTTGTTGTCCACTTTGGTCATTCCTCATCATCTTTCTTGGGTCAAAAACAGAATAATTCCCTCAATGTTACTTCCTCCACACGGATGTTGGGGGAAAACCAGACATGTTTTCCAAGAATGATCCATATAGCACCGAAGATTAGGGCCCTCAATGCAAAAGGGCAAAGTATAAGCAGGAGAACCCCAACACATGAGTATAATATGAGTAGCTTGCACCGGTGTGGATAGTTGTAAATAAAACCTGCAAAAAAGCCCCAAATAAAACCCATTAGCCATAAAATAGTCCATACACACATCAAAGAACATAATAGAAAAATATAGCCATTGAACATTAAATCTAAAACACATTAGCATCCATCATTTCTTAAGAGAACGAATTAAAGCAGTTAATGATTTTCATGTTGATTCATTTGAAAGTCTTGTGAAGTTCACATGTGCTCTTAACTCTTGGATTATAACTGTTAGTAGTAAAAAAATTGAGGTGTACTATCCATATTTGGGATTTTAACGGCTAATAGTAACATATTAAAGTGTAATTTGTAATTATAATTGCTAATAGTAGCATCTGAAGTTCATATATTTGAAAGTTTTGTGAACTTCACATAATAGTTGTAAGGAAAAGTGAAGCAGTGCTGAAGTTCACATAGTAGTAACAAATTGCAGTTCACATAGCTGTAGCAGTACATACAGTAGCAGTTATAATCCTCATTTTGTTTATTTTAAAAGATGTAAAGGATGAAAAAATATACATTCTTGGTACATGAAATGTTCCTTTTTCTCGGGGCTCCAAAAAAACTAAGAAAGCTATAATAGATAAATTAAGTTACATACTTTTTCCAACTCCAGCTTTTTTTTTATTTCTTCTAAAAGATGTCTCCTAATGGAGTTTTTAATTCTTGCACCAAATAGAATTATTAGTCCACTATAGCACGTATAATCTGAATATATTGCTTCTTATATCCCAAATAGTTTTAAGCGTGCCTAACAAAAGATTTCGGGGGAAAAGGAGTTCATATTTAGTTTGAAAGAGAAGGGGATTACTTCTGACCAAATTCTATCTGCCGCAAGCGTTGTTGGCGTTAATCTCAACATCTCCAAGCTCCCATGAAGTTGTCCATAAACCGCACCTATGCAGAATTACATGAATAAAGTAAAGGAAATTTGAGAAATCGTCCTATTTACAGTTTTGGAATTTTGAAAACTCTATCAATTTACAGTTTTGTTCATGATGATTTCATTGCTGAAAATTGGAGCGTTGAAGGGAGTGGTGATGTGATTATAGTGGTTTTAATGCTAAGGGATGCAAATAATTTGGCCATGTTTAAAACTGGTATCATGTGACCAAGAGCCATCAGTGGGAACAAATATATATAAAGCAGCCCCATTTCAGCTTGTAATTTACTTATCATTGAATGGATATTCAAAGATATTGATATGATTTATAAAGGCAGTTTGCCCCGGCCTAATTACCCTAACCTGATAACTCGAAACCCCATAACCCACCACGCACCTGCACTCCTCTTCAACCTTGCAAACTCCTTGCCCCGATCTAACCCAACCCTTTACCTCGCTGCGACCATACCCACGCACCCCTCCCTAACCCGAAAACCCATAACCCACCTCTTTACCCCCTGAGTCCCGCTACCTGCTATCACCCACAACCAACCCCGCCCCAAAGCAAAATCCCATACCCAGTGTCACCCATAAACCTCCCCTCCCCAAAGTAAAATCCCATACCCCCTGTTCCCTCCCTCTCCCGCATGCACCCCTTCGCTCCTGCTACTGCTGCCTCAACCACCCTAGTGCTGCAAAAACATGCACCCACTTAACCTTGTTAATAACCCTTCTCCAACACCTGACTGACTTGAGATTGATTGCCAAAGCCCATGCAAGTCTAACTGGTCGAATTCAACTGTATATAAAAATATAAAATTCCAGTGGAGCTACAAAATTCCCCAATAAATATTTGGCTCTAAACTCAATTAAATATATAGATGATTCACTATGAAAATTTTGCTTTGAAAATACCCAAATATCAAAAGAGTTTTTACTATTAAACTAAAAGAGTTCCTCAAACCTTAAAAGATGGACATGACTCATTAAATGAGTTGTCAAGTTCCTCAAACTGTTAAATAGAGACATAAAATTTAGGTTGAATATAAGCTTTCTAAAAATGGGACTGAAAAGAAGCCATAAAATATAGAATCGCTTGGAATTTTTAACGGACCTTCGCATTTGGGGTTTCAGGTGGAGTTGGCTCCGACCGCAATGGATTCATCAGTCAATATTTCATCCAGCAGCTTGGGCCCCTATTTTTATAGTCACCCTACAGAAGGCTTCAGGTGAAAGATGATACGACTGGCCTCACAGTGATGATTGGTCACCCTACAATCCATTAACATAGGTCTGAATATTGCAACTCGTAGTGTTAACTTATATGGTCTAGATATAATCCTGCAGAAAGAAATAAAAAAACAAAATGAAAGTAAAATCAGTATAGTGGCAATTGTGACATGTTTAATCACAATATGTTTTGTGATTAAACATGTCATCCAACAGAACCATCCCAGATCCATGGTATTCATCTATCTAAAAAAAAGCGAGAAGCTACATTGTTAAGTGAACAATAAATGAAAGTACTGTTATGTGAACAATCTTTTGAATACCCATATTAATCTTTTGAATCCCTTCTCACGATTTAAAATAGAAGAGGGATCTTTAGCTTAGGGGACAAAAGTTATGAAATAACAACCACTATTAATTGAGGTAAAAACATTAAAAAAAAGAAATAAATAAAAAATGTGAGAAAGAGATAGTACCAATATCTCCTGGCTGTTTTTTACGGAAGGAAAAAATATCCCTCCGCCTCCATATGAATACGGAGGTACTAAGATCTGAACCATGACTTATTGAGCACAAACGTTAGAAAAATAATGAAACTAACTCTCAAAATCGAGAACTGAACACATAAGCCTCATCTTCAACCTTTGACCCACGTTCGCCCCTCCGCAGTTGTGTTTCCAGCTCAATCGTGGTAGACGACCTTATTGCAATTCACCCCGCCACCACCATTGAAGCTAAATCCGGTATTGAAACACAAATTCGGCATTGAAGCTAAATCAGGTATGAAATCCAAACCTTAATCCAAGAATAACCTGAAATAAAACCCATATCCTTGAAATGAAACCCATCTTTATAGTTGAAAAAAAAACAATTTTTTGTAGGAAAACTAAATAGACAAAACACAATGAGAATTAGAGAGAGGGAGTGAGATACCTATTTTTTTTTTACAAAACCACAAAGTCATATTTAGTTGATCAAGACAAAAATAGGATTTGAGGAATAATATCTCAAAATAAATTTAGAAAAAGATAGTTATACCTTGGTTCAGGGTAGTTTATGGTTTTACCTAAAACCCTACATAAACCTAGTCTCGATTTTCCATCCGGATAAATGTTGCAAGGAATTTAGAAACTCATCGTTGCTTTACATCAGAAATATTATGCAACTCCAACATCTTCTCAAGGGATACCAGAGACCACCTCTCCTTGATTTGAGCCAATACCTTCTGATTAACATAATCTATTATTATGCTTATGTTACCAAAGCCATATATCTGGTGACCATCTTGCATTCTTCCAGGTTTAGGATTAAATAGAAATACATTCTGCTGTGCGTGAAATTGAATCACTTATTTTAAATTCACATCAACTCCACCCTCAGTTTGTCAAGCTTGCATTGCTGCTTTTTGTCGAGCCTCAAACTGCCTTTGCTCAAGCACCCTAAGATAGCTAATATTCTCTCTCAAACCAGGACGGACCACTTCCATGCCATCGACGGCCTTATTCATCATGTCCAAACCCTGATTAAGTCGATAACGAATATGTTCGTTTGCAAGAAGCTCACCGGGGATAAGTTCCATCCATCCCAAATACCATTGGGTCACTTGTTCAAAATCCGGGCATGAGCAGAGCCAATGATATAAAGCTTCTTACAAATTGTTAAAGAACACATCCATTAACTGAAGCATATGATGAATTGGAATGGCAGAAGACCATGTCTGAACGCAGTAGAACTGATCAAGATTCTGATTTTCTGGATTTATTTGGAACTCGTGCATGACAACCAATAATTTCAGAACAATATAACGGACCATTAGTTTTTCCCAACTCATTGGATCAAACACGGTCTTCCAAGGCGACACTATAGTGTAAGCAAACATATCACTCGGGTGCCAATCATGAAGAACACTCTCCAATCTATTATGTATTATAATATATAAACTATCCAAATTTTGTCGTAAGAATGGTAACCACGGATGGACCCACGAATGGATTGGAATGGTCTCTTGACGCGGGTCCCATGAGTTCACAGCAACGGTTAATTTTGGCATAACAATATTGTCGAGTATTATACGGAGGACGGGAGGAGGGAGAAGGTTTTCCAAGGACTCCAACAAATGAAGCATCGGTTCAGGGTCTCTTGCTTGCCAAGTGTTGGTACCAGATATTCTTACAGCAGGAAACACAACTTCCATAAATAGCCTGGTATAAGGTGAGGCCGCATCAGAGAAATCCAAATGCCCTTATCCTCGCAACAAGCTCTTCCACAATGACATCAATTCCAATACTTGATTTGGATTTTGAAGTGGGTCCCATCCCTGAAATATCCTAATAAATAATGGTAGAGCATATGAGCACGCAATGCATGATAAATTGCAGAGTTTGTAATCATCAGCATATCGCCTCTGCAAGTCCCCAAAGGACTTTGCAAAGGAGTCGAGTGTAGACATTCCCAATATGTTCTCGTGACCTATCCTGTCCAATTTACTAACTATTTCTTCCAGATTATCCAATTTTTTCTTTTGGCGAGCCTCTTTGATTTTGAGATTCTCCTTCTCTTGCTTCAGAGCCACCACCATCTCCCTCTCATTTCTCAAATCCCAATCAATTTATTGTATATCGAGCTCGGCCAAGTCAACATTTAATTTCATATTATGCTGAAGCTCGGGCATTGGGAGGTCATTTTCCTTAGCTCTCTCTTCCGCATTCAAATTTTCCAAGTTGGTTAACACCGGAACCAGTGGTCCCCTCATATCAAACACTTTTTGAACAACTTCAAACCCCTGTTCTTCCTTCATAAGCAATAACTCTTGAGCCGTTACATAATCTTTCTTCTTCTTCACCTCACCATTCTTGGACCAAAGATTCTGTTTGGAATGGACAGTGGCAGGTTTATCCTCCAACTCATTGAAGCCCATCTCCATATTCTTAGGCCGAAACTTTGGCTCTATTGGGCAATAATTCCTTGCTGGTTCTTCCCAAACCCCCTCCTTTGTACCCCATCTTCTAAATCAATTTCATCCCGATCCCTTTGGTGTACTGCTTAAATTTCCCAACATCACCCTCCGGTTCTCTCCTTCCTGATTGCGAAGATATCAACGGCTCCTTTTTCCTGTCACGCCGCTGCTGCGCACCTTCCTTGATCTTCATCCCAAAAGCTGTTGGCAAAAAGTTGTAATCGTTGTTTTCTTCCTTTTTGTTGGCGAAGCCAATGGGTTGAAACCAAACTTTTTTACTTGAGACGGTCACTGCTCGACTTGAAAGTAAAAACGGCCTTCTTAAAACAGATAAGAAACATAATAGTTTTAGTATTGATGCCAATATGTAATACTATAAAATAGATTTGATTGACTTGATAAGATGAAGAGAAATATTCCCAAAAGATTCAAAACCACATCCACCAATTATAAAATAACAGTCAACATAATAATACAATACCCTCCAAATAAGAAACAATAGTCGACATCCATTTCACTACTAGCTAAGAACTAACATCTGTTACATTTTGTTTGAAACATGGCATATAAATACATGGACACAAACTGTCATTACATTTTAAGTTGTAAACTTAAAATGCAAACATAATGACATAACTATAATTAGTCTCAGTTTTGATTCCTAACTCATCTAATAGTGATATAATTATTCCCAAAACGTAGAATTTGAATGTTTCATATAGTGCTAAAAGTTAAAATAGAAAAAAAACTGAGTTAGGCACTTTGACGAACATTTCATGGGACAAATGAAAATATCAGACATGAACATCCGAATCGTAAGTAGACTCCATAGTCACGACTAATGGTGATGAACACATCCGGGTTTTTTTCCCAATAAAAATTTTTCGAAATAAATCGCAGTAAGAGATAAGTGATAACTAAATGAAGAAATCTACATTAATAATAACAAATGTAAGAGAATCAATTTTTGTTTGCACGCATCAATAATAACAAATGTCACTTAACATTAGGACACAAACAAATCATGATTTAGTCCACTTATAAACAAAAGTACAACATGTTCCCTAAAGGTTATTAACAACCAAATAATAGATATAGAGAATATAAGGTAAAAGGTATACCTGGGTTTTGATAGAGTCGAATCTGAGAAAAAATTAACAACAAAACATATAAGTATAAAGTAGAATCAAAAGCCCTCAATTCATTTAAGTAACAACAATGCATTACGTATAAAATCTCACCATTGTACATTGATGCGCATATTATTTTTTCCTGAAATCCAACACCCCCATTTTGGAAAACCCAACTTTCTTATTTTAAAGTCTAACACCCCGGTTCTGAAAACCCAAAAGCCCTATTTTAAAATTTAACCCCCCTAATATGAAAACCCCATATTTCTATTTTGAAAATCCAAAGGTGAAATATAAATCCCTATTTTCATACGAAAAAAATAAGAAAGCCCTAATTTTATAATCAATTCAACAAAAAAATTATTGATATTCATAGATATGGCAAAAATCATTGATCTATAAAACGATAAGCTAATAAGAAAATAAAATATTTATGTCAAACCCCAAATCTTAATCTCAAACCCAAATCATATAGATGAAAAATATAATCTGGACACATAAATTCAAAACCCCAAATTTTTTCCTCAAACCCAAATCGTAAAAATAATGCTACTCGTAAAAACATGTGTTTGAAACCTAATAAATAAATGAAAAATAAAAGTAGGGGAGAGATTACCTGACGGATGCCGATGGTCGACCCCAAATCTTTTTCTCAAACCCAAATCATATAGCTGAAAAATATAATCTGGACACATAAATTCAAAACCCCAAATTTTTCCTCAAACCCAAATTGTAAAAACAATGTTCCCCGTAAGAACATGTGTTTGAAACCTAATGAAGAAATGGAAAATAAAAGTAGGGGAGAGATTACCTGTCAGATGCAGGTGGTCGATGAGGAAGGTAGCGTAGCGACAGCGCTGGAGTCTTTATTCCTCAGATTTGGGTTTGCTGAAGATCTGGGTTTGGTATGGTAAGAATTTTGCATCGGTAGGAGGGGAAATGGGTACTTTCTAGTAGAGATCAAGAAAGTTACTAATTTATCCCAAGTTTTGAATTAAAGTAAGAGAGTGAAATCAATTTGGAGTGAAGCAAAAAGAGGGGGAAATCAAAATTTAAGGGGTAAAAGAGTAAAATATTATAAATTAATCTCTACCCTTGATTTTTTGCCTTGTTGGATTAATCTGGACCCCTACTTAGCTTATCCCACTTATGGAATAGTAACAAAATTCTACTCCTTAATATATATATATATATATATATATATATATATATATATGTGATTTGTTATAATCTTGTGTGATAGCATAAGATATAAATAGTGTATATCTAAATGTAACCCAAGTAAGAGAAACAAAAATTGTTGTTCAGCAATAATATTCGGCTAATGATTATGTTTCGATGGTAGGGTATCGTATGGGAAATATTGGTGGGCTAAGAGTATTAGTGGTTAGGAAGATGCTTATTGTGAGTAATTAGGATGGGTAGCATAACTAGGTGGGTTTAGTAGGACACGTTAGGTGTGCGCTATTGTTGATGGGTGAGGAGCTCAAGGGCGTGCACATGAAACCAACATGTATATAATAATTGTTCTTATTACATTTTCAATACTTTCAAACATTTTCCAAACTTTTTGGACCTTGACCTGTGTCAAATCTATTTTAAAAACCTTTTAGGTTTCCAACCACAGGGATGCCAGACAGGATGATTCATTCCAAGGATGCGTAGTGGCAGCGCTTGTGGAGGCATGTAGACTTGGGTAGATGCTTAAGTCATTTTCTTCCTAGTTTAGGACTCATATCTAGTTATTTCGATTGGGCAAGTTGCCCGTTTAATTCAAAATTTTCATTGAATTTATTTCTTTCAGTATGAAACTTTGGATTTAGATTTATTTTATATCAGTTACATTTATGATTTGGATGTTGAATTTGGAGCCAATGGTTTATTCAACATTTATTTATTTAGTCATGTGATGTTCTAGAATTTAGTTATTATGTGAATGGTTTATATTATTTTAGTTTCTCTAATAATTGTGGGTGTTGGTGTTTAATAAAAAGATAAAATTTAACACTGGCTTATTTCATTTAGGTGGTTAGAAATTTACAAAGTTTTTTACTGTGATGCTAGGAATGAACCGTATAAGATTCCTATTTATTTTGGTAAAGGACTCATCACCTGTGATTAAAATAGGCAGGGTGTCACAGATGGTATCAGAGCATCAGGTTTTAGAGTCCTTAGGATTTGTACAGACTTACTATTTTTTCAGCATTATTTTTTTTATATGGAGTCATATGCTTAGGACTGTCGATTCATAATGCGAGCTATTGAGTATAGTTTACGTTAATCATATATGAGTTCGGTTGGGTTTCATATACCAAACAATATAAGATGTCCAGTGAAGGCGAATAGGATAAATATTGAAGGAGAGGCTCAACCGAAGCCATAGAGTATTCTGGGAATGGTGACCGCGGTAGAAGTCACCACTATTATTGTTCAGGTAGTTTACATAATGATAACATCTAGGGTGTAGTAGTTTCTCCAAGTACTGCCATGGCACACGGTAATGCAAATTGAAACTCACCCACTGCAGTCAATAAGGGAGAGAGTCAAAGGGGACTTTTAGAAGGTCCATCCAAAAGAGTTCGGGGAACGTGAGGAAGTATGATTGGTAATGGAATGGGATCATCCAATGGAAATTGCGTATGGTGGACTGCAGTGACAGTCAGGTATTAAATTTCTTGCGAATGTATTACCTCATAGGAGAAGCATTGTAGTAATGGGAGTCAGTCACCACATCCAAGGATAGATACCATGAATATCGAGGGATTTGGGGTACGTTTTGATCGCAAGTCCTTTCACCAGTTGTTTAAATAGAGATGCGAAGGAAATTTCAGTACTTATTATAGGAGGGTCGGACGATGGCCGAACATAAGGGAGAATTTGTTTATTTAGCAAACTTCTTACCTAACAAGGTAGATACAGAGCATAAAAAGGGTCTTTGAGTTGATGATGGACACATGGTATGATATGCCAGCATTGATGGGGAAATCCGACTTGGACGACTCATGGTAATGTCATTAATTACGTACTTTTACAAGGGCAATATCAACGCTTCCATGTGATGGGGGCTAAGAGATTGGGGAGTCTTGTTAGCAGGGAAAAAATTAATGTAATTAGTTCTAGTGGGGAACCATGGTGGAGAATAACCAAGAGAGGGACTCATTTAAGATATTCAGACCAATGGAATTACGACCGAGTGAAGGGGGATTTTGATAGGGCCAGAGTTAGGAAGATTTTTCTTGTCATTATTTCACTTGTGGGGAGACATGCCATATGAAGAGGAATTTCCCAAAGCAAGGCAGAGGGAAACTTCAAAATGGTATCTAAGAGGTAAAACCATTACACAAATTTGTGGGTCAATTTCAACGCGAGAATCACGTTCAGGAACTCGTTGACAAGGCGAGATAGTTAGCAATTAAAGTTAAAATTTTTGTTTCCTCCTTATGGGTGTGGGGTAAGTTCGAGTGAAGTGCGTGTATCACTATATTTGATTATTAACACTGAAATTCATGGGTGAGTCAAGTTTAGTAGATACGTTGGCATTACCAGCCTTATTATTATGCATATAGTTATCGCCGGGTAGCGGGGCTCTTTGGTTCAACCTAAAGGGGAGCGGTAGGGGACACTTAGAGGATGTTTATATTGTGTGATAGTTTTTATCCTTTTCAGATTTATGAGGACAAAGCATATTGTTATCCTGGGTATGGTTATTTAATGACTAATGAGCGATAGTGGGAGGTTACAATAAGGCTATCGTGTTCGCTATTCCCGGGGAGGATGTGTTATTTTTGCGAGGTTTCTCCTGAAAGAAGGTCGAGCCCGCTCATATATTATATTGTACAAGAGACTACAAAGAATATTTTTTGTATTGTTAAATTTGATCTAGGTGCGTGAGAACTTTTACTGACATAATTGAAGGTATATCGAGTTTACCGTCGAGAAGTAAAACATAACTCATTATTGATTTAGTATTGAGGACTTAGTGATAGTGCGAGCGTAGTGTTGTGTGACTCCTTTAGTGATTTAGGCGTTGAGGATTAGACTTACACATCGAGGGATAGGATTTTGGATTTCTCGGTTATGTGCTTTGGTCCTACAGATCTCGATGATCGATAATGCTAAGTAATAGTATATCAGGGGGTTCCTTGTTTCGATTTCGCTTCTGATACATTCCACGCATGAACCTTAGTGAGCATCGAGAGTTTAGAGAAATTTTGGGAGAAATTTTTAGCTAATGGGATTCAGTCACCACATCCGAAGAGAGAAACCATTAATATTGAGGAATTCAAGGTGCGAACTGATCGCAAATCCTTTCATCAGTTGTTTAAATAGAGATACGAAGGAAATTTCATTACTTATTATAAGTGGGTCTTATAGTGGCCGAACACGAGGGATAATTTGTTTGTTTAACGAACTTCATACTCGATAAGGTAGATACAAAGTATAAAAAAGGTCTTTGAGTTGATGATGGACATGGGTAGGATAAGCAAGTATTGAGAGGGAAATATGACTAGACGACTTAGGGTAATGTCGTCAATTTCATACTTTTGCAAGGGAAATAACAATGCTTCCATGTGTTAGGAGCTAAGAGATTGAGGATTATAGTTAATAGGGTGATAATGAATGTAATTGGTGCTAGTGAGGCACCACCTAGGATAATAAACAAGAGAGGGACTCGTTTATGATATTCAGATAAAAGGAATTGTGACCGAGTGAAGGGGGATTTCGACAGGGCTAGAGGAAGGGAGATTTTTTTATTCGTTGTTTCACTTGTGAAAGATAATCCACAGGATGAGGAATTTCCCAAAGCAAGGTAAAGGGAAACTATAAGATGGTATCCAATAAGTAAAACCATTAAAGAAATACTTAGTTCAGTTTCGACACTAGAATCACGTTCAGGAACTCGTTGACCAGGAAAGCTAATTAGCAATTTAAGGTAATTTTTTTATCCTTATGAGAATATGGTAAGTTTCGAGTGAAGTGGATGTGTTTCTATATTTGATTATTAACACTAAAATTCGCGAGTGAGTCAGGTTTAGTGGGTGCGTTGGCAATATCAGACTTATTATTGTGCATATAAATATTGTTAGGTAGTAGGGATATTTGTTGCCGGCTATAGGGGAGTGGGTAAGGGATACTAAAAGGATGCTTATATTGCGTGATAGTCTTTCTCCTTTTCAAATTTATGAGGATAGAGCATGTTTTTATCCAGGGTATGGTTGATTAACGACATATGAGCGATAGTGGGCGGTTACAATAAGACTATCGTGTGCCCTGTTCCAAGGAAGGATGTGTTATTTTTACGAGGTTTCACTTGAAAGAGGATCGAGCCCACAAATATATTATATTATATAAGAGTCGTGTTATACTTGATCTCGATGCGTGGGGACTTTTACTAATGTGATTCAAGGTTTATCGAGTTTACCATTGAGCGGTGAGACTTAGCTCATTATCTATTTAGCATTGAGGAGTTAGTGATAGTGCCAACATAGTGTTGTGTGACACCTTTAGTGATTTATAGTTACAGATTAGACTTACACATTGGGGGATAGGATTTTGTGTTTCTCGATTATGTTCTTTGTGCCTATAGATCTCAATGATCGGTAATGCTAAGTAATAATAGTGTATCGGGGGGTTCCTTGTTTGGATTTCACTTGCGAGACATCCCACGCATGAACCTTAGTGAGCGTCGAGAGTTGGGAGATGTGTTGTCATTAGGTCATGGACTTAGTTCTTTAGTTATTACATGTGTATGAAAATTAAAGTATGACTTGAGAGTTATTTTATAATTTAAGGCCAGTGGAGCCAAGTAGTGTTGTGTTGGAAGTATTGTGGAATGTTGACATCACTAGTGGATCGGTGGGGCAGTCTTGAGAGGATAATTAAGTTATGATTAGTAGGGTAATTGAATATACCCTTAGTGTATAGTCACGCTAAGTATGTAAGGCCTAGTTTGACATAAATATGCTCTGTTTGGTATAATTGTGCATATAAGAAAAGGATATAGGGTGTATGGGCACCCTGGGTGTTTCCATTTTTTTAATCTCTCATGATAATAGGACTAAGTAAGCAATATGTTTAACCATATTCCAAAGAGATAGTTAGGAGTAGAGTTATGAAAGTAAGATGGACTGAGCTTCATTTGTGGAATAAGATTGTCCGGTTGTATACAGTAGAGAAAGTTATCACAATCGAGAAGGGTTAAAAGACTATGAAGATACATATGAAGGATTTCTCTGGCTAAGGGAGGATCAAACAATTTTGGGATTTTCAGCAGAGTCACGCTTACGCAAGTTTTGCTGATGTCTTATACATAAATGGGAGGATGATTTTACTAAATAGGGAAGAACCGTAAAGGGGGAAATGGTGGAGTAGGTGTATGTCTCGCGATTTTATTTTTAGCATACCTTAAGATAAGGGAGTAATATGTATGAGAAAGGTTTGGCTCGGGACAATCCACAAAAATTATGAAAGAATTAGAAATTTAGTGATGGGATGAGTAGGCAGACTGATGGAGCCAGTAACGGATTACCAACGTCACCGAAGGGTCAAAGTTTCCTTCTAGTGGTGAAATTTATTGACCAAGATTGACATTATGGCAAATTGAGGGTGAGGTACTTTATTGAGCAGCGTGTTCACTATTTGATGAGAGACAGGAATTGAGCCGATACATAGTGTAACAAAATCTTGTTGTAGATTAGGATGAGATAATGGGTATGAAGTTTCATTGTGAGAAAGGCGTATCGCCCAGAGACTGAAGAGTAGATAGAAAGGGTGACTAAGTTTTGGTTCGGATGTCTCCTATGAGAGGAGTCATGAGATTCAATAAGAATGGGAAGTTGGCACCGAGGTACAAAGGACCATTCCTGATTATTGAGAGTGTCTTATAGGTTGGGTTTAATAGAGTATTTACAGAGGATTAACAATATGTTCCACATGTCGATGCTTAAGAGATATAAGAGTAGCGATGTGGCGCATTGGCACATTCCACTTGAGGAGATAGACTTGCATCCATACATCTCATATAAGGAGAAACTGATTACTACTTTTAACCGTGGTGCGTGAAAGTTACGGTCAAAGGTGGTGCCCCTAGTTCGGGTTCAGTCGGGACACCATACGTAGATGAGTCGATGTGGGAGCGATAGGATGATATGCGAGAGCAGTATCGATACCTTTTTTACCGCAGGTACATACGAATTTTGAGGATGAAATTCTGTTGTAAGGGGGAGTTTGTGACACCCCATATTTTTAACAATTTTTGTATTGGAATTATTTAAATTAAAACGGTAAGCTAATCTGGGAAAAAGTAAATATTAATTAGCGTGATAAGAGTTAAAATCTAGGGATGTAAATTAAAATTAATATTACTTTGTGAACAAGTAATAAAATATTGAGAATGCACTATGTTAAGTCATGAGTGACAAATACGAAAGTTAATTATAATTCAGTCGGGACATGCGTGTGAGTCGCGTCGGGACTTAATATATAAAATAAAATTAAAATGGTATATGGGTCATCCAACTAGTCATTTCGAGTGTGTTAATGTGTCCGAATGGGTTGAGATAGTCAGATAAGTGTACTCGGGGGTTGAAATTGGCTCTCGGGGCATATTTAAACCAAACCGGCGTTATGTAAGGGTATTATGGTAATTTGGGAAAATAGGTTAAGAAGACCTACGAATTTATGAATTTTATATCAACTAATATCTTATGTAATCTAGGGTTAGAACATGTGTGAAACAAAAGACGCCATATGAGAGGAAGAGGATAGGATTTCTAGGCCATTAACTACCACCTATAACCACTGTTGCCACCGGAATTGAGATGGGCATAAAGATGAGAAACCTCCATCATCAAACAACTGAAATTAGATGTTCATTATCCAATTAAAGTGTTTGAACTTTCATAAATTAAGTAGTTATAATCTCCATGCTAGTCTAGAATTATCTCTACAATGAAAGCATGCTAGGTTTGGTGATTTCATGGGATTTAATTAGGGTTTTGATGGGGAATCATATTACAATCTAACCACCTAGGATAATATTTCAAAATTTTATTTATAAGTCATGTAAAGATGGAATCTTGTTGGGATCTTGGTTGAAGAACTTGAATGTTGAATAACTTAAGGTTGAATTAATGAACATAAGATGACAATCTTCTAGAATTTTTTAGCTTTGAATGAGGTCATGGTATTATTTCTCCAATGAGATTTGAATGAGGTCATTTTGTTTTCTGTAGAGGGAGAAATCGACCTTTTACTCTAGGGTGTCTAATTTGTGAGAATAACAATCTGCCAGAATTTTTGGCATTACTTTCAATTATGCCATTTTAATTTTACTTAGAATTAGATTGTGTGCCATAGACGTCTGGAAAGTTCTAGGTCCTAGCGTTCCAATGAGCATTGAACGAGGTCATTTGGATGTTGGTGTAAAGAGAAATCATAATTTTACTACTGGGTGTTAAATGTGACAGAAAATTTACGACCCAATTCTGTTGCTTAGAAAATGGAAATTTTGCTATTGGAACAATAACTTTAATAGTTTGGTATTATGGAATAATAATGGAATACCAGTAGTATATAATTGAAATATAAGGGTAGTCTAGGAGTCGAATTTATAAACTAGAGACTATAAAAAATTATTGAACGTATTAGCGTACGAAAATCAAATGGGGATAAATAGGGAATTGAGAGGAACCCGAGATTTGGATTAGTAGAATAATGTGATATTAACTACTAAAATTATAAAAGAGTTGATTGTAAATCTTCGTATAGCGAGTGATATTCGTAATAAAGGGAGTAAAAGTAAAGTGTGAAATAGTAGGACGTTGAATAATTTAGATATATATGGGACGTACAATATAAATATTCATGGATGGTATGAATGTCTCTTATATATGATTCTTATGTGTATAAGCATACCTACGCTTCTTGTGATCATGGGAGGTCACTCGCAATGGGCGATCCCACCTTGGTCATGCCAGCAAGGTCTAGTATGTGACCCAAAACATAGAACTTAGGGTTGACCAGTATTTGAGTGTACGATAGTGTGACCAGTCATTTGAGTGCGTTAGGTATGTGCTTTGCCCAAAGGCTTAGGTCTATGTTCGCCTCCATTATGTGTTTATCGATTTATGATTCGAGGTGTCCTTTCGAACCGGTAGTCCTTGATTTGGTACATGAGGTACATGGACTTGATAGCAAAGTGTGCATGCATTGCGGTTCTCATCCAAGGGGTGCTGGAGTTGTATATATATATATATATATATATATGTGTGTGTGTATGTGTGTGTGTGTGTGTGTGTGTGTTTGTGTGTGTGCGTGTGTGTATGTGTGTGTGTGTGTGTGTGATTTGTTTCACTCCTTTGTGGTAGTAGAAGATATAGATAGTTAATAGATAAAACTAACCTAAGTAAGAGAAACTTTAATAATTGTTTTGCAATAATATTTGGCTAATGATTATGTTTTGATGGTAGCGTATCGTATGAGTGATACATGTGGGATAAGAGTATTAGTGGTTAGGAAGATGCTTATTGTGAGTAGTTAGGTTTGGTAGCATAACTAGGTGGGTTTAGTAGGACATGTTTGGGCGAGGAACTCAAGGGAGTTCACGTGATGCTAACATGTATATAATAACTATTCTCATTTCATTTTAAATAGTTGCAAATATTTTTCAAAATTTTTTGGCCCTGATCTGTATCAAATCTATTTTCAAAACCTTTTAGGTGTCTAGCCATAGGGAGATAAGACATGGTAATTAATTCCAGGATGCCTAGCTCTAGTTCTTGTGGAGTCATGCAGACTTGAGTAGACACTTCAGTCATTTCTTTCATAGTCTAAGACTCATATTCAATTATTTCAGTTGGGTATGTTGTCCGTTGAGTTCAAATTTTTTGTTGGATTTATTCCTTTCAGTATCAGACTTTGTATTTAGATTTATTTCATTCCAGTTAGATTTACGATTTGGAGCCGATTGTTTATTTGGCTGTTATTTATTTAATCACGTGATATTCTTGACTTCAGTTATTGTGTGAATGGTTTATATTATTTTTGTTCCGCTAATTATTGTGGGTGTATCTATTTAGTAAAAAAATAAAATCTGGCACTAGCTTATTTAACTTAGGTGGTTAGTAATTTAAAAAGTTTTCGATAGTGATGCTGAGCATGAACCAAAGGAGATTTTTGTTTATTTTTGTAAAGGACTGATCAGTCGTTACTAAAATAGGTGGGGTGTCACAGATGGTATCAGAGCATCGGGTTCTAGAGTTCTTAGGATCTGTACGCACTTACTATATTTTCACTATCAATTTTTTATATAGATCCATATGCTTAGGTATGTCGATTCATAATCCGATTTACATTCAACATCTACTGAATATATTTGACACGAATCATATACGAGTTCGGTCGGGTTTTATAAATTGAACAATATAGAATGACCGATGAAGGCCTTTAGGAGGACTACAGGAGGAAAGTATCGACCAAATCCATAGATTATTCTGTGAATGGTGATCGCAGTACAAGTCATCACTATTATTGTTCAGGCAGTTGACGCTGTGATAATTGCTAGGGCGCAGTATTTTCTCCAAGTACCGCCATAGCAGAGGGTGGCCCAAATTTGAACTCACCCACTATAGTCGGTAAGGGAGAGGGTCAGAGGGGCCTTTCAAAACCACCATCCACAAGAGTTAGGGGAAAATGCGGATGTGTGATTGTCCAATTGTAGGAGATTATCCAATGGTAATTGTGTATGGTGGACTGGAGTGACACTAGTGATTTAAATGTCAAAAGAAATTTTTAGCTCATAGGAGCATCGTTGTAGTGATGGGAGTCAGTCAACAAATCTGAGGAGAGATACCATGAGTATTGAGGAATTTAGGGTGAGATATGATTGCAAATCCTTTCATCAGTTGTTTAAAGATAGATGAGAAGGAAATTTCAGTACTTATTACACGACGATCGAACAGTGGTCAAACATGACGAAGAATTTTTTTGTTTAGCGAACTTCTTACCTGATCAGGTGGATACGGAGGATAAAAAGGGTATTTGAGTTGATGACGGACATTGGTAGGATATTCCAACATTGAAGGGGAAATCCAACTTGGATGACTTATGTTAATCTCTTCAATGTTGTACTTTTGCAAGGTCAATAACAATGTTTCCATGTGTCGGGTGCTAAGAGTTTGGGGAGTCTAGTTAGCAGGGAAATAATGAATGTAATTAGTGCTAGTGGGGCACCACCTAGGAGAACAACCAAGAGCGAGACTTGTTTAAAAGATTTAGATTAAAGGAATTCTGATCGAGTGAAAGAGGATTTCAACAGGTCCAGAGGCAGGGAGATTTTTCTGGTCATTGTTTCACTTTTGGGGAGACATGCCAGAGGAAGAAGAATTGCCCAACGAGAGACAGAGGGCAACTACAAGATGGTATACAAGAGATATAGCCTTTATAGAAATTCTTGGGTCAGTACCGACGTGAGAATCATGTTGCACAATGGGATATTCCACTTAAGGAAATAGACTTGTAGTCAGACATTTCTTAAGAGGTGAGATCAGTTGATATTTTGGATAGTAGTGAGTGAAAGATGCGGTAAAAGGTGATGCCCCTGGTTCGAGTTAAGTGGGGACAGCATAATTATAAATCAGTCGACGTGGGAGTGAGAGAATGATATGTGAGAGCAGTATCCATAACTTTTTTAACATAGGTACGTACGAATTTCGAGGACGAAATTCCATTGTAGGGGGAGTATGTGACACCCCATATTTTTAGTAATTTTTATATTGGAATTTTTTAAATTAAAGTGGGAAACTAATCCGGGTAAAAGTAAATATTAATTAGCGTGATAAGAGTTATTATCTAGGGATGTAAATTAAATTTAATATAACTTCGTGAACAAGTAATAAAATATTGAGAATGCACTATGTTAAGTCGTGAGTGAGAAATACGAAAGTTAATTATAATTCAGTCGGGACATGCATGTCAGTCGTGTTGGGACATAATATATAAAATAAAATTAGAATGGTATATGGGTCATCCAACTAGTCATTTTGAGTGTATCAATGTGTCCGGATGGGTCGAGATAGTCAGATAAGTGTACTCGGGGGTTAAAATTGGCTTTCGGGGTATTTTTTGACCAAACATGCATTACGCAAGGGTATTATGGTCATTTGGGAAAATAGGGTTAGAAGATCTATGAATTTATGAATGCTATATCAACTAATATCTTATGTATTCTAGGGTTAGAACATGTGAGAAACAAAAGAGGCCATATGAGAGGAAGAGGATAGGCATTCTAGGCCATTCACTACAACATATAACCATTATTGCTACCGGGTTTGAGAGGGGCATAAGGATGAGCAACCTCCATCAGCAAACAACTGAAATCAGACCTTCATTATCCAAGTAAAGTGTTCAAGCTTTCATAAATTGAGAAGTTATAATGTAAATGCTAGTCTAGAATTATCCCTACAATGAAAGCATATTAGTTTGGGTGATTTCATGGGATTATGTTATGGTTTAATTGGGAATCATATTATAATCTAACCTCTTGGGATAATATTTCAAAATTTTATTTATAAGTTATATAAAGATGAATCTTGTTGGGTTCTTGGTTGAAGAACATGAATCTTGAATAACTTACGGTTTAATTGATGAACATAAGATGACAATATGCTAGAATTGTTTAGCTTTGAATGAGGTCTTGGTATTAATTTTTCAATGATCTTTGAATGAGGTCATTTGGTGTTCTGTAGAGGGAGAAATCGACTTTTTACTATAGGGTGTCTAATCTGTGAGCATATCAATGTGCCAAAAATTTTGGCATCACTTTAAACTTATGTAATTTTAATTTTACTTAGAATTAGATTGTGTGCCATAGATGTCTGGAAAGTTCTAGGTCCTAGATTTCCAATGAGCATAGAATTAGTTCATTTGAACTTTGGTAGAGAGAGAAATCATAATTTTACAACAGGGTGTTTAATGTGCCAAAAAATTTACGACCCAATTCTGTTGCTTCGAAAATGACAATTTTGGTATTGGAACCATAACTTTAATAGTTTGGTGTTATGGAACAATAATGGAATACCAGTAGTATATAATTGAGATATAAGGGTAGTCGAGGAGTCGAATTTATAAACTAGAGACTATCGAAAATTATTGAACGTATTAGAATACGAGAATCAAATGGTGATAAATAGAGAATTAAGAAGAACCCGAGATTTGGATTAGTAGAATAATGTGATATTAACTACTCAAATTATAAAAGAGGTGATTATTACTCCTCGAATAGCGAGTGATATTCGTAATAAAGGGAGTAAAAGTAAAGTGTGAAATAGTAGTATGTTGAATAATTGAGATATATATGGGACGTACTATATAAATATACATGGATGGTATGAATGTCTATTATGTATGATTCTTATGTGTATAAGCATATCTACTCCGCCTGTGATCACAGGAGGTAACGCGCAGTGGGCGATCCCACCTTGGTGATGCCAGCTAGGTCTAGATATGTTCCCCAAAACATAGAACTTAGGGTTGACCACTGTTTGAGTGTACGATAGTGTGACTAGTCATTTAGGTGCGTTAGGTATGTGCTTAGCCCAAAGGCTTAGGTCTATGTTCACCTCCATTATGTGTTTATTTATTTATGATTCGAGGTGTCCTTCGGAACCGATGGTCCTTGATTTGGTACGTGAGGTACATGGAATTGATAGCAGAGTGTGCACGCATTGTGTATCCCATCCAATGGATGCTGGAGTTGTATATATAGATAGTGTCATATATATATATGTGTGTGTGTGTATGTGATTTGTTTTACTCCTTTGTGGTAGTAGAAGATATAAATAGTGAATATATAAAACTAACCTATGTAAGAGAAACTTAAATAATTGTTTTGCAATAATATTTGTCTAATGATTGTGTTTTGACGGTAGTGTATCGTATGAACGATACATGTGGGATAAGAGTATTAGTGGTTAGGAAGATGCTTATTGTGACTACATAGCTTTGGTAGCATAACTAGGTTGGTTTAGTAGGACATGTTCGGGCGAGGAATTCAATGGAGTTCACGTGATGCTAACATGTATATAATAACTATTCTTATTTCATTTAAAATAGTTGCAAATATTTTTCAAATGTTTTGGGCCCTGACCTATATCAAATCTATTTTCAAAACCTTTTAGGTGTCTAGCCACATGGAGGTCAGACATGATAATTAATTCCAAGATGCGTAGCTGCAGCGCTTGTGGAGGCATGCAGGACTTGAGTATACGCTTCAGTCATTTACTTCATAGTCTAAGACTCATATTCAATTATTTTAGTTGGGAAGTTCAATTTTTTTGTTGGATTTATTACTTTCAGTATCAGACTTTGTATTTATATTTATTTCATTCCAGTTAGATTTATGATTTCGAGCCGATTATTTATTCAACTGTTATTTGTGTGAATGGTTTATATTATTTTAGTTCCTCTAATTATTGTGGGTGTATCTATTTAATAAAAATAAATAAAATCTGTCACTAGCTTATTTAACTTAGGTGGTTAGTAATTTAACAAGTTTTCGATAGTGATGCTGAACATGAACCAAAGGAGATTTTTGTTTATTTTGGTAAAGGACTGATCACTCGTTATTAAAATTGTTGGGGGGTCGCAGATGGTATCCGAGCATCGGGTTCTAGAGTTCTTATGATTTGTTTGGACTTACTATATTTTCACTATCGATTTTTTTATATAAAGCCATATTCTTAGGTATGGCGATTCATAATGCGACTTACATTCTCCTTCTATTGAGTATATTTAACACGAATCATATACAAGTTCGGTCAGCGTTTGTAAAACGAACATTATAGAATGACCGACGAAGGCTGTTAGGAGGACTAGAGGAGAAAAGGATTGACCAAAGCCATAGAGTATTCTGTGGACGGTGATCGTAGTAGAAGTCATCACTATTATTGTTCAGGAAGTTGACACTATGATAATCGCTAGGGTGCAGTATTTTCTCCAAGTACCTCCATAGCACACGGTGTCCCAAATTCTAACTCACCCACTATAGTCAATAAGAGAGAGGGTCGGAGGGGACTTTCAGAACCCCCATCCACAAGAGTTCCGGGAAAATGTGGATGTGTGAATGGACAACTGTAGAAGATCATATAAAGGCAATTATGTATGGTGGAGTGTAGTGACACTCGATATTTAAATTTTGAAAGAAATTTTTAGCTCATAGGAGCATCATTGTAGTGATAGGAGTCAATCAGCACATCCGAGGAGAGATTCCATGAGTATTGTGTAATTTAGGGTGCAGTCTAATTGCAAATCCTTTCATCATTTGTTTAAACATAGATGCAAAGGAAATTTCAGTACTTATTACACGAGGGTCGAACAGTGGTCAAACATGAGGGAGAATTTGTTTGTAAAGAGAACTTCTTACCCAATGAGGTAGATATGGAGGATAAAAATGGTCATTGAGTTGATAATGGACATGGGTAGGATACACCATCATTGAGGGGGAAATCCGACTTGGATGACTTATAGTAATCTCGTCAATGTTGTACTTTTGCAAGGTTAATAACAATGTTTCCATGTGTTAGGAGCTAATAATTTGGGGAGTCTAGTTAGCAGGGCAATAATGAATGTAATTAGTGCTAGTGGGGCACCACCTCGGAGAATAACCAAGAGAGGGACTCGTTTAAGAGATTCAGATCAAGGGAATTCTGACCGAGTGAAGGGGGATTTCAATAGGGCTAGAGGTGGGGAGATTTTTGTGGTCTCTATTTCACTTTGGGGGAGACATGCCAGAGGAAGAAGAATTGCCCAAAGCGAGCCAGTGGGCAACTACAAGATGGTATACAAGAGATACAACCTTTACAGAAATTCTTGGGTCAGTACCGACGCGAAAATCACGTTGCACATTGGTATATTCCACTTGAGTAAATAGACTTGCAGTCATACATTTCCTATGAGGAGAGATCGGTTGATATTTTAGATCGTAGTGAGCGAAAGATGCGATAAAATGTGATGCCCCCTTGTTCGGGTTAAGTGGGAACACCATAATGTAGACGAGTTGACATGTGAGTGGTAGGATGACATGCGAGAGTAGTATCTAGATATTATTTACCGTGGGTACGTATGAATTTCGAGGACGAAATTCCGTTATAAGGTGGAGTATGTGACACCCAGTGTTTTTAGGAATTTTTATATTGGAATTATTTAAATTAAAATGGGAAACTAATCCGGGTAAAAGTAAATATTAATTAGCATGATAAGAGTTAAAATCTAGGGATGTAAATTGAATTTCATATTATTCTGTGAACAAGTACGAAAGTTAAGTCATGAGTGACAAATACGAAAGTTAATTGTAATTCAGTCGGGATATATGTGTCAGTCGTGTCGGGACTTAATATATAAAATAAAATAAGAATGGTACATGAGTCATCCAACTAGTCATTTCGAGTGTGTCAATGGGTCGAGAAAGTCAGATAAGTGTACTCAAGGGTTGTAATATGGTCCTAGGGAATTTTTAGATCAAACCAGCACTACCTAAGGGTATTATGATCATTTGGAAAAATAGGGTTAGAAGACCTACGAATTTATGAAGTCCATATCAGCTAATATCTTTGTGGAAGCTAAGTGAGAAATAAGAGATTCCGTAAGAGCAGAAGAGGAAAGGGTTTGTAGGCCATTCACTACAGCCTAGCACCGTTGTCGCCGAAATTGATAGGGGCACAAGGAGGAGCAACCTCCATCACCAAACTACTAAAACCATACCTTCATCATCCAAGGCAAGTGTTTAAACTTGCATAAATTGAGTAGTTATAATGTCCATTCTAGTCTAGAATTTTCTCTACAATGAAAACATATTAGGGTAGGTTATTTCATGGGATTTAATTATTGTTTTGATTGGTAATCATATTAGAAACTAACCTCCTGGGATTGTATTTAAAATTTTGATTTTTAAGACACATAAATATGGAATCTTATTGGGTTCTTGGTTTAATAACATGAATCTTGAATAACTTAGGGTTTAATTGATGAACAAGATGACAATCTGCCAAATTTTTTTACGGTACTTTAAACGTATGTGTAAGAACCAATTACTAAGAGTCTTAATTTGTATGTAATTGACTTATTGCCGAAACAAAACATATTTAAGTCATAGGATGGTATTTCGAGTGTCGATCCACATAAGCCTATGATGTTGCATTGAATACATAGTGATCAAGATTCAAAATTAAATCACGTCGAGTTCTATGGTGCATATTTCACGTATTCATTCAGATTACATTTCGAGATCTCTTAGGTATGAATACATAATGTTTATGGGACTCGAAAAGAGTTTTCATGATGTTATTTTATTAATAAATGTTTTTAAAATTAAATAGTGTTTTAAAGTGTTTTAACCTCGTTTAATCTGAGATAAGAATTGTTTAGAGTTGTATAGAGCATTCCCTTGTGTTAGAAGGATCAAACGACATTCAAAGTCATTCATATGGCATGTGGAGGTCATTCAAATGACTTGTTTTGTCGTTCGAATGACATGTCTATCTCGTTTGAACGACAGCCACATCTCGCTGAAATGACGCACCGCCTCAAATTTTTTATTTAAGGCATTTTTCCTCTCATAATTTCAGGTGTGCAGAACCAATCTAATAAAAAAAAATTCCTTTCGTGATTTCGATAGTGATCTTTGTTTGCACCATTGGAGGTAGTTCATCCATAGTGAACAACTTGTTTCATTAGATTTTACGGTGAAGAAGTGGGGGAGTTCATGTTCAATATTGTAGACGGTTACCAAAGCTGCATCGGTGGACACCAAGATATACGTGGACGCGTGTGTTGTGGACGAGCATCATAGAAAGTCTTTTTCATGGCACTATGGAGGAGAGATTGAAGAGAATAAGGGCATCAAGGCTTGTGGGGATCAATTCATTGAGTAACTCTGTCTTTCTTCCAGTGTAAACCCATATCATAGTGATAGTCTGGCTTGGACCATCCAAGGTTTTTTCTTTTAGTGTTTTCCTCATACATTTGACGATGTGAAATTACTTTATTTTACTTGCTTTAATCACCTAGATGCATTTGTAGGATTAAATAAGATAAAATTTGACTTAATTGAATTTGGTTTGCAATCTTGGTGCATGTTTAATTTGGAAAAAGTGTTTTGAAAGAATTTTTTTTGTCATCCTTAAAGCACATTCGAAAGAAAAAGGGGCCTACAAATTAGTATCAGAGATATAAATATTTTTTTTCGTTTTTGATCGCTTGTGTTTTTAGGATGAATTTCGGATGTTTCAAAAGTTTTAGAGCTCCTATTTTTTTATGGCACATAATTTTCTTATTAGAAGATGCAAGTGAGAAGTGCTTTAAAATCAATTGATGTGTGTGTGTAGTTAGCGATCAAAAAGGGTTGGACACCACAGGTGACACAAGAGGTAGAGGCCACTACTTTAAAACCCGTTGAGTCATGGACCAAAACTGAACATAGACTTGCAATTTACAACTCTAAAGGTATTCACGTTATTTCCTCGCATGTCACACCGAAAGAGTATAATAGAATCATGACATGTGAAACTTTAAAATAGGCTTGGGATATTCTTGCACTTACTCATGAGGGCATTAGCACGGTTAGGGCATCTAAACTTCAAAACCTGACTACATAGTTTGAGACTATTAAGATGTTAGAGAGTGAGTCATTTGATGAGATTTATGCTAGACTTTCCACCATTGTCAACTCCACGTTTAATTGGGAGAGAAAATACCCGACAACTGTATCATAAAGAAAATCTTAAGGTCGTTACTGAGTAGATTTGATGCAAAAATGACCATTTTCAACTCCTTGGGTATACTTGAATCGACAAATCTTTAAGAGATTGCAGATGAGTTACACCTATGAACTCGATATGTTTACATCCAAGAAAGTGCCGAAGAAAGAAGAGGGCATTGCTTTGAAAGCCTAAAAGGAGGAGACTAAAGTTGCAGATGATGATTTCAATTCCGATTCCGATTTTGAGGATGTAGTCTTATTAGAAAAGAAGTTCAAAATTTTTGTTAAGTTCTAAAAGCAATCGAAAGATGCCAAAAGACCTGAGAAATTGAAGAACAACAAGGTTGATCATGTCCCTAAGAATAAAAGTGAGAATTTAAAAGGGATGAGTCATATAGGTGTTTTGGGTGTGAGGGGTATGGTCAGAAGGTTGTCGAGTCTCCCACTAGACTTAAAAAGTAGGGAGACAAATCAATAGCACATAATGCCACTTTAATTGATAATGAACCAAAATAGAGAGAGAGATAGGGTTCCCCCATTGAGCGTAACTTTGTAGCATTCATGGCATGTCATGTGAGCGATGACGATAAATCTTCCCATGAATATTCTGATGTGCATAACACTTCTGAGGCCGTTGAGTGTGAATCCCAAGTAAGTGAGGGTGAAGCTAGTGAAGAAGATGAGATTGATATGAAAGAGTTGTAAGTTGCCCTTAATGAGTTGTATACGGAAGCAATAAAGGTGAAAATGACAAACTTGAAATTGTAAGCTATGTTGAATGAGCATTCCATAGAGAATAATGATGTTTTTATTAAGGTAGTTATGGCACGGGAGAAGACTCTCAGGGAGAAATTAGAATACATTGGGAAAGAGAGAGATATGAAATAGCGTTGCCAAAGCCGTTTATGAAAATAAACTATTTAAGCAACTCCGAAAGTTTGTTGAAGAAACTCTTTACTTAAATCAAAATGAAATTGAACACAAGATGTGTTAACTAAAGTATGTACGAGATTAGGACAAGATTTGATAACAAGTTTTAGTAAACAGTTTAAAATGTTTTAAACTCAGCACACAATCAGAATGAGATGAGAAGATGTAGAAATATTGATACTCAGGATTTTTTACGTGGTAAAACCTCAACCTTGAGGAAACATCCATGACTCCCTCTACGGAGTAAAACAAAAACAATCACTAAAACAAATATATGAGTTACAACCTATTTAACTATCATGCACACAAAAATAAATCTTTACAAGTTCAGGATTGTACCCTCTGGCGTCCTTAACTTTTCTGCAGATCTTGTTTGTTGATGTAGTTGTCTCAGTTTGTCAACTCTTCTTTGTTTAGCACTTTACGTCGACTTATTGTTCACCAAATCTTATAGCCAACACTTTGAGTGTTTGTAGTGTGAAGATGTTTGTGAATGGTGTTCTAAAACACATGCATGCACACACACACACTTATTAGTTACAGACGATCCTAACAAATCACATATAAAGTCTATATGCAGTGTATTTGTTATTTTTCTTTCTTACAAAACCAAGAACCTTTTTGACCTTTCAAAATAACCCAGATTCCACGGAGATCTTGCTTAAGAAATCGGTCAAGACCTTTCTCAATCACTTTTGAAAATATTATGGGGATTGAGAACCCTCCAAGTGCGAATCCCACTAGGTCAGGTTAGGTTTTGTAAAAACAGAAATAGAAAAACATCTATTGTTGATTCTGAAGTAAGAAAATGTTTTATCAGAAAACAATCAAAAACGAAATTTTCAAGATGAGAAATAAATGCAACTAAGTGTGCTGTGACATGAAAAACTTCAGATCTATGATTTCTATTGAAAGAGAAACAAGATCTGAGTCTATGTCTAAGTTGGAAATAAGATTTATGAACACAAGGATTTCAACAACCCAGAAATCACTCAACTCGAACTCTCATAACCTCAGGAAACACTAAGGATGGTGTTTATCTGGTTATGGTGTTTATGGAGAGGTAAGTGGTTTAGGTTTAGAGGTATTTGGACGAAGTTAGGGTTTCTAACTAGGGTTTGGTTTCTCTCTCTAACTTCTCTCTTCTCTCTTCTCTCTCTATTCTCTGAGACTTTTCAAAATGGCAAAAGCTTTCGAAGGCTGAGATGAGAGGCCTTTAAATAGGAAGATAAGAAAATTCCAGAGCTTCGTTCAAAATCAAGGGCTCTGATTGAGTCAAGCTCCTTTGACTACAATCTAAGGGCTCATAACAGGCGGTGGATTAAACATGCTGTGATTTAATAAAGGGTTTACACTGGGATTCACTCAAAAGACATGCAGGCCATCGATAAGGGTTGATCTAAGGGCTGAAAGAACGCGATGGTTTGTCTCAGTAAAGAAACACAGTTCAGGCCAATCAGAGGACAGCAGGTGTAGGCCTGAGGATGAATGTAAACGCGCATCCCAAAATAATTACAAAGCCAACCCTAGAGTCTCTAGCGCTTTCGGTTTCTACCCAGAGTAACTTTAGGCCAATAATCACAACAATCCATATTTATACATAAACCCCAAGACCTTTTAAATCAAGTTTTAATTAAATAAAACCTTGTTTAAAATATGTTTTAAATTCCCAAAAAATTATTAAAAATCAAATTGAGGGATTTAAACACACTCACAACATTAATACACATAGTGGTGCAATATGAAATGCAAGAATGAAATTCTAAGTGTGTGAGTGATGGCTATAGTTTCAGGATCATCACAAGATGGATAGAAGAAGAAGCAACCCAATCTCTGAAGCTCTTTGGTTTCTAGGATGGACACTATTTTGTCACAATTTCCAAACTAGATGAGCTCTTATACAGTCTAGACTCAAATGAGTCAAAAGCATGAGGGCTTCAATCTCCCCCTTTGGAAATATGAGACAAAATCTCCTTTGAGTCATCTCAACTCGTAGGGCGACAACAAATAAGAAAATCCTATTCCCCTATAAAAGATCTATCTACCCAAATCCTAGAAATCAAAAATTACATAACTCAACTATATACAGTTTAACATCCTATAATTACAAACAAGAATGACTGTACAAGAAGAGTACCTGCAAAAAAATTACTAAGATCAAGCTTTTTAGTATATGCAGTAGACTCAAATTTCTCCCCCATTTTGTCTCAAATGGACAAAGGGAAAGAACTTGGCAAATATAACAGGTATTTACTCAACACAAATCATACCAATAGATTTACGTAAAGAAATGAATCTATTATAATCAAGAGGTTTGGTAAATAAATCTGCAAGTTGTAGATCAGTAGAAAGATAATTGATTTCTAATTCCTTGGTTTCAACTAATTCACGAATAAAATGATGTCTTATTTTAATGTGCTTAGTTCGCGAGTGTTGAACTGGGTTCTTAGAAATCTTAATTGCACTTTGATTATCACAATAGAGATGAAGTGTGGGTTCTAAAATACCATAATCACTTAGCATTTGTTTAAGCCACAACAATTGGGCACAACAGCTACCGGTGGCTATGTATTCAGATTCAGCAGTCGAGGGAGATGTGCAGTTCTGTTTTTTACTACTCCATCCTACCAAGTTATTACCAATATAACAACATGCGCCTGAAGTGCTTTTACTATCATCAGTACACCCAGCCCAATCAGCATCAGTGTACCCAATAATAGTGCTAGGTGTGTCATTCGTGTACCAAATTCCTAAATTTAGAGTGCCTTTAACATATTTAATTATACGTTTAACAGCGTTTAAATGGCTCTCCTTGGGGTTGTTTTGATAACGCGCACAAACACAAACAGCATACATGATATCAGGACGCGAGGCAGTCAGATAGAGTAATGTGCCAATCATACTACGATATAAGGTAGAGTCTACAGATTTTCCATTTTCATCTTTAGATAATTTCTCTGTAGTACTCATAGGCGTTTTAGCACTTTTAGCACTCTCGAGGCCAAATTTCTTAACGATCTCTAATGCGTACTTAGTCTGCGAAAGAAACAAGCCATCTGGTTGTTGTTTGACTTGGAGACCTAGGAAGAACTTTAACTCCCCCATAAGGGACATCTAAAATTCCTTACTCATAATTTCAGCAAAAGATTTTACTTCTGAGGTAGAAGTGGATCCAAATATGATATCGTCTACATAGACTTGAGCAATAGTAATGTGTTTGCCAAAATGTTTGACAAATAAGGTTTGGTCATTTCCACCTCTTTTGAAACCTTTGTCCAGCAGAAAACTGGACAGGCGCTCATACCAAGCTCTAGGAGCTTGCTTAAGACCATATAAAGCCTTTCTCAACCGAAATACATGATTAGGATAATTAGGGTCAATGAACCCTTTAGGTTGTTCTACATAGGTTTCCTCGGCAAGTATTCCATTAAGGAACGCAGATTTAACATCCATTTGATATAATGTAAAATGCATGTGACAAGCTATAGCAAGAAGCAGACGAACTGATTCTAAACGAGTAACAGGAGCAAACGTCTCATTAAAATCAAGTCCTTCTATTTGGGAGTAACCTTGAGCAACTAGTCTAGCTTTATTTCTAATTATCATCCCATTTTCATCAGTTTTATTTTTGAAAATCCAACGAGTACCAATAACCTTTTTGTGATCAGGACGTGGAACAAGAAACCAAACATCATGAATGACAAATTGTAAAAGTTCATCCTGCATAGCAGAAATCCAGTGAGTGTCATTCAATGCCTCATTTACATTCTTTGGTTCCAAGAGAGAAACAAAGCATGCATAGAGAGCATAATTTCTAAGTTGGGATCTTGTACGTACTAGTTCACTAGGGTTACCAACTATGTTGTTTATGGGATGATCTTTAGAAACCCAGTTAGGTACTTCAGGTGACTCAATAGGTAATGAATTATCTATTTCAGAAGAGTCATTTTCTAAAATATTTGACGATTCTTCTTCTATAGTTAATTCACTAGTCTTGCTTTCTACAGTAGTGTCACTAACAATTACATTTATGGATTCCATTAAGGTCTTAGTGCGAAGATTATACACTCGATAAGCTCTACTGTTAGGTGAATAACCTAAGAATATAGCTTTATCTCCTCTACTCTCAAATTTAGATAAGTGTTCCCTATCTTTGCAAACATAGCAGGTACTACCAAAGGTTCTAAGGTACTTAAGATTAGGCTTTTTATTGTACCAAAGTTCATAAGAGGTTTGTTTCGAATTCTTTCTAAGATAGACCCTATTAATAAGATGGCAAGCTGTACGAATAGATTCTACCCAAAAATACTTAGGTAAGTTCTTAGCATGGAGCATGACACGTGCCATCTCTTGAAGAGTTCGATTCTTTCTCTCAGCTATTCCATTTTGTTGAGGGGTCTTAGGAGCACTGAACTCATGTTTGTAACCATTATAGTGACAATATTCAACAATACCAGTGTCTTTGAATTCACCACCTCTATCACTTCGGATTCTATTCACTTGAGTGTCTTTCTCATTCTCAATCCGTAAAAGAATCTTTAAAAAAGTTTGAAAAGTATCGGATTTTTGTTTTAAGAAAGCTACCCAAGTGAATCTGGTGAAGTCATCAACCATAACTAGAATATAACTGTGTCCACAAAGACTAACAGTTTGAGAAGGACCCATTAGGTCCATATGGATGAGTTCTAAGGGATTAGAGGTAAGGATATCTTTAACCCTTTTATGAGGTGCTTTAACAATTTTTCCTTCTTGACAGGGACCACAGACAATGTTATGAATAGGTTTAATTTTTGGTATTCCTCTAACTATTTGTTGAGAAGACAATTTACTCAAATTTTCGTAATTAATGTGACCCATTCTGTTATGCCATATCTCGTTGTCATCCATTTTGGCAACATTACAGATTTTTGAACTAGACATGACATTATAACAATTGTCAGGGGTCCTGAATCCTGTAATTAAGCATTCTCCCTTTTCATTTAAAATCTTGCAATTGTTCTTTGAAAAGGTAACAGTGTAGTTTGAGTCACAGAATTGCGAAATGCTAAGTAAATTAGCCTTAAGACCTTTAACTAAGAGGACATTTTCAAGAACAGGAAGACCTTTTTCTTTAAGGGTTCCTTTGCCTATGATCTGGGATGATATACCATCACCAAAAACAACTTTTCCACCATCAAAGTGAGTTTTATTCAAAAGTTTTGTATCATCACCTGTCATATGTTTGGAACAACCAGAATCCAGATACCAACCAGAAGATGTAAGTTCAGCTTTTAAGGCAGAAATAACAATATTACACTTCATCTGGGGTACTAGATCATCTTTTCTAACCCAAATTGCTCTGGTTTTCTGTTTGCGCTGATTTGCTCTTATTTGATAAAATTTGCGAGCAGTAGATTTTTGTTGAAAAACATTTTGCGCATGATTTTGGGTAAAATTAAATACCTGAGCATTTGATTTAGAAAAGTTTCTGGGAATCCTTCTAGTAAATGTCCTTTTAGGTTTAGTCTTTCTATTTCTATAGTTAGAGTTTTTGTCTGGTGGCCTGGGAAGGACATAATTGTTACGACTCCTCCTAGAATAGTTAAAGTTATGATACATAGGAGTGTTGTAGATAGGCTTAATCAGTCTCCTAGCATAGCAATTATCGAAAGAGTGACCATATATATCACAATAGGAGCAATAAAGATTGCTTAGAATAGGGTTTTCCTTAGGAAAGTCTCTAAACAAAGGTTTTGAGAAATTTTGAGGCTGAATTTTATTCCTAGGTAGCACAGGTTTGAAAGCAGGTTCACTTTTCCTAATTGGGGGGAAGACATATTTTCCCTTTGGTAAACTTTCATGCTTAGAGCAACTTGTGTCTCCAGTGTTAGTGTTTTGATGATCAAACTCAGTTTTTAGAGAATGAAAGTCTGGACATGTTTCAATAGGTCTTTTGCCTCCTGACACAAATTTGATAGGTTCAATATTTTTAGTTTGTGTCTTCAAATTGGGGCAAAACCCTATTCCAGTTCTATCATCAGAATTGGTTTTAGATTCAACAACGAATTCCTCAAAACATTTAGAATTGTTTTCAAATTTGGTAAATTTTTTGAAAACAGTTGCTGTCTTTTCTTTTGTTTGTTCCAATTCTAATAATGTCCCTTTGTATTTTTTCTCCAGAATTTCATTAGCTTCAGTTAAAGTTTTTAGTTTTTCATCAAACACTTTAACTTCACTTTCATGAGACATGCATTGTGTAGTACACTCTTCAGCATTCAGTTTTACCATTAGGCTTAGATCCTCTAGCTTTTTGGTAAGATCTTTCACAATCTTTTCTAGTCTAGTGCTTTTCTTAAGAGTCTTAGCATATAAAGTGTGAATGTCTGGGAGATCATCATTGTCTGAGTCACTAAGTGAAGTGTGTGAAGTGACCTCTAAGGTTTCATTTCTAATACTCATGCACCCATTGACATCAGCAGTATCGATTCCCCTTTGACTCACACACCCCGAAGAAGAAGTATTAATGTTCTCAGTAAGTAAAGCATCTAAACCAGTTAAAGTATGATTCACAGCAACAGAACTAGTATTACTAGACTCATCCTCACTATCAAGCATAGGCATATCATCATTATATATGAGTTTGGCAAAGAAGGATAAACAAGGATCAAAACCATCAGATGTCTCAGATTCCTCATTTTCAGAGTCACTTGAGTCATCCCAGGTTTTGCATATGTTGGCTCTAGAGTGTTTGTTTTGGGTATTTAAGTTAACTCTACAGTCTTGAGCAATGTGTCCTAGTTTACCACATCTATAGCATTCAGTCTTCTTGAGGTCTCTGTGAGGTCTTGTGTTGTCCTTGTTCTGTTTGTCATGAGGTTTCTCATGAGGCTTGTGATTTGAAGGAGTAGAATAATTAGACTTGCCCTGTCTATTTGCAACACTGTTTCTAAATTTAACAATTTTCTTAAATTGTTTTGTCATTAGGGCAATCTGATTATCTAGACTTTCTAAGTCACAGTCCTCATCAGAATCATTACTAGGGATGTTTAACTCAGGCTTGGTCATCTTAGAAGTAAAGCTAAGATTGGAATTGGTATGTTTCCTATTACTGTGGGTCAATTGTTTCTTAAACTCTAATTCCATTTCCACAGTTCTTAATTTGCTACTGAGTAATTCAGGAGTTAGATTTATATCACACATCTCCTCAATAGCATATCTTTTATTGTCAAATTTATGTGGTAATGATCTCAGAATTTTAGAGACAATTTCTTGTCTATCATAAGTTATACCATTAGCATGAAGTTTAGTGACAATATCAGTAAGGTTCATATAGAAATCATCGAAAGACTCTGATTCAGACATGATTAAGGTATTATACTGTTGGATTAACATCTGAGTCTTAGCAGCTTTTACCCTAGAGTCTCCTTCATGGGCAGTAATCAAGGTATCCCATGCTTCCTTGGAAGTGGTACAGGATGAGATTCTCTTGAACTCATGTTCGTTAATAGACATAAATATAGCGTTCTTGCCTTTGTTATTATTTCGAGAAACCTGTTTCTCTTCTTGAGTAAACTCACTCAATATTTTCTTAATCCTTTCATTGCTTCCATCAGTGGCTGGTTTAGTTGGATAAGAGTATCCATTTTCAATAATATCCCAGACATCATCTCCCAGAGTGCCTTGAATGAAAGCAATCATTCTTCCTTTCCAGTAAGAAAAATTGGTTCCATCAAAGACTGGAGGTCTGGTCAAGTTACCATATCTTTCGTTTTTCTCGTCCATAATTGATTTTGAGAAAACAGTTTCAGAAACTCAGGATCTTTTTGAAAAAAGTTCACCAAAAGCTCTGATACCAATTGAAATAGCGTTGCCAAAGCCGTTTATGAAAATAAACTATTTAAGCAACTCCGAAAGTTTGTTGAAGAAACTCTTTACTTAAATCAAAATGAAATTGAACACAAGATGTGTTAACTAAAGTATGTACGAGATTAGGACAAGATTTGATAACAAGTTTTAGTAAACAGTTTAAAATGTTTTAAACTCAGCACACAATCAGAATGAGATGAGAAGATGTAGAAATATTGATACTCAGGATTTTTTACGTGGTAAAACCTCAACCTTGAGGAAACATCCACGACTCCCTCTACGGAGTAAAACAAAAACAATCACTAAAACAAATATATGAGTTACAACCTATTTAACTATCATGCACACAAAAATAAATCTTTACAAGTTCAGGATTGTACCCTCTGGCGTCCTTAACTTTTCTGCAGATCTTGTTTGTTGATGTAGTTGTCTCAGTTTGTCAACTCTTCTTTGTTTAGCACTTTACGTCGACTTATTGTTCACCAAATCTTATAGCCAACACTTTGAGTGTTTGTAGTGTGAAGATGTTTGTGAATGGTGTTCTAAAACACATGCATGCACACACACACACTTATTAGTTACAGACGATCCTAACAAATCACATATAAAGTCTATATGCAGTGTATTTGTTATTTTTCTTTCTTACAAAACCAAGAACCTTTTTGACCTTTCAAAATAACCCAGATTCCACGGAGATCTTGCTTAAGAAATCGGTCAAGACCTTTCTCAATCACTTTTGAAAATATTATGGGGATTGAGAACCCTCCAAGTGCGAATCCCACTAGGTCAGGTTAGGTTTTGTAAAAACAGAAATAGAAAAACATCTATTGTTGATTCTGAAGTAAGAAAATGTTTTATCAGAAAACAATCAAAAACGAAATTTTCAAGATGAGAAATAAATGCAACTAAGTGTGCTGTGACATGAAAAACTTCAGATCTATGATTTCTATTGAAAGAGAAACAAGATCTGAGTCTATGTCTAAGTTGGAAATAAGATTTATGAACACAAGGATTTCAACAACCCAGAAATCACTCAACTCGAACTCTCATAACCTCAGGAAACACTAAGGATGGTGTTTATCTGGTTATGGTGTTTATGGAGAGGTAAGTGGTTTAGGTTTAGAGGTATTTGGACGAAGTTAGGGTTTCTAACTAGGGTTTGGTTTCTCTCTCTAACTTCTCTCTTCTCTCTTCTCTCTCTATTCTCTGAGACTTTTCAAAATGGCAAAAGCTTTCGAAGGCTGAGATGAGAGGCCTTTAAATAGGAAGATAAGAAAATTCCAGAGCTTCGTTCAAAATCAAGGGCTCTGATTGAGTCAAGCTCCTTTGACTACAATCTAAGGGCTCATAACAGGCGGTGGATTAAACATGCTGTGATTTAATAAAGGGTTTACACTGGGATTCACTCAAAAGACATGCAGGCCATCGATAAGGGTTGATCTAAGGGCTGAAAGAACGCGATGGTTTGTCTCAGTAAAGAAACACAGTTCAGGCCAATCAGAGGACAGCAGGTGTAGGCCTGAGGATGAATGTAAACGCGCATCCCAAAATAATTACAAAGCCAACCCTAGAGTCTCTAGCGCTTTCGGTTTCTACCCAGAGTAACTTTAGGCCAATAATCACAACAATCCATATTTATACATAAACCCCAAGACCTTTTAAATCAAGTTTTAATTAAATAAAACCTTGTTTAAAATATGTTTTAAATTCCCAAAAAATTATTAAAAATCAAATTGAGGGATTTAAACACACTCACAACATTAATACACATAGTGGTGCAATATGAAATGCAAGAATGAAATTCTAAGTGTGTGAGTGATGGCTATAGTTTCAGGATCATCACAAGATGGATAGAAGAAGAAGCAACCCAATCTCTGAAGCTCTTTGGTTTCTAGGATGGACACTATTTTGTCACAATTTCCAAACTAGATGAGCTCTTATACAGTCTAGACTCAAATGAGTCAAAAGCATAAGGGCTTCAAGATAATCTTAGTGGTTTGATGGAGGGTTTGAAGAAATATATTCTAGAGTTTTAGGAGTCTAGGAATTTTCTTGAGTCAAGGTTAGTGAGTTAGAGGAGAGATTGAAAGACTCAAGTAAGGTTAAGTTTGATTTGGAATCTAGGTAAGAAAATTTGGATATGATGTTAGGCGCCGTCAAAATCATGGGAGATAAGTTTTCTATAGGCTACGATGATCATGTTGCTCCCATTACCAAAGCCAATGCCAAACATGTGAGAGAGCCCACTAGGAACGTTAGGAGAGGCCGACATTTTGGTAATCATTCTCACCGAGTTTACACTGCACTTATTGAGGTAGGACTGGTAACCTTAGACATTTTTTCTATGACCTAGGAAGTTTAAGAATAAAGTCATTTCAGTTCCCTAACCCCCCCCCCCCCCCCCCCATGCATAATGTGACACCTACTTGGGTTAGGAAATCGGACTTAGAGGCCTTAGGAATAAAACTTCATGGTTCTTCTTTGGTTGCACTTGATTCTTTCCGTGCTAACTCTAAAGGATGATTGTGTTGCTATGTTTGTTATATGCAGTCCTTGCATCTTGATATAATCTTGCTAGTGTTATGGCATGCGTATCTCTTTGAATTATATTTTTCATTTATTTGAGTCTTTTTTGAAAAATACAAAAAGATTTTGTTTTTGAATTTTTTTTGAGAAAATACCAAAAGATTTTTGGTTTCATATATTTTTGAAAAATAAAAAAAAAATATTTTTTTTATTTGAGTCAAAATATGTTGAAAAACCAAAAAGATTTTCGATTTGTTTTTGAGTTTTGACTTTACACGTTTAATGTGGCATATTGGTGTGCTTGGACCACCTTCATTTCATTATCCATGTGGCTAGGACATTTGGTCATAATTGTTGATGCTTATAATGATCCTAACCATTGTATTATGGGGTTATTTAGAAGTTAATGTGCTTTTTTATTCAACTTTGTATATATTCCATGTTTGCACACGTGCAAGAGTTTATATGAATGTTTGACTTCTCTTGCATATTTGAGTTTGGTGAGACGCTCTCATCTCAATTTTCTCATTTATGCGTAAGTAGACTTAGGAGGAGGTGTGCATGTAAGAACCGTTTACCGTGAGGATTGATAGTGCTTATATTAGAAAAAATTATGAGTGTTCACGGGAAAGGGTTACGAGAGTACAATTAACTCGTCGTGAAATCCACCATTTAAAAGAGGCCAAGAAAAAAAAAGGGCAATAAAAGGAATCATATGACAAAAATAGGGCCAATAGGATTTCTCTAAGTTGAGAAATATAGAAACCTCAAAACAACTTGAAAAAGTAAACATGAATATATGAGGATATTTGGCTGGAGAAATTTAAACGGGTTTGCACCACAAATCCTAGTGTTGAAAAATCGTATCATGATGCTATTGTTTATAGAATCGTCAATATTCTGGATTTGTGTGCATGATGTTTGTTTAGTTCATTAATCTCATTATATTAATTTTCACATTTGGCTAAAACTAAGTTTGATGATATTTAGTTATCAATTAGATCTTCTTGATCGTTTTGATGTGTTGGAATTCTGAGTCATTTGTTTTAGTTCACACCCATACATTCCATAACCATGTTTGAGCACATCGGTACTATGTTAGCATGAAACTCACTTTGATTTTTGTTTATTTTTTTCTGTTTTGAGTTTGTTTTTGCTATTGTTTGGTATTTCCAGCTGCTGTTTTTCAGGAAATTTTTTCGCTGGGCAAAACATCAACATTTTTGGGACTGGAAGACAAAAAGTTTAGTGTCGTTCAAATGACATATAAACCTCCTTTGAGCGACAAATCGATGTCGCGTGATGTTCTGTTCTCACGAGTTTCACGCGACATAATGAAACGTGCCAGGTATGGGTCATGAGAAGGGTCGCGCGGAGGTTGTTTGATGGTTTTCATCGTGTGAGACTCTACTTTTTTGCAATATTTCATGTTGCTTAATGCATGGTTTGAGAGACATGCAAACTAGTTCAAACAACCTAGCATTATCATTCGAGCGACCTCTGGGGATTTGTTTTTATTTCTTTTGATTTTGTTCTTTCTTCGTTTTAATGATGATATCATTCTGTTTTGGTACTTCTGGGTTGTTTTTATGAATTTATTCTTAATAATCTATGTTTAATTACTAACACTGCATTGATTCGTTTAGTCACATAATTGCTTATATTGATGAATTCTTTTATGTGACTTTTTGCTAGCTACGTATTTGGTATCTTTTGATCAATTTTAGCTAGATGTTTCATGTTTATCTGGATATGCTTCATTGATTATCTCATGCTAGATTTGTTTATCTTGTCATTGATTATCTATTCGAGACAAAAAAGGGGAGAGATTTATGTGATGTAGTGGGAATTTTGATTCAGCACATTCATTTTTGTTGCACAAATTCACATCTTGTATTATGTTCATATGATGTTATCAAATTGGTATCTTGTTTGGATCACATGTTTAACAAATGATTTGATTTGAAAATTTACAAATTTGTATTGAGATTTCAATTTTGGTATTTTAGATCATTTGTTCGTCCATACTTCACTAGGAATTTATTTGTTTTAGGTATACTTAAACGATTCAAGATTTTGAGACTATATCACATTCGGACGTTTAATGTTGTCGGCCCCACATATACTAGACCGTGTCCTGTAATTTTTGATTTTGGGTTTTATGGGATGAGCTTTAGGTGTCATACAACTTGACGACCCGACTTAGCATTTATTGATTTAGTTTTGTCTCGGACTAGTCAAAGGGGGAGATTTATAAGGACAAATTTCCAAGAGTCTAAATTTGTATGTAATTGACTTATTCTCGGAATAAAACATGTTTAAGTCATAGGATGGCATTTGAGTGTCGATCTACATAAGGCTATGATGTTGCATTGATGACATAGGAGACAATCTTCAAAGTTAAATCATGTTGAGTTTTATGGTGCATATTTCATGTCTTCATTCAGATTGCATTCTGAGATCTCTCGGGTATGAATGCGTAATGTTTATATGACTCAGAAAATATTTTCAAGATGCTATTTTATTAATAAATGTCTTTCAAATGTTAAATAGTGTTTTAAAGTGATTTAACTTCGTTTATTCTGAGATAAGGATCAAACGAAATTCACAGTCATTCAAATGACATGTGGAGGTCATTAAAATGACATGTCTTTTTCGTTCAAACGACATGGATATCTAGTTCGAATGATAACCACATCTCTCTCGAATGATGCGCCGCCTCAAAGTTTTTATTTAAATCATTTTTCCTCTCTAAATTTCAGGTGTGCATAATAAATATTTCAGAGAAAATAATTCTGTCTTTTCTATACAAGTTGTCTAAGGTTTTCAAAATCCAAAAACATTCTTAAACTTTAAAGATCTGATATTTCATTCACATATGTGATAGTGATCTTTGTTTGCAATTTTGGAGTTTGTTCATCCATAGTGAACAACTTTTTTTGTTGTGTTTCACGGTGAAGAGGCGGTGGAGCCCCTGTTCAACATCGTAGACGGTTGTCAAAGCTGCATCGGTGGACACCGAGATATATGTGGACGTGTGTGTTATGGATGAACATCGTAGAAGAACTTTTGTGTGGGCACTATGGAGGAGCGGTTGAAGAGAAAAAACCCATTAAGGCTTATGGGTATCGATTCGTTGAGTAAGTCTGATTGTCATCCTTTGTAAAACCGTATCATACTGATTGTCTGGCTTGGGTCGTCCGAGGTTTTTTTCCTTAGTGGTTTCCTCGTACATCTGGCACTGTCAACTTACTTTATTTTACTTGTTTTAATCACCTAGATGCATGTTTAGGATTAAACAAGATTGAATTTGGTTCACAATCACGGTGCGTGTTTAATTTGGAAAAAAAAGTTTGAAAGAAAAATTGTTTTGTCATCCTTAAAGTACATTCAAAAGAAAAAGGGGCCTACATTATGACATTTTAATTTTACTTAGAATTAGATTGTGTGTCATAAATTTATGGAAATATATTGGTCTTAGCTCTCCAATGAGCTTTGAATGAGGTCATTTGGAGTTCTTTAGATGGAGAAATAGACTTTATACTCTAGGGTGTCTAATCTGAGAGCATATCAATCGTCCAGAATTTTTGACGTTACTTTAAGGTATGCCATTTTAATTTTCCTTAGAATTAGATTGCGTGCCATAGATTTCTGAAAAGTTCTAGACCTTAAATTTCCAATGAGCTTTGAATGAGGTCATATGGACTTCGGTAGAGGGATAAATTGCAATTTTACTAGAGGGTGTTTAATATACCAAACAATTTATGACCCGATTAGGTTGCTTAGAAAATGGAAATTTTGTTAGTTTAGGTGTAAAACTTGAAATAAATTATTGGGACCATAACTTGAGTAGTTTGGGATTATGGAAAAATAATGGAATACCATTAGTATATAATTTAGATATAATAGTAGTCAAGGAGTTGAATTTATAAACTACAACCTATCGAAAATTATTGAATGTATTAGCATACGGGAATGAAATGGGGATACGTAGAGAACTAAGAGGAACCAGAGATTTGGATTAATAGAATAATGTGATAATATCTACTGAAATTAAAAAAGAGATGATTATAACTCTTCGAATAATGAGTGATATTCGAAATAAAGGGAATAAAGATAGTGTGAAATAGTAGTACATTTATTCATTGAGATATATAGGGGATGTACTATATGAATTTACATCGATTGTGTGAATGTTTGTTATGTGTGATTCTTATATGTATAAGTATACCTATGTTGCCTTCTATCACGGGAGGTCACGCGTAGTGGGCGGTCCCACCTTGGAGATGCCAGCAAGGTATGAATGTCTACCCTAGAACATAGAACTTAGAGCTAATAACTATTTGTGTGTACGATAGTGTGACCGATCATTTGGGTGCGTTAGCTATGTGCATAGCCCAAAGGCTTAGGACCATGTTTGCCTCCATTCTATGCTTATAGATTTATGATATGTGCCATTCTGAACCGATGGTCCTTGATTTTGTACATGAGGTACATGTACTTGATAGAAGGGCTTATGTTCAACTTTTCAAATATTAGGGGATTGTTTCATGATATATATATATATGTGTGTGTGTGTGTGATTTTTTTTTACTCTTGTGTGGTAGTAGAACATATAGATAGTATATATCTAAAACTAACCTTGAGAATGCGTGATATTGAAAAACTTCGCAAATTTCTAATTTGGCAAACTTATTAAATTTCAGCCCCTAAACATGCATCTAAAGTGTGTGTGTGTGTCAACCCATAAACAAATAAATCATGTGACACCAAGTTAAGGAAAAATCCCCGCAGGGCAAAACCTTTTATTTCACTATAAAGAGTAAATCGCAACTTACAAGATTTACAATGAAATACAGCAATGAATCCACACGCAGCGAACCCACATGAACCTCAGTCCAATCGACAGAGGAAGAACCGCAGCACTCCTCAATGACACGCTGTCATAACACTTCGTAGAGACTCCCTCAGTAATGACACGCAGCCCTCGGTTGCAAAGTTATCTCCACAAAGATGAAAAATAAACAAAGCTTGTGTTCTAGGGTTCCAAAAGATTCACAATGGTATGGCAACGTTGTGTGAATCAAACATGAGTTGGGGAACTCAAAAAGGTGAAGACTTGGAGTATTAGGACTCTGGATTTTATCTTTGAAAGTCTTAAAAATTTACTCTGCTGAGGATGGTATTTAAAAGAAACCATTGAAGAGTTTTATAAAACTGGGACACTGTTCGAAGTTATCCCAGGCGGACCGGTCCGGCTCTGAGGCGGATCGGTCCGGTATCCGGATCGGTTCTTTTTTAACAGAAGCAGATCGGTCCGGTAAGCAGTGGATCGGTTCGGCTATATTTCATTCCATCGATTTGTATTCGGTTCGGGACCTACTGGAATGTTGCACAAAAACGGATCGGTCCGGTAGTTATCGGATCGGTCCGGTAGAGGTCGGATCGGTTCTTTTAATTTCCGGGCGGACCGGTCCGGCTGCCTATTTTTCAGATTCCTTCTTTCTTTTGATCTTAGGATTCCGTTGATGACGATGTGGACTTTGAATCTCTGCAACGGTGTTACGGCTTATGACATACACAAGTATGATGGAAAAAATTGTCCTTACAAATCTCCCCCTATGTCTATGCCGGAACAAACATAAAAAATCCGAATTATCAAAAAATAATATGCCTATACAAATCTACCCTTCCATGAACCCAAAACTGAAAAGGATCAAATGTATAAGACTGCATCGCTTGTTCTTCAAATAATCAGAAATCTCAATGCTTTTCATATCAGGGTGTGCAACATGGGATTGTACCTACACACATGAGACAAAGCAAATACCAAGTGACGTATAGAGTTTGAAATGAGATAAACATAAGCATATATATCAATTTAAGATGATATTCTCAGAATTTCAAAACTCCCCCACAATCAGATAATTCATTCTCTCCCTTTTTATGATGTCCCCAAATAGACAAATGAGAGAAATAAATCAAGCAATCAAGTACCGGGGTGACACAAGGCATAAAATCACACCATGAATGAACATAAAACAACCAAATCGGTGATAGCGTAAAAGAATGGGTGTGATCAAAATTCGATAGGAAAATCAAAGCATACAAACATGACATATGTGCACGATGAATATTGGATATTCCTAACGAATGAACTCAAATGATTCCTTTGGTGTAAAAGAGTGGAAATATAAGATATTGACTATATCAAATCTACAAATCAAAGCTCAAAGTGATTTCTACACCAATAACGTCCAAAATGTTTTTCAGCTTTTTCAGGACTTTCAAGGAAGTACAAACCCGTTTTTATTCTCCAACCAAACTCCCTCAGATATTATTTTGAATAGAGGCATTCTAAATTATCAAACTTTGGAGAATTGATGGTGAAACCTAAGTGGCCCATGTTTGGCATGGATAGCTTTTTATTGCCTTTAAATTTTTTCGGGCTCTTTTAACCTCTTTGGACCTCGGATATTAAAATTCCTCCATTTTTAGGTCCTTTTTAACGGTGGATTTTGCGCAAAGGATAAGAATCAACTTTCGCAGCCCCTCCCCGCTATGAAAATATCACACAGTCTCACCAAAACGGTTTTTACATGCAATCCAATCTTGTCAAGTTTTATCGCATATTGTACATTGTATAGACATAATTGAGATAGAAACACTCAAGCCAATATGTGATAGACAAGTGCAATAATCAAATATAGCCGTGCATGTGTGCATTAAAGGATATAGGAGTCAAACATGTAGGAAGATATCACTAATTACATCTCAAGGACTCCAATCAATGTTAAGCACATGGATGAAATGATGTAGCAACTCAAATCTCTACCAAACAGTCACATGGGTATATGAAATGAAGTAGTGACTTGGCTATCTTAAATGCTCATCCAGAAAAGGTGCAAAACAAAAGAAAAAATCTTTTTGGATTTTTCAAAAAATTTTATCAAAATAAAATCTTTTTGTGCTTTTCTTAAAATTTTATTAAAGGAAAAAATATATACAAAATGATACATACTAGCAATAGGCAAACAATGTCATCATGCAAATCACCCTATGCTAGTAAACAAGTCAAACCTCAATCATTAGGTGCAGAGGGGTTTTTCAAAGGTGGTGACCATGGTGATAGCTTATGAAAAACCTCCATCAATTCTTGTGAAGTTTTGACTAAAAACTTAACATGCTCACCTAAATGTGAAAACTCTCTCATGTAGTCTCCGGGAGCATGTAAAGTATCATGTGTGGGTGCATGTGTGCCAGAAACACGTGTAGAAGCAAACCGTGACACATACCCCAACTTAAAGCAAAATTCCCTAAGGTGTCCTCTCCGCTTGCAATGTGAGCAAACATAAATAGGCCTAGGAACACCTCTCTCAAAAACTCTAGGACGCACTTTCCTAATAGGAATGGGATGCCTAGGTGGGTTAGGGTGAGACACATGTGAAACTGTCACTAAAGTGGGAACCGGCTCGGGTGCTAATCGGGAAGCAGAAGTACCGTCATGACTTATTCCTAACTTCTCAACTTTACCCTTAAGAACCACCTTTTCAATCTTCTTAGGTGCGTTCTCAAACTTGACTTTGACCACCCTGGCACGTTCAAGATCACTCTCGAGTTGGTATACACGTGTCGTCAGACTAGACAACGTGTCAGTCAAATCACACTTCTCCTTTCTCAAAACCTCCTTCTCTTTCTCCAAATCTAAAACCCGATGACCTAAATCCCTATTATACTTCTTTGTTTTCAAGGTCTCGGTGTACATATCTCTAAAAGCTTTTTGGAGCTCACTTTCACTCTCACTTTCTCCCTCACTTGAAGCGATCAAACCATCACTATCACATTCGTGGGCACTATTATGGGACAAGGTGGGTGTGCTCACATGACTAGAAAAAGCTACAAACTTCTCACCACTAGTCTCATCACCCTCACTATCACTAAGTGTGGCAGTCATGGCTACTTTCTTTCCTTTCTTTCTAAGCCACGTAGGACACTCAAATGACTTATGTCCCTTACCCCTACATTCAAAACAAGTGACGTTCTCAAAATCTTCCTCACACTCCTCATCGGATTTATTCTCTTTTTCCCTCTCACCACTTTCTTTGGCCTTTCCTTTCTTTTTATTTTTCTCAAAAAAATTCTTTTTATTGGAAGAATTATTTTTGTTCATGTTGAGAAATTTTTTAAAAATTTTCGCAAACAAGGCCATGTCATCAAAATCTTCCTCAGAATCGGACTCACAAACTTTTTCTTTCTTTTTCTTAAAATGAGTCTTTAAAGCAATGCCATTATACTTAGTCTTAATGGTTTTGGGAAACATGTCAATCTCATAGGTTTGAAGATCTCCTACAAGTTCTTCCAACTTAAGTGATTTCAAATTTCCCAAAGAGTTCAAAACAGTGACTTTAGGAATAAAGCGTTTTGGGAGAGATCTCAAAATCTTTTTAACGACATGCGAGTTATCAATCACCTCACCCAAATTAAAACATGTGTTAACAATGTCCGACAAACGTGCATAAAAATCATCAAAGCATTCGGACTCAGACATGGAGATAGTCTCAAATTGGGTGGCCAAATTTTGTAATTTTGACTCTTTAACCGCGTTCGTACCCTCATGTGTTAGTTTCAAAACATCCCAAGCCTCTTTAGACGTGGTGCACGTCATAATTCGGCGAAACTCATAAGGAGAGACAGCTCCAGAAATAGCACTCAAACCACGGGAATTAAAATTGGACAATTTATAATCATCTTCAGTCCAGGCTGACACGGGTTTTAAAGTGGTGATGTTATTAACAGTGACCGTGGGAGGAGTCCAACCATTTTCACAAAGCAACCAAACACGCTCGTCAATAGATTTTAAAATCGATTTCCAGTAGGCATAATTAGACCCGTCAAAAATAGGCATCTGATTATATAACTTCTCCATTGGAACAAGCACTTTTTCAAAAATCAATTTTTTAGAAAATTGATATCTTAGAAAAAAAATTTGCGGAAAAAAGGAATACGCGATAGATTAGCGTAACCTGCTTTGATAACAATTTGAGAATGCGTGATATTGAAAAACTTCGCAAATTTCTAATTTGGCAAACTTATTAAATTTCAGCCCCTAAACATGCATCTAAAGTGCGTGTGTGTGTCAACCCATAAACAAATAAATCATGTGACACCAAGTTAAGGAAAAATCCCCGCAGGGCAAAACCTTTTATTTCACTATAAAGAGTAAATCGCAACATACAAGATTTACAATGAAATACATCAATGAATCCACACGCAGCGAACCCACATGAACCTCAGTCCAATCGACAAAGGAAGAACCGCAGCACTCCTCAATGACACGCAGTCATAACATTTCGTAGATACTCCCTCGGCAATGACACGCAGCCCTCGGTTGCAAAGTTCTCTCCACAAAGATGAAAAATACACAAAGCTTGTGTTCTAGGGTTCCAAAAGATTCACAATGGTTTGGCAACGTTGTGTGAATCAAACATGAGTTGGGGAACTCAAAAAGGTGAAGACTTGGAGTATTAGGACTCCGGATTTTATCTTTGAAAGTCTTGAAAATTTACTCTCCCGAGGATGGTATTTAAAAGAAACCATTGAAGAGTTTTATAAAACTGGGACACTGTTCGAAGTTATCCCAGGCGGACCGGTCTGGCTCTGAGGTGGATCGGTCCGGTATCCGGATCGGTTCTTTTTTAACAGAAGCAGATCGGTCCGGTAAGCAGCGGATCGGTTCGGCTATATTTCATTCCATCGATTTGTATTCAGTTCGGGACCTATTGGAATGTTGCACAAAAACGGATCGGTCCGGTAGTTATCGGATCGGTCCGGTAGAGGTCGGATCGGTTCTATTAATTTCCGGGCGGACCGATCCGGCTGCCTGTTTTTCAGATTCCTTCTTTCTTTTGATCTTAGGATTCCGTTGATGACGATGTGGACTTTGAATCTCTGCAACGGTGTTACGGCTTATGACATACACAAGTATGATGGACAAAATTGTTTAGGGGCTGAAATTTAATAAGTTTGCCAAATTAGAAATTTGCGAAGTTTTTCAATATCACGCATTCTCAAATTTCTCTGATACCAATTTGAAAGAGTTGGCGCTTGCGTTCAATTAAGAAATAATATAATAAACACCTTTTAAACCCAAATTAACCCTGATCATGCAACTAGGCATGATTGACATAGTATGAAGATCATGCAATAATAAATCAACACACAAAGTTTAAGGAAAAATCCCCCACAGGGGTAAAACCATTTGTATATCACTATAATTTGTAAGAGAGACGGTTTACAATCGGATTACACTGAAATACAAGTTTTTGACTAAGAATTACCCTCAGGTATCGGATTCTGTAGTCGCGGCTGGAATTATCCCTTTCCAGTAGGGCTGCAATGAAGAGGAAGAAACGGTCCACTTCACAAGGGTTGAACAACAGCAATGGTGTTCTTTGGTTACCAAACTTGATTCACATAGATATGGAAGATGTGTGAATCTAAAAACTTAGAATCATAGGACTCAATAGGTGAAGACTTTAGGGTTGATATGCTCTGAAAAACGTGGGAAAGTCTTATCGAAACCAACTACTGATCGTGGTTTAAATAAGGAGTCAAAACCCTAAAAAATCTGCTACACGATGTGGCAGAGTTTATCCTTGGCGGACCGGTCCGGGCCTTAGGCAGATCGATCTGATAGCGGACCGGTTCTTTTAATTTGAAGCTGATTTGGTTCGCATTCGGTTCGGGGCTCACTGGCTTCAAAGAGCACGGCGGATCAGTCTGGGGCGGTCCGGTCCGGGTCTCAGCGGATCGGTTCTTTTTATATAAAGGCGGACCGGTCCGGGGTAGTCAGAGGCGGCTCGATTCGTTTTAATTTCAGGCAGACCGGTCCGGATAACTGGATTTCTGAATTCTTCCTTTCTTTTGATCTTCGGATTCCGTTGATGATAAATGGACTTTGAATCTTTGCAACGGTGTTACGGCTAATGACATATACAAGCATGTTGGACAAAAATGTCCTTACAAACCTAAATTAGAGAAACTTAAATAACTATTCATCAATAATATTCGCCTAATGATTATGTTTTGATGGTAGCTTATAGTATGGGCGATACGGGTGGGCTAAGAGTATCAATTTTTCGTGTAATTTTTCGTAAGATTTTTTTCTGAATATTAATTTCTTTAAAAATTGAATTCTTGAAAAGCCGTGTGCTCAAATGGAAAAAATGTTTAATAAAATTCTAGTTTTTGACGGGTCTGACTATGCATACTGGAAAGCCCGTATGAAATCCGCCTTTAAAGCCATTGATGAAGTTGTGTGGATTCTTGTTGAAAATGCGTGGAATCCTCCCGCTGTCATTGTTGAAAATGTGACACCTTCAAAATTTGTGTCTCATTGTACCGAGGATCAATATAAGTGGTCGATGTATAATTCTAAAGGCCTTAGTGCCATTTTTGGTTCCATCACTCCAGACGAGTTCCGTCGTATAATGACGTGTACCACGTTTAAAGAAGCATGGGATGTTCTCCAACATACACATGAAGGTACGAATTCTGTTAAAGAATTTAAATTGCAGAACCTAACTTCACAGTTTGAGACTATATATATGCTTGAGACTGAGTGGTTTGATGAATTTTATGCTCGATTATCTGATATTGTTAAAACTAGTTTCAACCTTGGTGAGCACATTCCTAATGCTCGTGTAATGAAGAAAATTTTACGTTCATTACCCAAGCTGTTCATCCTCACAGTTATAGTGTTAAATTCTTTATGAAATTTGAACTCTATTAAATTAGAAGAATTGGTAGGTGATCTTGAAACCTATGAAATAGACATGTTTTCTAAAGCTGTTAAAGCAAAAGATAAAGAGATTGCACGTAAATCCTAAACCAAAAGGAATTTTGATTCAACCAGGAGGAGGGTAAAATCGTCTAAAGGGAGTGAGGAAAATATGTTAGATTCTGATTTTGACTTTGATTTAGATGATTTAGCCTTGTTTGAAAAGAATTTTAAGAAGTTTCTCAAGTTAAAAAATAATGGCCAATTTAATGATAAAAAGAGATTTGAGAAAAATAAAAATGTCAAGAATTTTGAAAAATAAAATAAGGACACACCCAATATAATTGAAGAGAGATGTTATGGGTTCAATTGTAAGGGTCACAGAGCTTTTGAGTGTGCTACAAGGCTGAACAGACTAGCCAAAGAAAAAGGTAATGATGTTCTTAATGCTACCCTGAGTGACGATAGTAAGGTCGAGTCAGTGGATTCAAGAGAAGAATCACCGCAAGAGTGCAACTTCACCACATTCATGGCTATCCACATGAGTGATTCTGATATATCTCATGATGATAAGTATGCCTCTTCACATGGAGACATTGAGAGAGAGGGAGATTATGCAGGGAGTGAGATCGAGAAAGTAGTCGTGCTTATGCTGATTTATATGTTGATTCTTTTAAAACCAAAAGGCGTAATAAAGGTTTAGTTCTTAGGATTGCAGTATTATAAAAAGTGTTAGGAGAGTTAAGAGAGAGTGAGTCCTCCTTTTGCACTGCCTTCAGAGTGAGAATCTGTTTGTGGAGAACGAGAGAGAGTTTGTTTGGATAAAGAGATAAAAGTGTTTTAAAAAAGTCAAAGGGGACATGATAAAGAATGTGCCTAATCTGACAAGAGACCTCTGTGCATTCAAAGAGGCTCGGAAGATTCTGGAAGCCCTTATTGCCCAACTCACTCACGTTCTTGAGAAAGCACGGGAAGTCAAGGTTGAAATCAGGGATCGATCTGGAAAGATACGAAAGATTCTCCTCACTCCTCCTTTAGGATTTGGCGAGAGGGCAGGAATTTGTTTTGATGCTGCATCCACTTCATAAATTGTCCTGGACTAGTCCCTAAGTTTACGACGAATCCGTATGGTCATCCACCAAAACCCAAGAAATTTTTTCAGCCACGAAAACAAAATCGAGGTAGGCCTCAGACTGTGTACTTTTGTACTTATTACAAGAGGAAAGGACACCTGAGAGAGTATTGTTATAGTTTGGGTCGAAAAGGACGTACTTATGATCCATTACACCTCACCAATAATCTCACGAGACTAAAAGAGCAGGTTGAGTTTTTGGTCGCTACTTCCCAGAGTTTAATGGGAGAATTCTAACAGTTATCTGAACCGTCTGTGGATACTACCAACTTTGTGACTAAAACCACCAGGAGAAAGGGAAAAAAAAGGTTACCTCAACTTGGTTACCTAAGAATGACAACAAAGATCTTATTGCTCATATTGCTCTGAAATCTCAGAATGCCTCATAGTGGTATTTTGACAGTGGGTGTTATAGACACATGACTGGTGACGTCTCATTTTTTACCTCCTTAGTGGATCGCAAGGAAGGTAAAGTCACTTTTGGTGATGGGAGAAGGACTAGCATTGTAAGACGAGGTACTATAGAGATACTTGGGTTTCCTAAGCTAGAGAATATGTTATATGTCAAAGGTTTGAAGGCAAACCTTCTCAGCATCAGCTAGCTGTGCGATGCTGACTTTGTAGTTAAGTTTGACCGGGATGTGTGTAATGTCTACGATCAAGAAAATAAACTTGTAGTGCTGGGGTGAGGACAGAAGATAATTGCTATGGGATAGTGCCCAAGTCCACATTTATCTGTAACAACACCACTATCACTCCTATGGATCTATGGCATCAACGTCTAGGTCATGTGAACTTAAGAGATTTAGATTGCTTAGTGAAAAAGGACCTAATACGTGGCTTACCACCTGTAGGAAGGCCAAATTCCGCATTTTATGGACCCTATAATTTGGAAAAACAAATTCGTAGCCCCCGTGGGAAGTTGAATTCCATTACCACCTCTAGGGTACTTGAGTTGATTCAAATGGATCTTTTGGTTCCTACTCGTATGGAGAGTCTAGGTGGTAAGAGGTATATCCTCGTGATAGTGTATGATTTCTCTCGATATTCTATTGTAGGTTTTATGAGAAAGAAATTAAATGCTCTTGATTTTTTGATGACCAAGTGTCGTGTCCGACAAAACCAACACGGTGTCCTATCAATAGAATGCGTAGTGACAATGACACTGAATTTACGGAGTAAAAAGTATATCTTTACTTTGATAGCCTTGGGATCAAACATGAATTTTTATTCGTGAAGACCCCTGAGAAAAATGGGAATGTTGAGAAGAAGAATCGGACGATTCAGGAGATGGATAGATCTATGATTCTTGGTTGTAAAGTTTCTAGGAGATTTTGGGCAGAGGAAGTGTCTACCACATGCCATATGTTGAATAGGGTTTACTTTCTTCCACACACACTTAGGACACCTTATGAATAGTGGACTGGAAAGAATCCAAACCTGACATATTTCCATGTTTTGGGGAGTAAATTCTACAGCCTTCGGTATATAGAGAAATTAGGAAAGTTCGACTCTTGGAGCGACGAGGGAATACTGTTACGATATTCATCGAACAATAGATCATACCTGGTTTTTAACCTGAGCAACTTTAAGGTTATGGAGTCAATTAACATCACTTTGTAATATGATGAACCTCCGGCATTAGTTAACCCCAGCCGTTTATGTGATAATGACAACCTTTCTGGTGATGATCCCCTTGTCCCTCACACACACAGGGTGGTCCCTACTCCTGACTTAGGGGACACACCTGCTTGGGTTCGAAAGATTCATGACCCTTCTACCATTTTAGGAGATCCCACCTTAGGGTTCAAGACTTGTGCTCAGCTTGAGAATGTTGTTAGCCATGTCTACTACACATCCAAAGTCGATCCCAAGAACCATAAAGAATAATTGAAGGATGAACATTGGATATCTTCTATGTAGGATGAGTTTCTTCAATTTAGAAAGAACGATGTCTGGGATCTTGTCCCCCGACCTAGTGAGACTAACGTGATTGGTACCATGTGGATTTTCAAAATTAAAATGGATGAAAATCATACTATTGTCCTTAACAAGTCTAGGTTGGTCGCTTAGGGTTACACACAAATTGAGGGTGAGGAGACATTTGCTCCTGTTGCGAGGCTTGAGTCCGTCCGCTTACTACTCGCCATCGCATGTCATCTCAGCTTCAAGTTATATCAGATGGATGTCAAGAGTGCCTTTCTGAATGGCATTTTATAGGACGAAGTTTACATGGAACAACCAAAAGGGTTTTCATACCCTAAGCTTTCCGGACACGTCTATTATCTGAGAAAAGCCCCATATGGTTTGAATCAAGCAGCCTATGCTTGGTACGAGTGGCTTACTTCCTATCACTTAGCTCGTGTATTTAAGAGAGGGGGAGTTGATCAGATGTTATTTGTCAGGAGATATGACTATGCTATTTTGGTTGCCCAGGTATATGTGGATGACATAGTCTTTGGATCCACGTGCTCATAACTTTAAGGAGGAGATGAAGAGTGAGTTTGAGATGATCATGGTTGGTGAGATTACTTTCTTCCTAGGTCTTCAGGTTCGTTAGCTAGAGGATGGGATGTTCATCTCCCAATCCAAGTATGCTAGAGACCTTGTGAAGAAATTTAGTTTGGACTCCGCTAAGCACGCACGTACACCTATGAGTACATCTACAAAGCATAGTAAGGACACTTTAGGCAAGGATGTTAAAGAAAGCTTGTATCAGAGTATGATAGGCAGTCTTCTCTATTTGACTACTAGTCGTCCCGACGTCACCTTTAGTGTTAGAGTATGTGCGCGATATCAAGAGTCCCCCAAAGAGTCACACTTAATCTCTCTAAAATGTATTATGAAATACGTGAGTGGGACTCTTTCATATGACATTAAATGCACAACACGCCGCATTAAATGCATGGGATATCATAATTTGGCGGGAAGCTATTTCTACGACTAGGAGTATAGTGGTTATTAATGAAGGACATGACATGGCAGTCTAGAGCTTACCCTAGGATGATTAAAGGGTTAGGTCTGGTGAACTAGACCTTCCATGCTAAGGATAAACTCACTTCATTACTGACGTCAAAAAGCAATTTAATAGTAGCTCTGGCAGGTGTATAGTCACATCAATCACGCGGGGTGGTATTCATTTTAAGATTGAGTGTTTAGTTTCTATTTGTTGGTTAAGATCTATATTAGATCCAAGATCTAGGATTGAGGTACCTCGAGGAGATTCCCTCGAACAAGTAAGGGTTTAGGTGACTCGACTGTAGTGGCTCGAGTAACCATGTGTGCTAAGTGAAGTTTTAATTAAGTGTGCCAAAAGGATTGGTAATTGTATTCCCAACGTTCCCTTGATCTCAATCCTTCAGACCATGTCCGTGCGAGGTTCCCAAGAGGAGATTGTTCAATAGAGAATGTTATCTCTCCTATACCCTGCTTGGTATAGTCCCTCGTGGGTACCAAACAACCTCACCCAATATATATATTATGAGATAAAGTATATGATACATATCACTCTATTTATTATTACTAACTATCATCATCCACGTGACTTTTATCTAAGGTCTGGGTCATTCGAGTGTGGGCCATTAGAGAATCTTCGAGGTAGGTCCTTCGAGTTGCCTCGGTGGAGAATCTCCGAGGTAGCTCACTCGATCAGCCTGCATCTTCCTTCTTCGTAGGTTAATTAACAATTTAGCTAAGTTAATCACTCCTTGGTGGGGACTCCCCCTACATTCTCCCCTTTGTAGAGATATTTCTTTATTGCATGAATAAATTTATGTACGAAACCTTTTGTTGATCATAACTTATTTCTTGCAAGAGGGTATTTTCCATACACCTGGGCTTTTAATTTATAAGAAATAATGAATTATTAGAAGGGGGAAAGTTATATCCTCCTCTATCCTGCAAACTCCCTCATATGGTCAAAAGATATTAAAATAGTATCCCTTGTTTTTATGAGGCTTTATAATTACTCATGGCGAATGCCTTAGGGAAAGTGAATAGGTTTATTTGAATTTCCCTCAAAACTCTTCTTTCCCCCAAGTCGAAAAGACCCCCAGCATGTCTCATTAAATGTGATTGTCGCTTGTGCTTCTGTGTATGACACGTGGCAACACCAGGGTACGCGTGTGTTTCCCATGCTCCTAAGTCACGCGTCTATCCCTTGAAACATCATCATTACACTCTTAGATTTATGCAGCAGTGCTTTTTTGATGAATACGTAAGATAATATATACATTATTACACTTTTCCAAGCGTCACCTTTAACGGCCTCTTGGGGTCCGTGTTGCCCCTATAACAAGGAGTACCCTCCTTTCAAATCTTTACCTTTGGGTTTTCTTTCTCTTTGAGTTGAGATTTTCTGAGAGCATACTTTTTCTTCCTTCAATCCTTCATTATTTTTAGGTGATTCTTTGACTTTACTCCCTCAAGCTTCCATGGCGCCCATTTTTAAAAGAACTCACTCAACCAGGGGTGCTTCCCCTAACACCCAAGCACGCCAACACTAGTGGACGCACTACCGCCGTGCTCCCTATTTTGGCCAGCCTGACCATTTTTGGAAAAAAATTGAGAGATTACTTGATGAGTCAGAGTCAACTGAGAACCCCAACCTATTAATGGAGGAGGGTGAGCATGCTGAAGATTTTGCCTACATCCATACTTCCACCGTCACCCGTTTTCACATTAAACGTGGTGATTTCCCCTTCTTTAAAGTAGATTTTAAAGCTTCCTCAAGTGCCTGCGAGGGATTGGGTCTTTGGACCAAATATATCCACTCTAAATATTCTATTCAACTAGCTCTTATTGGCTTGTCTTGTTCCCTCTAGATATGTGATCTTACCCTCTCCAAAAACAACACTGCCCTCCAACTGCTAATTTCTCGCTAGAGCCATAGGTCACATACCTTTGTGACCTCCTAGGGTGAGTTCACTGTTACCTTGGAAGATGTTTGCGAGCTTCTGGGGTTGGAATCTACTGGTTTTGATACTTTTTTTAGGAAGCACTCTCTAGCAAAGAGAAGACCTTGAGAGATGAACTGGAGACAGTGGTGAAGGACTGTATGGTTACTTATAAAAAGTGCTCCTACTCTAAAGTGATTAGGTATTTCTACTTTATCGAAGACAAGGCTGTGATTAGGGCCAGCGAGGTGGCTAAGGAGAATCCCCAAGGGAATCAAGTGTTCGAGTAGCCCATGGCAGGAAAAGTCTTTGACTCCCAGATCGAATTGGATGGCTACATCTGGGTGATGTTATAAAAAATCTATCTTCCGAGTAAGACACATGATTTTGCCAGAAAGGATCTAATAAACATGGTTGCTCGTATGGAAAACGACGTGAAACTTCCTCTTGCTCCAATCGTACTTCGGTCATTATACACCTGGTTGGATCGTGTGGTGACATATTCTTTGCAGAGCATCGGTAGGCTTGATGTCTCCAATTATGTAAACCATGTTCTTTTCGCTTTTTTTCTTTACGCCCATTTCCTCGACTACGCTCTTGCTGGCAGCTACCCTGGATCTTATCTAGTAAGATTTCCCCAGATTTGTTGTTGGAATCATAAGAGTGTCAATAAACCCCTCGTCGATTTGATCGATAGAGCTGAAACATTATTTCCCCGTCCTTATGTTAGGGTAGATCAATTTTATACAAGTGACTCTTTTAGTGAGGTGAAACGCCCCATTTCTCCTCTTGATTAAGCTCTTGCGAGCAACTTTCCTTCGAACAATGTCCCACTTCTATTGATCCCTTCGTACTTATCGTCGTATACTAAATGGTCCTCTTTTTATTCCATTTACAGTCCCCACCATGCATCCCAACAATTTAGCTACGATTAAGGGTCCCCTTTACTGAGCCACTTTACCCATGAGAAGCCAACAAACTTTTCCTTTGATTGTTTGAATTATTTAACATCAACTATAGTAAGTATCTGTGCCAGCTACCTAACCAATCCTTTCATTTTGAGAAAAGAAGCTTGAGGGAGTAGGTCGACCATGTACATAACGGTATTCTGGCAAAACCATGTTGTTCATTTTCAAAGTAACCTTCTAAAGGAACCTCGATACCCCGAGGTTCAGAGATACCGATCCACAAAATTGAGTTTAAGAAATTGTACCACCCTCTCTTCTTTACTTCCTCTTAGTCCTGCCAATGAGATTGTCCCTTCTGAGCTGCCTCCCATAGCTCCAATGGACCAAGCAGTGATCAAGAGGATGAAAGAATCTTAATCCTCCATTTAAGACGAGGTAGCTGCTGTTTCCCCTGGTCCTTCAAGGTCAGTTGAAAGGAGCGATACTCCATGCATTGCCTAATCTGGAGTATATGTGATGGCTACTAGAAAGGCCCCAAAAACGAAGCCCAAGACAACCCAACAAGCTCCGCTGGCCCGTATTCCTGATCCCAAGGTCACCTAGGAAGTTAGCCTGATGGTTTGTCAGCTTAGACAGACTTGGGAGTGTTTCAGTGAAAGAGATAAGGCTTCTATGTCAGTCGAGATGTCTTCATATGGATTCTCATATGCTCCTCATCGAGGAAGTAAGTTAGCCCTCTGAAACTTATGATGGAGGTATCAAGCGAGTCAAGCTACGAGGAGTTTCTCGAGATACATGCACCCGTGGGCTCTGATGATGATGAATAAGAAGAAGACATGGAAGAGGAGGAAGGGGATATTGTATTGATCCACCGACGTATGTTGAGGATAATGGTTTCCCCTTTTAAACCTGCCTTGCCTCCTCAGGATTATGAAGTTTTGGAAGATGTATTGGTAGGAGAATAGGTGTTCTTTTACTCTTGAACTTTTCTTCTTTTATTTTTGCACTAACAACTCTATTTCATTCCATTTCTACATTCTTACTTTCTTTCAGGTTGACCCGCGAGGTGACTCGCACCATAATGTTGAGGAAAGTGGTCTGCTGGAGGAGCATGGCACAACCTTAACTTCTTCAAAGGAAACTGTTTTGCAGGAGATAACTGCCCCTGCTACTTCGTAGGTAACCTCCAATTTCCCCGTAAGGGAAGTTATTTTTGATACCTTAACAGATTCATGTAGGGGCTATTCACCTGACCCAACTTTTTTGCGCGAGCAGGCTGGTCTTGAGATAAATGTCCCCCTGTGAGTATCATTGAAGATGCTCTTGTGCTCGTTTTTTCCTAACTTGTGGTAATTTTGCTTCTCTTGCTGGTCTATGTTTTGGTGCCCCTTTCAACTTAGTATTCTAACTTCTGTCTTATCCTTCGTAAGTTTCTCCTCTAGTTCCAACTGCCCCGTTAGCTCCCTCCTCCTAGAATGATGAAGTTCTTGTTACTTTATTCCCCCTTCCATCCTTAACTAGGAGGGTGATGTTCTTTCTACGACTGGTTAAGGGGAAGGGACACAAGAGGAGGTTACTGAGGAAGAGGGATGTTATCCCCCCCCCCCCCCAACATCAACATCCTTTGCTGGCTCCTATTCTGGCTGAGGAGGAGGATATAGTTCAGATGGCTACTTGTGAGTTTATAGACGAGCAACATCTGGGTTATTCTTTTCTTCTTCTATGCATTCCCTGCATTTAGAGTTATTAGTTTCACCAACTCATATTGGGACTTAGAAATCTGCCATAACCGAGGGTCGGGCGGGCCAAATCTTGTTGGCATAAAATCTTTCATAACCAAGGGTCGGCGGGCCAAGTCTTATTGGCACAAAATCTCCCATAACCGAGGGTCAGGCGGTCCAAGTTTTATTGTTATAAATTCTCCCATAATCGAGGGTTAGGCGGGCCAAGTCTTATTGGCATAATATCTACCATAATCGAGGGTCAGGCAGGACAAATCTTATTGGCATAAAACATCCCATAACCGAGGGTTAGACAGGTCAATTCTTATTGGCATAATATATTTACTTGCAAATTATTTTTCATGTGTTCTTCTTATCTTTTTTCTCATTTGGCAAATTCTTGTATCTCAGGTGGAGGTCAAGCAGCCCGTGGCACGTGGGCCAGGAATTGAAGCTATTACCAAGGAAGTTTCCCAAGCTAGGACACTAGTTGAATTCGCATCTTTATGCAGCCCCCCTACTATACAGGCCTAAGGAACGACGTCCAACATTGGTGAGGTGCCCGAAGTGATTGCCTCTAGAGTTCATGAAAGTGATAATGCTTCCCATACCCAGCTTCCTTCTGCGAGTGGCAGTGTCTTCAGCGTACATCCTCCTGAGGCAGCCTCTGAGTTGGTTGTGAGGCATACTCTGGCCGATTTCACCCATGTATTGACTGAGGGTCCCCGTTTATTAATTGAGCAGCTCTGGGTTCGTTTTCTTTCGACTTTCACCTCTTGTAATCTCCAGCCAATACCTGAAATTATGGAATTCCCCTTTATCGGGCTCACTATAGTGTTGGAGGAGATCCTTAATACCCCCCTAGAATCTCTTAGCCCTGATACAATCAAGTCTTTTTTTGGGAAAGTCAATGTGCTCCTCTATGATGGATTCTCCTTGTCCTGGTTAGTGAAGCTTCTTCATGATTTTAAAAAAGCCGACCTTCCTGCTCTCTATCACCGGCTCTAAATTTTTCATCACTCACATGTAGCTATTTTAGAGGAACTTGTAACACTGCAGACCAAGCTGGTGAAATATAAGCAGGAAGTGTAGGAGGCTCATGTGGTTGCTACTCATGCCGAAGATGAGCTTGTCAAGAAAGAGCAATAACTGGAGTCCATTCAACAGATGATGGAGCTTCGTCAGAAGGATTTGGTTGATCTCATTTCATACCAAATCAACCTTGTGCAGATTCTCCCCCAACATCACCATCGGCTACTTGGATTAGTGAACCTCCGTTTCATAATGGATAACCCCTAGGCATACCCTTATTCCATGCTTCTTTTGCTGATGTTTCTTATTTTGAGATTTTGATTCCCCCTCTGCTTTATTTACATGTAACCACAATATTTATTTTATTAAATAAAGGAAGATTGGTGACTTTGGTGTTTTCCTTCCATCCCTCCCATTTTCTTTAGCTAAACTATTGCATCAACACAAGTTATACCATGAAAGATAAAGGGAATAACAAATGTATCAAGATTAGTGGGCTAACATATTCCACATAATCATTACTTCATATAGTCATTTTATGAGGAACATGCATTAGCAAGATACAATACAATAAACTGATATGTTAGAATGCATACATTTAAACATGATATATCTTCATCCACTTGTTGTTTAGTTTGAAAGTAATGTTGTCTTCTACTTTGGATATCTCACAGTAACCCGAATCACGAATTATTTGAACAATTAGTCCCCCTCTTTAAACTTCTTCGGCCTAACCAATTGGTCTTAAGATTTGGATAATTGCTTCCTGCACATCTCGAATTGCCTTGCTGAGTTGTCCTGGTGCTCTTTCAGTGCTTCAAGTTATACGTTCTAGATATAAGGGAGCATAGCACTTCGTAAGTTATAACGGGTTGAAGGTACCTCGAGTTTAACCGACAAATCAACTTTTTCCCCAAACACCAAGGAAAATGGGGTATAACCCGTTGGTTTCCTCTTTGTTGTTTGGTAAGCCCAAAGTACTTCGGGGATCTTGTCATCCCATGTGCCAGGGAAGTTTTTTAACATCTTTGCCAAAATATTTACCAATGTCTTGTTGGTGGCCTCTGCCTGCCCGTTGCACTTCGGGTATGCTACCGTTGACTTATGGTGGATAATGGAATACTTATCCGTTAGCAAACTCACTTCGCTACGAAGGGGGTACCATTATCTGATAAGAACACCTTCAGGATACCAAAACGACAGATAACGTATTCTTTCATGAATCGGGCCACCACCCCCGTTGTTGCTTTCTTGAGTGGTATGGCCTCTGCCCACTTCGTAAAACACTCTGTGGCTACAAAAATCTAAATCTTTCCTCGTGATAAAGGGTTTATGGACCCTACCAAATCGAATTCCCAAGTGTGGAAAGGGAAAGGTGTAGGAGGGAATGGAGGTCCACTGAAGGGGCATGAATTATATTCCCATGCAGTTGAGAAGATTTACATTTACGAATAAACTCTGTCGAATCTTTCTCCATGGTGGGCCAGTAGTACCGTAAGGTCATGAGTTGATCATAAAGTTTGGATCCTCCGATGTGGCCCGGCTCATGATCTTGTTTCACCACTACTTCAGACTCATCTCCCCTTATGCATCATAGGGGCCTATTATGTTAGCCTCGTCGGTACAACTCCCCTTCTTATATGAAGTACTTGGGTCCTCACTTCTTTACCTTGGTAGCATCCTCTTTGTCCATAGGCATTATCCGTCTATTAAAAAGTTAATTTATGGTTGTCTCAAATCTTGGGATTGATAAATGAAATTACACTCTATTTCCTGATAGAACGTACATCACTTCTAACATTCTCTTTGTATCATCGCAGCATCTTATCTCATCAAAGGCCATAAATACCCTGCCCATTGTACCCTTCAATACAAAGGTATCACGGTGGTTTCATAATTGTCTTCATGTACTTCGATCAACCTTCTTTCGGTTTCCTTAGGATCCACACACCTGGACAACCATCCCCCTTTATTTTTGCCCCTTGTAAAAAAGTATTGTGCCAAGTCAACTAAACTCAGTGGTCCTTCACCTCTCTCCAGTTGCTTTTTGATCTTACCCCTCCTGTTATCTTTGTCACTTGGGGGAAAAATTTCTAACACCGTCGAGGGAGCTGTCCTCTTTGTAATTCGAACAACCATTGATTCTCTATGGAAGGCAATCTTCTGGGCAATGGTGGCGTAGACGTCCGCATATCAGTTCATAGTTAGGGGATGCCTCTCTCTATCTTAACCACCTAGAACTGATCGAGCAACTACTGGATGATTATTTGGTAGGTCTCTAGGCTCATATGCTTCAAAGAGAATTCCCTATTTACCTACTTCACCACCAAATCGGAATGCCCCTTCATCGTTAGAACTTGTATACCTCTCCTAATATCTTCGAGTAACCCCAAGATTAGTGCTTTGTGTTCAGTCTCATCAATTGAACATTCAAAATCCAACTTAAAGGATAAGAAGACTTCCTCTCCATCTCTTCGTAGGATAACCCCAAATCCCCTTTTTTCTCGGTCAAAGATCTGTCGAATTCCATACTCCACTCGTCCATGGTAGAGGTTATGAAATTGTCCTAGAGATCGTCACCCTAGAGCTCTTCAATAAGCGACTCAAACATTCCTAATGGAAAGATAACTAGTAGGTCTGCATATGCTTGGCTCTTGATGGCTCAAGGAACAACACACTTGAGATCATACTCTGAAAGGTTTACGAACCATCGTGCTGCCTTGCCTATTAACAAAGTTCTAGTATGTAAAAACTTTATAGGATCACACCTAGTTACAATATGAACTGTAAATGATAGTAGGTAGTGCGTAAGTTTTTATGCAACAAATACAAGGGCTAAACAATGCCTCTAAATACTAGTAAATCTAGCCTAGGGCCCATGTATGATTCTGCTTAGGTAATAAACAGGTTTCTCAATACCATCCATCTCTTAGGCCAATAAATCCCCAATAGATTGTTGAGTTGATGTGAGATATAGATATAATGGGATACCGTCCTTTGGGGGAATCATCGTCTGAGGAGAAGTGAGGAGCTCTTTAAGCTCGTCCATGGCATCCTGCTGCATTTCTCCCATGAGAAATTCACACCCTTTCTTAGTAACTCCATTAATGGGTGTGCCACCTCAGCCAACCCTGGGACGAACCTCCTCGAGTAGAAGAATTTACCAAGGTGGCTTTTTAACTCCCTCGCTGACTTTAGTCTTGGCATATCAAGAATGGACCGACGCTTATCCAGGTCCATTTTTACCCCTTGGAAGTTTACCACATAGCCAAAGAATTTCTCGCATGTCACCTTGAATGCGCATTTGAGGGGGTTCATGTTCAGTTTGTACTTCCTACATCGAGTGAACACTCTCCTCAAATCATCCAGATGGGACTCCTCCTTGTTGGATTTAATCACCAAATCATCAACATAGAATTCTACGGTCTTCTGAAAAAGATCATGAAGGCCATCATTGTCCTATGGTAGGTGTCCCCTGCGTTCTTCAATCCAAATGTCGTAACTGTGTACATAAAGTTACCAAAAGGCAGTCTTCTCGGCATCAACTGAATCCATCTTTATCTGGTTATATCCCATATAACCATCCATGAATCTTTACATCTCATGGCCCATTATTATGTCAATTAAGCTGTTGATGGAAGGCAGCGGAAATTTGTCTTTCGGGCACGCCCGATTGGGGTCCCCGAAGTCCACACATATTATGATCTGGGTCTTGTCCTTTTTTCTCACATGCATGATACTATAAGGCCAAATTGGGTGTTGAATTGGAACTATGAAACTGGCTGTAAGATGTCTTGGAACTTCCTCTTTAATATTTAAATCCAACTCCGCATTGTACGTTCGAGGGGACTACTTCATCGGGATAGCTGATGGAAAACCGTTCAACCTATGACAGCTCACCTCCTTGTCCACCCCAGACATCTTGGTGTACTTCCATGCAAAGACGTCTTTGAACTCCAACAGTAGTTTTATCAATTCCTCTCGAGGCGCTCTTACATATCTTTCGAGACGAAAATGAGGTTGGGATCATCACCTTCCTTGGCCAGATCAATTTTTTCCAACTCTTGAATCTGTGGCCTGGGGATATCTTTCATGCACTCAGGTTCTTCTTCTATCTCTTCCACAAACTCTTGAACTCCATAGTTATCAATCACCAAACATTGCCCCTGGTTATCAACCAGGAAGCATTCTTAAACTGGGTCATCCTCACCGTCTAGGCTTTCAGTTGCCCTCTCACACCTTCATAATCTGTAAATAATTCTTCCATTGGGTAAAACTACTCATTTTCACTTCCGACAACTTCTTCTTTCAATGGTATCTTCCTACGATTCTCATTTGGTTCTCTCGTCATTCTCCTACTAAGGACCATCTGGGTCTGGACTTAGTTCTCAATTAAATCAATGCGTAGAGTCATTCGATCTCGAAGCTGCCTCAATAGACTTGAGAGGCTCGCCCCACCCAAGTCCCATTCCTCTTTGTAGGCTACCACCGTTCGGGCAGGTGCCCACACACTTTCTCGATTATTCGGGACCCTTGTTCCCCCGATATACCTTGTTACCATCATTGCCTCTTCTGCCAAATCAGTGTAGAAAGTAGTGTCTACCACGTGGGCTTCCTCCTTTGCAAAGGGTTTCTTAGTAGCTCGTATCACCACCTTTTTGCCCTTTAGGTTTGCCTTGGCGCATTGATGATAAGTGGAGGGTACCAACCCATGGTTGTGTATCCATACCCTACACACTAGGAGTTGGTAGGATGGCTTGCAGTTCATGATGTGGAACTTGATGTGATAAGTGATATTTCCCATTGTGAAACCTACATTGACATAACCCATCAATTTGGAGGAATGATTATCATACACTGAGATTGCCAACGAGTGGGGCATTATCCTTATTTTTGACAGTCCAGTAGCATAAAAAGATCCAATAGGCATCATATTGATGGATGTCCCGCCCAACAAGACACTAGAGAAAACACACTCATTTATAGATTTCATGACATACAAGGGTCTACTGTGGGGGTACCTAATCGATCTGTCCGCCTCTGAGAATGTGACTTCTAAGAGGTACCTCCTCACCAGCTTGGCCATAGTCCCCTTCCACTTTAGGTGCGGCACCATCTTTTTCTTTACAATCTCCAAGATGGCGCACGTGACTTCCAACCAGGAGTCTTCAGGGAAGCCAACCTGATCGAAGAACCAACCAAACTTTGGTGAGCGAGCAACCGCCACATATTCGATCCACCGATCTTTCTGATCATCTTCCAACTAATAAACTTCCTCCATATTTCTATACGCAACCTCATCGTACGCTAGCACTACATTTACCTCCTATAGGGAGTAGGCTCCCAATTTCCTACTAAGTCCCTCAATTGCCTCACTCTCATCACCTTACTAGAGCTGAGCCAGCTCGAAGGTGCATTCTTCTAGAGATTCTTCAAAGTTATCCTCTAAAGATCCTTCAGAGTTACACCCTTTGAACCATCGTTCTAACATCAATCGTTCGGCCTCTTCATCAAAGGCGCTGGACATATGGGCTCCATGGTGTGGTAAAGGGTTATTGTTCACATTAGTTCGTGGTAGCTCAATGTATCCATTCTTCACATGCCGATTTATCAACCGCCTTAGTGAGAAACATAATTTCGTAGGGTGGCTCAACCTATTATGGAGTGCACAATAATGGGGTTTCTCCTTGTCCTCCATGGTGAGTGGTGCCATGTGAATGTTGACCAGTTGATACGGCGTAAATATTGCATATTTCACCCGTTAACCTACGCGTTATTAGCCCCCTCGGGTATCTTAATCTCTATATTTATGCTCGTTAACCAGATAACCTCGGATTTCTATGTTAACATGTTTTGTAGGGGTTAATTGAGCTTTTGTAGGTATTTGGATGCTTAGTATGGGATCCGGACGCATTCCGCGCAATTTCTATATGCAACCGCACGTTCAAGGGCAATCCGGTCATTTCACAGTTTGGGAACCTGGCCCGACATCCACACGGAAGTTGTAGCTCTCCACGCTAGCTTCGCGTGACCATGAACGGTGCGTGATTTCGAGTTCGTACGACATAGTTACGGCGATTTGTGCGGAGATGGATTGTATGCCAATGCAGGGGAAATTGCAAGCTGCCACTGCTTGATCGATCGATCGAGCCTGAGGGTCGATCGATCGAGCCTTCTTATTTTTGCCACGATTTACACTGTCGATCGATCGACCACAGGGGTCGATCGATCGATTCCCTATTTTTCCCCTGCAGATATTTTCTTTCTTCTTTTCTTTTATTCCAACTTACTATATAAGATATTTTTTGTTGTAATAAGAGGAGAGACTCATATTCTAATTTAGATAGTTTTAGTTAGGGTTTGGTTTGGAGAGATCATTTTCTCTTCTTCTTGGATTGACAACCCATGTGGTTTTGTAAGATTGAACTATTCACTTGCTCTCCATTAATATATTTTGTTCTTCATCTTTTCTTGCCTTGTAATTTAGTTTCCATGCTTTCTAACTAGTTTACTTGCTTTAATTCTTGCTTTCCTAGTCTAATTAACATAATTTAGTTTAACTCACCATTCACCCTCAGATAAATAGGGTCGGGATTTCATTTCCGCCATTTTCGGGCCCCGAGCTCCGAAAACTAGGTTTCTTTGTATCGCGGTGGCGAAACACACGACGATTGTGTCCTCACACCAACACACTTTTTCCGCCCGGTCACAAAATGGCACCGTTGCCGGGGAGTATGTTTTAGATAGTAATTGTTTTATTATTTCGTAGTATTTTTCCTTTTGTATTTGTATTCTTTGTTTTAACCTTTTTTGCAGAATAGCATATTTGAGCGCTAAGAAACTTTGATTCGCGGTTGCTCACTTTCTAGCTCGGATTCTCCATCTGCAAACAACGAGGTAATCATGTCCTACTATTATAGTTATTACAGTCATTCTAATGATTCTTACTTTGGGGATAGTTTTCAAGTTTTCCATTTTGAAGAGTTTCTTGAGTTTGAAAGACTTGAAAACATTTATCGGAATGAAAATCGTTATTGGGAGCTTGAGTTGGATTCATTATTCGAATCCAATGACGATTCTTATTTCATTACTTTCGAAGACGAGTTTCAACCAAATGAGGAGTCCGAGGCTCTTGAGCCGAGGAAGCCTACTTTGGAAGAAACTTTGCTTCTTTACTCCCAAGGTTTGGAAAGCCTAAATAATGCTAGAATGAGACTTGGAGCACTTTGCGATGAGATGAATTCTTATTCACAAAATAATGAGGAGGTGGAAACTTGTGTTTCACCTCAATTTTTCAAAGAATTTCTCATCGAATGTGAATCTCTCTCTCCCGAAATTCAATCTCCTTCCGACGATAAGTTGATGGAGATTGAATTTATTTCATTACCATATACGTTTTCCGTCATCGAACCATTAGAATTACCGGTTAATTCCTATGAGTCGGTAGAAACTTTTAAAACTACACTTTTTACCGATGAGGACTCCTTACCGAATTTGTTTTCGATGGATGGTATCCCGACGTGTGCACCATCTCCCATTCCGTTTGAACAATATTTGGGAGATGAGTTAACTTTTCTTGGACCTCAGGTTTACCTTTCCCCCTTGTTATCCAAATCCCCCATCGTCCGCCCAGAATTTCAAATTGGCAATGGTTCATTTCTTTCATCGCCCACATGCCTTCCGTTGTTCAAACGGAATTCCTATTTTCCGGGAGGCATGCATGTTCGGGAGGGTCCACCGTTGATCCGCCAAATTCAAATTGTGTTTTGGATGGACCCTCATAAGTTTAAACTTTTGGTATATAGTTAATTGCACATTCCAAGTGTAGGTTGTATATACTAACTTCTTCATTTTTTATTTTTCTTCATATTAGCCTAGTGTAATTAGTTAATCTCTTTTTATTTCTTTTTGTATGCCTGGTTCTAACTCTTTTGTAGTTTCAACGGACTTGAATTTGCAGAGACTATGCATCCCGGCACACATTTCTTAAGAAAAAAAGCAAAAAAAAAAATCGCAAAAACATGCGTGTGTGTTGCTCATTGTACATATTTTTATTTTTTTTAGCATAGGCCTTTTTGTGTGTATATGTATGCCTATGTGTAATTATTTTTATTTTATTTTTATTTTTAGTTTTCTATTTTTATTTCATATTTTTATGTATATATATATATATATATACTATATATATAGTTATTTTATATTTAGACCCTATATTTATCCCTTATTTGCAATTCCCCCCCCCCCCATTTGGAAAAAAAAGATGCAGTGTGCCTGGCCCTGCTTGATCGATCGATCGAGCATGGCCTCGATCGATCGATCGAGCAGGTTAAAGCCGAGGGCTGCTTCTTTTTTCCCTCTTTTCTCTTATTCTCTCCTCTCCTCTCTCAAACCGATTTTGCCCTAGATTTTTCCCCACACACATTTCTTCCTTTTTCTTCCAATTTCTACATATCCAAGGTATAATCTTCATTACTCTTACATGATTTTGTAGTTTTTGTTAGAATTGTGTCACTAATTCCATGTTTTTACCATTTATTGACATATGTTTGAATGTGTTGCTTTGCCCCTGATTTTTTGTTGTTCCAACTGTATTTTCTCATGTTTCTTGTTGTAAATCCACTCATGAACAAGTATAAATTGCTGCATTGTTGTTTTGTTCATGAGAGGGGTGATTTCGTTGGTTCAAATCGGTATTTTCAACCTTGACGCACATTGCGCACGCAAGTGTTCGTCAAAATGCCTAAAACAGATTTCAATCCATTTTTTGACGCACACTTGGGTGATTTTCATGCCTTGTCGCATTCCGACATTCTTCATCGCAATGTTGCATATTTTCACCTCGGTTTTGCGCACTTGCACCACCATTTAAACTTTTACACTACTAACCATAAATTGTGCTTACACTTTGCTTTGTATTGTGTAATTCTTGTTTTGTAGGTTAAGATGGCACCAAAAAAATACTCGCCGACTAGGTGTGCGCCCGCCGGGGGCGTTGATGGTTTCTGCTGTGAGCAGGAGCGGGGTTGGTTCCGTGCGCACTTTCATACATCCGAGCGACCGCTTGGTTTTCACTTTGCGTGGGTCCTTGAGGAGATACCAAGGGAGGCGCGTGTTCTGTTGTGCCGTCAGGGGTGGGAGCCCTTTCTTGCTACTAACGGGCGCGTCAACGAGGAATTGGTCCGAATATTCTACGTGACGTTAGTGGAGGTAAAGGGCAGCAGTGGGCCGACTACATATGAGGCCATGGTTCATGGGGTGAGGATTCCCTTCAGCTTATCAGATTTGGCAGATTTTATGGATGTTCCTCTCCCCGCGGATTCAGTCAGTTTTCTTGATGGGACTATTTTCGACCGAGGGACATTGATAGAGGCCCTTGCACCGGGCGAGGCGTGGAAGAAGGGTGATTTCCGCTCGGCTGCGATGGAGGACTTGCCTCAATTATTACACTACATCAATGTTCATTCCTTCATGGTGACGAACAACCGGTCTGAGGTTCGTCACAAGCATGCCGCATTAATCTAGACGATGATCAATGACTTGGGCAGTATCAGCTTGCCCAGTATTTTTCTAGACATAATGTGCGCGACTGCGAAGGAGATCGCATGGAGATATTCCCTTCCTTTTCCTGCCCTCATCACGAGGATTTGTATTTCTCATGGTTGCCCGGAGTTGGACGCAGACCGTAAGCATGACCCACTCGGGCTTCTCTCTAAGGACAACATCTCAAAAATGCTGAAGCACGAGTGGGGGCAACCGGCGGGTAAGAGACAGAGGGAAGAGATGGCTGACTTGCCGGACGACGAGGAGGATGAGATCAGGGAGATGGAGATGGGTGAGGGTTCTCATGCGCCACACACTGAGGATGATGCCTGCTTTGCGGCATTCCAGGCCGTGCAGGACCAGCGCTAGGAGGAGACCCAGCTCAGGTGGGCGACTTGGGAGTCCCGCCTGGACCAGTAGCAGGAGCAGTTTTATGCCGAGCAGCGGCAGGAGTGGGCCATGCAGAGGCAGGCGAGGGCACATCACAGACAGGATTACCGGATGATGCAGCGGATGATGAGAGATCTTTATCTTCAGCGCAGTGATTCCGACACACCATTGCCTCCTCATTTTCAGGACCCCTCTGATCCTAGTGGTTCCGGCCACTAGGCTGTTTCTGTACTGGGTTATTTTTGTATTCCGGGATCGGATATTATATTGTATTTTTATTTTTTATTTTTATATTTATTATTATTTGTATTTGTATTTCTTTTATTTCACTAGTTGTAATGTATTAAGTGATTTTGTATTGAACTTATGAAATGAGAAATGAAAATGTAGTTTGTGGTTGTTTATTGGATTTTGATGTGTGTGACCTTCCATTTTATAAAATCAAAAAGTTCACCATCAATTTATCTAGTATTTGCACTTCAGCCCCTCTATATTATTGTGACTTGTGACATAGATTCTCTTAACTTAATACATCGGTACATATTCTTCATATGCTTTGTACTAACTTGTTTTGCAGCTTCATTCGGACTTGTACTTATGGAGATCGCTACACATGTGGGTAATATCATTCTTTTCCTAGCTTTGTGTTGTGTTCTTTAATGGACGCATTGGGGCCAATGCAACATTTAAGTTAGGGGGTGTAGGATATTCTATCCATTTTGCTGTTTAGTCCTTGGATTTGATTACAATTTAGTTACAAAGCATGTTTTTGTTAAAAATTTGAAAATTTTCAAAAATATTTTCTTTCTTTTTTCTCCTTTATTGGGCATTTTGCCCTTGTTTCCGATGATAAATTTTAATAATTGCCCGATCAAATAGACAATTCAATGATGCATGTTCTCGATTTTAGAAGTTATTAGATTTTAGTCCCTAAATTATTGATATTATGAATAACTTCATGAATTAAACTTTAATCCGTGAGCACATGCACCATTCTTGTCATATTGATTTGGTTTAAGATTTTTATAACTCGGTATGCTTTTGTTGCATCGTATATGCTTACACCGAGTGAGATTAGAGACTTATCTTCATTTGTGAGTGTATACACTATTCTTTCCTCTTTGAAAACGTTGAATTCGTCGGTAATCTTTTTATTCTTTCATTGACCGTTCATTAAAAGAATTCATCCTTGAAATATGTTACTTGAGCATGATTTTCATATATTGTTTTCACTCGAGAATTGCGTATACTTTTTGAAATGATCATAGGCCATCTTTGTATATCGCCCATATGACCTTGACCTCACCTTTTATATGTTCCCTAGTCAACCCACTTGAGCCTAAATACTAGCCTTTCTTTTCATTACCCAAAATCCCATAACCAACTCCAAAATGGAGTTTTATACCATATATATTACCTTACATACCCTTGTTTGGATTGTTTTTTGGAATTTAATGTTATTATTGTTGTGTGGTTGCAATTTGAGTATGAAAAGAGTAAGAAGTGAAAGAAAAGGAAAAAAAAAAGAGTGAAAAAGAGAAAGCAAAAAGCAAAAGAAAACAAAAAGAGAAAATGTGAGAAAAAGGAAGAAAAGAAAAAGAAAGAGAAAGTTGTTTAAATTGTTTGTAGTGTTTCAATAAGCTTTGATTACTCTCTCGATTGTTATATCTAATGCTCGTTTGGACATCTTTGTCCAACTTTTGATATTGCCCACTTTTTCACATTATTCCGAGTTTCATCCCCAAACACTTTGAATCCGTATATACATCCCTTTCATTCCGTGCCTTAACCTAGCCATACATTACAACCCTTTACAAGTCCTATGTGATCTTAAGTAGATGTAATTCAAATGTTTAAATAGTGTTGATAATCTGTGAAAATGCATTTCGCCTCTTTTATATGTGCGGTATCCTTTCACTGAGATTGCAACTTTTATTTCCTATATAGCGTTCTTCATTTGTGACATGTGCGTGGCCTAGTTTCCCTTTACATTTACTCCTTATGCCCGCATGTCACGTGTGTTACCTCCCTGTTTCAAGTTAATTCATTTGATAAGTGTAATGCCCGTGAGGATTAAATTTATGCATGCTTTGATATTTAGCATCCGAGTTATTTAAGTTTTTCGCCAAATCATACTTTGCATATGCTCACTCCCCTCCCATATGTTAGTGTTTCAATTCATTGAGGTGCATTCGATAATGTTAATAACTACGGACTTCTCATGCGAATTCGTTTGCTATGCTAATAACATGTTGAAATCTTGTTCTCACTGATGAGTTTGTCTTACTTGATTGGGTATATTTTGAGGAAACTTTATGATGTTTGTGGGTTCCATCACTGAAAACCCTCACGAGACGACACTCGTCCACTAGGGTAACCTAGGGGTTTAACGGCTTATTGCATACGCTAAATGCAATAGAATCGCCCGCGAAAGTGGCCTTATCTTTTTATTGCTTTTATACCATACTTTTGTACTCTCTCCTGTGTTGGTTTACTTGTTCTTCTTGTTGCATCCTATTTCATTGCTAGGGACTAGCAATGTGTAAGTTAGGGGGTGTGATACGGCGTAAATATTGCGTATTTCACCCGTTAACCTACGCGTTATTAGCCCCCTCGGGTATCTTAATCCTTATTTTTATGCTCGTTAATTAGACAACCTCAGATTTCTATGTTAACATGTTTTGCAGGGGTTAATTGAGCTTTTGTAGGTATTTGGATCCTTAGTATGGGATCCGGACGCATTCCGCGCAATTTCCGTACGCAGCCGCACCTTCAAGGGCAATTCGGTCATTTCACAGTTTGGGCACCTGGCCCGACATCCACACAGAAGTTGTATCTCTCCTCGCTAGCTTCGCGTGACCACGAATGGTGCGTGATTCCGAGTTTGTACGACATAGTTACGGAGATTTGTGCGGAGATGGATTGTATGCCAATGCGGGGGAAATTACAGGCTTCCACTGCTTGATCGATCGATCGAGCCTGAGGGTCGGTCGATCGAGCCTTCTTATTTTTACCACGATTTACACTGTCGATCGATCGACCACAGGGGTCGATCGATCGATCCCCTGTTTTTCCCTTGCAGATATTTTCTTTCTTCTTTTCTTTTATTCCAACTTACTATATAGGATAGTTTTTGTTGTAATAAGAGGAGAGACTCATATTCTGATTTAGATAATTTTAGTTAGGGTTTGGTTTGGAGAGTTCATTTTCTCTTCTTCTTCGATTGACAACCCATGTGGTTTTGTATGATTGAACTATTCACTTCCTCTCCATTAATATATTTTGTTCTTCATCTTTTCTTGCCTTGTAATTTAGTTTCCATGCTTTCTAACTAGTTTACTGGCTTTAATTCTTTCTTTCCTAGTCTAATTAACATAATTTAGTTTAACTCACCATGCACCCTTAGATAAATAGGGTCGGGATTTCATTTCCGCCATTTTCGGGCCCCGAGCTCCGAAAACTAGGTTTCGTGCAAAATCGCGTTTAATTGAAACCGCGTGTATTAAAGTTGGATTGTTATGCGTTTAACTTTATTTGTCACGCAACTTTAGTGTTTATAGCGACAATCCGAATTTAATCCGCGTGCGACCATTTTCCATTAAATGTTTAATCTCGCAACTTTGGCTTAAATTCCTTATTGTGTGATGTTTATGCTTAATTGGATATGCTTGATTAATTTGCTTTCGAGCCTTAACTCTAGTTAGTAGTTGTTTCGATCCGTGGGGTAGGATGCGATCTCGACCCTCGCTTTCCTTTAATTTAGCGTTAACTTCTCTTTTTATTTATTCACGACAACCAACCATCACCTTTTCATTTATTTATTTTACACTTTTATTCCAGAAATAATTAAAACAATTAACATCTAAAATTCAATAACTCCCTGTGGATTTCTTACGATACCCGACTTACCGCTGTGCTTGCTTGTCAAGTGTAGTTGTAGCTTAGGTTTTTTCTTTGTATCGCGACGGCGAAACACACGACGATTGTGTCCTCACACGAACACACTTTTTCCGCGCGGTCACAAAATGATCCAAGAAGAAGAGAAAATGAACTCTCCAGTCAACCGTTAACCTACGCGTTATTAGCCCCCTCGGGTATCTTAATCCCTATATTTATTCTTGTATCACCAGTTTACACATCTTGTCCCGAACCATGTGATCATAGAGGTTTAGAGCTTGCTCTAACATGCAAGGTAGCTCGGGGGGGTATTATTCATCTTCCAATCTCCTCATGTTACCTCTCCCCCTTCTGCCTCCTTGATCACCACTGCTTCCCCCCTTAGCTCCATCATCTGTACAATTGACCCTCAAGGGTGTTCCCCTCCCTGAGGAAACTACTAGCCTTAGTAATAAGTTCGACAAGGTAGGTAAGGGTAGTGCGGGTTTAACTACCAAAGCAATTTTCCTCATTGCTTTTAAGAATGGTGCGAATGTACCTTCTCGTGTTTCATTAATCAAATGGGAGATATACTCAGGCAGCAAACCCTCTGTACAAACTTGCAAAAGTTTATCTTCTCGCATTTTCTCCCTCACGTCAAGAGAGCGTTTTTGAAATCACCTAATATAGGCAACATCATCCTCCCCCGATTTCTTCTTCTCATGCGCGAGCTGCATGATTATAAACTCATCCTCATCCAAAATGAACTTTTATACGAATAAGACATTTAGTTCATCCCAGGAGCCTACACTACCTGGGGCTATGTGGGAATACCACGTGTATGATTTCTCTGTCAAGGACTTTGAAAATTCCCTCAACCTTAGATTTTTATCGTTACAATGGACCCCCGGGCTTTTAATAAATATCTTCACATGCTCTTTTGGGTTGGCACCTTTCCATGTGTACTTCTCAAAGACTGGAAAGATATACCCTACTGGGTAGGGTTCGTCATTATACTCCGTTGGGTATGGAGTACGGAAGTCATCATACACCAAGGAGCTATCTCCCCTTTTGGACACTGTTATGAACTTCAATAGTTCCTTCTTCAATTCCTCTAACCCGACCGGTGAAGAGCCGGTTGGCTTCGCTACGGCTACTACCGACATCGTCAGGACGGGTGGTGCACTTTTTCCGGTATAGTTGTCCCAGTCGCCGTAAGAGGAACTGTGGTCGGGATCACATTGTCAAAGGTTGGCACAGCATCATTAAAAGTGTGCGTAGAAATGCCTTCTATGATGGTGGGGGCAGTGTAATACCCCGTATTTTCATGCTATATTAATATGGGGATTTATTAAATTTAATGTGAGTTAATTATTTAATAAAAATCCAGAAATTAATTATGTTATAATTATTAACGTGACGAGAGTTAGTAATTATATGAAATTTGTTGAATATTACTAATGAGCAAAGTAATATATAATATTGGTTATATTGAATGTCATGAGTGAATTAAATGATAATTTCGGAAATTTAAGTCGGGACATGCTCGTGTCGCGTCGGGACTAAATTTTGATAAATAAAAAGTGAATATTTTATAAGTTGTCCATATGGTCATTTTGAGTGCGCCAACGTGTCCGGAAGGGTCGATATAGTCAGAAAAGTGTACCCGGGGGTTTAGTTTGGGTCTCGGGGAGTTTTTAGGCCTAATTAGTAACCCGGGAGGGCATTTTGGTCATTTTACATTTTTGGGAAATTAAACCCACGAAAATTAGAGGGGTTATATCAGGTATTGAAGTTGTCACCTAGGGTTAGAATACCCAAAACCTAGAACGGCCATTGGAGCAGAGAGGAGAGAGCTCTCAAGGGATTCCAAGGCTCAAAACTCAACGGTTTGCACCGCCGCCACCACCAACGCGTAGATCGCGAGACGGGGAACGAAACCACACCGAATTCGGCACCAAATCAGACCTCTGAAAATCCCAGGCAAGTGTTTATCTTTCTTATTTCGTTGATGCATCTTTCATATTAGTTTAGGAGTAATTAGGATGAGTTTTAATGGAAGAAAACCCAATTTGTGATAGGAAAATCCATGTAGTATTGGCTTATATGATGATTCTGGAAACCCTTGCCATGTAGAGGAATTTAACCACGAAATTTTGATGATTATAAGAAGGAATTTCTGGAGAAAATTTGTTAGAAACCTGTTTAAGAAAATTTTAGGGTTCTTCATAATTGGATAAAACTTTGGGTTCATAATCCATGTTTAAATGATAGAAATACACATGCCTTACGTTGGAAATATCTGGTATATTGATATAATGTTAGTAGTAGAATTTTTGGGACATTTGGGATTGGAAAATATGGATTTGGATGAAGATAGGTGGTAGAACCGGTAACTACAATTCTGCAGAAATCGAAATACCTGCTTGATCGATCGATCGAGCCTATAGCTTCGATCGATCGAAGGTTCGATCGATCGAGCCCCAGACTCGATCGATCGACCCCTCCTGTAAGACTCTTATATTCCCTTGTTAAATTAGTTGAATTCAATTTATTGTGAAATAATTCTTGGGCATACTTAATAAAGTGTTTTGGGAGATAGGGAAGACCAGTAGGTTATATGAATAACTTTGGGGGGGGGGGGATTTTCATGTGAGCCGATAATTTGTATTTTTGGAATAATTACTTAAGGATCGATAAATTGATGTATTAAAGGGAGAGGTGCATAAAAGAGTTACGTTGGGACTTAAAAAGGACACCTACTGAATTTTATACTTGGGAGGATAGAGTCCACGAGTGTCACGTAATGAGTTGGAGAAACCCTTCGAGTTAAGGTTAGTGACGAACCCTTATAAGAAATACTTAATGTGAAAATTAAGGATAAATATTGTAATTATGGGTGATGAGAGAAACTTATATTGATATGATAACAAGTGGTATATTTATATGGTTGTGTATGCATATATTATATACGTGTGAAAAACGTACCCGCGCTACTTGCTATCCCCGAGGTTACCGCGCTGGGACGATCTTATCCTATGTTGCCTTATGGGGGATATTGATTCGTACCCTAGGAGATAGATGTCCTTGGTACAGGCTATCGGAATGATAGTTCAGACGGTCCTAAGAGACGTGAGGGTATGTACTGACCTCTTAGAGACTTGGAATCTATGCTTTGCCTCAAATCTTGTGTGTATATATGTTGGTACAGTTCGAGAGTGAGTCGAAACTTGTATTTCCCTTAGTGTGAACGATACGGGGATTGGATAGCAGAGTATGCCCGCACCATAGTTTTATTCGGGGTGCTATTGTAAAATATATATATATATATAGTATACGAGTAGTTAGTATATATATAATTATGAAAATGCTGAAATTTCGGAACTGCCTACTGTGATTTGATAAGTAGGATACGATTGATGGCTCAGATTGTCGATACTTGTTTTTGAAAAAGTATAACATGACACCGGGAAACTTTGTTATTAAATAAAGTAAAATGAGAGCATTGTGATTAAATGAAATCTTTTTTAACAATTATATTGTTCGGCTCTGAAATCTTACGAGTAATTTAAGATAAGTTAAATCCCTGGGAAGATTAGTGCGATGAATGATGAGATAAATCGTTGAGAAGGTTAGTACGATAGGCGTGCACATTAGAAGAGAGGTGAGAATTTCTCAAGAGAGAGTCGTACTAATATGTTGTTGCATTGGCCTGTATCAATTTAAATACTTGCTAAACGAATTTTAAATCATACACACTATCGGGCTCTGACCCGTTTCTATTTCTCTTTTCTCTTTTGTATATATATGTATATATTGCAGGTCCCCAGCCACATGGGCATCTTGCTTAGGATCCCTTGGAAGGAACGCGCTGCAGCTTACGTGGGAGTCGCAGGTGTCTTGATTAGATGACTTCGTTCATTTTGATCCACTCTTAGTACTTTCATTTAGTTGGGCATGTGTAGCCCTTCCATTGTTTATCTGTTTTATTGGGAAATTTGTACTTCAGTTGTTTCTAGTATTGTTACTTGTGATTTATTTCAGTATGGATGTTTTACTTTAAGTTTTATACTGTTGGGATGATGGAATGTTTTGATTAATTGGATCATGATCCTGGATTATTGTATTGTGACTCTTACTTATTGAATGTTGTTAATAAATAAATGATTTTTCTTTAAATAAAATTTGGAAGTAATGTTATAAAATGGTTTTGACACCTAGCTTAACTAATTAGGGTGTTTAATTGGAAAATTTTGTTTTCGACAGTGATGCTGAGAATGAACCAACTGTTCACCTTGATTTAATTTAATAAAGGAGTGATCGCCCAATATTTAATTAAGCGAGGTGTCATAGGTGGTATCAGAGCATCAGGTTCTAGTGTCCATAGGATCTGTACGACTTATTTCGCTTTCATCTTAACGTTTTTGCCATAGAGCCCTATTTTTATGATTGTTGTACTCTTGCTTTTACGTTTAAGTCTTCAGCTATTTGAGATTTGATAATAACTATAGACTAATAAACTTTTTCACGTTTCAGATTCCTCCGAGATGTGCTCCGAAGGATATGCGTGCCCAGGCCGAGCAGCCAGCAGCTCCGGCACAGGGTACTATGAATGCAAGTGAAGTAGCCGCCATTTTTGCTCAGGCGGTGAATGATGCACTAGCGGTGGTTCAGCAGGCTCCACCCCAGGTTCAGGTAGTGGCGCCAGTACCAGCACAGCTCCCATCTGCATGGGAGAGGGTTAGGGATGCTTTTCATAAAGCGCATCCCCCTGAGTTCTCTGGTAGCTCGGATATCGTTACAGTCAGCCAATGGAAGAAAGACATCGAGCGGCATCTTCGAATGTATGAGTGCACCGATGTAAAAAAATAGTTGTTGGCTTCCTTTAAGCTGGTGGGAGCCGCATTGCAGTGGTGGGAGTCCACTACCACATTGGAGGAGAGGGACACGATCCCGATTTAGACATTTTGGGAGCGGTTTGACCGCAAGTAATTTCCACCTGCAGTGCAGACTGAGATGAGGTGGAAATTACTGAATCTGAAGCAAGAGAATTCTACCGTAGCAGAGTATGAGGAGGAGTTCACAAGACTTCTCACCATCGTGCCAGATGAGGCACCCACTGAGAGAAAGATGATTATGTTGTTTGTCGACGGATTAGCTTGGAAAATCCGTCAGCACCTTATTGGGAATTTATCCCTGAGTACTTTCACTGATGTACTCAATGCTGTATTACTACATTGCCAGGATCACCGCTTCCATCTTCAGGGAAGCAAGAGAGCAGGAGAGTCCAGCCAGCAGGGCAGGGCCGGGGGTAATAGTGCTAGTGGGGCACCATCTCATGGACAGACTCGTTATCACGAGCAGAGTCCCCATCAGGGGGACCCTGCTAAGCAGTTCCGTTCAGGTGATTCTAGGCAGGGATTCGGGGGTTATAGGCAGGTCCAGCAGGGCCAGCCTAATCACTAGGGCCAGCAAGGCCAACACCGACAGCAGGGTCAGCAACAGGGCCAGCAGGGCCAACAACGTGCTAATCAGGGCCAACAGGGCTAGTGGCGGGGAGGTAACGGCCAGCAGGGCCGTGGTCAGCAGGGACAGAGGGGAGGTAACTTCAGAGGCCAATGTTTTGGGTGCGGTAAACATGGCCATAGACGTCAGGATTGTACGGAGGGTGATTGGGCCCCACAGCAGCATGGTTCCCGTAACGAACCACAGAGACCACTTTTTCCACCTGCCCTCCCAGCTCCAGCCCAGGTGCCAGCCCTACCATCCGTTCCAGCAGCTCCAGTGCAGCAGGGGAAATTACAGTATGGACGTGTCTATAACGTCCCCCAGGCAGCAGCTCCACATGCACCACCCGCAATTGAGGGTATGTTTCCTATCCATGGTACTATGGGTCGGGTTTTGTTTGATACTGGGGCGACGCATTATTTTATAGCTACACATTTTGCGAAAGCCTTAGGATTGTTAGCCATAGCAGAGAGCACAATGATGTGTGTGGACTCACCACTAGGGAGTGGGTCACTTATTTTCTTCATATGTCGGGAAGTGGGGGTAGAGATCGGTAGTTTGGTATTACCTGCAGACATGTTAGTCTTAGACATGCATGAGCATGATGTGATTATTGGTATGGATTGGCTCGCAGTTTATAGAGCCATGATTGATTGCTTCGGTGGGAGCATTATTTTTTCCATTTCGGGGCAAGAGATGTTTGTAGTGGCGATGCCTCGCCCAGAGGGAGGTTCGATCGCTCATCTGTATTATATAGAGGAGGATACCTCTAAGGAGGTTGTGATTCCCTTAGATTCGATCTCAGTTGTTAGGGAGTATTTCGATGTATTTCAGGAGATACCAGGCCTACCCCCCAGTCGTGGGATAGACTTTGTCATAGATTTATTACCAGATACGAGACCTATAGCACGCGCACCGTACCGTATGGCTCCGGCAGAGATACGAGAGCTACGAGATCAGATAGAGCATCTGTTAGGTCAGGGCTTCATTCGTAGGAGTACCTCACCTTGGGGAACTCCAGTTTTGTTTGTAAAGAAAAGAGATGGTTCACTGAGGTTATGTGTGGACTACCGGGAGTTGAACAAGGTCACGATACGGAATAAGTACCCGTTGCCTTGAATCGATGATCTGTTCGACCAGCTGAGGGGAGAAACTTTCTTTTTGAAGATAGATCTGAGGTCGGGGTACCATCAGGTGCATATTAAAGAGCAAAATGTTTCAAATACTGCCTTCTTGATGAGATATGGGTCCTATGAGTTTAGGGTGATGCCGTTCGGACTCAAAAATGCTCCAGCCATTTTCATAGACTTGATGAACCGAGTATTCAGAGAGTTCTTGGATCAGTTTGTTATCGTCTTCATAGATGACATCTTGATATATTCACACTCCGAGGAGGAGCATGCCGAGCACTTGAGACAGGTTCTTCAGACTCTACAAGAGCATCAGTTGTATGCTAAGTATGAGAAGTGCGAATTCTGGTTGCGAGAGGTACAATTCTTGGGCCATGTTGTTTATGAGCAGGGAATTGCAGTTGACCCAAGTAAAGTGACAGCGGTGAGGGAGTGGGGATAGCCCACGACACCGACTGAAGTGCGTAGTTTCTTGGGATTAGCTGGTTATTATAGGAGATTCATTCGGGGATTCTCCAAAATAGCGGGTCCATTGACGAATCTGACTCGCAAAGGGGTACCGTATGTTTGGGATGATGCTTATCACTTGGCTTTCGACGAGCTGAAAGACAAGCTTACTTCAGCACCAGTCCTTGCGTTACCGAAGCCGGGTGTGGAATACCTGGTTTACACCAATGCGTCTTTACGGGGACTTGGGGGAGTGCTTCAGCAGGAGGAGAAGGCTATAGCTTTTGCCTCCCGCAAGCTTAAGCCGCATGAGAAGAATTACCCCACCCACGACCTGGAGTTAGCAGCGGTCGTCTTTGCATTGAGGATATGGAGACACTATTTATTGGGGGAGAAATTTCGTTTATTCACAGACCATAAGTCATTGCAGTACCTGTTCACTCAACGAGAGCTGAATATGCGACAGTGCAGATGGCTAGAGTTTGTGAAAGACTACCAGTTCGATATACAGTATCATCCGGGGAAGGCCAACGTAGTTGCTGATGCGTTGAGTCATAGACCGATAGACGAGGTAGCGGACGTCTGGAAAGCAAAGTGGAAGGAGTTGGGTCACCAGGATGCAGTAGCCCATTTTTTCATCTCCGTGATGTCAGTCACACTCGAGATTGTTACGAGGGTGATACAGGCACAGGCCACAGACCCGTTTTTCCAGGAGCAGATTGTGCGACTTCTAGCCGAGGGTGCTGAGTCCTATTCTGTTAGTTCTGATGGGGGTTTGAGGTTTAATGGGAGGTTGGTAGTTCCAGAAGGGGCTGAATTACGTCATGCAGTGATGACCCAATCTCACGCGTCCCGGTTTGCAGTGCATCCTGGAGGGGATAAGATGTACCACGATATGAGGAGACAATACTGGTGGAGTGGGAAGAAGAAGGACATTGCTGAGTTCGTGTCCAAGTGTTCTACCTGTCAGCTGGTGAAGGTGGACCATCAGAAACCGTCAAGACTATTACAACCATTGGAAGTACCCGCGTGGAAGTGGGAAAGTATTTCCATGGATTTTATTACAGGGTTGCCTACATCACAGCGGGACCACGACTCTATCTGGGTGATTGTAGATCGTTTGACCAAGGTGGCTCATTTACTACCGGTGCGGACAGATTATTCCATGGATCAGTATGCTCAGTTGTTCATCGCTGAGATCGTCAGATTACATGGGGTGCCCCTAAATATTGTGTCAGATAGAGACAAGATCTTTGTGTCATGTTTTTGGGAAAGCTTTCAGGAGGCTATGGGTACTGAGTTGAGATTGAGTTCAGCTTATCACCCATAGACAGATGGACAGACAGAGCGTACTAATCAGATGATGGAGGATATGCTACGCATGTGTGTTCTTGATTTTGGAGGAGGTTGGGAGCCACACCTTCCACTGGTAGAGCTTGCTTATAATAACTCATATCAGTTCACGATTGTCTTGGCTCCATTTGAGGCTTTATATGGCAGGCCTTGTCGTTCCCCGGCTTGTTGGCTCGAAGTGGGGGATAACAAGTTGCTAGGACCAGAGGTGATTCAGGAAACCTCCGCGAGTATTGACATGATCAGGAGTCGCATTCGAGTATCCCAGGACAGGCAAAAGATCTACGACGATGTGAAACGGTTCTTCCGGGAGTTTAGTGTGGGGGACCAAGTGTTATTCCGTGTATCTCCTATGAAGGGAGTGATGAGGTTCGGGAAGAAGTGGAAGTTGGCTCCGAGGTACGTGGGACCATTTCCCATCATCGAGAGGATTGGGCCGGTTGCATACAGGTTGGGACTACCAGAGCATTTACATCGCATTCACGATGTATTTCACATCTCGTCGTTGAGACGATATCTTCCGGATGATATGGACCATACTCACATCGCGATAGATGAGATCGACTTACAGCCTGATAGCTCTTACGAGGAGAGACCGGTGGGTATCCTAGACTTTAGCAAGAGGAGATTGAGGTCGAAGATAGTTCCACTTGTGCGGGTCCAGTGGGAGCACCATAATGTGGAGGAATCCACTTGGGAGCGCGAGGCAGATATGCGCGAGAGATATCCGAATTTGTTTTTACCAGGTATGCTTTATTTTCCGAATTTCGGGACGAAATTCTGTTATTAGGGGGGAAGTATGTAACACCCCGTATTTTCATGCTATATTAATTTGGGGATTTATTAAATTTAATGTGAGTTAATTATTTAATAAAAATTCGGAAATTAATTATGTTATAATTATTAACATGACGAAAGTTAGTAATTATATGAAATTTATTGAATATTACTAATGAGCAAAGTAATATATAATATTGGTTATATTGAATGTCATGAGTGAATTAAATGACAATTTCGGAAATTTAAGTCGGGACGTGCTCGTGTCGCGTCGGGGCTAAATTTTGATAAATAAAAAGTGAATATTTTATAAGTAGTCCATATGGTCGTTTTGAGTGCGCCAACGCGTCCGGAAGGGTCGATATAGTCAGAAAAGTGTACCCGGGGAACGCAACCACACCGAATTCGGCACCAAACCAGACCTTTGAAAATCCCAGGCAAGTGTTTATCTTTCTTATTTCGTTAATGCATCTTTCATATTAGTTTAGGAGTAATTAGGATGAGTTTTAATGGAAGAAAACCGAATTTGTGATAGGAAAATCCATGTAGTATTGGCTTATATGATGATTCTAGAAACCCTTGCCATGTAGAGGAATTTAACCACAAAATTTTGATGATTATAAGAAGGAATTTCTGAAGAAAATTTGTTAAAAACCTGTTTAAGAAAATTCTAGGGTTCTTCATAATTAGATAAAACTTTGGGTTGATAATCCATGTTTAAATGATAGAAATACACATGCCCTACGTTGGAAATATCCGGTATATTGATATAATGTTAGTAGTAGAATTTTTGGGACATTTGGGATTGGAAAATATGGATTTGGGTGAAGATAGGTGGTAGAACCGGTAACTACAATTCTGCAGAAATCGAAATACCTGCTTGATCGATCGATCGAGCCCCAGACTCGATCGATCGACCCCTCCTGGAAGACTCCTATATTCCCTTGTTAAATTAGTTGAATTCAATTTATTGTGAAATAATTCTTGGGCATACTTAATAAAGTGTTTTGGGAGATAGGGAAGACCAGTAGGTTATATGAATAACTTTGGGGGGGGGGGGGGGCTTTTCATGTGAGCCGAGAATTTGTATTTTTGGAATAATTACTTAAGGATCGATAAATTGATGTATTAAAGGGAGAGGTGCATAAAAGAGTTACGTTGGGACTTAAAAAGGACACCTACTGAATTTTATACTTGGGAGGATAGAGTCCACGAGTGTCACGTAATGAGTTGGAGAAACCCTTCGAGTTAAGGTTAGTGACGAACCCTTATAAGAAATACTTAATGTGAAAATTAAGGATAAATATTGTAATTATGGGTGATGAGAGAAACCTATATTGATATGATAACAAGTGGTATATTTATATGGTTGTGTATGCATATATTATATACGTGTGAAAAACGTACCCGCGCTACTTGCTATCCCCGAGGTTACCGCGCTGGGACGATCTTATCCTATGTTGCCTTATGGGGGATATTGATTCGTACCCTAGGAGATAGATGTCCTTGGTACAGGCTATCGGAATGATAGTTCAGACGGTCCTAAGAGACGTGAGGGTATGTACTGACCTCTTAGAGACTTGGAATCTATGCTTCGCCTCAAATCTTGTGTGTATATATGTTGGTACAGTTCGAGAGTGAGTCCGAACTTGTATTTCCCTTAGTGTGAGCGATACGGGGATTGGATAGCAGAGTATGCCCGCACCATAGTTTTATTCGGGGTGCTATTGTAAAATATATATATATATATATATATATATATATATATATATATATATAGTATACGAGTAGTTAGTATATATATAATTATGAAAATGCTGAAATTTTGGAACTGCCTACTGATTTGATAAGTAGGATACGATTGATGGCTCAGATTGTCGATACTTGTTTTTGAGAAAGTATAACATGACACCGGGAAACTTTGTTATTAAATAAAGTAAAATGAGAGCATTGTGATTAAATGAAATCTTTTTTTAACAATTATATTGTTCGGCTCTGAAATCTTACGAGTAATTTAAGATAAGTTAAATCCATGGGAAGATTAGTGCGATGAATGATGAGATAAATCGTTGAGAAGGTTAGTACGATAGGCGTGCACATTAGAAGAGAGGTGAGAATTTCTCAAGAGAGAGTCGTACTAATATGTTGTTGCATTGGCCTGTATCAATTTAAATACTTGCTAAACGAATTTTAAATCATACACACTATCGGGCTCTGACCCGTTCCTATTTCTCTTTTCTCTTTTGTATATATATGTATATATTGCAGGTGCCCAGCCACATGGGCGTCTTGCTTAGGATCCCTTGGAAGGAACGCGCTGCAGCTTACGTGGGAGTTGCAGGTCTCTTGATTAGACGACTTCGTTCATTCGGATCCACTCTTAGTACTTTCATTTAGTTGGGCATGTGTAGCCCTTCCATTGTTTATCTGTTTTATTGGGACATTTGTACTTCAGTTGTTTCTAGTATTGTTACTTGTGATTTATTTCAGTATGGATGTTTTACTTTAAGTTTTATACTGTTGGGATTTTCGGATGATGGAATGTTTTGATTAATTGGATCATGATCCTGGATTATTGTATTGTGACTCTTACTTATTGAAAGTTGTTAATAATAAATGATTTTTCTTTAAATAAAATTTGGAAGTAATGTTATAAAATGGTTTTGACACTGAGCTTAATTAATTAGGGTGTTTAATTGGAAAATTTTGTTTTTGACAGTGATGCTGAGAATGAACCAACTGTTCACCTTGATTTAATTTAATAAAGGAGTGATCGGCCGGTATTTAATTAGGCGGGGTGTCACAGACAGGTATCACCGCTGGTGGTGTAGTGAAAGAGTTCACCCCCATTGGCATCCCCAATATTGTCTGGGCCGCTAGAGTCTTATTTAACTCTACGAACAAACCCATGAATCCCATCATTTGTGTCGGGCCTTTTCCTTCCTGTGCACCCATCATTTCATCCACTCCCGTATTGGATGCACTAGGATACATTTGCCCTACCTTCACTCCATCAGGTAGCCTGGAGAGATTTGCCTGCTCCTCACGTGTACGGAGTCTAATTCCATATTTCGGATCGTGTCATCCTCTGGCATCTTTTCAAAAGAGAATACCTCCCCAGCGGAGTCGCCAAATGTAAGATATGGGTTCTTACAATACAATTAGTATCAAGTGAGGTGTGAACCCTTATTAAGATAGGGATCAACACAATGCAGTATTAAATATTGACAGTGAACACGGGTGAATACGGGACAAATGGAATATCCAGACATATCTTAAATGATATGTTGGCCTAATAAATACATAAAAATTATAATCAGGAGATGGGACCACCAAGTAGCATGGTCGGAGGGAGAAAGAATAAGCACTCTAGGCGCAATGAAGGCAAGTCAGGAACCCCAAAACTCAGTTAATGCTCAATCAAATGGATATTAAATGGGTATGGGAGGAGTTAATATTCTCACAATAGTTCCCATCTATGAGGGAAGTTAGACAACAATTCTAGGCTCTGAATGCTCTCTCCCCTAAATTTGTTTGTCTGGTGTATTTATATGGGGGCCATGTTACTCAAGTAGCTTGCCCATACTCCGTCTGATTAACTACATTAAATGCATAAGATGACGCATTAAATGGATGTGATCTCATAATTTGCCGGGAAGATGTTTCCTTGGGTGGGAGTATGGTGGGCATTAATGAGGGACATGACATGGCAGCCTGGAGCTTACCCTAAGCTAACTAAAGGGTCAGGTCTTATGAACTAGACGTGCCATCCTAAGGATAAACTCACTTGATTGCTGAAGTTAAAAAGTGATTGAACAGTAGCTCTGGCAGGTGTATAGTCACATCAGTCAGGCGAGGATGTATTCATTTTAAGGTTGCTCTGCTGAAAGTTAGCTCGAGTGTTTAGTTTCTATTTTTTGGTTAAGAGTTATCTTAGAACCAAGATCCAGGATTGAGGTACCTCGAGGAGGTTCCCTCGAACAAGTAAGGGTTGAGGTGACTCGTTTGTAGTGGCTCGATCAACCATGTGTTCTAAGTGAAGTTTTCCTCAAGTGTGCCAAGGTGATTGGTAATTGTATTCCCAATATTCCCTTTCTCTCAATCCTCCAGACCATGTCCCTAAGAGGTTCCCAAGAAGAGATTGTCCGATAGAGCATGTTAGCTCTCCCATGACTTTCCAGACATGGTCCCTCGTGGCTACCAAACAACCTCTCCCAATATATATATTAAAAAGATAAAGTATATGATACATATCACTCTATTTCTTATTACAAACTATCGTCATCCACGTGACTTTTCCCTAAGGTTTGGGTCATTCGAGTGAGGTCCGTCGAAGAATTTTAAGGTAAGGCCTTCGAGATGCCTCTGTGGAGAATATTCAAGGTAGCTCGCTCGAACAACATGCCTCTTCCTTCTTCGTATGTTGATCAACAAGTTAGCTAAGTTAATAACTCCTTGGTTGGGACTCCCCCTTACGACGTCGAAGTCAATATTTTGGACGGTGTCAACCTCTGGCATCTTTGCAAAAGTGAATTCCTCCCTAGTAGAGTCACTAAATGTAAGATGTGGGATCTTGGAATACAGTTAGTATCAAGTGAGGCATAACCTCTTACCAAGATCGGGATCAACACAATGCAGTATTAAATATTGTTAGTGAACACGGGTAAATAAAGGAAAAAGAAATTCAATATATATACCTATCTTAAATGATATGTTGGTACAATAAATGCATAACAGTTGCAATCAACAGATGGGACCAACCGGTAGTGTGGTCGGAGGGAGAAAGAACAAGCACTATAGACAAAATAAAGAGAAGGTAGGAACTCCAAAACTAAAGTAATGCTCAATCGTATGGATATTAAATGGCTATGGGAGGAGTGAGTGTTCTCAAAATGGTTTTCCTGTATGAGGGAACTTAGGCAGCAATTCTAGGCTCCGAATGCTCGCTCCCAGAACTCTATTTTTCTGGTGTATTTATATGGGGGCCATGTTACTTGAGTTGCTTTCCCATGATCCACCTGATAAACTTCATTAAATGTACAACATGATGTATCAAATGCATGGGATCTCATAATTTGGCGAGAAGATGTTTCATTCGTTGGGAGCGTGGTGGGCATTAATGAGGGACATGACACGGAAGCCTGGAGTTTACCCTAGGACGACTAAAGGTTCATGTTTGGTGAACTAGACCTACCATCCTAAGGATAAATTCACTTGATTACTGATGTCAAAAAGTGATTGAACAGCAGCTCTGGTAGGTGTATAGTCACATCAGTTGGGCGGGGCGATATTCATTTTAAGGTTGCTCGGTTGAAAAGTAGCTCGAGTGTTTAGTTTCTATTAGTGGGTAAAGAATTATCTTATAACCAAGATCCTGGATTGAGGTACCTCAGGGACATTCCCTCGAACAGGTAAGGGTTAAGGTGACTCGGCTGCAGTGGCTCGAGAAACCATGTGTGCTAACTGAAGTTTTCCCTAAGTGTTCCAAGATGATTGGTAAATGTATTCCCAATGTCCCCTTTCTCTTAATCCTCCGTACCATGTCCCTGCGAGGTTCCCAAGAGGAGGTTGTTCGATAGAGCATGTTAACTCTCACATGCCCTGCTAGGCATGGTTCTTCATGGGTACCAAACAACCTCATCCAATATATATATTATAAGATAAAGTAAATAATACACATCACTCTATTTCTTATTACAAACTATTGTCATCCACGTGACTTCTCTGTAAGGATTGGGTCATTCAAGTGAGGTCCATCGAAGAATATTCGAGGTAGGTTCTTCGAGCTTACTCTGTGGATAATCTCTGAGGTAGGTTGCTCAAGCAGCCTGCCTCTTCCTCCTTCGTAGGTTGATCAGCAGTTAGCTAAGTTAATCACTCATTAGTGGGGATTCCCCCTTACGGCGTCAAAGTCAATATTCGGATGGTGTCATCCTCTGGCATCTTTGGAAAAGTGAATTACTCCCTAGTAGAGTCTCCAAATGTAAGATGTGGGTTCTTAGAATACAGTTAGTTTGAAGTGAGGCGTAATCTCTTATCAAGATCGGGATCAACACAATGCAGTATTAAATATTGACAGTGAACACGGGTAAATAAACGACAAAGAAATTTATTATCCATACCTATCTTAAATGGTATTGTAAGGACATTATTTTTTATGTCCATTATCAATTTAGTATGTCTTATACCGCTACACCGTCGAAGAGCATTCAAGTACATTCAAACATCAAAGACGGATCCGAATATCAAGTTCTTCATAAAAAAGACTCCACGAACTTTACTTTGGTAAGGTTTTTTTTTTAAATACCTTAACTTTCCACTTAGATGTTTCGGATATTTTTTCAAAATATTTTTTAAGTGTTGGAGAGGAATTTTTAAGTGTTGGAGCTTACCTCTATTTTGACGCCGAGGTCGTTAAAGCTAGGTAGCCATCTCGTTCGAGAGACATTGGGTGTCGCGAGATGTCTTTTGAACGACATTTGTAAGTCGCTCGCGTGAGACCTTTATCTCGTTCGAATGATCACGTTTTTTGGGCGACGCAATTTTGTATAAATACTCATTAAATGGTTTCGTTTTCTTTAAGAAGTCCCAACGTTTTACAGAACAGAAAAACTGCGAAAGCAGAATTTTGTTCGCTTCTTCCTTTAGGGTCTAATCCCTTTTTATTTACAATTCACAAAAATTCCAATATGCTTAGGTGAATTGTTTTGGTGTTGAATAACTCACCTTTGTTGTGGTTTACTCTTTGTGGGGAGAACTTTACAACCGGAGAGCTGAGCGCTATTGCGGAGGGATTCCTTATAAATTTCACACTTCTGGAGAAGCCATTTTCTTCTTCATTGCTGACCATCTGGAGTTCTTACGGGAGATTCCAGCCGACGACATCGGAACCGACACCTGAGGTATTTCATATGTCACACTTATTTTCATTGTAATCCGTGTAACCATTCTTTGCAAATTATAGTGAAAGTAAAAGGTTTTGCCCCTTTGGGGGATTTTTCCTAAATCTTGTGTCGCCTGCTTTATTTATTTATGGTTTGACACACGCACACACGTAGTTGCATGTTTTGGGGTTGATTTGATTTTGTTTAAAAATAGACTCCTATGAAATAAGGTTTAATTGGAAACTTGCGAATCTATTTAATCCATTATCACACACTGCATCTATTCAAATTTTTCAGATATGTTGGCATAAAAAATACATAACAGTTGCAATCAGCAGATGGGACCAGCAGGTAGAGTGGTTGGAGGGAGAAAGAACAAGTTTTCTCGTCAAAATAATGGCAAGGAAGGAACTCCAAAACTTAAGTAATTCACAATCATATGGATATTATATGTCTATTAGAGGAGTGAATGTTCTCTCAAGCGTTCTCGTGTATGAGGGAAGTTAGACAACAATTTTAGGCTCCGAATGCTCTCGCCCCTAACTCTGTTTGTCTGGTGTATTTATATGGGGGACATATTACTCGAGTATCTTGCCCATGCTCCGTCTAATAAACTTCATTAAATGCACAACATGTTGCATTAAATGCATAGGATCTCATAATTTGGAGGGAAGCTGTTTCATTAGTTGGGAGTATAGTGGGAATTAAAGAGGGACATGCCATGGAATCCTGGAGCTTACCCTAGGACGACTAAAGCGTCAGGTTTGGTGAACTAGACCTACAATCCTAAGCATAAACTCACTTGATTGCTAACGTCAAAAATTTATTGAATAGTAGCTCTGGCAGGTGTATAGTCACATTTGTAAGGCATGGCGATATTCGTTTTAAGGTTGCTCGACTTAAATGTAGCTCGAGTGTTTAGTTTCTGTTTTTGGGTTAAGAGTTATCTTAGAACCAAGATCTAGCATTGAGGTACCTCGGGGAGATTCCCTCGAATAAGTAAGGGTTAAGGTGACTCGACTGTAGTGGCTCGAGCAACCATGTGTGCTAAGTGAAGTTTTGCCCAAGTGTGCCAAGATGATTGGTACTTGTATTCCCAATGTCTCCTTTCTATCAATCCTCCATATCATGTCCCTGCGAGGTTACCAAGAGGAGGTTATTCGATAGAGGATGTTAGCTCTCTCATGCCCTGCTAGCCATGGTCCCTCGTGGATAACAAAAACCCTCACCCAATATATATTTTATAACGTAAAGTAAATGATACATATCACTCTATATCTCATTACAAACTATTGTCATCCACATGATTCTCTCTAAGGGATGGGTCATTCGAGTGAGGTCCGTCGAAGAATCTTCGAGGTCGGTCCTTTGAGTTGCCTTTGTGGGGAATCCCTTATGGCGTCAAAGTCAATATTTCGGACGGTGTCATCCTCTGGCATGTTTGCGAAAGAGAGTTCCTCCCCAGTAGAGCCCCCAAATGTAAGATGTGGGTTCTTAGAATACAGTTAGTTTGAAGTGAGGCGTAACCTCTTATCAAGATCGGGATCAACACAATGCAGTATTAAATATTGACAGTGAACACGGGTAAATGAAGGACAAAGGGATTCAATATCCAGACCTATCTTAAATGGTATTGTAAGGACATTATTTGTTGAGTCCATTATCAATTTACTATGTCTTATACTGTTACATCGTCGAAGAGCATTCAAGTACATTCAAGCATCAAAGACGGAACGGAATATCAAGTTCTTCATCAAAAAGACTCCGCAAAGTTTACTTTGGTAAGGTTTTGTTTTTAAATACCTTAACTTTCAACTTAGAGCTTTGGGATATTTTTTTGAAAATATTTTCTAAGTTTTGGAGCGGACTTTTTCGTCAAAATTTGAGAATATGTAATTTTTTCTAAGTGTTGGAGTGTACCTCGATTTTTATGCCCATGTCGTTCAAGCGAGATAGCCATCTCCTTAGAGAGACATTGGATGTCGCGAGATGTCGTTTGAACGACATCTCTAAGTCATTCGCATGAGATTGTTAACTCGTTTGAATGAGCACATTTTTTGAGGCGGCATAATTTGGTATAAATACTCATTAAATGGTTTCGTTTTCTTTAAGAAGTCCCGGCATTTTACAGAACAGAAAAACTGCGAAAGAAGAATTCTTTTGGCTTCTTACTTTAGGGTTTTATCCCTTTTTGTTTACAATTCACAAAAATCCCAATATGCTTTGGTGAATTGTTTTGGTGTTGAAGAACACACCTTTGTTGTGGTTTATTCTTTGTGGGGAGAACTCTACAACCGGAGAGCTTCGTGCTATTGTGGAGGGCGTTCTTATAAAGTTCACGCTTCTGGAGAAGCCGTTTTCTTCTTCATTACTGACCATCTTGAGTTATTGGGTGAGATTCCAGCCGACGACATCAGAACCGACACCTGAGGGTAATTCGTATATCTCACTTATTTTCATTGTAATCTATGTAACCATTCTTTGCAAATTATAGTGAAAGTAAAAGGTTTTTCCCCTTTGGGTGATTTTTCCTTAATCTTGTGTCGCATTCTTTATTTATTTATGGTTTGACACACGCACACACGTAGTTGCATGTTTTGGGGCTGATTTGATTTTGATTAAAAATAGACTCCTTTTAAATAAGGTTTATTAGAAACTTTCGAATCTATTTAATCAATTACCAGACAACGTGTCTATTCGACTTTTTCAGATATGTTGGCAGAAAAAATACATAACAGTTGCAATCAACAGATGTGACCAGTAGGTAGAGTGGTTGGAGGGAGAAAGAACAAGCAGTCTAGGCACAATAAAGGAAAGGAAGGAACTCCAAAACTCAAGTAATGCTCAATCATATGGATATTAAATGTCTATGGGAGGAGTGAATGTTCTCATAAGGGTTCGCATGTATGAGGGAAGTTAGACAACAATTCTAGGCTCCGAATGCTCCCTCCCCTAACTCTGTTTGTCTGGTGTAATTATATATGGTCCATGTTACTCGAGTAGCTTTCCCTTGACCCATCTGATAAACTTCATTAAATGCACACCATTCTGCATTAAATGCATGGAATCTTATAATTTGGCAGGAAGTTGTTTCATTGGTTGGGAGTATCGTGGGAATTAAAGAGGGATATAACATGGAATCCTAGAGCTTACCTTAGTACAAATAAAGCGTCAGGTTTGGTGAACTAGACCTACCATCCTAAGGACAAACTCACTTGTTTCCTGACGTCAAAAAGTGATTGAATAGTTGCTCTTGTAGGTGTATAGTCAAATCAGTAAGGCAGGGCGATATTCGTTTTAAGGTTTCTCGGCTGAAAGGTACCTCTAGTGTTTATTTTTTATTTGTGGGTTAAGAGTTATCTTAGAACCAAGATCCAGGATTGAGGTACCTCGGGGAGATTCCCTCGAACAAGTAAGGGTTAAGGTGACTCGGCTGTTGTTGCTCGAGAAACCATGTGTGCTAAGTGAAGTTTTTCCCAAGTGTGCCAAGATGATTGGTAATTGTATTCCTAATGTCCCCTTGCTCTCAAACCTCCGTACCATGTCCCTGCGAGGTTCCCAAGAGGAGGTTGTTCGATAGAGTATGTTAGCTCTCCCATGCCTTTCTAGGCATGGTCCCTCGTGGATACCAAAAAACCTCACCCAATATACATATTATAAGATAAAGTAAATGATACATATCACTCTATTTCTTATTACAAACTATCGTCATCTACGCGACTTCTCTCTAAGGGATGGGTCATTCGAGTGAGGTTCATCGAAGAATCATCGAGGTAGGTCCTTCGAGATGCCTCTGTGGAGAATCTCTAAGGTAGGTCACCAAAGAAGCCTGCCTCTTCCTTCTTCGTAGGTTGATCAACAAGTTAGCTAAGTTAATCACTCCTTGGTGGGGATTCCCCCTTACGGCGTCAAAGTCAATATTCCGGACGGTGTCATCCTCTGGCATGTTGGAAAAAGAGAATTCCTCCCTAGTAGAGTCTCCAAATATAAGATGTGGGTTCTTGGAATACAGTTAGTATCAAGTGAGGTGTAACCTCTTATCAGGATTGGCATCAACACAATGCAGTATTAGATATTGACTGTGAACACGGGTAAATAAAGGACAAAGGGTTTCACTATCTAGACCTATCTTAAAAGGTATTGTAAGGGCATTATTTTTGAAGTCCGTTATCAATTTAGTATGTCTTATACCGCTACACCGTCGAAGATCATTCAACTACATTCAAGCACCAAAGACGGATCAAAATATCAAGTTCTTCATCAAAAAGACTCTGCGAAATTTACTTTAGAAAGGTTTTGTTTTTAAATACCTTAACTTTCAACTTAAATCTTTCGGATATTTTTTCAAAATATTTTCTAAGTGTTGGAGCGAATTTTTTCGTCAGAATTTGAGAATGAGTAATTTTTTCTAAGTGTTGGATCATACCTCGATTTTGATTCCCAAGTCGTTCAAGCTAGATAGCCATCTCGTTCGAGACACATTGGATGTCGCGAGATATCGTTTGAACGACATCTGTAAGTCATTCGCGTGAGGCAATTATATCGTTCGAATGAGCACATTTTTTGAGGAAGCGTAATTTTGTATCAATTCTCATTAAATGGTTTTGTTTTCTTTAAGAAGTCCCAGCGTTTTACATAACAGAAAAACTGTGAAACAAGAATTCTTTTTTCTTCTTCCTTTAGGGTTTAATCCCTTTTTTTTTACAATTCGCAAAAATCCCAATATCCTTTAGTGAATTGTTTTGGTGTTGAAGAACACATATTTTCCTTGGTTTATTCTTTGTGGGGAGAACTCTACAACGGGAGTGTTACGCGCTATTGTGGAGGGAGTCCTTACAAAGTTCACACTTTTGGAGAAGAGGTTTTATTCTTCATTCCTGACCATCTGGAGTTCTTGCGGGAGATTCCAGCCGACGACATTGGAATTGACACCTGAGGGTATTTCTTATGTCACACTTATTTTCATTGTAATCCGAGTAACCGTTGTTTGCAAATTATAGTGAAAGTAAATGGTTTTGCCCATTTGGAGGATTTTTCCTTAATCTTATGTCGCATGCTTTATTTATTTATCGTTTGACACACTCACACACTTAGTTGCATGTTTTGGGGCTGATTTGATTTTGTTTGAAAATAGACTCTTATTAAATAAGGTTTAATTAGAAACTTGTGAATTTATTTAATCAATTACCACACACCGCCTCTATTTGACTTTTTTAGATATGTTGGCTGAAAAATTACATAACTGTTGCAATCAACAGATAGGACCTGCAGGTAGACTGGTTGGAGGGAGAAAGAACAAGCAGTCTAGGAATAATAAAGGCAAGGCAGGAGCTCCAATACTCAAGTAATGCTCAATCATATGGATATTAAATGTCTATGGGAGGAGTGAATGTTCTCACAAGGGTTCTCGTGTATGAGGGAAGTTAGACAACAATTCTAGGCTCCAAATGCTCTCTCCCCTAACTCTGTTTGTCTGGTGTATTTAAAAGGGGGCCATGTTACTCAAGTAGCTTGCCCAAGCTCCGTCTGACAAACTTCATTAAATGCACAACAAGCTTCATTAAAAGCATGGGATCTCATAATTTGGCGGCAAGATGTTTCATTGGTTGGGAGTATAGTGGGCATTAAAGAGGGACATGACATGGAAACCTGGAGCTTACCCTAGGATTACTAAAGATTTAGGTTTGGTGAACTAGACCTACCATCCTAAGGATTTACTCACTTGATTGTTGACGTTAAAAAGTGATTGAATAGTAGCTCTGGCAGGTGTATAGTCACATTAGTAAGTCAGGGGAGTATTCATTTTAAGGTTTCTATACTGAAAGGTAGCTCGAGTGTTTAGTTTATGTTTGTGGGTTAAGAGTTATCTTAGAACCAAGATCTAGCATTGAGGTATCTCGGGTAGATTCCCTCAAACAAGTAAGGGTTAAGGTGACTCGGCTGTAGTTACTCGAGCAACCATGTGTGCTAAGTGAAGTTTTGCCCAAGTGTGCCAAGATGATTGGTAATTGTATTACCAATGTCCCCTTACTCTCAATCCTCCATACCATGTCCCTGCGAGGTTCCCAAGAGGAGGTTGTTAGATAGAGAATGTTAGCTCTCCCTTGCCCTGCTAGGCATGGTCCCTAGTGGGGACCAAAAAACCTCACCCAATATATATATATATATATATATATATATATTATAAGATAAAGTAAATGATACATATCACTCTATTTATTATTACAAACTATCGCCATCCACGTGACTTCTCTCTAAGGGATGGGTCATTCGAGTGAGGTTTGCCGAAGAATCCTCTAGGTAGGTCCTTCGAGTTGCCTCTGTGGAGAATCTCTAAGGTAGGTCGCCAAAGAAGCCTGCCTCTTCCTTCTTCGTAGGTTGATCAAGAAGTTCTCTAAGTTAATCACTCCTTGGTGGGGATTCCCCCTTACGGCATCAAAGTCAATATTTCTTATGGTGTCATCCTCTGGAATTTTTACAAAATAGATTTCCTCCCTAGTAGAGTCGCCAAATGTAAGATGTGGGTTCTTGGAATACAGTTAGTATCAAGTGAGGCGTAACCTCTTATCAAGATCAATATCAACATAATGTAGTATTAAATATTAACAGTGAACACGAGTAAATAAAGGACAAATGGATTCAATATCCAGAACTATCTTAAATGGTATTGTAAGGACATTATTTTTTATGTCCGTTATCAATTTAGTATGTCTTATACCGCTACACCGTTGAAGAGCATTCAAGTACATTAAAGCATCAAAGACAGATCCGAATATCAAGCTCTTCATAAAAAAGACTCCGTGAAGTTTTCTTTGGTAAGGTTTTGTTTTTAAATAACTTAACTTTCCACTTAGAGCTTTGCGATATTTTTTCAAAATATTTTCAAAGTGTTGCAGCGGAAATTTTTGTCAAAAATTGAGAATGAGTAATTTTTTCTAAGTGTTGGAGCGTACCTCGATTTTGGTGCCCATGTCGTTCAAGCGAGATAGCCATCTCGTTCAAGAGATATTGGATATCGCGAGATGTTATTTGAGCCCCATCTGTAAGTCATTCACGTGAGCCTGTTATCTCGTTCGAATGAGCACGTTTTTTGAGGTGACACAATTAAATGGTTTCATTTTCTTTAAGAAGTCCCAGTGTTTTACAGAACAGAAAAACTGCAAAAGCAGAATTCTTTTGGCTTCTTCCTTTAGGATTTAATCCCTTTTTGTTTACAGTTCATAAAAATTCCAATGTGCTTTGGTGAATTATTTTGGTGTTGAAGAACACACCTTTGCTGTGGTTTATTCTTTTTGGGGATAAATCTACAACCGAAGAGCTACGCGCTATTGTCGGAGGGAGTCCTTATAAATTTCACACTTCTGGAGAAGCCATTTTCTTTTTTATTGCTGACCATATGGAGTACTTATGGGAGATTCCAGCCGATGACATCGGAACCGACACCTGAGGCTATTTCGTATGTCACACTTATTTTCATTATAATCCGTGTAACCATTCCTTGCAAATTATAGTGAAAGTAAAAGGTTTTGCCCCTTTGGGGGATTTTTCCTTAATCTTGTGTCGCATGCTTTATTTATTTATGGTTTAACACACGAACACATGTAGTTTCATGGTTTGGGGTTGATTTGATTTTGTTTAAAAATAAACTCCTATTAAATAAGGTTTAATTGGAAACTTGTGAATCTATTTAATCAATTACCACACACCGCATCTATTCAGCTTTTTCAGTTATGTTGGCAGAAAAAATACATAAGAGTTGCAATCAGTAAATGGGACCAACTGGTAGAGTGGTTGGAGGGAGAAAGAACAAGCAGTCTAGGCACAATAAAGGCACGGTAGGAACTCCAAAACTCAAGTAATTCTCAATCATATGGATATTAAATGTCTATGGGAGGAGTGAATGTTCTCACAAGGGTTCTCGAGAATGAGGTAAGTTAGACAGTAATTCTAGGCTCCGAATGCTCTCTCCCCTAACTCTATTTGTCTGGTGTATTTATATGGGGGACATGTTACTCGAGTAGCTGGCCCCTGCTCCATCTCATAAAATTCATTAAATGCGGAACATACGGCATTAAATGCATGGGATCTCATAATTTGGCGGGAAGCTGTTTCATTGGTTGGAGTATAGTGGGCATTAAAGAGGGACATGACATGGAAGCCTGAAGCTTACCCTAGGATGACTAAAGCGTCAGGTTTGGTGAACTAGACCTACCACCCTAAGGATAAACTCACTTGATTGCTGATGTCAAAAAGTGATTGAATAGTAGCTCTGGCAGGTGTATAGTCACATCAGTAAGGCAAGGCGGTCTTCGTTTTAAGGTTTCTCGGCTGAAAGGTAGCCCGAGTGTTTAGTTTCTATCTGCGGGTTAAGAGTTATCTTAGAACCAAGATCCAGGATTGAGGTACCTCGGGGAGATTCCGTCAATCAAGTAAGGGTTAAGGTGACTCGGCTGTAATGGATGGAACAACCATGTGTGCTAAGTGAAGTTTTACCCAAGTGTGCCAAGATGCCTGGAAATTGTATTCCCAATGTCCCCTTTCTCTTAATCCTCCATACCATGTCCCTGTGAGGTTACTAAGAGGAGGTTGTTCGATAGAGGATGTTAGCTCTCCCATGTCCTCCTAGGCATGGTCCCTCATGGGTACCAAACAACCTCACCCAACATATATATATATATATATATAAGATAAAGTAAATGATACATATCACTCTATTTCTTATTACAAACTATCGTCATGCACATGACTTCTCTCTAAGGGATGGGTCATTCGAGTGAGGTCCGTCGAAGAATCTTCAAGGTAGGTCCTTCGAGATGCCTCTGTGGAGAATCTCTGAGGTAGGTCGCTCGAGCATCCCACCTCTTCCATCTTCGTAGGTCGATCAACAAGTTAGTTAAGTTAATCATTCCCTACGGCGATAAAGGCAATATTTCGGACGATGTCATCCTCTGACATCTTTTCAAAAGAGAATTCCTCCCCCGTAGAGTTGTCAAATGTAAGTTATGGGTTCTTGGAATACAGTTAGTATCATGTGAGGTGTAACCCCTTATCAAGATCGGGATCAACACAATGTAGTATTAAATATTGATAGTGAACACGGGTGAATAAGGGACAAAGGGATTAAATATCAATATTTATCTTAAATGATATGTTGGCACAAAACATATATAACAGCTGCAATCAGCAGATGGGAAGAGAAGGTAGTGTGGTCGGATGGAGAAAGAACAAGGAGTCCGGGCACAAGAAAGGCAAGGCAGGAACTCCAAAACTCAGTTAATGCATAATCATATGGATATAAACGGATATGGGAGGAGTTAATCTTCTCACAATGGTTCTCGTGTATGAGGGAAGTTGGGCTGCAATTCTAGGCTCCGAATTCTATCTCCCCTAACTCTGTTTGTCCTGTCTATTTATATGGGGGCCATTCTACTCGAGTAGCTTGCCCATGCTCTGTCTGATTATCTACATTAAATGCACAAGATTTCGCATTAAATGCAAGGGATGTCATAATTTAGCGGGAAGATGTTTTAGTTGCTGGGAGTATCATGGGCATTAATGAGTGACATGACATGGTAGCCTGGAGCTTACCCTAGGACGACTAAAGGGCCAGGTTTGGTGAACTAGACCTTCCATCCTAAGGATAAACTTACTTGATTAGCTCTGGCAGATTTATAGTCACATCAGTCAGGTAGAGCGATATTTGTTTTGAGGTTGCTCGGCTGAAAGGTAGCTCGAATGTTTAGTTTCTATTTGTTGGTTAAAAGCTATCTTAGAACCAAGATCCAGGATTGAAGTACCTCGGGGAGGTTCCCTCGAACAAGTAAGGGTTGAGGTGACTCAGTTGAGTGACTCGAGCAACCATGTGTGCTAAGTGAAGTTTTGCCCAAGTGTGACAAGAGGAGTGGTAATTGTATTCCCAACATTCCCTTACTCTTAATCCTACAGACCATGAGCCTACGAGGTTCCCAAGAAGAGGTTGTCTGATTGATCATGTTAGCTCTCCCATGTCCTTCTAGTCATGGTCCCTCGTGGGCACCAAGCAACCTCACCCAATATATATATTATAAGATAAAGTATATGATACATATCACTCTATTTCTTATTATAAAATATTGTCATCCACGTGAATTTTCTCTAAGGGTTGGGTCATTCGAGTGAGGTCCGTCGAAGAATCTTTGAGGTAGGTCCTTCTAGTTGCCTTTGTTGATAATCTCCGAGGTAATTCGCTCTAGCAGCCTGCCTTTTCCTTCTTCATAGGTTGATCAACAAGTTATCTAAGTTAATCACTCCTTGGTGGGGTCTCCCCTTACAATTATCTAATCTTTACTTTAGCATTTCATCCTTGTTAGTCCATACATAATAATCTCACTTTTTATTAGTAGTATTGCACATAACATATTTTCTATAAAAATCCTAATATAAGAGAAAAAATGTTTACTCATAAATTCCAAACGGGAGTCTTCACCACATTTTCTCAAATCAAAACATCCTTTTTCTACACACACAAACATTTAAATAAAATCCCCAGTTTGATTTATGGGATAAACCCAACCTCGTATTGCATGCGAACTACATGGACTTTAATTCCTTTTTAGGCTACGTTGGTGTCTCGTCTAAAAACCCAAGACTCGAGTCCTCCTTGCATATTTGTATTCATATACTGTTTATACATATTATACTTGTGATTCTTATTTGCGCTTTATCTAACACATATCATCGTTTCACCATAACAATCGGTATCCCGATGAGCGCACATATTATGTTTTTAATTATTATTTTGGGAACACTCTTGCGGATGACCTCACTCTGGCTTTCTTCATAACGTGAGTTGAGGAATTATATTCTCCATTTATATATACGAGCTCACACACTTCATGGAGTTTTTTAGGAGAATAATAACACATGCCCATGAGAGACCGAAAGGGAGGGATGTGTTCCTAACACCTTCTCATTCCGTAACTTAGCCCCTGAATCTTTGAACTATCGATTCCGTAAGCATCAGTATGTCTTTGATACCGTTCTCTCGAGGTGACAACATTTCTTTTCACTGTTTTGTGAAGAATAGGTTTATAACTCTATATGTTTATATCACCCCCATTCAACGACGGCCGAAGCGCTCTCATAAAGGGCGCGAGATCTTATCTTTACCCCCCAAGCCACGTAAGCAAATGTCGATGTACATCCCCCCCCCCCCCCCCCCCCCCAAAGAAGGAAAGGAAGCGGAGGGATGGCCACGGTGGTCACTTCATTAGGGACGACTCGCGATAAGAGGTCTAGACTCTATTTCCATGGGTGTTATCATTTTCTGCATGTTTGCGTATGTACCTACCTGTATGTTCCCTTTCTCCTCTATTTATTTCTTGTATATATTTATCTCATGCTTATATCACATATACCTCACTTTTAACTTTCACGCATTTGTAATTATCTTCCATGTACACCTCACACTACTTACACTTATGCGTAGGATCACTTATATCCACATGTTTCACACACCACTTAGAATATCAATGCTTAGGTTTCACTAGCACATACCTCCACTTATCACACTTGTATATATCCATGCTCACTTGAACTTATCACACACCACTTAGAATATCCATGCTTAAGTTAACTACCACACACTCACTTATAGATATTCACACATCACTCACTCACATGTATCCACGCTTAGTATAATATTCATGCTCCATGATAGATTCACTTTTTATGATACTTGTATATTCTTCCCTATTAGTATAGTGCTTCTTTTACTCATCATACCAAATAAAAGACTCTCTCCATAATATATTAATCAAGAATCATGCATTTTTTACACTACATCACCAAGAGCATAGCTATTGACTAAAACTTTATCTTATACTGGGGGGTCACTTTATGATGGGCGCTGGTCTGGGAGGTCACAGTTAGTCTAAGCAATATGAATCTCACCTTACATTGGCCTAGTACCTTCGATGTATATTGAACGGTTCCTCCTGCATCGTAACTCTTGACCGAACTCACGATTAGAGGTATATAACAGGACACTCGTTCACGTATGTCGAGTATATCGAATTTGGTCTCACACATATTGTTGCCACGAGGTATATAGTGAGGCAATTCACGTACACTTAGGTACATCAAATGGCTTGCCCACACATACCTATTGCCCTCAAAAGAAATAAGTATATCGTGGAAGTCATGCCAAAGGGGGGAACCTTTCAACTAACCCAACAACTTCAGAAACCTCATATAGGTGTCAGACCTAGGACACTCATATTAGTCTGTCGATCACCACACAAAACTCTGTCGAATCACTGGGTCAGCATGCTGCCCAAATTTTTGCGCAATTTCTTTTTTTCAAAATGATACCCTGTCTATGAGGATGGAAACAAGTCAAGCGCTATCATACCTATTTTTTTTTAAATCCAATTCTCTGAGGATTGGGTCATGTCCGGCATTTCTTTTGTATTTAGGTAAACCTAATACAAGTGAAAAAATAAACATAATAATAATCATGTTGAGACTCTTTTTTTTATTTTCCCCTCCTCTTTACCAAAAATACCAAAAACATTTTTCTTTCTCTTTGCCAAAAATGTTAAAAACATTTTCACTTTTCCTTAAGAAAAATAATTCTTCTTTCTCTCTTTCAAAAATAAATTCAAATGATCTTTCTTCTTCAGTCGATTGCATACCTGATTCTTGGTCTAGTTCCCAATTGGCTTTGGTCTTCTCTCAAACCACCCCGAAACTCAGTCAGTTCCTCTACAACTTCCTCTGAGTCTGAAATATACCTTCACCAGTCCTCCATGGAAAACACCGATCAAGCACCAAATCTACAACCTGAATGATGCAGTCCGGGTCCAGTTCAGTGCTAAGATTGGAAACCTTAAAATCGAGGTTCTGAGATGTACAAAAACTTAATCATAGTTATCAAAGAACCTGAAGTTCTATTTCCTCGTGCCATGGGTCCATTGGTCACTAGCACGTTTGGGTTCCTGAAGAATATCAACACGTTCCAAGTGCCCCGGCTACCAATGGGTCACCGCCAACCTAGCTCCTTATGCCAAACCTTGACCAGTCGGGGCCTAAGTTGCTAGTACCCATGGATCCCAAGCAAAAAGAACTGAACAAGGTCAAGGAAGACCTAAAGCAGTTATCGAAGAATTTTATCCAAGTCAAGATATTCAATAACTACATAGACTAAACTCACATGTCTCCTTACCCTTAATAAGGATTTCAAGAGAAATTTAAGATGCCAGCCATTGAGAAGTTCGAGGGAAACGAGCCCCCAATTTTTCACATTCATAGATATTACCAAGCCATGACTCTCCTTAGTGCCTCTGAAGAGATAATGTCTCATATGTTCTAACAGACTTTGAAAGACAACGCTCTTCGTTGGTTCCTATCCCTTGAGGAATCCAGAATTTGCAATTGGGAGGATGTTGCTCGGGAATTCATGTCACGGTACAAGTACAACGAAGAAGTAGAGTTTACCTATCGTGATCTAGAGATTCTCATACAGAACCCTGAAAAAACTGTCAGCAACTTCTTAGCAATATAGAGAGATAAAGATGCCATGACAACTAATAGGCGCTCCGAAGAAGAACATGTCAGCATTATGAAAAACATTTCTTACCCCATATCAGAGAAACTGTGGGAGCTTAGTATTACCCACACTTACGAGCCCTCTGGGAATTAGGTGTGGAGATTGAATAAAGTGTTACCAAGATAGAAGTCGAGCCTAAGAAAGTGTTTGGACAGTTCACATCGAGTATGTATGAGAAGCATGCTAATGCCACAGTCTTAACCATCAATAATATATCCCGGCCTACTACCTCTTGGGTGCCAGAAAGACTCCCTAACCCTGCCAGAAAAGAATACACCAAGCTCCATACTCCCCTCTCTAAAGTCTACGAAGCCTTATTAAGACAAAATCTTATCAAACCTCTGGACCCCCATCCATTACTAAACCCACTTCCGAAAAACATCAAAATTGATGCTCACTATTATTTTCACTAGTCTATCGGCCATACTACTTATTAGGGTTTCCATCTTCAAAAAGTAATCCAAGGTCTATTTGATTGAGGTACCATCGCCCCACCAGCCAATCTTAAACCTAACACCACTCACAACCCACTTCCAACCCATACAAATTCTATCTTCCTAGAAAATGACCCAAAATTATACCCATCTACCCAAATTGATCCCAGTAAAGCACCCATCATACCCATATTTTCACCCAAACCACTCAAACTTTGTCCGTATTTTTTCCTACACCCTACTAGCTTCGTTAATCGAGCTCTTCCACTCCTCACGAGGGCTTGTATTATCGTTTGTACCCAGTTCCAAGGAAAATATATGGATTTTTTGGCTATTTATATCAGCTTCAAGATTTTAGGCTGAAATTGCCCTCTGAAATGACCATCGACAGTTAGAAGTTCAACATCCTATTCATGGAAGTCCGAATGTGGGCTCGGGATTCAAATAATTAGGTGGTACACATTAATGAAATAAACTTAGACGATGTAGTACAAATTATGGCAGATATGTTCTGATAGACCAGTAAAATCTGTAGTGTTTATGATCTACTCATTATTTTAAAACTTCAAGGGTGGTTGGTCCCTTTGCTCTCGCACTCCCCGTTGATTGGGAGGATTTATATGAAGAAGCCATTGAGGTTGTGGAATGCATTGACTTCTCTTGGAAGGAAGACACCATCGCCACCGGATGAGGGATGAATTTTACAGCTCTGATGATGAACCATGTTTCGAAAATGTGAGTCCAGTAATCAACATCTGAGGTATAATCTCTTTCGAGGACCTATTGGGGGAAATTAGTAAAGTATCCATACAAATAGAAATCGATAAATAAATGGGGTTCTTGTTCTTCCCTACTTCCGTAAACCATATGACCAGATGAGGGAGACACTACCTATATCCAAATCCTCAACCATCAAGAACAGATAAGGGAAAGGGAGTTGTCGAGGAACTTCCCATGCCAGAGGTGACCATTGAAGAAAGTAGGATCCTAAACCAAATTAAGACGACTTAAGCTAATATCACCTTATGGGGACTCTTCATTTCTTACAAATTACACCAAAACTCTCTGATAAAATTTCTCATTGGGTCCATAGTCCCTCATTCCACCATCCTAGAAGAAGCCATGAACCTGGTTGGATCCTTGAGCACTACTGTACTCATTTCCTTCTTTGAAGTAGAAATTCTGAAGATCAGCCCTGATCACAACTATGCCCTCAACATAACTATTCAAATGATGGGAAAGATAATCCTCTCTCACTCATCGACAACAGATTCGCCCTCAATATTTGCCCATTAAAACCCTTCAATTGCTTGGGGTTAAAAGTAAATGACCCAACTTCTACTTCCACTGTAGTGTGTGCCTTTGATAATACTCATCGAGAGGTTATGTAATCCATAACACTGATAATTGGGGATGGACCTAGCAATCCTGATATTGAGTTTCAAGTTATTGACATACCTGCATGCTTCAACATGCTTCTTGGTCGAACTTGGATCCATAGCATTCAAGGAGTATCCTCCTCTATTTATCAGAAGTTGAAATTATTTGCTAAGGGGCAAGTCATTACCATTTTGGGAGATGATGATATTACTAAAAATGCCGGCACTAACAATACGGCACTAAAAATAAAGCACGGGACAAATTACATGCTTCTTTTCAGCTTCAGGGTTGATCCGGTTTTCCTTTTGGTAGGGGATGATTTCAAAGACCGAGTTTTTCCAGAGTACGGACCTCATGGGAATGTCAATGTGATACAAATATTCAATTATATGCACTTTATGCCAAAATTGGGGCTGGGGCAACATCAATAAAGGATACTATAACCAAAAGTACAGAAAAAGGCGCTTCCCCCGTGTGGTCTGGGTTATCAGCCTTCACCAGAAGAACTTTGAATGCTCCGTCAATCACGGGTTGAAGATAAGTTTAGAAGATGCCAAGACTATCTCAAAGATTCCTTAAATGGGAGATTCGTCAAAGGGGGTGAAAACTCATTTCCTTCATATTTTTCCCATTTCTACTCCTTTTTCCCGCCTGAGCGTCCTGTGTCCTCTCTCTCCTTTCCAAGAGTTTCATCGCCACTAAGACCTCTGCATTTTCGTTGCCCTTACTCTTCTTATCCTTCATCTCGCACTTCCATAGGTACTTCCTTCATCTTTCCTTCCATTTAAAGCCTTATTTCCGCATTTCTTGTATTTTCTGGAAATTGTTATCATTTTCTGGTAATCGTATGGGTTTTTTGATGACTTATTGAGTTTTTCGGTGGTCCCTATTCTTCACTGTTCTTGCTTTAAAATCCTAGTTTGATACTTAGTTAAGTTTCCAACTCGTTTATTTTTGATTTATTATCCCAAGTGTAAGGTCTGACTCATATGCTCAGACCTCTTTATCAGCTCTTAGAGGAATTCCCTTCTCTTAGGGAGAAGACTTTAGACAGGATTAGGAAAATAGAACGAGCCCAAAAGGAATCTCGTAGGTCTGAAGCATTCCCTCTCAGACCAATCTTTCCACCCCTCTGAGGGTGATAAACCATGAGCCAGTAGAACAAGCTGAGCCAGTGGTGACTCCGTTGGAACCCACTCCCATGTATGAGTCTAAGTCGTCTACCTCAGACCCTATGTCTGTTGACTCATTCCAGGAGGCGATGGACTTCTCCATTAGGCAAGATCAGGTCCCTGATCAGGCCGAGGTCCAAAGTCGCGCCTCTTCTCACAATGGTTCTAGCTCTTCACAGACTTCTTCTCATGTTAAAGTTGTAGGGTAGAGTGTGGTTGTTCCACCGATAATAGATGTTATTCCCCTATCGGCCGCCATAGGGGCTGAGTTCGCTCAGAGGTTCCCCGATGGTACTCCTACGCCTGCCCAGGACGACATCGCCAGGGATGAGGATGATGGTCATGAAAGTGACGTTGACATCTTGGAGGCAGCCGAGATAGAGAGCACTGTCAATGAATTCGATCTCTTAGATTTTAGGCACCTTTATCCCTTTTGTCCTTCTATTAAACTCAGGATACCTCTGAGGGATGAGATGACCTTTAGTGGCCAAGATGGGGGGATCTGTGTAAATGAGAAGATGTTTAAGTTAGGATTTCATCTCCCAATCCGTCCAATAATTAGGGCCATTGTGACACCCCACCTAATTAAATATCGGGCGATCACTCCTTTATTTAAATTAAAATCAAGGTGAACAGTTGGTTCATTCTTAGCATCACTGTCATAAAAATACTTTTCCAATTTAAACACCCTAAATAATTAAGCTAAGTGTCAAAGCCATTTTCATACATACTTTCCAAATTTTATTTAAAGAAAAATCATTTATTTTATTAACAACATTCAATAAGTAAAAATCACACCACATTAAATTCTGCAACATAATCCAATTAATTTAATGCATTCGTCAATCGAATGTCAACATATGAAATCTAAAGTCACACATCCAAACTGAATAAATCCCATAGTAATAATACTGGAAATAACTGAAATACAAATGTCCAATAACAACGGAATAATGGGAAGAGCTACACATGCTCAACTAGATGAAAGTACTAAGAGTGGATCCGAATGAACGAAGTCGTCTAACCAAGAGACCTGCAACTCCCACCTAAGCTGCAGCGTGTTCCTTCCAAAAGATCCTAAGCAAGACGCCCCTGTGGCTGGGCACCTGTAATACATACATATATATACAAGAAAGAGAAAGAGAAAAAGAATCGGGTCAGAGCCCGATAGTGTGTTTGATTTAAAATACGTTTAGCAAGTATTTAAATTGATACAGGCCAATGCAACAACATATTAGTGCGACACTCTCTTGAGAAATTCTCACCTCTCTTCTAATGTGCACACCTATCGCACTAACCTTCCCAATGGTCTATCTCATCATATAATATGCTATCCTTTCCCAATGGATTAATTTATCTTATATTACTCGTAAGATTCAAAATTAACGATTTACTTGATTGAATATACTATTCAATTAGTAACAAAAGTTCTCATTTTAACCTTATAAATCAATAAAGTTTTCCAGTGTCATATTATACTTTCTCAACACAAGTATTTATAATTTGAGTTGTCAACCACGTCCTACATAACACATCACAGTAGACAGTTCCAGATTTCAGAATTTCATATATATATTAACCACTCATAAAATATATATCTAAACCATAACAGCACCCCAAATAAAACTATGGTGCGGGCATACTCTACTATCCAAACCCCATATCACTCACATTAAGGGGAATACAAATTCGGAATCACTCTCGAATTGTATTAACACATACTCAAACAATATTGAGACGAAGTATAGATTCCAAGTCCCTTAGGACCGTCTGAACTATCACTGCGATAGCCTGTACCAAGAATATCTATACACAAACAAGATGAAGCGAATAATAGATTCCAAGTCTCTAAGAGGATGGCACATGCATGCGTATCTTAGGACCGTCTGAACTATCACATCACTAGCCTGTACCAAGGATATCTGTCTTCTAGGGTACAAGTCAATATCCCCCATAAAGGTCCCATCGAGATAAGACTGTCCCAGCGCGGAAACCTCAGGGATAGCAAGTAGCGTGGACATGATTTTCACACATAGATAGTATATGCATACACAATCATATAACTATACTAATATTACAATATCAATAATGGGTACATTCTCAATTCCCATAATTACGAAATTCGTGTTTATTTCACATTATATAGTTATCACTTATAACCATTCACATCTTACTTTAATTTGAGGAACTTTTCCACTTAATATATAACGCTTCATGGATTCTATCCACCCAATTATAAAATTCAGTAGGTATACACATTTGCCCCAAAGTAACTCTCTTACGTGTCTCTCTCTTTAAATCATACATTCACCGACCCTTATGTAATTATCCCAAAATACAATCTTTGCCCGACATCAAGGGTCCCAAAATCTATTCACATGTCCTACTGGTCTTCCCTATCTCCCAAAACATTTTATTAAGGATGTCCAAGAATTATCTCAAGATAAATTGAATTTAACTCATTTAAAAAGGGAAAAATAGGAGTCTGCCAGGAGGGGTCGATCGATTGAGTTTTGGGGCTCGATCGATCGAAGCTCTGGGATCGATCGATCGATCAAACAGGTCTGCGAAAACTGCAGAATTGCAGTTACGGGTTTCCTCCAATAACATCAACAAATTCCATCTTTTCTAATCCCAATCGACCCGAAATTGATACTACTAACCCTATATCATCATAATAGGTATTTTCAACATAAAGCATGTGGATTTATGTCATTTAATCATGGATTAACAGCCCCAATTTCATACAAAATCTCAAGAACCCTAAAATTCTCTTAAAGATGGTTCTAACAATTATTTCCAGAATTCTCTTCTTATACACATCATAATTTCGTGGTTTAAATTCCTCTACATGGCAAGGGTTTCCAGAATTATCAATTAGACCAATACTAAATGGATTTTCCTATCATAAATCGGGTTTTCCTCCATTAAAACTCATCTTAATTACTCCTAAACTAATATGAAAGATGCACCAACGAAAATAGCAAGATAAATACTTGCCTGGGATTTTCGACGTTCTGATTTGCAGATGTTTTTGGTGTGGTTGCGTAGCCCGTTGCGCGATCTACGCATTGGTGGTGGTTGCGGTGCAAACGGATGACTTTCGGGGCCTTGGATTGCCTTGGAAGCTTTCTCCTTCCTCTCCTATGGCTGTCACTTATGTTTAGAGTTTCTAACCCTAGAAGGTAACCTAGGTATCTGATATAACTCCTCTAATTTTCGTGGGTTTAATTACCCAAAAATGTAAAATGACCAAAATGCCCTCCCGGGTTACTAATTAGGCCTAAAAATGCCCCGAGACCCAAACTAAACTCCCGGGTACACTTTTCTGACTATCTCGACCTTTACGGACGCGTTGGCGCACTCAAAATGACCATACGAATGACTCATAAAATATTCACTTTTATTAATTCACATTTAGTCCCAACACGACACAGGCGCGTCCCGACTTAAATTTCCAAAATTGCCATTTTATTCACACGTGACAATATTATAAAATAAATCTCATATATTACTATACTCATCCAGTAATATGCAATAAATAACAAATTTCCAATAATTACTAACTCTCGTCACGCCAGTATATATTTAAAGCAACATTCCGGATTAAAATTAAATTAATTTATCTCAATTAAATTTAATAAATCCCATAATTTAAAAGCTATAAAAATACGGGGTATTACATACTTACCCCCTAATAACTGAATTTCATCCCGAAATTCGGAAAATAAGGCCTACCAGGTAGCACAATTCTGGATATCTTTGTCAGTACGCAAACTATCTACATAGTACGGCGCTCAATCACTATAGCTTTTTCCTCACAGCAACATTGTTTTACGTTCTCATTGGAGACACTTCACATTGTGCTCCCACTCGAAAACATTCTCATAGGTCACGCTTATACGTTATACTTTCCTTATCTCACTAACATTAGGAGGCCGCACCTCACTACATGACAAATCCTCGGATTTATTCATATACAAAACTCCCATTCTGAGAAAATATTACGAACATTTGATCACTCTTGCTCGCCTAAAACAGTCGTGGAATTCTACCACATTTATCGGATATTTTCTCGACCGATCCAAAAATTTTGATTACCTATTCTCCTATAAACATACGGAAGGAGAAGAGTCGAGGTTGTTCCATAACAAAACCTTAATAAGTACCTTGTACGCGACAAACATGTATGAGTGCTTCTACAGAGCATTCTTGAAATCATCGTATCAAGATTCCAAAATCTCCTTCACGTGGCTCCACAAATCTTTAATCACCGTGCGCCCATTCTTTGGCCAAGGGTGATACATCCTACTCAAAACGAAATTCTTTTCTCCGATGGTTCCTGAAATACCATATCAAAGGTGGGATTCACCAAATCTCATCCCGATTCAGAAATTTATACTGCGCCGGACCATGCACTGGCGCGATCCTTCCTTTCAAAGGAAGTCTGTGGCATACTAGTTACAATTGTAAGCCAGCCCAAAGGAATATCAATCACTTCCTTCTCGGCGACTTGATTCACATGTTCGGGATAAACCATTGATCTTGTTTTGAGGATGGAAACTCATTCAAGAACCTTACCGGCTTTACCGACCTCTTCAAAGTTCAGGAATTTTCAATAAACACAAATTTTTTTTTTTGGTTGATTCTCCTCTTTAAACCAAACTTTACCTATGGGCGGTGCATGTAGAGACTACTCACTACGTATCGCTAAACATCGATTCTTCCCTTAAAATGTCTCACATTAAGTGACACGTAATATGTCGAAAGTTCCGACCCGTGCTCTTCTCTCCACGAAGCGCACTTCTGGATCTCTTATACTATACTAACATCATTACTCATTGTAGGCGCAAGTCGCTCTCACTCTTGACAAATAACAATTTCACTCCGGCTGTGCTTCATAACAATTAAATTCTACTCTATTCAAGGAATACCAATCCTTTAATGGCTTCCCACAGCCTTCCAATCAAGTTAGGGTGTGCTATTTTAATTGCACATTTATGTATGGATTATCGCCCCTCATGTGACGTTTAATCCATTCTAACACTTCCACTTCGTTATACTAGTCCCACAAACATATATTTCACATGTCTATTACCACGTCCCTTCGACTCGGACTATTTTAACTGCAGCTAACCCAGATTCCCACATTTTTGCAACACCCCAACCGCCCTGGGAGAGTGAACAGCGGCTACTCTTATGTAGGATTAACTAAATTCAATGGAATAGAAGGAATAGGGCATTCAAATTCCATGACAATAAAAGAGGAATAATAATTCTCAACCTTCCTCAGATAAGTACAACAATTTTCCCAAATAGGTACAACAACTAAAATAAATCACTAACGCTCTATTCATAAAAATGATTACAGGTTATCTCTTTTGTATAGTATAAAGTTCTTTCCAGATAATCCATGATAAAAATCATTCCAACTCTTTATTCACCTTGTGTTCTGTATGCAGGTATGACATTTGGGTACTCTCAATCACCCTAGAAATCAAAATTCTTAAATTCTCCTACCACAAAATTCAATGATTTCCTACCACGAAAATCCGGCTCCAATAACCTTAAAACAAAATTCAACTCCTAACTTACATACATAATTACTTGATCCCATTTCAACCAGGGTACCGAACTCATGGAATAGTGACCAAATGTCTCCCTATTTCCAACCTTATGCTAAGTTTCATGCGTGGGATGTCTCGCAAAGTGAAATCCAAACAAGGAACCCCCACCGATACACTACTACCTAGCATTGTCGGTTATCGAAATCCGTTAGGTCCTCCGTCCATAGTATATACCCCTTTATTCCGTCCCTTGACAGAAAAGTTACAATTTCTCCCGTAATTATGCTTAACAAAGAACGTTTCACCAAATTTCACTATCGTTCAGCATAGGTTGGTGGTAATAGCATTCCATAAACCTCGAATACATACAATCGGAATTCTCGAAATTCCTTTCCCTAATAATAGGGTATAAATATTAACTCCCACATCTCTGAAGGATAAATATAACAATGCACTTTTCTTATCACTAAGTCCGGAGTGCTAAACATAATACTGAGTCAAATATTTTCGCTCAACGGTAAATCCCGATACATACGGAATTATACTAACAAAGTCTATACATACTTTGGCATCGAATATCTCGAGCCCACTATCTCCTCCGAAGTCTCTAGGATAGATAATATAAGTGCGAGTCCAACCTTCTCACAGGTAAAGCCTCGCCAAAACAAACATAAAACATGTTGCACTAATGCAACCACTCCGATAGTCTTGTAATAAATGCCCACTATCGTATAATCATTTCTATAATGTTTTAACAAATATAATATCATACTCGTGTATCGCATCACTACAGGCTTGCCCTTGAACGGATATTTTCTTCAAGTTCTCGATCAAATATTCTATAATTAAAGAGAAATCTACAAACCATTACCAAAGGCTCAGATTCTATAGATCAATGCATACAAAAGATAAAATAAGCTCGTGACAGCCTTGCTATTATTTTTATTGATATTTATGATGAAGATATTTTGATCTATACTCTAAATGGTCTCCCAAACTCTTACAGTGCATTCAAGACCTCTATACTTACTAGGTCTCGAGATATATCAGTGGAAGAATTGCATGTGTTTCTCAAATCTGAAGAACAAGCCCTTAAGCAGTTGTTTGATTCAATTAGTAGTGTATCATTTGTAATGATGGCTACGAACAATTCAAGAACTTTTGGGAAGAATTCCTCTTTCAATTCCTTCAGAGGTCATGGTCGTGTAAGATTTTCACATAGAGGAGGTAGATCCAGAGGGAGGAACTCCTTCAATTATTTATAAACCTTCAACAGTTCTAATTATTTCAATTCAAGACCTAATATCCACCCTCTTCACTTTATTAGTTCTTATCCTTGCCAAATTTGTGGTCATACTAATCATATTGTTGTTGATTGTTATTATACAATGATCTATAACTATCAAGGAAGACCTCCCCCTTAGTAACTTGTTGCCATGGCTACAACTGCTCCAACTCAGTATTCAAATAATATGTGGTACACTAACTCAAGTGCTTCTTCTCACATGACCAACTATTTATCCAACTTACCAATAGCTAATGACTATCAAGGGGATGAATCCATTTTAGTTGCCAATGGAAACCACTTGTCTATCTCTCATTCTGGTATAGCTTCTCTTTACACTCCTACTCATAAATTTCTCTTAAAAACACTCTATGTGTCCCTTCTTCATCCTCTAATCTACTCTATATTCATAAACTCTATCAAGATAATAATTGTACATGCATCTTTGATGCTAACTCATTGAAAATACATGACAATCTATGTAGGAATATTCTCTTCCCGGGGCTTAGTGTCAATGGGCTGTATCTTAATCGTATCAACTTATCTTCTTTTCGTAATACACTCACCAAGTCTTCTTCTCAGCAACTTGCTCCATTAAAGTCATCTCACAATGCTCAATTTCGTTAAAAAGTGTCTCATACTCTATGGCACAATAGGCTTGGTCATCCTTTAAATTTTATAGTTCATCAAGTGTTGTCTACTTTTCCTAATTCTTGTAATAAAACCCCCAACAGATATCTCTAATTTGTTTGAGCATTGTTTAGTTGGAAAAATATGTAAAATTCCTTTCCCTATTTCTTTTAGTAAAGCTTCTTCTCCATTGAAAGTTATTCATAGTGACTTATGGAGCCCTTCTCTTCTTCTTTCTCTTACTGGTTACAACTATTATGTTTCCTTTGTGGATTATTTTAGCATATTTACTTAGATCTATGCACTTACTTTTAAGTCTTAAACATTTTCTACCTTTTCTCATTTTCTCTCACTCATGGAAAACCAATTAAATTCCAAAATTAAAATTCTCAGCACAAATGGTGAAGGTGAGTATAAGAAAACTGAGTTTTAAAAACTTTTGTCTTCTCATGGCATTCAACAACATAAGCATTATTCTAAAACCTCTCAACAAAATGGTATAACTGAGAGGAAACATACACATATTGTAAAAATTTGTCTTACACTTCTTTCCATTTCCTCTCTTTCTTTTCAATTTTGGTTTCATGCAAACTGATGTCTTCCTTATCAATAGACTTCCCACTCCCACATTACAAAAAAAATCTCCCTATGCAGTTCTTTTTAAAATTATTCCTGACTATCAAAACCTTAAGACAAATGGTTAAACTTGTTATCCACTCCTTACTCCCTTCAATTGTAATAAACTTCAACCCAAAACTAAATCTTTCATTTTCTTGGGATATCCAAGTGATTACAAAGGGTATATTTATTTTAATTCTTTTTCTCAAAAGATTCAAATATCCATACATGTTCACTTCAATGAACATGCCTTTATTGGTTAGGGACAATCCTCAATTCAACTCAATATCTCCAACTGGCTCTCTTCTCCTATCTCCCCTCATCATACTTCATCATCATCTCCTCCTTCTTCCACCTTACATCCGTTATTACCACTTCTTATGTTGTCTACCTATCCAATATTACCTTCTCCTACATTTACCTCCATTACTCATCATATATCTCTATACAGTCTTTAACCATCTCCTCATCCTCCTATAACCACTCATAATATTCATCCTATGTAGACCAAAGCTAAATTTGGTATATCCAAACCCAAAGCCTTTTAATTGACTCTTACATCTACAGAACCTACCTGCTTTACTGAATCAGTTAAGAGTACTAAGTGGAAAAGTCCATGGATGATGAGTTATCTTATCTTCATAAGCAAGTCACCTGGAGTCTAGTTACATTACCACCTGGCAAGAATCTCATTGGTTGCAAGTGGGTATATAAGTTCAAATATAATGTTGATGGTCCTTTTTCTAGATATAAAGCTAAGTTGGTGGCCAAAGGATTTCAACAAGAGGATGGTCTAGATTATGCTGATAAATTTAGTCCAGTAGTTTAGTACACTACTGTCAGACTAATTCTCAATTTGGATGCTCATTTTGGTTGGCTTCTTAAGCAATTGGATGTTAAAAATGCCTTTTTGCGTGGCTCTCTTACTAAAGAAGAAGTTTACATGACTCAACCTTAAGGATTTGTTGATCCAAACACTCCTATATATGTCTGCAAACTCCACAAGGCTATCTATGGTCTTAAACAGGCCCCCAGAGCCTGGTTTCAAACACTTACACAACATCTCTTGAAATTTAACTTTGTTTAGTCCTCAACAGATCATTCTCTGTTTATAACACATTGTTTATAACACAAGACAGACCTTCACCTTAGTTCTTTCTCAGATGCTAATTAGGAAAGGGACCCTAATGGTAGAAGGTGCACGACTAGTTTTATCATTCTCCAATGACATAAACCTATCAGTTGGATAGTTAAGAAATAACATACAGTTGTTAGATCCTCTACTAAAACTAAGTATATATCTCTTGCTATCAGTACTGCTGAGCTTATTTGGGTTAGGATGCTTCTCTGTGATCTTAAGATTGAGTTGTTCTAGCCTCCTCTTCTCTATTATGATAGCATGTATGCCTTAGCTCTTGCCTTTAATCCTAATTTCCATGAAAGGACTAAACACATTAAGATAGACTACGACTTCATTCGTGAGAAAGTTATGAACAATGACATTGTTATTCACTTTATGTTATCTAAAGACCGACTAGAAGATATATTTACTAAAGTCTTGTCATCCACTTCTTTCCTTCTCATCATAAACAAATTAATGTTTTATACTCCCATTTTTTTTGGGAGGATGTTAGAAGACCTGATACACACAACAACTTAAGACAGTTAGCTTCTCTAGAATATTCCCCAAACAATTAAGATTAGTTATAACTAATCAAGTTATTAGTTTGTTGATGTAATATCTGTATAAAGGAAAATGTATTCATTAGTAGAGATATGAAATAGAAAATCAAAAACATGTTATCTTCTTTCTCTTATTCTACTATAAACTCAAGATAGTTTACAAAATATAGTAGAATTTATGCTGAATAAATGAATAGTAGAGTGAAAGAAAGAGTGAGAAAGAAATATTGAGGGTTTATTTTTTTTTTCTCCCATCACAGGAGGGTTAATCTTCCAGTTGGCAAGGAGAAGAACTATCATTGCTAGAAATGATAGAGAGATAAATTTGGAGTGAAGATTTATATATGACAAACAATGCAATAACCACATAATCCTCTAACATAAAAAATACTTTTCAAACCTAACCCTATTTGAAGTTAATGCAAATATGATGGAGAGACCTGAAGGATCCATGATATTACTATCATGTGGTATAAAAAATTATTTTAGTGATGATTTATACTCAATCAAATCTAGAAGGAATATGCTTAGTTATAAATATATCCGCCAAAATTGTACTATATTGAGACTATAAATGAACAAAATATGAAGTATCTTGGCATGATTTCAACTATCTCAAGACATAAGAAAATACCTAAGAAACATATTTATATATCTTGTCGATTATATCACACAAATATAAGAGTTAATGAATCTTATAGGAACCATAAGTTCGGTGATAATATTATGTTAGTACAAAAATATGATTCTCACACAATAAAAAAAAATTATATTGATGAATAAAAATAAAAGGAGGTTGGAGACAAAGAAGGATAGCGTATATATGTGGTTCATTCATATTTGACCAACGTCCACGGGTGAAGGGGAAGGGGAGCCTTTATTTTTATCGATGGGTGATTAATACAGAGTTACATAGTATTTTATATGTTGTGTGTCTTTCACTATCACTACATGAGACTTTATATACACAGCCTACTACAACATTATCCTTTATTATTAGGATACATAATTGATATAATTAAATTTGGGAATGACACTTGTTCAGATCATTCAATATACTGGCTCGCAATAATAGGGATAATGCTAGCTCTGAAGAGAACATACTTTAATCTAGTCTTCAAATATTCAAATATATAGGAACCGTCAAGGATGAGTCGATTAATCATGAAGTGTCTTGGACCAAATAATAATGATCCTTCGATTGTTTAATGTTCACTAATAAGGTCCTCACAGTCTTAAACTTAATGGTCCGGTTAGGATAGGTCATTCATCCATCCATCCCAACATTAAGGGCCTTTGGCTGAGATCATAAATTAGTAATCGTAACCCATTTGTCTTCCTTATTTTATATGTGGGAGATAAATTATGTATTACTTTTCCGTTCTGATGTCGTAAAGAAATCCCCCTCATTAATTAACCCCCAGACCTTTTGTGTTTGTTGGGCCGAGACAAAGAGTCTTGTTAATATTTGAACGTTGATCATGCTACGTGATCACCAATTGGAATTACCCTAAGGTGATTATGTCCACTAGATGTCAACCTATACCTAATTATGAGTTCTTTAACTGTTGAGTTGGTGTGAAGTGTCTTTTTAATAAAAACGTCATCTGGTAGAGAACTTAGGATCATCATCGCCTGGCGATGTGCATATTTTTTAGGCAACAATGGGTGTTATTATCCACCTCACGTGCCCCCATGATGCGTGAATTTCACCTGATGCTCGTAGGTTATTTAATATGTTAAGATTTGGGTGTTGAATTCAAATGGTCTCTTTACCCCAAATATAAAAGGATTTTCAATTGGTTTATTTCTTTTCCTACAACTTTCAACAAAAGCTTTTAACTTTTCTATTTTCCTTTGTTCTTCTTAAGAATATCTTCCATCGCAATCCTCGTTTTCAAGTGTTATTATTCTCATCTCCTGTTATTTCTTTTTATTTACCATTTTGTCTTGTCTTAGTCTTGGTTCCACTTTCCCTTTCACTGGGATTAGTAATTTTGTTTCTAAATTCCCAAATGGCAATCCTCAGATTTTAGACTTCATACCTTACCATTCACCATTATCTTTAAATATAAAATGGATTCAAATATTCAGTCAATCCTTACATCTGGCCTCATAAGCAGCGATTCACTGTTAAAAATCCCCATCAAACATAATTTAAATTATGAATTCCTTTGGTCCTAAGCATAATTAACGAGGGGCCTCCACTCGAGGGGCTTCCTCATCATATTCCCTTGGGCCAAATATGCCCTATAAGGCTCGTAAAACTCCCCTCATATAGCTCCTAGTACTTTCCCATTTGGTCCTTCTTGGGTCTCTCCTAATAGGGGTAACTCATTATGTCCCTTTAAAGACATTAGATATCTAACTGAAGAGGTGGCTATCGAATGGGCGAAGAAACTAGGCTTTCCAAGGTGTTTATGTGCTAATGTTACTGATGAGATCGATCGGGTCCCCAATGTTCATGAGGTTGAAGGTAATTTCTAGGAACAATATTTCCTGATCGGACTCGGTATTCCCTCCCGAGACCAATTCTTGAATTTCTTCCCTTTATAAATCTTTCCCCATCCCAACTGATCCCAATTACCTGGAGGATCTTGATTTATATGTTCGGAGTTTATCACCCTTTTTTAGTCGATGAATTATTTGTCACTTATAAACTTACAACCTCCTAAGGATATTTGTACACCTTCATTTGTAGTCATAAAGGCAAGGATTTTGTCATTTATCTTACCTTATCTAATCACGATTGGAGATAATAATTTTTCTACATCAAAGGGGAGAGGTGGGAACACGACAAGTAGAATGACCTTATGGGGCATTTGATTATGGTCCCCTAACCTATACTAATGGAGACCTAAGTGATTTTTCTCTTCCCTTATTAATCTCGTGATGATTTTCCCATCTTCTTAATACTGATATCCTTCTCTTTATTAACTTGTAGGGATTTTCAATGAACTTTTGGATATTACTGACAATCAAAGGAAGAGAATGGAGGAAACTATGATCAAAGCTCTCCCTTTTAAATAACTTCGTGATTTGAAGTGCTGGAAGGATCTACTTTTTATATCCATAGGGGAGGAAATATATGATCACGACGTTCTTTGATTTTGGATACATATTGAGGAAGCCTCCTTCTCATCCAATTTTAACATGCGTATTTCTCCCATTCATCAAGTATACTTTATCCATATCCATTAGCTGGATACATAGTTTGGTTGCTAAGTGTTGTACTTACTCTTTTAATCTTCTTTTATCCTTGCGGCTTCTGACGCCATGGATCATCAGGGATACCAATTTGTGCTTCAAAGGCAGGCCCCTAATTTGCTAGTCAATCCATCTGCTCCTCATCAATCGATCTCTCATGTGGTCGATGTCACCTCCCGTATCAGACGAGGTTATATTTAGTGAGACTTTCACTCCCCTTAACATAATTGAGGGGGAAACTTTACACGTTCAGTTGATGGAGGAAGGATCTTTAAAGAGGAGGTGAGAAAATAGGCCTATAGAAGGTGGGTGCAATCCTATTTATGTTCGTCGGAGGAAGATCATCGATGAAGGGTAGGATGACACCAAAGGTGAGAGGATTACTCAGGAATAAGGGAACACTAGGTCCCCATATTTGAGGTATGACAATTCGGATGAGAGATATTCGGCATTCTAGAATACTTATCTTCCTAAAGACATCGATCGATTGAGTGGGGGTCGATCGACAATGCCAAGAATCTTGTTTGTCCATTGATTAACGTAAGTGTTTGTCTTAATTTACCTAAACGTAATTCTTACTCGTGTGCTCTTCCAATTTAACTTTGTTGACTTATTCGCATGTGAGCTACTTGGGGAGTTTTTATCTCCCATAAATCATTAAACTAAATGGATAAGGCAAAGGCGATCCTTGGACTGAAGGTAGCGATAAATACTTTGAAAAATTCTAAAACTTAAGTGAATGATGTCCTAGCTAGCACTCGGAGAGAGAAAGATGAGGAAAAGGTGGCCAAGGAGGATACTTAACAATAAATTATTGTCGTGGAAACTAGAATTGCAACTGATTTTGTTTATCTGAGGCATCTCATGGACCTTCGGAGTAATGATAAGGTGGAAACTATTAAAGCGCAAAGATCTCTATGCCAACTGATCAGGTTCAGTTACTTAAGGTCCTTTCCTGATTCAGGTTACTATGGGTTGATCAATTATGATTCCTTTACCAACGACTATAATGAATTGTTAAGCCAATTGAAGAATAGTCCCCCTGATTAGGACCTCTTATCCTTCAATATAGGGAGATTGAGGAGGATCTGATTCCATATCCCTTCTTCTTGGATGAGGCGTTCTATGTTTGATACCTCAAGTTGTTTGTTTCCCCGACAAGTTTCGAGGTTAAGGACTTTTTTTATCTCCATACATGAAGAGATTGGTTATATCCTTTCTAATGTGCCTCCTCATCTCCCTGCTCCATGATGGATCATTCTCTGCCCCTTCATTTATTATTCTCTATATGTAATATTTTCCTTAGCCTTGAAGAATCTTATCATGATGTCTTCGCCTTGTGAACATGTATTTTTATTAGTTTATGTCTATGAACCCGTATCTTTGCTGGCTTTGTCGCCTTTTATATGCATTCCTTATGCCTATTTTTTTATTCTGGCTACTTGTATCGTGTATGCTTCAAAATACCATTATGCAAATGATGACACCCTTATCCATAAATTACCTAATGGTGATAATACTCCTTCATATGCATGTTAAATTGTTCTTTTATACACGATGGACGGCATGTGTTATTTGTACTTTTTTATTTGAAATGAAACTATAGTAGATGTTCAGTAAGGATCTTCGATGAGGTTACACATTGCACTCAGGTGCTTAGTTTTTCACATTTAGTTAATACACTGAGTTATTCATGTCCGGTTGGAAGACTGAGTTATAGAGAACCATTTTTTATACACGTCTAACGAATAATGTTACCTCGAGCAATTATATTGAAACCTTGTTTATGTGTGGGTTTATGAGTTTCTTTCATTATTTTGTTTATACGCGACTGATGAACCATGTTATTTATACTTCGAAGGTTAACTGGCGATGGGTGGTACAAATGACCATTTATGTCTTGATCACACGATTTTTTCAAATAAAATTTCAACAAGAATTTGCACCGTATAGCAACACTCCAACCTTACTTCCCCTTATATTCACCCCAATATATCCTCACTTTTTATTTTATATTAATTGTATAATTGTTGGCAACCCTTCTTAACTTAGAGTTAACCCTATTATACATAAATGGCCACACTTTGCAAATTGAATCAGATCTGGGGGGGCGTAAGTTAAGTGGGGGATCAGCTAAGTTTCTTTTTCTAGAGGCTTTGAGCCTGGAAAAGGCATACTAGAATGTCCTCTACTATTAGCCTTCTTCCTCATAGTGTTTGGTTCGTAATCTAATATGAACCATATGCTTCGGTGGGTAGGAGAAGTTTAATTCACTAAAGATTGGAACATATAGAGAAACAATTATTTGGAAAAATCTTTCTTTATTGAAAATGTTGTTAATCAAAGCTTCATTCAAGATAAAACATGAAAAAGAAAGAGATGAATGATAAATTCTAAGATGCATATACTAAAACTACAACTGTAAATTGAAAGAAACAATGAATAAAAGATTAATCTCAGCTTTTGGAAGGTCTCCATCTCCACTTCCCTACCATCCATTATCGGTAGTGTCATGTCAAATGTCAACATTCTATAGGCATGGAAGGGATCGGCCTTCATGATCTCTGAGCCCCTAGGTTCCTAGTTTGAGGATGTGAACCACTATATATGTCCCTTCCCACTTGTCTGCCAAGTTTTCATAACTAGGATTCCTGGTCGATTGTATCATTTTTTTTAGCACCGGGTGTTTGATTTGGAACATCCTGTTCTTGACTCTTTATTTTTAGTAGAGGATGTTTTTTGTTGTGTCGCTACAACCTTAAATGTCATTTCCTCTCTTTGAACGTTCAAGAGTTCTAAATTTTCCCTGAGAAGTTCTTCGCTCTGCCCCTTTTAGAAATATCATACCCTCAAACTTGGGAATTCTAACTCTATTGGGATGATGGCCTCGGTTCTATATATAAGGGACAATGGTTTAGACCCTATTGGTCCCCCTCACTCATTCGATACACCCATAAGAATGGGTCTAGTTTGTCCATCCAGCGTCTTGATCTCATGAAGGAGCGTTCAATTCGTGACTTTGACCTGATCATTACATCTGAGGCGTCTTACAGACGCATATTAGTTTTTAATTCTGAACTTATCACATAGCTTTTCTATGAGGATGCTATCGATTATCTTCCATTGTCTACGGTGATAGAGTTGGGCATGTCGAACTGTTTGATTATGAATTTCTATAGGAAATAATGAATTTTATGGTCAGTGATCCTTTTAAAAATCTCCGCTTCCACATACTTAGTGAAATGGACTATGGTTAGGAGCAAGATCACTATTTGACCTTTTAAAAATGGAAATGGGCTAATTATGTTCATTTCCCACAATGCGAACAGCCAAGGGGAGTCAGTTGAGGTCAATTCTTAGGTCAGTTGTTGAATATCGTTGGTGGTTCTTTAGCACCTACCAAAGTTCCTCTCATAGTATTTGGCACCCTTTTTCATCTTCAACCAGTAGTAGTCCTGCATAAGGAATCTTTGGGCTACGCTCCTTTCTCGAGGATGCCCTCTGTATGATCTTTTGTATAACTTGATAAGGATAGTTCTTGTTTTGATGGGGTGGACACAACAGAGCAGTCTAGAATATCCTATGTGATATAATACCCCTTCGTACAATGGCCTTGATGCACAACTTTCGCGCCTATACCAGATCATTTAGGAGTGTCCCCTCCTTAGTGAACAACATGTGCTTATGCATCCAGTTAAGGCCCAACTCTATAAGGCTGATGACGCTTTGCCCTTTAGTGTGCATATTTGGCTTGTCTAGGATTTCCACTAGTGGATTCCATAATTAGTTGAGGCCATCTTTGCAAGGTGTTCAACTTTAGCATTCTCTTCCCTAGGTATTTACTGGATGTCGAAGGCCTTTAATTGTTTCACTATATATTACAATTTCTTTGGATAGGTTATCATATTCTTTCCCTTTACCTCATAGTCCCCTATTGGATGATAAACCACCACAACTGGATTGCTAAAAAATTGTGCATAGTTGGTGCTGCTGGAGAGGGCGAGACGCGCCCCTAATAATAGTTCTTCATACTCAGCTTCATTATTGGAAGCCATGAAGTTCAATCATAGTGGGTATTCCACACTGCACCTTCTGCTATTTTAATAATTAGTACCTCCCCACATCCTTCCTTATTTTACGAGCCATCCACATGGATCATCCATATTAGTCTACCTTTTACTATTTTTTGAATCATGTCCTCCTTCACTTCGTCAAAGACTTTTGCAAAGAAATCAACAATGACCTACCAACTTTAGTTTGTATCATATGTTAACTCCCTCCAGTTCCACTGACAATTACATGATCATTTCGAAGACTTATGGATTGTGGAGAACTTGCCTTAGAGGGAATCTGTTAGACCCACTACTATGTGAGATTGAAATTATGGTCATAGCTTTCAGGTTGTTATGATCAAGGAGAATGTAAGTTTTTTCACAATTGCGTATCTTACCTCTGCTCCCCTTAATACCCTACTTACATAGTATACTAGATATTTGGTCCCTTTACCCTCTTTGATCAAAATTGAGTTTATCTTTTTTTACTAAACGACGAGGTAGATGTACAGATCCTCTCATGGTTTCAATTTTAAAAGCACGGGAACGTCTGTTAGGTAGGTTTTTAGGTTCGAAAAAACATGCTCTCATTTATCAGTTAAGAATAATGCTTTTTCAATGTATTGAATAATGGGATGCACTTATGTGTGGCTTTTCTCACGAATCGATTTAGCGCGAACACCTTTCATATAAGGGATTGCTCCTCATTCACTGTTCTTGGGATCATCGTGTTCATAACGGTATGGATCTTTTTGGTATTGTACTATATCCCTATTTTTATCACCATAAACCCTAGAAAACTTCTTGAAACCACAATGAATATGTATTTCTTAGGGTTCAGCTTCATCTCGTACCGATCGAGGATCTTGAACGTACCCTCCATATCTTCCACATGTTCTTCAACCTTCATATTTTTACCATAATGTCGTCAACATAAACCTCCATCATCTAGTATGTTTTATCTTTAAACATCCATTTGACCAACTGTATGTAAGTTCCCTCAGCATTTTTCAATCCGAATGACATTACCTTCTAGCAATAAGTCCCTAGATTAGTCACAGATGAGCTCTTTTCCTCATCCCGGGGGTATATTCTAATCTTGTTGTACCCAGAGTATGCATCAATAAAATAAAGTGTGTTATGACCCACCTCAGCGTCCACGAAGGAATTAATTTTCGGTAAGGGATATATATCCTTTGGCCATGCATCTTTAAATTCGAGCAATCCATGAATAGCCTCCACTTCCATTTGGCTTCCTCGCCATCACCACATTAGACAGCCACTTGGTGTATTTGACGTCCCGAATGAACTTTTCTTCCTAAAGGTTTCCCACTTCCATCTGGGCTGATTGATTCTTCTCTGATGTGAAAGTCCTCTTCTCCTGTCCATCAAGCCCTTTGGTTGGATCCAGATCTAATGGGTGGGTCATTACCATGGCGTCAATGCCCGAAATGTATTTGTGGCACCATGTAAACGTCATATGGTGCTCTTTTAGAAATTTAAATAATTTTTATCTCTTATCCTCTAGTAGTGATGACCCCACATATATTACCCTCTCTGATAAACCCTTATATAGGGTATGGGTATCAAATATCCACCAGAGACCCTGACGTGGTCTGTTCCCTCGGGTCCAGTCAATCGATATTAAAGTTTTCCCTTTTTTTCTTCAATGATGAGAAATAAAGGCTTCCGGCTCATGATTAGCTTCCATGCACCATATTTGTTCTGTTTGGCATCATGAACTAAATGGACAAGGATTTTATCAATAAGACCATATGAGAGTGTCATTTTCCATCTAAGTACCATATATGCTGATGGAGATCTGACCAACAGGAATTCCACCTGGAGGTTGAATGACCGTTTGACTTTTTTAATGGTAAATGGTAATTGCATCGATTAATCTGAGTATACCTTCTCTTAGGAGAATCCCAATAACGAGTCTAATACAATCATCAGGCGCGCTCCTTTTTACTTCTTCTGCTCAAAGTATTCATAGTAGATCATTTCGATCGAGCTTCCTACATCGATCAAAATTCTTTCTAACATCCAATTGGAAAGTTACGTTGTTATCAATAGGGAATCATCGTGGGGCGTGATAAGGTACCTAGAATCATGAGGTATGAAAATAATATCTTCCCACCCTTCTGTGGGTGTACTGATTTACACTTCTTGCGGTTCTCTTTTCAAAATCTGATAAGATTTTATGGTTGATGATGAATCTCCTCCGGTCGTGAATCCACTAAATTCATGCCAACCCGCTTTCCTTCCTCGACCGTTGCGATATCCCTTTAGCCTTCATTTCTTGCCTCTCTTTCTTTAGATCGAATCTTTCTTCTCTCGTCTTACCTCTCTCCTATATGCTCTTCTAGTTGAGGGACCCCTTTTGAACAAATTCCCTCAGGTATCTTACTTGTACTGTTCCTCAATTTCTCTCTTGACATGAAGGCATTCGTTGGTGTTGTGTCCATGGTCCTTGTGGAACTTACAGTACAAATTGGATTTTGGATAAATAGTGTAGTTCTTCGAATTTTTCGGCCATTTTAGCATTCTTGAATCCTCCATGATATCCAGAACCCTCCCTACAGTGGTGTCGAGAGGAGTGAACTTCTCAGCACTAATTTGATGCACTCGTGGGGCTCCCTTTGGGGATGATATTCATCCATGTACATTCTCCTTTTTTGCTCCTCATTATAATTTTTTTCCTCGCTCCTCTTTATACCTCCCTTCTCCTATATATTTGGAAGGGAGTCTTGACTGTGGACTATTGAACGTGTCTTTGGAATAAATATGGTTCTCCACCTTCCTCATGAGCTCTGTCATGTTCACGGGTGGATTATTAGATAGTGAATAAATGATGTTTTCACTAGATAATCTCCTCTAGAATACTGAAACATCCACCTTTTCTTCGGGATGGTCTATGCAGAGTAGTTTATTATTGAACCATTTAATATATTCCGTGAGACTTGTCCCTAGTGTGTAAAATGTTAAAGAGATAATATGTGATCTTTCAGTTGATTTTGCTCCTAATAAAGTGTCGAATAAAACTTTCAAATACCTCCTTAAAATAGGTGATGAAGTGTGGGGAAAATCGAATAAACCATTTTCTTATTGACCCCTTCAACGCGGTGGCGAATGCTCTGTACCTTATTTTTTCAAGGTTGTTCATAAAGTCCATATGCATCTCGTAGTGGTCGATATGGTCCCTTGGATTGGAGGTGTCATCGAAAGAGTTCTTATTGTAGAGGTTGAAGTGTGATGGAATAGGGAAAATCAAAACATCCAGTAAGAATGGAAATTCCCGACTGGCTTCTATGATAACTTTATTGTCTGGTGGGGCCCACCACCTCAAACTACCGATGTTCGATTTATGATTGGTGATAGCAGTAACAATAGTGGTGGTGTTACTTGGTTCTTGAACTTTTCTCTTCGTTAGACATTTGGTCCACCTGTTTCTTCTATGACTGCTCTGGCTGAGGCAGGCATTTTAACAGCTCCTCCAGTTAATCTTGAAGGGTCTGTTGTTGTTCTCTGAGGCCTCTAATAGCTTGTGTGACCTTATTCTTATTCACATCTCTCGAAATAATTATTAGCACAATTGACGCAAATTATGTTAGTGCAAAAGCATGATTCTAACATAACACAATAAATTTTAATGTTGAATAAAAATAAAAGGATATGGGAGATAAAGAAGGATAGTGTATATATGTAGTTCATCTAGACTTAACCTGTGTCCACGGGTGAAGGGTATGAGGAGCCTTTCCTTTTATCAATAGGTGATTAGTCCAAAGTTACAAACTACTCTCTATGTTGTGTATCTTTCACTATCACTACGTGAGGCTTTATATAAACATCCTTCTACAACGTTCTCCCTTATTCATATCATGAACATTAATTACATTTAAATTTGGGCACGACACATGTTAGGATCCTCCGAGATACTTGCCCATAAAAATAATAGTCTTGTTAACCGTTCAGAGCACATACTTTATCAAGTCATTAATGATGCAAATATACAGGAACTGTCAACGATGAGTCGTTGACTGATCTAAAGGGTCATGCGCTGAAGAATATCGATCCTTCAGCTATTAATGGCCCACTAAAAAGGTCCTCGTAGTTTTAAAATTACTGATCCAAACTGGGTAGACCATTTTCCCCTCCATCCCGGGGTGATGGGCCTTTGGATGCGATCAAAAATTAGTAGTCATATACCACTTGTATTTCCTTATCTGATTAGTGGCTGGTAAACACTGCATATCCTTTACTACTCGAATGTCATTCAAATATCATTTGTAAATACGCTCATCATAATATATTTTCTTTGGCATAATCATTTTGTTCATCTAGGATCCACTATGATGCGAAGAATTATTAAAAACTCATGTGGACATAAATTAAAGAACCAGGGGATTATTTTTTGAATGATATAAAAAGTACTACTTATCCGAACGAAAAATAGTTCTCAGGTCATTCCCATCAAAAATTAATCTCGAGTCTCTGACTTTCTTAGAACATATTCAAAGGGTTCGATACATGCTACCAACCTCTCCATATATAAAACATATGTGGGTAAGACTAGACGATATCCACCTCTCCCAGGCCCTATAGTTCAGCGGGCCTTGTGCACTGGGTATGAACTTTTTTTTATAGAAGCATCCGTGATATGGTCACATGTTTCATTACTACTAACTCACAGTGTTGCATTTTCATGTGGCCTTGATCAAATTATCAAATTATAATCACACTTTGCAGACTATCATAATATGTAAATTTTCCATAATGGCATAGGTGAATTTAAATTTCTTACCTTTGAAGATTATTGAATGTCTATAGGAATTGATGTTGAGCACCCAGTTGCTCATGTCAACACCCAAAATGGTTTGGTGTAATCTTCTATTAAGAGTCTTGGACTAATTTCTCAACCTATCCTTATGAGAACCAAATTACCCATGTCTACTTGGGGACATGCCATATTACATGGTGCAATATTGGTTCGTCTCTAACCAACTTCTTATAATTATAACTCACATTTTAAACTTTATTAGCCCATGAAAAAAATGTTTCCCACTTATGAACCTTTGGATGTTTTTCTCAAATCCAAAATTCACGCCGTTAGCGCAATAATATGGGTCCACAATTCCTATTAGGTATCTGTGTTGGTTTTGATTCACCTGTTATCTTAATATCTCCTAAATCTTTAACCGGTGATATTTTTACATGCTTTACGGATTTCCATTCTGATGAGATAACTTTCCTGGCGTTAGGGGAAGAGAATAAGTAATTAATAAAATGGAGTTAACTTACATGGAATACTCCAAAATTTTCTCATCTTGACCCGCACAATTCTTAGTGTCAAACTGAAGTTCAAAGGATTATTCATCTCTACAAGATTTCAAATAAAATGTCTAGTTCATTTACAAATGCAGGAAAAGTAACAAGAGCATATATACCAACTGCAAATGCTAATGCTCGAGTTGATATTCTAGCTGAAAAATCTACTAGTATGGCATTAAATGTATCAACTATGACACGCTTGAAGCATTGGCATCTAGTTGGTTCAAAAGATTTAGTTCCTCACAGGAAGCCAACAAAAGGGAAAACTAATACTCCTGAAGAGATTATAAAAATAAATTTCACAGTAACTCCACAATAAGAACATTTCCTTGAAGAGACATATATCCCTAAAAAGGTAAAGTCCCCTAAAGAGGTAGAGGTACCTAATAAAGAAATTTTATAAATTATACATGCACTAAAATGTTATAGAATCGTAAATAAATTATCATCGATGATATATTTTTCATTATAGTATCTATTGAAAATGTAAAAAAATGATAATATTGAACCTCGTCCCATTGATGAATGTCGAGAAAGATATGATTGGCCAAAATAAAAGGAATCAATTCAAGCGCAATTGGATTCACTTGTAAGATGAGAAGATTTTAGACCTCCAAACAACTAAACATGTAAACACCGTAGGTTACAAATGGGTGTTTACAAGAAAATATAATGAGAAATATGAGGTTATTCGATTTAAAGCTCGACTTACTACACAAAATTTTCATAAAGACCTGGGACTGTTTATGAAGTAACCTACTCACCCGTAATGAATGAAATTACATTTAGATATTTAATTTGCCTGGGAATCCCAGAAAAACTCAGTAGGCATATAACGTATGTGGTAACAACATATCTATAATGAAATTTAGATGTAATGATCAATATGACAGTTCATGAAGGATTTAAATTTCCAGAATAATATCGCATAGTATTTACGCAATTAAGCTTAAGAGGTCATTATATGGATTGAAACAATCTGGAAGAATTTGCATAATCACCTTAGCGAGTACTTGGTGAAATAAGGGTATATTAACAATCCATATGTCCTTGTGTATTCATTAGGAAAACTAAACTTGGATTTATTATCATTTCATGATGTAAATCTAATTGGTACTTCATAAGAGATTTCCAAAGATTCTAAATATTTACAGAAATAATTTGAGATAAAAGATCTAGGGAAAAATAAAGTATTATCTTGCCTTGCATATCGAATAAAGCTTAAGTGGATCCCTAATCCATTAAACAAATTATAGTGAAAAAGTCCTGAATCAATTTAATATGGACAAATGTCATCCATTGAGTTCTCCAATGGTTGTTAGGTAACTTGACAGTAAAAATGATCCATTTTGTTTGAAAGAAAATGGTGAAATGATTATTGGTTTTGAATATCATATCTCAGTGCTATTGGTGTCATTTTATATTTGGCATGATATACAAAACCTAAAATTGCATTTCTAGTTTATTTTATATGAAATTTTAGTTCAGAACCAACTTAAAGACATTGGAATAGAATCAAGCATGTTATGAGATACCTTATAGGAACAATTAATATGGATTTATTATACATAAGGGAATCATGTAAGCAGCCTCAGTTGAAAAGGTATGCATATTTTGGATACCTTTCTTATCCTCACAAAGCTCGTTCACAGAGAGGGTATGTATTTATGTGTGGTAATTATATAATTTTTTGGCGATGTACAAAGAAAACGTTAAGGTTTACATCATCCAATCACTCATAAATACTTTCAATTCATTAACAATTCATGAATGCATATGGTTGATATCTATAATCCACCACATCAGAAATAGATGCAATTTTCCTTCAGTTAAATGAATTCCAACAATAGTACACAAAGACAATGTTGTTTGTATTGCCAAAATTAAAGGAGGATATATCAAGGGTGGTAGCACTATATAAATTTTACCAAATCTCTTAAACATGTATGAGATCCAGAAGAGTCATGAAATCGATATCCAGCAAATCGTTCAGATGACAACCTTGATGATTTATTCACTAAATCATTACGAATAGAAACGTTCAAGATGTTCATATATGGTATTGGCATGAGACATGTTTTGATGAATCTTATTAAAGTTATGTTAGTTTTCAATATTGATATCCATTATTTCGTACATTATTCACATTGTACTCTTTTTTACTTTTCATCGATTTCATCCCGCTTTTTTTGGAAAGGTTTTAATGAAGAGCTATATAATTCATAATGAACATGATTCTAGGTATCTAGGGAGGAGTTTATAAATATGAAGGTATCAAATATGTGTGGTGTTGATACCAAAATTAATATGCTGATGTGGGCGAATAATAGGAAGACATTTGTCAAATCTACGTGGCACAATAACAACGAGGAAGTTCATTTTCGCGACCAACTCATGTTCTCTCCGAGCAACGAGGATACACCGAGGAGCTTCAGCACTCCGAGGTACTCTATCACTCCGAGGTACTCTAGCGCTCCGAGGAACTAAGGCGGTCCGAGCTGCATCTCGGCCGTAGCATAAACTGCCACATAATCAACAGTTCAATTATTCATTGAATGTTTATCATCTTGACGCACACGCTGCATTAAATGTATTACCATTTCATATGTATATCATTTAATGTATCAACCTTTTCATATACAGCCTAAGGGATATAAATACCTTGTATCACCCTCATTCAAGAGGACCGAAATTTCTTGAGAGAACTTGTAATCAAGAATTCCACAACACTCAACAATAACATAACAGTGGACGTAGGCCATTCTTATAAGGCTGAACCACTTTAAAAATCTTTGTCTCATTTTATTTATATGTGATTGAATAATTAGAGCGATCTAGTTTTTTACATTAACAGATTGGCGCCGTCTGTGGGAAACGACTGCTGCTATCGTTTTTCACCAAAAATCATTTATCATCAATGGCAGATAATGCAGAATCCAGTAATCGAAATGCTGGAAATGCTGGAAATCCTCCAAATCAATCTGCACCTCCAGATCTGGCTGGAATTATGACGAATCTGGCTGAAGGACAAACCTCCATGCAAGAAACAATGAGGCAACTCATTCAAACTCTTCACGGCGGTGCACCTACCCATTCAAGGCAAAGGAGTGATCGTGGGCAATCGCGATCCAGGCGTACTGGGTCATATCGTAATGAAGAATCTAATGATTTTCCTTATCAACCTGGGCGAACTTCATCGATACGGGCTACGGATACAGATCAACATATCACCCTCTCTCCGAAGAGAAATAGCGCCCTGGAAAGATTAAGCAGGGTGTCTCCTTTCAGTCGGTTAGGACCAAGGAGAAATATGAGTCCACCTAGAGCCCCATCGAGAAGCTTTCGACCACCATCAGGTTTGAGAGAAGGATCAGCACAATCACGACCAGCTACTCGTCCAGATAGATCTCAGGAAGCTACGTCAGAACAATCAATTACTCGGACTAAGCGGCCCGAGGAAGGAAATGAAGCATAGAAAGGTTCCATTCAGCGATTGGAGGATAGACTTGGAGAAATGGTTAAAGAAAGGAATCCCTTACAGAGAAATTTTGTTCAAGGGACACCTTTTGTGCAGTCCATTGTGAATTTTCCTACACCATCGAAATTCAAAGCACCTATAGTGACCCCTAAATATGATGGAAAGATCGATCCTCTTCTTCATATAGAACAATACCAAGATGCTGCCGACATATATGCTGTCCCCGACGAGATGAGGTGTAGAGAATTCTCGGGAACTCTTACCGGATCTGCACAGATATGGTACAACAATCTTCCTCGGGGTAAGATTTCGACTTTTATTCAGTTAGCCGAGTTGTTCATTGGCAATTTCTGTTTTGGAGCAAAGCTGGTAAAGCGAGTAGCGCACTTGTTAAGTGTTAGACAAAAATCAGGTGAGAGTACTAGAGATTATATAACTCGTTTCAATAACGAGAAGTTGGAAGTCATAGATTACAAAGAAAAGACAGCGATCACTGCTTTGATGAGTGGATTGCTGCATAACAAGTTATACTATACTTTGGCCAAAGATCCACCTAAAACTATGTCGGAGTTGATGGCAAAAGCGGGCAAAATCATGAATGCCGAGGAGGCTATGGCTGCGAAGAAGAATATGGATAAAGAAACCAAAGTGGAGGTTGACAAATCTAAGAAGAAAGAGCAAAAAGGTAATGGTGGTGACAAGCACTCCAAGAATAATAGGACGTCATGGGAAGTCCTGAAGAAATATGATAATTATACTCCATTGAAGATGGGTATTAATCATGTTTTGGAAGAAATCAAGAATAACGAAGAAATCAAGTGGCCAGATAAACTGAGGACCAATCCTGACCTGAGGAATAGGGCCAAATATTGCGAGTTCCATAAAGATCATGGCCATACGACCAAAAATTGCATAGCCCATCAGAACGAGATTGAAACGCTCATCCGAAGAGGAAAGTTGTCAAAGTATGTAGATCACAGAGGTGAAAGGAAGAATGATGATAGAACTAGATATCGTTCCAGATCTCCTCGTCGGAAGGAGGAGAAAAAGAAAAGAGATCATGAAGATGATCCAGATGAAGACCCCGATCTTCCAAAGAAGCCAAGACAGCCTGAACAAGAGGTATTTTCCATACATTTTGGGTCATTTGATTGTAATGTTATTACAGGAGGAGATGCTGGAGGGGGAGACCTTACTGCAGAAAGAAAGGCCTATCTCGGAGAGGCTCAAGCCTGCTCATATATTCAACGAATAAATCTTGCTGAGGATGATCGTCCGAGGAAGGTAAATAAAGAGAAGCTAGTTATTGATTTTTCAAAAAACGATTTGGCAGGTGTTCTTTACCCTCACGACGATCCCTTGGTGATCAAAATGAGGATGAAAGATGTGGTGATTTCAAGGGTGTTGGTGGACAATGGTAGTTCGGCAGACATCGTGTACTATTCATATTTTGATAGCTTGAATTTGAAATTATCTCAATTGGAACCTTATCATAGACCCCTTCTGGGTTTTGCTGGCGAGAAAGTTTTTCCACTTGGGACCATCAAGTTGGACATATTCATTGGAACTTGGCCTGCTTGTCGAACAGAAAGAATACGCTTCTTTGTGATGGATAAGAATGTGCAGTCAGCCTACAACATCATCATGGGAAGAGTTGGTTTGAAGAAGTTCGAAGCAGTTCCATCTACAGTGCATCAATGCTTAAAATTCCTAACAAACTTCGGAGTAGGAGTTGTGAAAGGTGATCAAAAAATAGCTCGGGAATGATATTATTCATTTGCCGAGCAAGAGGAGCTTGAGGAATCAAGGAAAAAGACTATTACCTACCAGGTGGAGGAAGGTACAGAAATTGAAACTCTTGATCCCAGGGATGAATCCCAACTTGTAAAAGGACAGGTGGTAGAATCTACAGAAAATGTTATTCTGGACGAGGAGCACCCTGAACGAGTAACCCAGATAGGTTCGTCATTGGATGCTTCAATAAAATAAGAGTTGATAATGTTCTTGAGAAACAGGAAGAAAACTTTCGCATGGAGTCATGAGGACATGCCAGCAATAGATCCAAACTTCTTGTGTCACGAACTCAATGTGAATAAGGAGATCAAGCCTGTAAAGAAGAGAAGAAGGGTATTTATCCCCGAGAAGAATCAAGCCATACAAGAGGAGGTCGAGAAGCTCCAGAAAGCCCAATTCATTGAAGATGTGAAATATCCAGACTGGCTGGCAAATGTGGTGATGGTAAAGAAGAAGAACAATAAATGGAGAATGTGTGTTGATTTCACTGATCTCAACAAGGCATGCCCAAAAGATCATTTTCCATTGCCCAGAATTGACCAACTAGTGGATGTTACCTCGGGACATGAGCTGCTCAGCTTCATGGATGCGTATTCTGGCTACAACCAGATCAAAATGAAACCTGAAGACAGAGAAAGTACTTATTTTATTACCCCTATGGGAACTTATTGCTATAATGTTATGCCTTTTGGTTTGAAAAATGCAGGAGCGACATACCAACGGCTGATGAACAAGGTTTTACCGAACAAATCAGTTGCAACATGGAAGTCTATGTCGATGATATGCTGACAAAAAAAAAGAAAGCTGCAAATCATTTAGTTGACTTAGCTCAGACATTTGATCAACTGGATAAATACCAGATGAAGCTCAACCCGACGAAGTGCACATTTGGAGTACGAGAAGGAATGTTTCTCGGATACATTGTCAACCAGCGAGGCATTGAAGCAAATCCAGATAAGATCAAAGCTCTTTTAGGGTTGCGATCTCCAACAACAAAGAAAGAAGTGCAGAGTCTTACAGGACGAGTTGCAGTGCTCAACAGATTTGTGTCCCGAGCAACTGACAAATCCCTCCCATTCTTCAAAACACTTCGAAAAACTTTTGAGTGGACTGATGAATGTGAGAAGGCCTTTCAAGACTTGAAAAAATATTTGGGAGCACCTCCATTATTGTCTAGGCCAATAACAGGAGAGAAGTTGTACTTGTATCTGGCGGTATCAGAGAATGCAGTTAGCCCAGCACTGATTAGATTGGAGAATGGAGTTCAGAAACCCATATATTACACAAGTAAGGCTTTTCGAGGTGCAGAAATCATATATCCAAAGCTAGAAAAATTGGCATTGGCATTAATTAAAGCAAGTAGAAGAATGAGGCCATATTTCCAGGCCCATACAATCGTCGTATATACCGACATGCCATTGAAACAAGCCCTTCACAAGCCAGAAAAATCAGGAAGACTGATGTACTGGGCAATAGAACTCGGTGAATATGATATTGTGTATGAACCCAGATCATCATTAAAAGGGCAAGCTATAGCAGATTTTATAGCAGAGTTTACATACCCTGATACCCCCGGGGAGCAAAAGGTGCTCGCTGACCAACCTGTGGATGTTACAGGATCAACAGACATAAACCCAGACCAACTCCGGTTGGTAAAAGGGCTTATGGATGAAGACAGATCATCAACTTCGAGCTCAGACCAGCTCCGGTTGGTAAAAGAGCGAGAAGAGATGGTCGACGAGGAGCGAAAAGTGTCAAGGGAGGATGAAAAGAAGCAACAAATATTTCACCGAGGAACCCTGTCAGATAAGGAATTTGAAGACGGGTTGCCCATATGGAGATTATATGTAGATGGCTCATCTTGCACAGCAGGTTGCGGGGCAGGAATTGTTTTGAACACCCCAGACGAGATTGACATGGAATATGCTTTACGATTCCAATTCAAAGCCTCTAATAATGAAGCTGAGTATGAGGCCATGATAGCAGGTTTAAACTTAGCAAAAGTTATGGAAGCACGGCAAGTAATTGTAATCAGTGATTCTCAATTAATTGTAAATCAGATGACAGGAACATATGCAGTTAAAGGAGATTTAATGGCAAAGTATCATGCAAAGGTGATGGAGTTACTGACAGAATTTGATGCCATTCAATTGGTGAGAATACCGAGGATAGAGAATGTACAAGCAGACGCACTGGCCCGACTAGCATCAGCTACTCGTACCGAGCTGCGAAGAACGATACCAATTGAAGTATTGGAAAGTCGGAGCATATATGAAAACTTGACGATGAATGTTATTACCCTTGATTTAGGAACATCTTGGATGGATCCCATCAGGGTATATATTGAAGAGGGAGGATTTCCAGAGGATAAGCTCGCTGCCAAAAAATTGAAGTATAAAGCTGCTCGGTATGTATTAACTAATGGTATTTTATATAGACGAGGAATTATGGCAGGTTTGCAGAGATGTGTACATTCCTCTGAGGTGAAAGAATTGATTGAAGTAATACATGAAGGGTCTTGTGGAGCTCATGTAGCAGGTCGAACACTTTTGCAAAGGGTAATGACTCAAGGATACTATTGGCCGACGATGAGGGCTGATTGTATAGCCTATGCTAAGAAATGTGACAAGTGCCAACGTTTTTCCTCTATCCGACGAACTCCACAATCATTGTTGACACCCATAACTTCCCCTTGGCCATTCGCCATGTGGGGAATTGATTTGGTGGGACCATTGTCGACCACCCGAGGAAGATTCAAGTACATCGTCGTCGCAGTAGACTATTTTACTAAGTGGGTAGAAGCTGAACCCCTTATCGACATGACGTACGAGAAGGTATACCAGTTCGTTTGGAAGAATATCATCTGTCGATATGGTCTCCCTCATGCCTTCATCACAGACCATGGAACCCAATTTGATAACGAGGAATTTGATGCCTATTGTCATCAGTCGAACATTTTGAAGGTTCATTCAGCACCAGGCCATCCTCAAAGCAATGGACAGACTGAAGTGACGAATAGAACACTGCTAAATGGTTTGAAGAAAAGGCTAAGTGAAGCTAAATCTAACTGGATTAACGAGCTACAATCAGTATAGTGGGCTTATCGAACAACTCCCCGAACAGCGACTGGAGAATCACCATATATGCTGGCATTTGGAAGTGAGGCTGTAATACCTGCCGAGTTGGGTCTTCCAACGCATAGAGTACTGAATTTCAATTCTCCTGTCAGTGACTTGATGAGAAGACTGGATTTGGATATGCTCGAGGAGGTCAGAGAAGAGGCATCCATTAGGAATGCTGCTTATCAACAACGAACAACTCTTTTCTACAACAAAAGGGTAAGGAAATGCAATTTAAAGGAAGGAGATTATGTGCTAAAGAAGGTAATTCAGAAACACAATAAATTGGAGTCAAACTGGCATGGGCCTTACCGAGTTACAGAAGTTGTTCGACCAGGAACTTATCGAATAGCAACTCTAGAAGGAGAATAATTCAAGAATGCTTGGAATGCTGAACACCTTCGCAAGTATTATCAATGATGTAAAATGTAAAATGGTTCCATCAATATGAATAAAACGATGATGTTTTCACCATTTTCCTCTCCTTTGTTTGAAAGTTTTTCGAGGAATACTAGTGTTGTACACTACGCTGCTCGACAGCAAAAAGAAGACGATAGTTCAAACCCACGACCAACTCCGGTTGGTAAAAGGGCGAGACCAAAAAATATACTCCTTTGGTTAGGAGGCGTACACTAGCGTGACCAACTAAGGTTGGTAAGATAACTAGTGGACAGATAGTTCGAAAGAACCAAAAAATATACTCCTTTGGTTAGGAGGCGTACACTAGCGTGACCAACTAAGGTTGGTAAGATAACTAGTGGACAGATAGTTAGAAAGAACCAAAAAATATACTCCTTTGGTTAGGAGGCGTACACTCGCGTGACCAACTAAGGTTGGTAAGATAACTAGTGGACAAGATAGTTCGAAAGAACCTGATAGTTCAATAATCAACTACGGTTGAGGGAAGAACAATATCATTTAATTTGAAAATAGGCCAACAAGTTGGTCGGAAGGTAAAATCATTCCAGAAAATACAAAGAATTCCAAACTGAACCAAGTATAGTTGGTCGGTGATCAACTATACTTGGTCGACGAGGATAAATTATCGACCATGGTTGTTCGAACACATTTTATGAAAAAGTTTACAAAGCATGGTTGGTCGGGGATAAAAACCCATCAACTGTAGTTGGTCGACAAACACAATTTAACAACCTTGGTTGGTTGGAAACATTTTAAACATTTTATACTCATTACTTTATTATTAAGTGATTGAGCAACATTGATATTTGTAAGTTTGATTACTAAGTTGGTTGATGAACAGCACCATATTGTTATCTTTTTAACAGATACATATGCACAAATGTAAAAATGTTTGATAAACACAAGACAATCGCAATAAAAATTTGCAAACAGAAAATGAAATTCTTTCATTAAGGTCAAAATATATTACAAGCTACATATATGTGCTAATTATTACATTGAAAAACCTATTCTATTGGTTTCTTTCCTTTAGCTTTTGAAACAGGTTCCTCGCCGGCAGGAGGATCCTCCAGGCAAAGAGGAGAATTGATGAAATTAATATCTCTGAGCATTCTGACGTTCATCATAGAAGGTGTATCCAAGAGATGCTCGGGACGAGATAATTCAGTCTGAGAATGAAGACTATAGTCGCCAAGGTATTTTGAAATTAAACTCCGAGGAATGGAACGATCTGGGATCCATTCCATGTCCAATTTGAAAGGTGGCACAGGTAAGTCTAGTAACCCTGGAGCATGATAATCCCATAAAAAATGCCCTTGCTCCAATTTCAGTACACCCAGGGCGTTCAACCACCCCTGCTTATAACCTTCATTATTGGCATGTTCAATACGAGCATCTAAATGAACAAGGGCTTCATTGTATCCTGCCATCCAAAATTCCCTGGGCTGTTTATGGAATTGGAAGGTTAATCTATCCAATTGTTCGTGAAGTCTCCTGGCAAAAACATCTTTATCATTCAAAGCAGACTTTGTTGCAGTAAGTTGATCTTCCAAAGATAGATTTATTGGTAGTCCTGGTATGCTTGAGTTTCCAATGTTGACAGAGTACGAGATTCTTCAACATTACGGCTGAGAATTCTTGATCTACTCCGAGCAGGTGGAGAATTTTGCTCCTCGACAACATTTTCAACAGCTCTTCCTCGCCCACGAGATCCTCTTCCTCTTCCCCGAGCAGTAGTGGAAATACCAGATCTTCTCAGAACATCCAACTCTTGCATTAATTTGGCATTCTCAACTTCTAAGAACGAGAAACCTTCATCGGTAACTTGTATTAAAGCAGTGGAAGATGACGCTGCAGCTTCATACTGTGCCAATTTTTTCTGCAAATTATTGTTCTCTTGTTCCAGCAACTCAGCAATCTGCCTGCAGGCCTCAACTTCACCTTTTAGAGTTCTTTCCCTAACATCGTATCCAGCAAGGATCTTTTTATGGCCTGTTTCAGAAGAAAGCTGTTGATATCTATTTTCATATTCCTTGTGCAGCAAAGCAATTGATTCATTGTGCTGACCTTGGAGATCTTCTAAGGAATAATGAAGTTCCTCAATCAAGTCATAGTAGGCCACGTTGTTGGCCACAGCTCAGTCAAGTAAATCCTTCAAGTACCGATAAGCCTCAATTGCTTGCTCTGTAGCATCATGACCAAGGATGTCAGCTATTTATGATGTACTAAGGTATGTATGACCAACTTTATAATATTCGTGGCATTGCTGCATCAGCTTTGTATCATGTGCAGATATTAGTTCCATTCTAGCCACAAACTAAGGATGAGAAGAAGACAAAAATCAACAAAAACAAATCATCAACAACAGAGATGAACAAAGATGTATTTTATTAGATCACAAAAGGATTACATTGTTTGATTACAAATAATGAAAGATAAAAATGATACCGAACAACTTCACACCTTTTCCTTGTCTCCCAAGACTTTCTTGGGAGGCTGGGACGAGGAGCTTGGTTGCTCGGTGGTAACAGCAGCCTGATCAGCAGGAGTCAAAATTTTCTCAGGAGGAGGAGGCATGGAAGAAAAGTCCTCGTTGGCAGAAGGAAGAGAGGTAGGGACTTGATCACCTATGGCCATGGAAGATTCATCAGAGATAGGCTCATCTTCTTCTTCTTCCACAATTGGTGGGGGAGGACCAGGGAGGTGTAGCTGGAATAGCCCAGAATCTTCTTTGATCTTCAATTCCTACAGGGCAGCTACCCAGCCATCTCGGAAGTATTTCAACTTCCCGTATTGAACTTGGGATGTCATCGCAGCAATCCCCTTGTCCCATCCTTTATCCTAGCCAGCGCTGAAGGATTTTTTAACTGCGAGCTTTCTTTTCAGTTTCTTCGAGGAGAGCTTCACATCCAATTCTTCCTTCTGGCCCTTGATATCTTGCAGGTCGGACAACTCTTCCTCTTCCTTTTTCAGCTTATCTTCAAGCTCTCCAAAGTTCTTGAGCTTGTCGTCATATTTCTGATGCTCGACCTCTAAACTTTTCACCTTATCCTCCAAACTCTTGGAGGTCTCAGCCAACTTCACCTTCTCGGCCTCAACTATAGACAACTTTTTCTCCCATTCAGTTTTGTCCTCGTTATACTGCTGACGAGAATCCTTCAAAGATTGGGTTAAACCCAGCAAAGCATCCTCTACACCTGACGAGGAGCTGGAAGCTTTAATAGCTTCGTCTTTCTTCACAATGTTATTAAAACAATTCACCAGCTAAACAAAGGAAAAAAAATGATAGGTCAGTGCAAAAATACAAGTATTCAAAGACAGAAAGGAAATTCAGAATGTGATAAATTTACCGAAGCAAGGTGACGAGTAGCTAGGGATGTCAGCATATCCCTAGAAATATTTTCATCAATTCCTTGGACCTCGGGTATGATCCAAGTTTTTACCGAGCTCATTGTAGAGCTCGGAGGAATGATGGTTGGAACACCAACAACACCAGATGGTGGAGAAGAGACAGTTTCAGCCAAATTGACTGAGGATGATTTCCTCAATCTCCTCAAAGGGACTGCGACAGTTTCAACCAAGGAAGAGCTCTTGGTCAGAGAGATAGCAGTCATCTCGACAGGAGCAACCTTCTTGCTCGGAGCCACTGGGGGTTTCTCGGCAGCTTTGGAAGGTGCAACATCCACCTTCTTAGTCCCTTCTGGGACACCAACTTTGCTTTTCTTGGCTTCAGCAGCAGAAGTAGTGTCATCAAATAGAGCAGGGGGAGCTCTTTTCCTGCCCATTCTTTGACTTAAAGGGATGTGAGAATCTGAAGAAGAATCCTCTGGAGTTGAAGCTGGCTCAACAGGACGAGCAGTATAAGAAGTCGTATAGCTCCTATACTGCAGCAAATTTGATGCAGACCTGATGTGCTCGTCTGCAACGTTCTTATGCAAACCCCAGATAAGTTTCAGATGCTTAATATTAACCTCTGATTCTTTTGGAGTTTTTCTTTTGCTATCTACTACAAATAAATACATAATGAGATATCAGTCATACATTTTATCAAACATGATGAAAGCATAATTTCATAAGTAAAGGAAAATGAGAATAAACCTATCCCATTGCCATATGGGGGGCATTTGGGACCTTCATACACTCTGTCTCCGACTAAGGGAGCATGCTGCCAATTTTTGAAAACTAACCCATGTTCAAAATAATCTCTATTTTCATCAGGGAGGTTAACTACAAGAGCCCTATTTAAAAACCTAGTTTTTAAGTAGTAAACATTATCTAAAATAGCCCATCTATAGCAAAACATAATTTCAGGAATCCCTATACGAGTTCCATGAGTTAGATTTAATTTATACACCCCATTAATTATTCTCCATGAATTGGGGGCTATTTTTGCAGGAATAACGTCAAAGTATTGACAGAACTCTAAGCATAAGGGATTTGGCGGAAAAGAAAATCCACATTCAGCAATGAATAGACTGGGGAACCAATGTCTCTCAGCCAATCGAAAATAATCTAAAGGCTCAGAAAGAACCTCCAGAGTTACCCAGGAAGGAATGGAAAAATCAGAATGAAATTTCTCAACAGACTCCACAATATAAACCATACTGAATAAAAGAAATACAAAAGAAAGGAAGAAGATCTTACAGGAATAAAGGAGGTATGTTGACAACGAACGAAAATAAGGATGAACGCACAAGAGAAAGAAAGACTGTAGAATTCGAAAAACTTGAATGCAAAAAATTGGAAAAGGTAGACGACTGTATGGTTACCTAAGAAGTTTAAATACTTTACCTTGGGAAGCTGCGAAGGAAATGATTACAAAAAGAAACTGTCGAACTTCCGGCGGCTAAAAGGATAAAAAAGGGCACAAAGATCGAAGCGCTCGTAAAAGTTCGAAAAAAAGGCGGATTCTGTGAATTTGGAAATAAATTCAAATACGATGCTCCTAAAATCCAGGAAGGTCAATTAATATTGCCATATACCGAGAAAGAATGTTCCATACTCCTCAAAGTTCTAAATATGAAACATTGGGGGCTTCTGTTGATACCAAAATTAATATGTTGATGTGGGCGAATAATACGAAGACATTTGTCAAATCTACATGGCACAATAACAACGAGGAAGTTCATTTCCCCGACCAACTCATGTTCTCTCCGAGCAACGAGGATACACCGAGGAGCTTCAGCACTCCGAGGTACTCTAGCACTCCGAGGTACTCTAGCGCTCCGAGGAACTAAGGCGGTCCGAGCTGCATCTCGGCCGTAGCATAAACTGGCAGATAATCAACAGTTCAATTATTCATTGAATGTTTATCATCTTGACGCACACGCTGCATTAAATGTATTACCATTTCATATGTATATCATTTAATGTATCAACTTTTTCATATACAGCCTAAGGGCTATAAATACCTTGTATCACCCTCATTCAAGAGGACCGAAATTTCTTGAGAGAACTTGTAATCAAGAATTCCACAACACTCAGCAATAACATAACAGTGGACGTAGGCCATTCTTATAAGGCTGAACCACTTTAAAAATCTTTGTCTCATTTTATTTATCTATGATTAAATAATTAGAGCGATCTAGTTTTTTACATCAACATGTGGTGACCCATGATATACTTTAAAACAAAAGGAAAAAAATATCACGCCAGAAGCATGAGGAGTCAAACATCTGAGTCAGAAGGATGACAATGTTATGCTAGACATATGATATGTCAAAATTGAAATCATGGTAATGATATGATATAAACATGAGAGGGAGAGAGAGAGAGAGAGAGAGAGTATGTATGTGTTTATTTTTATAGAAAGAGTAAGTGGATTTATGATGGATATGGATAAAGGGTACAATTATCTAAACATGTGTATTCACTTGGTGCATTAAAGAGAACTCAATGAGATGATATGCATCTTTTACAAAGTAAATGATACTAATCAATAATTATTCCTAAAACTTCACACCATGGGTCAAATTACACATTCAAAACATATTGAAATGAACACATTGATACAGTATCTCTAATACTTAAAGAGAGACTAAAATTTTTGGTATTGTGATATGTCTAAATTACCCTCGTATATTTTGAAATTCGGTTTGTACCCTTTTTGTTTTCATTCCATCTCACTATCCCCCATCCATACGCGTCCTATCCCTCTGATGCATTAGCCGAAAAGTCTCTTCACCTTCTCTCTCTATGAACCCCTCATATGGAATATCAAAAACCATAAATACATTTAATTCCTATTATTTTTTACCCTCCACTATATCTCCCCTTTATACTTTCTCTCTATATATATCTCTGTGGTAATAGTGTTCAGTTCAAGCGTCTTATTTTTGTAAGAGCATCCACAATGGTGGAGCTAAAAGACATCAGAAAAGTTAGCTTTGCTAATCCAAAGGTCTGCAATGGTGGGTCGAAACCAACAAATTTTGTAAGAGAAAAGGTAGTTGTTCTCTAAATTTACTGAATGGATGTTGAATTTGAAAATGTTTCCTATGAACTTTAGAAGTTCCTTTTAACTCCTACAAACAAATGAAGTTCGTATCAAATATAACTAATTAATTTTTATTATATATTTGGATTCTTACGAACTTCATTTGTTTGTAACAATTCTTATGAACAAATGTTGTTCGTAAAGAAAAAAAAATATTTCCTATGAACAACATTAGTTCATAGGAACTCATTTAGAAATTTGATAGTTCCCCGCTATTGTGGACTTCAACCCTCGTGAAAGTTAAACTTATCATTTGCTTTTGTAACTTTGGCATTCGTGAGCATCCAACACCATGGATGCACTAAGGAAAAATCATATCATATGATAAAAGTATAAACAAAATTGGTAAATCTCATGAGATAAAGTGGCAGCGAACTCCAAAACAGGGTGATCCTTATGGAAGGATTCCCATTTAACTTTTCTCAGAATTTTGAGAATTTCCATCCAATGTCACAAACCCAACTTTAGGTAATATAATACCACTCATTTAATCTCTTTAGATCGATATAAAAAATTTTGGAGCCCGAACCCTTAATAGTTTTGCATGTTTCTTTTCCTGACCTCCACATCTCCTTTATCCATTTCTTACTTTTTTCTTCAATTTATTTTATTCTTCCCTATTCCTCTGGTTTCCACCATGTTAAATATAAATTAGCTTAATTTTCTTGTCAGTTATCTTCCCTCTTGTCCCCAAACTTATAAAGCCACTATTTATTATTTTCGGTTGATTTCTCAACATAATCAGACTACAAAGAGACAATCAACAAAGAAATAAAGATATGTATGTTTGTTTCCTCTCTAATATCGAGTTTCATTGAAGTTTTTGGGTATAATATACTATATATAGTATATAGTATATTATACCCAAAATATGTTGGAGCAAGTAGCCTAGTGTTAAGATTGTGGGTGGGTGTGCTTCAGGTTATGGGTTCAATCCCTAGGAAGCACACTAATTATTAAGGGTCAAATATTGGGCCTCGGGCTCTTTGGGATTTCTAATGTGCCTTAAACTTTTAATCTTTTCAAATTCATTTTAATTTTTAATTAACCCATTTTTGTACTTTGATTGTTTCTCTTTTTTCTTAGAATATAGTTGTTAGTGGAGAAGTTAGTGGGTTAGTTTCCTAAAATCACTACCCACGTTTTTTACCAATTTTTTGTATAAAACAAAGGCTACAGCTTCAAAAAAAACACAAAAAGAATTCAATCCCTCTCACTTTCTCTGCAAAAATTGTTTGCCAAATTTTCTGCATTAAATCTTATATTCGTTATTTATTTGGGAGTGTTGGAGTATCCTGAGAGTTTCAAGATTTAACATTCAGCTGGTGTTTAAATCTGATCGTTGAATCCTGGGAGGTATTTGTTCATGAGGCTGATAGCTACAAATATCAGGGACCAATTTCACCTTTAGGACTTTGTGTTCAACAGAAACATCAATCCATAAGTCCTTTTAATTTATCTATTCCAAATTCAGGGTTTTCCGTATATTCTTCAATTATTATTTCCAACCATCTAAAGGTGAAATTCTTATTGTTCTACAACATGCTATGGAAACTTCTAATGCAAAATAGTCTGAAAAAACAAAACCGTTTGATGCAAAGAATTTTAAGAGATGCCAAATGAAACTGCAATTTTACCTAGCAACTCTTAAGGTAGTTGACTGAATTGCATCTGATAGACCTTCTACACCTGAAGAATTAGTTATTTGGAAACAAACGGATTATATGTGTAGCAATTATATTATGAATTGTCTTTGCCTTGAATTATATGATGTTTATTGTTCATGTCCTACTGGTAAAGAATTATGGAACAGACTGGATAAAAAATATGCAAATGAAGATGTTGGGTATAAAACATTTGTGGTTAGAAAATTTTTGGATTTCAAAATGGAAGATAATAAATCTGTTGTGTCGCAACTTAAAGAACTAGAAATTATTATTCATGAAATTCTGATCGAGGGTTATAGCATATGTGAGGGGTTTCAAGTGTCTTCTATAATTAAAAAACTGCCACCTCTTGGAAAGATTACAAAAACGAGCTTAAACATAATAAAAAAGAGATGACACTAGAAGATTTGATAGTTCGTTTGAGAATTGAGGAAGACAATAGGAATGCAGAACTTAAGGAGAAAAATTCTTAATTCAGTTCTAAGGCTAATTTGCTCAGGGTAAATCAAATGGAAATAAAAAACAGAACCAGTTTAAGCCTAACCATTCAAACCAGAAACCTGGGCACCATAAACCAAACCAAAATTCGAGGTCCAACCATAAATTCAAACCTAATGATTAGAATAAAAATTCTAAACCTCAGTTTAAATCTAAACCTACAGGTGAATGCTTTGTGTGTGGAAAACCAGGTCATTATGCTAAAGATTCCAAGTTTAGGAAGAGTCGGAATGTGAAGCCTCAAGCAAATGTAATCGAGGAGGATAAATTTTCTACTGTGATGACCGAGGCAAATATTGTTAGTAACTTGATAGACAGGTCGCATGATTCTGGCACTACCAAATATATTTGCAGCACGAGAGGTGCCTTCACTACATTCACTGCTGTGGGTGAGGGTGAACGTCTGTACATGCGAAACTCCTCTTAGTCTAAGGTTGAGGGGAAGGGAATAGTAGTTTTAAAGTTCACTTCGGGAAATATTCTTACCTTGAAAGATGTTTTGTATGTCCCTGAGGTTAGAAAGAATAAGGTGTCCAGTTTTATCTTAGTTCTGAAGGGTTTTAAAATTGTTCTGTGATAAGGTAGTTGTGACTAAGGGAGGTGCTTCTATGGGTAAAGGTTATGTTCATGAGGGTCTTTTCAAACTAAATGTAACCGTGGCTGATAATAATAAAACATCTACTTCTTATTATTTGATTGACTCTTGTAATATGTGGAATTTTAGACTTGGTCATGTAAATAAGGCATCTATTAAAAAATTAATGTTTTGGGGAAACATACCAAAATCTGATATTTGTACTAAATCTAAATGTGAAATATGTGTTGAATCAAAATATGGTAAAAACCTTTTCTAAGTGTCGAAAGAAGTTCAAATGTTTTAAGTTTAATACATTCTGATCTTTGTGATTCAAAAGGTTATGTGACACGTGGTGAAAATAAATACTTTGTTACCTTTATTGATGATTACACTCGTTACTGTTATATTTATCTCCTTACGAGTAAAGATGAAAGTTTCTCAAAATTTATTTCTTATAAACTAGAAATTGAAAAACAATTGGAAAAATCCATTACAACATTAATATCTGATAGGGGAGGAGAATACACCGGTGAACTTGATAAATATTCTAAAGAAAATGGAATAATTCATCAAGTTACTCCTCCTTACTCACCCCAATATAATGGTGTGGCTGAAAGAAAAAATAGAATTCTTAAGGATTTGGTAAATTCTCTATTAAGCACTTCGAGATTACCTTATAATATGTGGGGTGAGGCACTTCTTATTGCTTGTTATATTCTTAATACAATACCTTTTAAGAAAAATGATAAAACTCCCTATGAAATGTGAAAAAATAGAAAACCTTCCTATAAACACCTTATAGTGTAGGGGTGTCTTGCTAAGGTTTAAATACTAGTACCTAAAAGAACTAAACTTGGCCAAAAGACTGTTGATTCTATTTTTATAGGTTATGCTAAAAACAGTAATCCGTATATGTTTCTTTTAATTGATTTTAAAAATCAATATATAGATAAAAACAATGTTTCTGAGATAACAGATGCTGAATTTTATGAGGAAAAATTTCCTTTTAAAGTGAGAAGTTAGGGAACTAGTAGTTATGTCATAGTGGGTCCTAGTGTTAGAAATAATTCTTCAGGTTCAGAAGAAATTGAAATTAGAAAGAGTGAAAGACCTAGGATAGCTACTTCTTTTAGTCCTTAATTTTTAACATACTTAATGGAAAATGACCCTGTTACTTTTAGTGAGGCAATGTCCTCAATCGATTCTATATTTTGGAAAGAAGCTATAAATAGTGAATATGATTCTATTATTTCTAACAACACATGGGAGTTAGTTGACTTGAATAAAGTATATAAAACTATTGGATGCAAATGGATATTTAAAAAGAAATTAAAAGCTGATGGTTCTACTAATAAATTTAAGGCAAGATTGGTAGCTAAAGGCTATAAGAAAAAGAAAGGAATTGATTTCTTTGAGATTTACTCTCTTATTACTATAATTACATATATTAGGCTATTAATTGCTATTGCTTCATTACATAATCTGATAATTCATCAAATGGATGTTAAAACAGCTTTTTTTAATGGAGATCTTGAAGAAGAAATTTATATGGATCAACTCGAGGGGTTGTAGGCCAAGGCCTGAATAAAAAGTGTGTAGACTTAAAAAAATCTTTATATGACTAAAACAAGCTCCTAAACAATCGCAAGAAAAATTTGATCAAGTAATGATCTCTAATGGTTTTAACATTAATGAAGCAGATAAATGTATTTATAGCAAATTCAAAGATAATTCTGGTGTGGTTATTTTCTTATATGTTGATGATATGCTTTTTTTTGGAACTGATATGGATATAGTTAATAAAACTAAAAGTTTCCTTAATAAGCAATTTGATATGAAAGATTTGGGTGTAGCTGATGTTATACTTGAAATTAAAATCGTTAAAAATTCTGAAGGAATTGTTTTAACCCAATCTCATTATGTAGAGAAATGTCTTAGAAAATTTGAACAATTTAATTGTATTCCTGCTAAACACCTTATGACCCTAGTCGTCACTTAAGAAAACATTCAAGTCCTGGTGTATCATCCTTAGAATATTCTAAAATTATTGGTAGTTTAATGTATCTTATGAACTGCACTAGACCTGATATTGCATATGTTGTGGGTAGACTTAGCAGATATACATGTAATCCTAATAATGAATTATGGTATTCATTGTGTTAGATATCCTGTTGTAATTGAAGGCTTTTATGATGCTAATTGGATTTCTGATAATGATGAATGTAAGTCTACGAGTGTCTATGTTTTTTCCTTGGTAGGAGGCACTATATCTTGAAAATATACAAAGTAAATTTGCATAGCTAGATCCACCATGGAGTCTGAGTTCATAGCGTTCGATAAAGAAAGCGAAGATGCTGAATGGTTAAAGAATTTCATATTATACATTCATTTGTGGCCAAAACCAATTCCAACTCTGTCCATTCACTGTGATATTCAAGCATTGATCGCAAGAGCACATAATAACTCCTACAATGAAAAAGTATAGACATATCAGGAGAAGACACAACACAGTGAGATAGATATTGCAAGATAGAGCTATAGCAATCAACTATGTCAAGTCAAAGGAAAAGCAGACCGATCCATTGACTAAAGGACTAGATAGAGAGCTAGCTTATCAAACATCGAGGGGAATGGGCCTAAAGCCTATTAATATTTAAATCACCTATAATTGAAACCCAACCCATATGATTAGAGATCCTAAGATCTGGGTTCAATGGGATAACAGAGTTATACGAGTGATTTGTGGGGGTACTAACTTAAGTTTTACTTAAAACCCATTCATATGATGTAGTATCACTGTATCGATGGAGGATGAGATTTAATCTCTTAATGCATTCTATAGTTGTTATTCAGTGGGGTGTGAGATACAATACACTCTTTATAGAAGCACCTATATGAGTGTGGTAGTGGGGCCACTTCCTATGAGAATTAAGACTGATTCTCTAGAGCACTCAAGAAATCTAGTCATGCTCAAGGCCAAAATGAGCACAACCGTGGGAACTCGATGATGACTTTGGGGAGTCATGTGTGTGTTCTATTGACCTAATTTTACAACAACGGTGAAATAGTTCAAGACATTTTTCACTATCAACCGATAAACTCAATAGATCAACACAAAGCAAAGGATCAAGTCGAATGACACCTTCGCCTTTTACGCCACTCCTTATGATACTCCAGAGCGTCTTTTTATTTTTATTTATTTATTTCTTTCATTCATGTGGGGGATTGTTGGGTATAATATACGATATATATTATTTTTGAATGAACCAAATAAGTTGGAGCAAGTAGCCTAGTGGCAAGATTATGGATGTGTGTTCTTGAGGTCATGGGTTCAATCCCTAGGAGGCACACTAATTATTAAGGGTCAAAGATTGAGACTTGGGCCTTGGGGCCTCGGATTCTTGGGGATTTCTAATGTGCCTTAAACTTTTAATCTTTTCAAATTCGTTTTAATTTTTAATTAACCCATTTTTGTACTTTAGATGTTAGTGGAGAAGTTGGTGGGTTAGTTGCCAAAAACCACTAGCCATGTTTTTGACCAATTTTTTGTATAAAAAAAGGCTACAGCTTTGGAAAAAACACAAAAAAAATTCAATCTCTCTCACTTTCTCTGCAAAAATTATTTGCCTATTTTTCTGCAATAAATCTTATATTCGTTATTTATTTGGGAGTGTTGGGGTATTCTGAGAGTTTCAAGATTTAACATTAAGCTGGTGTTTAAATTTGATCGTTGAATCATGGGAGGTATTTATTCCCGAGGCTGGTAGCTACAAATATCAGCGACCAAACCTTTAGGACATTGTGTCTAACACAAACCTCGGTCGATAGGTCCTTCTAATTTTATCTATTTCGAATTTTGGTTTTTTCGTATATTCTGCAATTATTATTTCCAATAGTTGTAACCAGAAACCTAAAACCAACAATCACATGATGGCTGTAAGAATAAAGAAATCTTGAAATCTTGAACAAAGAGTATTTTTTGGATCCTTCTAATATATTTAATTGAATTGACAATGAGATGTAGCCGTTGTTAAATAAATTTTCGCTACTTACAATCTTCTCTCAAAGTCAAATCCATATTTGTATGCAACCTAAGTTTTATTTTTTTGTATAATTCATTTATATTCTTATCGTGTTTTTCGCCAAAAAACTTTAGTTACATTTGACTTGAACTCAATTTTTTTTTCTCAGGATCCTATAATTCTGTTTCTATTTCTGTTATATTTATGTATGTGGGGAAGTATATTTATATTTTACAATGAACAAAAATTTATATTCGTGAAAAATATATCCATGAAACCAAAACCACAAAAGGTTGTCCCCTTGTGTTTCATTAAATATATGGCATGTGTTTATGAAACCTTCACTTACTCATATTTTAGAATAACCATTAATCTTATTAGTTGATTTTGTCTTTTCCTTTTTCACATTTTATTTCTTATGCATGTGCATTAATTGCATATAATTTATTTCATATTTAGCATTTTGGATTTTTATAATATCCAGTTTTAAAATTTTATTCATTTTTTATAATCTAAACTCTAACATGTGATTATACGTGTAAGGCATGTGTGCACCAAGTAATCTTTATCTATAAAATTCTACAAAACGGACTCCACAACATTATTATTATACCACGTGTAAAATTTTAAAAATATCAACATTAATTATTTTACTTTTGTCCTTGTTGAACTTTTGAGAAATGTACTGCCTCAACTATTTACTCTCCATCTCCTCTATTCTCTCTAATACCCAAAACAAATTTTGTCTGCCCAAAATACGAAAAAAGTTTGATGCCTCTGAGACATAAAAAGTTTGATGTCTTGGAGATGTGATTGGTCAATGCCGCTGGCGCGAACCCATTTTCATAATTAATGTGGTCTGCGCCAGTGGCATTAACTAATTACATCTCCAAGACATCAAACTTTTAATGTCTAGACAACAAACTTTTCCCCTCAAAATAATTGCACAATCACTTCATATTCTCATGGAAACCAACTAATTTGATGATGAACATCTATATAATAATTGTGTCCTTTTGATTTTTATGTGGTCTATTTGTATTTATTTCAATCTGTCTCTCTTCCATATCTTTAGTTTCTATGATAACCCTTTATCTTTTCCTTCTTAATTTCTTTCTTGTTTTTTTTTTCATTTTTCAAAGTATTTTAGAATATTTCCCATTTTATATATTTTTTTGGTTTTTTATTCATAGAGGATCACATGGTTCGATCTTTTTATACTTTAAAATCCTAACTATTTTATTTTTCTGTTTGTTTTTCTTTTTATATTTACTTTTGGTAGGGAACAAAGTTTATATTGAAGATGAGATAATAATGATTATGAAAAAAATTTAAGATGGGCTAATATTTAAGATGAGCTAATAATGATTATGAGCTAATAATGAACAAAGTTTAAAATCCTAACTAATAATGATTATGAGAAAATTTATATATATTGATGATTTTAGCTTTTTGTTGTTCATGGATTTATTAAAATCGAAGAAGTGCTATGCTTTGAAATTTAGCCTGAGGTACCAAATTGATCATATGTATTCAAATCGTAATTATCCTTTTTTTCATCATTGTATCATGCTCGAACATGTATAAGGCCCAAGAAATCGAGAACCTTTAAAAGAGTTTAACGTTGATTATTATGCATATAATTAATTTTTCTATTTTTCGTAGAAATTTTATTTTTATTTTTTTAGTCTTTTATATCTAAAACTGTTTCCTCAATTAGTTTCTTCACCTTCCAATTTTTAATTATATATCTACGTGCTAATAATTGAGCATGATTTATTATATTTTTTAGGTTTATACTTATTTATGCACAGTTGTCAACATGACATTTTAATTTCGTCTATCTAAATTTTGATATTCAATGAATATTGAATTAATATATGTGGGTACCCTAAATTTAGCATTATAGGCCTGGACGAGTAGCCTCGCCTTAGGGGCCCAAAGCCCAGGCCCATCACCTTTTGTATTGATCCGATTACTCCACGATCGCATGAAGAGAAGTTGTGGGGAAGCGCGATCCAATGTAAGAAAGTTACAGGGGATATGGCTAATAAGGGGGAACCCATCACCCCCACTAACCAACATATACATGTATAAATTAAACCCTAAGTCCGGGGTAAAGGAAAAGTTGTATTCTCTGTACTTATTCTTCAGAACATAGAGAAATAACACTGATTGAACCACCGTGGACGTAGGCACATCTTTGCTGAACCACGTATATCCGGTGTTGTGCGATTGGCATTTTATTTATCTTTTCTTGGTTGTTACCTCTTTCATATTTATTTGTGTTGCATAATAATTGTCACCACAATTGGCGCCGTCTGTGGGAAACGTTCATCTTTCCCTGAGAAGAGCCCACGCCAGGAAAAAATCTAAGATGTCTGGTCACAGTAGCAACGCTTCTCAAGCAGGAGATATTAAGGAGCCACCCGCTCCTCGCAAGATTAGGTCTGAAGTCCGACGTTCAGATCAAGGGGCTCGCTTAGAAAGGCCAACCTCAGAAGAAAGTCAAGGACCAGCAAGGTCCACACAGATATCCAGATTGATCGACGCATATGAGGCAAGGCTCCACGAGCAGAGGGAGTCTTCTCGCAGATATGAGGCTGAGAATGCTCGCTTGAAAAGAAGACTGGAAAAACTGGAGAAGGAACTACGTCCTGATACCAGGAGACGCCCCTATCGCACTCCTAGCCCTCAGGCGAGCAAATCTCGCAGTCGAGGAAGGAGCCCTAGGCGGCAATATCAAGGGTACGAAGGTGGCGACTCAGACAACGACCTCCGTGAACAACTGAGAAAAGCTCGCCGCTACCAGATCCCTGCTCGCAGCGACGACAACATACGGAACCTAGTCCGCAGAGAAATGGACCAACATCTAGCTCACCGCGGCACTAGGTCGACTAGAGAACTCACCAGGAGAGCCCTCAAGACCCAGATGAAATCGCCCTTCACGAGGGAAATTGAAGAAGAAGAGGCTCCCAAAAAGTTTTCCATTCCAAGGTTCAAGATTTACGACGGGAAGACTGATCCCATTCATCATGTCAGGCAGTACCGGCAGGCTATGACCCTCTGGAATCACCGAGATGCACTGATGTGCCATATTTTTCCCTCAAGCCTTCATGACGTGGCCTAAAAATGGTTCGAGAAACTCCCTCACCGATCCATCAGAAATTTCAAATCCCTGGCCGAGCTCTTTACGGCCCGATTCATCACTAGCAGCTCCCATCCCAAAAAGATGGATGCTCTATTAACAATGAAGAAAACGCCTCAGGAGACACTCCGAGACTATGCGAAGAGGTACTGGGAGTTATTCAACGAAGTCGAGGACTGCGCGAAAGAAGTGGCAGTGGCTTCATTCAAAATTGGGCTACCTAGCTCTTCCCGCCTTTACCAGTCCTTGACAAAGAAGGAAGCTACGACCATTGATGACCTGATGGCCCGGATTGATAAATACGCAAAAGTGGAAGATGTCACCCGCCTTAACGTAGGAGAAAATGGTCGAGCTAAGCTCGCTACCAAGGGAAGTGAGAAAGTTGATAACCAGAAAAAAGGAGGAAAGAGTGGGGGCAAGAATGGCTCCAAAAACGGAGGGAACCCTGACGTTACAAAATCGTTCCAGGCGGTCAACACCGTCTTCAAAGAACCAATTTACAAAATTCTCGCGAAGATCAAGGATGAGCCGTTCATCAAATGGCCCCGAAAAATGGGAGGAGACCCCTCGAAAAGAAACAATGCACTGAGATGCACTTTCCATAAAGAGGGAGGGCATAAGACCGAGCACTGCAAGGCTCTTAAGTCCCACCTCGAGGAGTTGGCCCAATCCGGACATTTGAATGACTTTGTGGAAAAGAAGGTAGAAATAGTGACTGTCCACAAGGAGGCAAAACCCGACAACGTATTGGAAGACGACGCCGGACACGAATTTGCAGTAATCCACGGAGTATCCGATGTTAACCAAATCCAGGGTAACTCAGCTCGAATGGAGGTAAAGAAGCTGACAGTGGTGATGCAAGCTTTTCAGATTGATCCAGCAAAATCACAGGCAGGAAAACATCGGCGAGCAGAGGACATCAACTACAATAAGCCTATTGTTTTCACGGATGAAGATCTTGTGGGAGTAAGGACCCCACATCACGATGCCTTAGTCATTACACTCAGGATAGCCAACTTTGATATCGACAGGCTGCTCGTCGATCAAGGGAGCTCATCCGAAGTAATGTACATCGACCTGTTCAGGAAATTGAAGTTGAACATCGCCGACCTAAAGGGAACCACTGTCCCTCTAGTCGACTTCGCTGGGAAGATGACCATGCCTCTGGGCATGATAGTACTGCCAGTGCTCGCTGGAAATGTTTCCAAAATGATCGAATTCTTGGTGGTCGACATCGATTCACCGTATCAAGCCATCCTCGGCAGGGGATGGCTTCATGCAATGAAGGCAGTCTCCTCGACCTACCACCAGAAACTCAAATATGTCACCGAGCGGGGAGTGATGGAGATACATGGCGACCAGGCGATGGCGAGAAAGTGCTTCATAGCGGCCATCCGACCAAAGCCAGAGAAAAGAGCCGTTCAAACCAGCGAGAAAGTGGAGGAAGGTGCAATCCCTTCCAAATAGCAATTAAAATATGGAAGGCCCGGAGTGGAAGAGACCAGGCTCCTCCCCTCCGAGCATGTTGTAGAGGACCTGGTAGAAGTGATTACTAAAGAAGGCGACAACAGCAGAGTCTTCCTGATCGGGACCTCACTCACTGACCAAGAGCAAAAGGATTTGTTAACCTTACTCAGAAGCAACATAGATGTTTTCGCTTGGGAACCCTATGAGATGCCAGGAATCGATCCCAGTATGGTCTGCCATCGGTTGCACGTCAATCCCACATTCAAGCCGATAACGCATAAGGCACGACGAACTTCTCCCGAGAAGGCCAGAGCAATAGAAAAAGAAGTCGAAAAACTGCTGGATGCAGGGTCCATACGGGAAGTGCAATTCCCCAAATGGTTATCCAACCCAGTGGTAGTTCCAAAAAGCAACGGGAAGTGGATAGTTTGCATAGACTTCACTGACCTCAACAAAGCCTGCCCCAAGGATAGCTTCCCTCTTTCGAAAATAGACCAACTAGTAGACGCCACCGCAGCTCACGAACGGATGAGTTTCCTGGACGCATACTCGGGATATCACCAGATTCCCCTGTATTCCCCAGATCAGGACAAAATGGCGTTTATCACGACGGTTGGTTTATACTGTTACAAGGTCATGCCTTTTTGGCTAAAAAATGCAGGGGCAACCTATCAGCGACTAGTTACCAAAATGTTCAGAAATCAAATGGGAAACACAATGGAGGTCTACATCGACGACATGCTCGTCAAGAGCAAGGAGAAGGAAAATCACCTCTCGGACCTATCAAGTACCTTCGAAATCCTCAGGAAGTACCGAATGAAACCTAACGCGAGCAAGTGTTCCTTCGGTGTCCAGTCAGGAAAGTTTCTTGGGTATTTGGTCAGCAAGCGAGGCATAGAGGCTAATCCGGACCAGATTGAGGCAATCAAAAGAGTGCAACCTCCTCGCACAATCCGAGATGTACAGAAACTCACTGGAATGCCCGCTGCTCTAAATCGTTTCATCTCTAAATCCTCCGAGAGATGCAAGACCTTCTTCCAACTCTTAAAAGGCAGCAAAACAGTAGAGTGGACCCCAGGTTGCACACGAGCGTTAGACGAGCTCAAGTCCTACCTAAGCTCCCCACCGCTGCTTGTCATACCACAGCAAATGGACTCTTTGTACCTCTACCTCTCTGTGTCCATCCATACTGTCAGCTCAGCGCTAATGTGTGAAGTTACCGGGATCCAACATCCAGTCTATTACGCGAGCAAAACCTTACTAGACGCCGAGCAGTGCTACCTACCATTGGAAAAGCTCGCATTATCCCTAGTAATGTCCTCGAGGAAATTGAAGAACTACTTCGAAGCTCATACGATCATTGTCCTTACATCACACCCCCTCAAGGTTGTCCTAAGGAAGGCGGATTTATCGGGCAGACTGTTTAAATGGTCTGTTGAGCTCGGCCGATTTGACATCCAATTTCAACTAAGGATAGCTATCAAGGGTCAAATCCTTGCTGATTTCATAGCTGAATTCACAGGCGAAGAACGCATCGACCAGCCTAAGCCAACAGAACAAAACGACCAGGCTACAGGGGGAAGCTGGAAACTATTCGTTGATGGAGCCTCCAACTCAAAGGGGGCAGGAGTAGGAATTGTTCTCATCACTCCAGAGAATACAGTCCTCGAGCAAGGAATCAGGCTGGGATTTGCAGCCTCCAACAACGAAGAAGAATACGAAGCCTTAATAGCAGGACTCCAAAGGGCGCAAACTCTGGGAGCAAAGTATTTACAGGTATTCGGAGATTCGCAACTAGTTTCCAATCAGATAAGTGGAGACTATAACGCAAAGGATGAGAGGATGGCAGCCTACCTCTCCTTTGTAAAAAACTTAATGACGAACTTTGAAGAAATCAACATCCAACAGTTTCCTGGGGGCAAAATAGCCACGCTGACGCCTTAATAGCCCTGAGCTCGGCAGTTGATTCCAGCCTTAAAAGGATCATCCCAATCGATTTCCTCAGCTGCCCAAGCATTTACCCCAACTGCGAGCTGACCAAAGCGAAACCAATACTCCAATTGGAATCATCCCCCAGTTGGATGGATCCCTTGAGAGACTATTTGAAGAACGGAACGCTCCCAGAGGATAAAAGAACTGCTCACCAGATAAGAGTCAAAGCTGCTCGCTTTCACTTATCCACAGGAGGCGACTTGTATAAAAGATCTTTCTCCGGCCCCTACCTTAGATGCGTCCACCCAGGCGATGTCAAGGCAGTGCTTCACGAGCTTCACGAAGGAATCTGTGGAAGTCACGTCGGAGGAAGGTCTCTAGCCTTCCGAGCAATGAAGGAAGATTACTGGTGGCCATACATGCAAAAGGACTCCTCAGTATATGTCCGCAAATGCCTAAAATGCCAACTTCACGCTCCCATGGTCCACCAGCCCGCCAACGAATTAAAATCCCTAACCAGTCCCTGGCCCTTCGCCCAGTGGGGAATGGACATCGTGGGACCACTGCCCACCGTTTCCGGCAATCGCAAATACCTGTTGGTGGCAACTAATTACTTTACCAAGTGGATCGAGGCAGAACCACTGGCGAACATCCGAGATGCTGACATGATGAGGTTCATATGGAGAAATATAATCACCCGATTCGGGATCCCCAGAATCATCATCACTGACAATGGAACACAGTTCGAGCGTGGCCCTTTTCAGGACTTCTGCGACAAACACGGGATCAAGCACCACTTCAGCTCGGTGGCTTACCCTCAAAGCAACGGACAAGCTGAGGCTTCCAACAAGACAGTAATCACTGGATTGAAGAAGCGGTTAGAGCGAGCAAAAGGCGCGTGGACAACCGAGCTACCGCATATCCTATGGGCGTACAGAACGACTCCTAGGCGAGCCACAGGGGAAACTCCATTCTCACTAGCATATGGTATGGAAGCGGTCATCCCACTAGAAGCAGGATTTCCTACAATGAGATCCGACCTTGTCGAGCAGGGTCAGAACAATCAGGCTTTGCTCGCTGAACTCGACTTGGCCGACGAGCGCAGGGAACTTGCCCTAGTAAAACTAGCGAGCTATCAGCAACAGCTCGAGAAGCACTATAGCAAAAGGGTCAATCTTAGGAAATTCGAAGTTGGAGACTATGTTCTAAGAAAGGTCCTGGGCAACACAGTGAAGCCATCAGATGGTAAACTGGGCCCGAACTGGGAAGGACCTTATAAGATAATTAGAGACGACCTGCAAGGTGCCTATCATTTGAAAACGACGGAGGGCAGAGAGATACCACGAGCATGGAACGCAGATAATCTCAAGAAATTCTATTTTTAGGAGTTCTATTGTTAGATGTTTTATTGTATTCATTATGTGAAAGGACAGTTCATTTCTCAATTCACCAATGAAAATCTCTCAGTTGATCACTCTCTAATTAGTAACAGTTATATCTTATTACACATCCCTTCCAAATTACAGGCATAATGGTCGACATAGCAGGGGAACACCCCTCCTCAGGTCATCGTCATGAAGCACGACAGACCTCTTAGCATTGCCCATGGAAATATATGAAGCCCTACAGAGTATTCTTAGGCATCAAACATACTTTGGTTAAACAAAATCCTAACCGGATGAAGGCATCCAATACCAGGTGTGTCCTCGCCAATTGCCCTACTTAGGCCTAAGGGAGTGTGACGACATGACCTAAAAGGTAAAGGGAGGGCACAATGGTATTCTTATACTGGACTGGGCAGACACTCACATGACAAAATAAAAAGGATTGTGAAGCTGCAAAAATATAAAAGGATTGGATGAACACGTTTAGTCGGCAAAATAGCCCAAAACTCGAACTTCTCATTAATCTTTTATATTTACAAACAATGATAATACATGTTTGGTCGGCAAAGCTCGCCCAAAGCATTTATAATAAATAAAAACAAAAATTCAAGAGGGTGGAAGCCTCCGAGCAAGATAATCAGCAACTTTAGCTCTCCTTCCATCATCAGGAGCCGGGACGAGCTCCTCCACAACCTCATTTGCGTCCAATTCCAATAATCGCCGGGGAATAGCATCAATGGGTATCCATCGATCATCCCTCCTAAATGGGTTGGGCATCAGAGTAGAGGAGGACATCTCGTGTCGATACCACAGCGTCGAGTTCCTCGGGACCTGCAGCTCTTTGAGGGCACTCAACCACCCCCTGATGAAGGATAACTCTTCAAACTCTGATAGTCTCGTCGGAGCTTCCAGCCAGCCTTGATCATATCCATCAGACCACACTTGTCGAGGGCCGTTCTTGAACAAATGCCGGAGACGGGTGACGTCCCTATGGAGCCCAGCAGCAGTCACATAAGCTCGCCGAACATCGCCGCGCAGCTCCTCCATTTCCCTCTCACGCTGTTCCTCGACTTCCCTATTCCTAACCCTGGCACTCCTACCAGCATGCGGGAGGGGAGGCCGAGTAGCTCGCGACGAACAAGAGCCTTGTAGGACTGCCGAAACGGTGCTCGGCAAATGCTCCTTAAGCTTCGAGACCTCCCGCCTCAGGTCTTCATTCTCCCGCTGCACAAACTCCCCAACTTGGTTGATCTCGGTGGCCTCCAGTAACTTCGATCTCGGCTCGCTAACTTCTTCTTGCACTGAAGCACCGATCTCTTCCATTTCCTGGAGCCTGTCCTTCAACTTGGCCACTAGCTCGGACTGATCCTTATATTTCTAGTTCCTTGACTTAGCAAACCTGCAAAGCCTAGCAAAGGTCTGGCGAACTGCAGGGCTTGCATTAGGACCAAGAGTCCTACCTAGTTGGGAGGTAACAGGAATATAGTCATCCACATCAACCAACTACAAGTATAAGAAAGAGAAAAGAAAGAGATCAGCATAAAAACAACAATGAAGTCTTTTCATTAATAATGAGCGAGGTTACATCAGATCAAAAAAGAAAAAATTACAAAGAAGCTCTATCAACTAGCAACCTCGGATGGCCCAGAGGTGGATGGACCCTTGTCCTTATTAGCATCAGCAGGGGCATTACCCTCTGCAGGGGTGTCCACTGCCCTCTCGACCAAAGGAGCATCAGTAGAAGTCGCCTGAGAGACAGGATTGGCGCCTTCAGCTGTTGGGGCTGGGTCCTCATCCACGACTGGCTTTGGCCCTGGATCATGCTCGTCAAAGAGTGGGGATGCAACGTCCACCCCAGCAGCCACGAGAGCCTTATTCCACCCTTTCTTGAAATTCAGACGGCTGATATAGCCTATCTGAACCTCAGCGTCCTCATACGGAGCAGCCCAGCCAGAGTTGTACGAGTCTTACTTAAGAGTGGCTGCCCAGGCTTTCTCCACCTCCAGTTGCTCGGCCAGAACCCTGTTCTTCTCTGAAAGGTCTAGCTTGCTCGAGCACACCAGGTCATATGCCTTCCTCATCTCCCCAAGCTCCCTGACCGCATCATCTCTCTCGCGAGCATAATTAGCAAGAGCCAAGTCAGATGAAGCTCGAGCTGCATCAGCAGCCTTCAGATCGGCCTCCAGCTGAGACCCCCTGGCTACCAGGACAGATTTTTGCTGCTCCAGCTCGCCATTCCTTCTAATCAGCTCATCGCGAGAGCGATAAAGCACAGCGAAGTCGGTCACAAACTGCAAAGAACAAGGAAGGGATCAAGAAGAAGAAACCCTCAAAATTTGTTAAGACAAATTTAGAATTAGAAGGGAACCTTACCAAGGCAAGCCTCTGGCTAGCTTGCAAAGCCAGTTGATCGGACCCCAATGCCCTCTCACGATCTGCAGGGAGGACTGCTCTCTCGAGCAGCGCAGGGGCAAGCTGAGGAGAGGTGGCCACCGAAGCCCCCTCAGGCAAGGCAGACACTGGGACCAGGGCTTGACCAGTTTTGGTCCTCAATTCCATCTTCCTCCTCTCCTCCTCTTTTTCCCTCTCCCTTCTCTTTCTCTCCTCCACCTTCTTCTTCTCTTCCACCTTCTTCCTCTCCTCCTCCTTTTTCTTCTCTCTCTCTCTCGCCTGCTCCTCCTCTCTCTTCTTCTTCTCTTGCTCTTGAGAAGAAGGCCGAGAACCAGTAGCTATGGCCCCGGAGGCAGTCTTTGATTTCTTGGACCTCTGTGCAAGAAGCACATCATCATCATCATCATCATCATCATCTCTAATCAAATTCTTCCTGGGATGCATCTCTTCACCAGAACTGATGGTAGTGCTCGACGAGTCTCGAGCCTCGGAATCCCCTTCAGAAGAACTGCTACTGTCAGCACTTCCTGCACCCAAATTACTCACAACACCTACAGTCTCACTCTCCGAGCTGCTCTCTTCTTCATCCAAATGGATGGGCTCAGCCGAAATCTCTTCGAAAGAGTCAAAGTATGGAACACTATCCATAGGTCGGGCTATGAAGCTGGAGCTTGTGTTCTTGTATTCAAGCAGAAAAGCAGCAGACCTAGGATGCTCGCCGTCACCCAAAGGTTCCCTGATGTTCCAAGCTTTCACCAGTTCCGAGATACGAACCTCGTTGAGAGCAGGCTCCAAGTTCTTTGTCCTCGCTGTGAAAGAAAAAGCAAGGAGAGGTTAGAAAAATTACAAGTCAGCAAAGGTTGAAACAATAATCTGACATCTACCTATATATTCTTCCCCATAAAAGGGAACAGTGAACCTCTCAGACCTTGACCCTTCAAATTGGGGGGTAAATTGCCAATTCCTAACAAGAAAACCTTCTTGCCAGTAGTCCTTATGGGAATCAGGTAAATTTACTACCAATACCCTATCAGGGCTCCTAGCCTTAAGGTACAGGACACCTGAACTCGTTCGAGAAAAGGAGTAACAAAAGCAGACCTCGGCAAGCCCTAACCTTGTGCCATACAATTGATTTATCCTATGCACGCCGTTCACTATTTTCCATACGTTGGGCGAACATTGTGCAGGCACAATACTAAAATAGCTAAAGAAGTGCAGAAACATATCATTAGGGGGAAAGGTAAGTCCCCCCTGGGAGAGCAACAGGACGTGAATCCAATGTGCATCCTCTATATCCCTAACGTTCCTAGGAGGCGAGGCACAACACTCAATCTCTACCCACTCAGGAATACTGTAGAATTTTCTAAACTCAGTTACTCACCTTTTTCCAATCTTCGCCATTGGAAAAATATAAGAAAAACTATAAACCAAAGAGAAAATGCAAAGAGCATGAGAGACTTACAAGATAGAAGATGAGGTCAAATGGCGAAGAAGAAACGAAAGTAGAGATCGAAAACAGAAGGTACAAAGCGTAAGAGTTCTCAGAAGATAGAAGATTGCTAGAAAAGCTGAAGCAACGAAAAGAAATGTGCCTTATTCCAACAAGCCTTCAACTCTAATCATAGCGCACGGATAGCGAAGCGGGTGCCGCCAAAGCAACGTCACAGTTTTCGAAGAAATCAACCATAATAACTGATCATTTAAATTCATTGGACCCATAGAAATGGCCCAACAAATTTAGGGGAAATTGTGGGTACCCTGAATTTAGCATTATAGGCCTGGACGAGTAGCCTCGCCTTAGGGGCCCAAAGCCCAGGCCCATCACCTTTTGTATTGATCCGATTACTCCACGATCCCATGAAGAGAAGTTGTGGGGAAGCACGATCCCATGTAATAAAGTTACAGGGGAGATGGCTAATAAGGGGGAACCCATCACCCCCACTAACCAACATATACATGTATAAATTAAACCCTAAGTCCGGGGCAAAGGACAAGTTGTATTCTCTGTACTTATTCTTCAGAACATAGAGAAATAACACTGACTGAACCACCATGGACGTAGGCACATCTTTGCTGAACCACGTATACCCGGTGTTGTGCGATTGGCATTTTATTTATCTTTTCTTGGTTGTTACCTCTTTCATATTTATTTGTGTTGCATAATAATTGTCACCACAATATCATTCATCTATTTTAATATTTTTAAGTAAAATTATAAAATATATTTTACATAAAAATTGAACACCGCTAGTTATATTGCCTTTATCAATTAATTTTTTCGCAATAGCTATTTTTTTCATATTGACTTTATGATTGCAGAATATTGGAGTTTTTTCAAAGTTTGGTTTATAATAAGTATTCATAGAGATTCCAACGTAGGGGTGAGAAAGTATGATCTTCCAAACCACGTGTTTGCCTGAAAACAATAAGACTTTCATAACAGAGGTTCATTGTAACTTTTGGGGATGATCTGCTCAAGTTATTTTAGGTTGTCTCTCTCATAATTGTTTTTTTTCTATTGATAACATGGCATGGAGATAAAACGATCGTGAAAAACTTCAAGGCATTTGCTTGATTTTTTAGTTTTCTTTTATTTTTTATATTTCAAGTTTCTTTTTTATTTTTCCATATAAATCAAGTGTTTGTCAAATGGTCAATGGACATTTTAATATTAGTTATTTTACGAGCATCATTGATAAGCATCCGCGCATCGCGCGGGTTGCATACTAGTGCTTTATAAAATGCTCTACATGGAGATTTAATGCAATTTCACTATATTATGCCATGTGGCATCTTAATTTACTTCAATCATATTTATCAGGTGTAAACTTTGTTAGGGGTTTTTGTCCTTCTTCCCTAATCCTTTAGTTCCTCCATCGGTTTGTTTCCTCTTCAAAACTACTGTTCTTATAAATTACGTACAGTTTTTTTTAAATTACGTACAGTATTTTTAACTACACAATCATACATTTTTACTGTTTTTTTATAAATTACATATAGAATTTTCTTTAAATAAAAACAGTTCTTTATTTTTTATTTAATAAAAAGTCGTTTAAACTGTTTTATAAAATAAGTTGTTTTTTAACAAATATAAAAAGGGTTAATCATGAAAATAAACTTTTTTACACTGTTAGAAAAATGTTTTTAACTATTTAAAAACTATTTTTTAATAAGAAACTGTTTTTCAAGGGTTTTTTAATACATAAAAGAAATGGTTTTAATGTTTTTTTAAGTTTTGAACTAAAAACAAATGTTTTAAAATAACTGTTTTTATCGTTATTAATTGTTTTATGAAATTAAGAAACTATTTTAAAGTTAAAAAATAATGTTTTAACCGGTTGTATAAAAAACTTCAATTAATATAAAAACCGTTTCACTGCTCCTTTTTAATAAATTATGTACAATACATCTGTGACACCCCGCTTATTAAAATAAGAGGTGGCCAGCCCACTACTCCAATAAAATCAGGAATCTTAAATGGTTCATTCTTAGCATCACTGTCGCATAAATATATTACGAGACAACCACCCAAACATTTTAAAAATGGATGTCAAATATATAAAATAATTTTCATTCAAGCACTACATCATAACTAAAGGTTACTATATACAACAAATAGTTGAAAGTATAATAAGAAAACATAACCGAATAAGTTGTCGGTTAACAGTCTGATACAAAAAGGTCACACCAAGTAAAACTGTAACTATGATACATAAACTTGGGAAACACGCCCGATTATACTGACGAATCATAACTAGAATATACAATAGAGTTTGATGCGTCTATTACAAAAATCCTACAATATCCGCAAAAATGTTGTAGCTCCATGAACACTAGAAGGAAAAGTCAGAATGGGCGTCCTTGCGGCGAGACACCTGAATATTAACAAGAACCACACATGAGAACAAAATATAAACGGGTTAAGGCCCAGTTTGATATGATCATACATGTGAATAAAATGCATGACAGTTATGAAATACTAACTTTCATAAACAAGTTAAATTCGCTCTTCCTTCAAAGAATCATCCTCACCTCTCTTTTAAGTGCACATCCTAACGCGTACAATTCAAGTTAAGTTAAACTACTCATCTACTTAATAGGAGTAACCTAACTCTATTCAACATGCCAAGTAACAATTCAAACATTTCCTCATAAGTTCAAAATCATTAAGGACCGTATGCAATTAAAGTTGGTTCATAGTTTCCTTAAATCAATTAATCGTTCATGTGAAAATAACCTTTCAGTGAGAACAGTTATATTCATACCATAACAGCTCTAAAACCATCCTTCCGGGAGTTACCCCACTGGATGCGCACCTAATTGCTATCATCTTCCAGGGCCTATACACATGACCACCTGGGTCCTAAATCATAATGCATGGGAAGCGACCATATACCTTCGATAGTGAAACGTAACCATAGCTGGAATTACTTCACTTGAAATAAAATAATCGCACAATGTAACAATTGGTGATATGTCCTGAGGACTATACTCTCCATGCACTCAATAGCCAGGGGGATTCACCTCTTTCGCGTAACTTCCCTTATGATAGCAATCATAGAGGTATGTGCATATATATATATTACTTACGTATACAATTCTTTATCTGAAAGAATACATATATAATAAACTAAGGTTATAAGGTATAAACACTTATATACTTTCCCTCAAAAATCAAACACAATGCTACCCAACACTATGCTAGTCCTACTCTCATTTACTAGATAAAAAGAGACATTATGCTCCTATAATTTGTCCCCGAAATAAGCCCGGACATTTCCTTACTCTCCTAATATACTACTCTTCTTGTATGATATCATATTACTCCTTACTACATCCTAAGAGAATGTTCCTAAGCCTCAACCCCAATAGAAAAGGAGTATAAAACAATTCCTTAACTTAGACAGAAAACAAAGTACCGGTCGATCGGTCCCTGACCACCGGTCGGCCGGTAACACCTGAGATTTCGACCATCTTTCCATTTTCGTACAAAACCCAAATCTTCAACTCTTCTTCTTCCCTCTACACCAACTATCGTCAACAATAACTTCTTTATGATCACTCACTAATATCCATCAATCCAAACACATCTACATCATATGTATATGAGGATTTAAACAACAAACTCAAGAAAAATCTCTAAGGGTTTAACTCAAGAACAATAACCATTTATACAAATTATTCAACATAATCATAAAGTTTTACAACTTTAACAACTTGCCTCAAGATTGTAGCCTCGGATTTTTTGTTGTTGATGGAATTCTCAGCTCAAACCAACAATCTCTCTTGTTTCTCTCAAGCTTTCTCTTATCTCCCAAATTCTAGGTTAAACATAAATGAGTAATAAATGCTCTTGCAAAAAAAAAATACCTAAAATATCTCCAATACATTAAGCCCAACATTAAATGCTAATACATACTTAGAATGACTCGTAATTCCTATTTAAGTCATAAATAGCCGAAAAGTACCACGGAACCTAAAAACACCCTTTACACTTATTTTGACTATCTCGACCCTTCCCGGACTAACCGTGCCCTCAAAACTGACATCCGATATATCGTTAATAAATCCTATCCCAACATCATATTAACTAACTAATAACAACCCAATTGGGATATAAACCATAACCGTCATTTTAAACTGCACAATGACACAACATAACATAATATTACACTATTTACATTCACGTAACGGTAAATATGCAATACTCATAAATATTAACTCTTAAATAATAAAAATTAATATTTACTTCTATTTTCATTTCTTTAAATAATTAACCAACTCGAAAAATTAATATAAAAATGAATACTCAAAAGTAAGGGGTATTACAACATCTTATATATAAAAACAGTTTATATTTTTTAAAAACTGCTCTTTTTGTATTTGAAAAAAGACGTTAGAGCTGTTTTATAAAAAAAAGCTACTTTTTAGTAAAAATAAAAAGTTTGTTATATTTTTGCGGGATATTTTGTAGTTATATTTCTTTTACATGACATGTGATCACAAATACTCTGAAGTTTTTAGTCAATTTTATATTTCTGCTTAGCATCTTTCATGTGTTTGGAATTCCTCGATTGTTTTTTATACATTAACGTATAACTCGTGCATCGCGCGGGTTTCCAACTAGTTTATATAAAGTCAATTTTTCAAAGTTATAACAATTTGTGATTTCTTAGATACTCATAAATAATTTAACATCTCATAAATCATTTATTCAAATAGTAAAAGCATCATAATAATGATTAAATCTTAAAATTTTGTAGGTTTAAGATTAAAGTTCATCCCTTGGATAATGATCACAACTTTTGACCGAGCAAGTGAACTGTACTATGACCCAATGTGACGTTTGAAATTTCAATCATAATTTATTACTTAAAAGGATAAGCTTCTGGTCACATCGATTCACATGCATTCATATATATATAAATATTTTTAAAGACTAAAGAGCAACTCTGAAGAAGTGTTAAGTTATGTGTGTGTATATATATATATATAAATACACAATTCCCTCTTCATATTTACCTCCCCTTAATTGTCTCTCCTTTTATTCCTCTTTATGACCCCTTAAGTGTCTTATAAATAAGTATTCGTTCTAACACTTATTTACATCAATTCATATACAATATCCTCTAATTCTCTCTCTTTTATATTTTCTCACATGGTATTAAAGATTATAAATTTTAATTGAAATCCTTCATCTAAATCCCAATGCCAAAAATCTCAAGTCGGAAGTCGCATGGCGTAAATCTCAACACCGAAAACCTTAAACCAAAATCTCGCTCTGTCCAAAAATCTCAAGTTGGAAATATCTTAAATCTAATTTTTTATATAAAAGAAACTTTTTCAAAAAAAAAGAAAAAAAATCCTCCGTACAGTGCACTTTCAACATCGTGTTTATATGGACCAATTTTCCCTTGTCACTCAATCACAATCTCAGCATGGTTGTGACTATTCTCATAAGTCTGAACATGGTCTCCTTTATTGTTCGATTCTAGTTTGTAAGTTTTGTAATATATAGAGCATTTCACTACTTAAGTGACTGTTTAAAACGTCCCTCGAAGAAATCATTTCATCATAATCAAGGAAAATATAAATTATCCTTAACTATTACTAATACAACTAGAATATCTTTTCTTCTGGATGCCAACCCATCATCGAGTTGAATCAATAAGCTCTAGTCACTTCTACCACACTTCTCTCCATTCTTCATACTTCACTCTTCACTGCAGTATCTGTCCATTCAGGTAAAACTAAATGGTTCTTTTATTATGCCTGTTATAACTATATGACTATTGATTCTACAATTTTCTCTTCCAAAACAACTGCATCACATCCTGCGGTTATAGACACTGCAAATGGTTCTCAGTTAGAGTATTCATATATCCGTCACATCTTAATTTCTATTCTTTCACTTACCAATACTTTTCACGTCCCAAAACTTACTAGTAATCTTATCTATATTGCCTAATTATGTGAACTTGGTCTCATTGTTACTTTCTCCTCTTCTGGTTTCCAGATCTAGGATCCATATATTAGACATGTAATTGGGATAGGTCATAAATTTGGTCGTATATTTGATCTCATTTACCTCAATATCACCAACACGCCTTATGTTGTTGCCTCCACATCCTCTACCACGTCTCTTGAGCTCTAGCACTCTTTCCTAGGTTATGCTTCTATTGGTCGCCTTTGTTCTCTTGTCTCCACAAGACACTTAGAATTTGTAAAGCTTGATGATATTACTTGTTTATCAGGCCAACTTCGTGTAGCCCCCCGTATTTTTAATGATTTTTACATTGAAATTAATTAAATTAAATTGGGAAATTAATTCGGTTTAAAATAAATATTAATTAGAAAGACAAGGGTTAATATTTATTTATATTGAGTATTACTTAGTAAATGAGTAATAAATTAATAAGAATGTATTATGATTGTCGTGAGTGAGAAATACAACAGTTACGATAATTTAGTCTGGACACGCGCGTAAGTCGTGTCAGGACATAAATTTATAAGTTAAAATATAATCAAATTATGGGTCATCCAAATGGTCCTTTCGCGTGCTCCAGTGTGTCCGGGTGAGTCTAAATAGTGAAAAAAGTGTACTTGGGGGTTTTAATTGGGTCCCGGGGCATTTTTAGGCCAAACCGGCACCCCGGAGGGGTATTTTGGTCTTTTGGATTTTTGAAAAAAAAGGACCTACGAATTTTAGAGGTTTATATCATAAATCGTGTTGATGGGGTTAGGATTAGAAGTTATAGAAATACAGAGAGACCATTAGAGTATGAAGGAGAGGAATTTCAAGGGTTCCCACACCATTCTTGCGCCACCACCACCGGAGTGTAGATTAGGAGGAGAGGAAGGCCACCCTCACACCTTTTTGCAGAGAATCGGACCTACAATATCAGCTAAGTATGTATCTTTCTAAATGGAGTACATATATTATCCATGTTAGAGTAGGATTGAACAATACCCATGAATAAATGATTTTTACTTGAAATTGGAGACTTAATTCATGATATTGGGTAGGATTGGCATGTAGATTAAAGTCCTATGTAATTTGAAGACGAAATGAGAATATAATGGATAATAAAAAAGGGAAAAATTTGGATTTAATGATGCATAGGCATGGAAGATCATAAACTAGGATTTTTGGATAATTATGACATAATCAGTTCTTGGGTAGGATTATTTATGATTTGATGATATATTTACGTTGGAAATCACCCTTATATGTGTATATAATGTTTGGGAATCTTGGTTGTAAGTTTGGTGAATAACCATGAGGTTTTGGAGAAGTAAAATGGAGAAAAATGAAACTTCGTAGAGGAAAAAGGAGACCTATACAATTTCGAACCAATTTTTCCCAAGGGTGAATCGATTTTGCTATTGGATGAATCGATTTGGTTTTCCAGATTTTGGCAACTTTCCTTATTTTAGCCTTGAACTTGAAATCGATAAATGGGGGAACTTTTTGGATTCCTTTAAAACATTGTGAGAGATATTTTGGTTACAAGTAGGCAAATGGTCAGGTTGGGGCTTAGTCATAAGTGAGGTGAATTAAGGCTATGATTAATCGGTGTAATTTATAATATAATGAATTTGGGGACTAAGAATGAGCCACGGTGAAGGTGAGAGAACCTATTACTTAAACCAGTAGGCTATGAGTGAATTTCCAACTGAAATACTTTAAGAATAATTGGCACACTTCAAGTAGTAATGGATAATCGAGAATATACCATGAGAAATATAATTCAAATTTAATAATACGTAGGATATTCGGGAGGTATGTATACTACGTATGGGTCCGTTTGGGGGCTGGTTTGGGTTTTTACCCTTTATCGGCTTATTTTTAAGCCTAGTCTACATTTTGTCAAATTATCGTCATATTCTCGAACCAGGATACCCGTGACTACACGATCAGTTCCTACGAGTTACACTGGTCCCATGCGAGGTGTTAGTGCCTCTTACATGGCTGTTTGGGCCCTAGTTTGAGTTTCCACCCTCTAACGGCATGTTTTTAAGACTAATCTTGATATTTTCAAATTATCATCATAGTATCAAATCAGGAGACCCGTGACTATGGAATCCTAGCGCATAGGTTGAACATGAGTATATGATTGAACACAATTATTATTTGTGATATTCTTACGTGTACGAGCATCCCTGTCAATTAAATTTACTTGGGTAATTTTGAGGGTTGATTTTGTATCCCCCATTCAAAATTTAGGATAATTTAGTCATCTAATGTAGTTCCTGTGGGAGATAAATTTTAAGCATTGCTTGATGTGTGATAAGGTGAGATTGAAAATTTAGGATAATTTAATTCCATCTCATATTTAATGTTAGATGAGATGAAATTTAAAATGGGATAAATTATACTAAGTAAAGTTTTTATCTAGGAGTTGTGTTGTGGGATCAATAGCTCAAAGGAAATATTTTCTTCATTGAGATAGCTTAGTGTATGATTATGGACAGTCGGGCACAAGTCCTTTCTATGCCATGGACAAAGAGTAAAATAATCATCATATAGTAATGGATTATTAGTTTGTAACGTTTATAAAGAAAATTAGATATGTGAAAGTATTTTATTTGAGGCCCAAGGACACGCAAAACAAAAAGACCAAACACAAACCTGTAGAAACTGAAGTGAATACATAACTCAATGCCATGTCCGACTCCTTGTTTTTCTTATATTCATGGGGCAATGTTCTGTTAAATCTAGAGTAAACCTAAATAAAGAATGAAATAAAACAATGCATAAGACATGAAGTTAAATATCGTTGAATTCAAACAAGAAAACTGAACTTTCAGACATTGAATTCAAATTACAACACATAAATCGAAGAATTCATACATTTTTTAGCAAATATACTAATTATATAAAGAAATCAGTACAAAAATAGTCCTTCAATAAACACAAATTCGTGCCAACCCAATTACTATTCCTAATTTAGTTCTTCAGTAAATATAAATTCACACCAACCCAATTTCTACCCCTATATATATAAAAGTAGAATTTGTACATCATATCGTGATATTTGCATGAGACTCTCTTGCAACAGATCCAACGTTTACAATATGGATAAAAGGAGACATGGTGGCTTATACCTGCAATAGAAATATCAACATTGAAATAGGATAGTGTATATATATATATATATATATATATATAAACATACATACAAATTTTAACTTTTAAACAAATTGGAATAGTTCCCAACTACAGTAATATTTTAATTAACGAATAAGGATGACTGGGGGTATCCATCTGTCAGATATACAATAGCGCAGAAGCATACTTAATAAAACTTGCATAATAAGCACATTATTAATAAATTAAATAGAAAAAAATTCAATCTCAACTTCAACAATTATTGAGTTCCACGATACCAAATCTCTCACCGCCATTTAATCTAACACCTCCTGAGCATGCCCCAGTTTACCAAATTTGGCATACATGTTAATTAGCACATTTCCCACAAACAAATCAAACTCCAACCCGTGCTTAATGACATACAAGTGGATCGACTTTCCTAAAATAAGGCTCTACATAAAAAAATGCTAAGCTTAAACGTAATAAGCCGTACTGATCCTAAAGGACACTAGAACCTGATGCTCTGATACCACCAGTGACACCCCGCCCAATTAAATATCGGGTGATCAGTACTTTATAAAATATATAATAGAATGTTCGGTAGGTTCATTCTTAGCATCACTGTAGAAAACTTAAATCCAATTAATTACCTAACATTTAATTAAGCTAGTGTCAAAACATTTTTCCAATTAAACTTTAAACTAATTAATTTCAAAATTCGGAACATGTATTTATAAACCATACACAAGAATTAAATGCTGACTGAATCAACTACTGAATAAATAAGACTGGATAAAACCTTCCAGTTTACAATTACAAACCAAATAATAATAAATACTCAAACCAACTGAGAAGAACTACAAAGTAAACTGGCCACAACTCTGCTAATGAGGATGGGCGACACATGCCCTAACTGAGATATCTGAACTAGGAACTTAATGAAATGAGAGAAGCGTCTAATCTCAAATAACCTGCATTGCCCTTTAAAATGGTTAGGAAGGGCTTTGAGGAAGATGTTTCTCTTGTGGAGAAATAGGCTTAGGGATAATGATTGTCCTAGAAGAAGTTGAGGACCCTGAGTTGAGATTCTAGAACAAGGGGAAACCATTGAGTTACGGAAATGTAAGGTATAATACCTTTCTTTGGGTTTAAGTTACGCTTGTGCGATATTGGGAATGTCGCGTGTGAGGTGTGATGAGTAGCTAACCGCTTTACCGCTAGGGTGTATAAAAATTTTCCTAGAGAAGGAAGTGAGCAAGTGTGGCCTTTGTATGGCGTCTTTGGAGATGTTACAGCTTTTCCTGACTGAGAGGTTCATATCTTGGTAGATTCTGTGGAGCGGATAGTTTAGCTCATAGTTGTGCTAGTTTTGAGAACTAGATATTGGTTAGCCATATTGTATTTATTGAGGCCTTGTGTTTTAAACATAAGGTGTTTGTTTGGCGTGTCGAAAGACGCGGGATTGATTTATATGGTATTGTTGCATAGGCCCTCGGGCAATATCTAAAATATGGAAATCTTTCTTTTTATAAAACCTTAACCCTGGTTCAACTAATCTCAATCCCCGACGTAGCTACACAGTAGTGTATTGGGAAGGTTCCTTGTTTGGATTTCGCTTGCGAGACCTCCCCCGCACGAAGGTGGCTAGTGTCAGGAATTGAGGAGAGTTCTACCATTGGGGAATTTTAAACTTGTATATATTTAGTATGTTGTTATGGATCATATTGTTGAGGGTTATGTTATGATTTGGGGCTAATGGAGCCTGATCATGATTTTACGAGTGGAAACTCAGATACAGGGTGTATGGGCGCCCTGGGGTAGTAGTTGCTTTAAATCTATATGGTTTGACATGAGAACCAGGAAGGATTGGTATAGTGATCCTAAGGATTGATGTGAGGACTAGATGATATTGAGGTCCTAGGCATGTCATAAATTTCGCGGACGAAATTTTTGTAAGGGGGGAAGTATGTAACAACCCTCGATTTTTGGAGACTGAGAAATTAAATTTTGGGAAAATAAAATTAAATTGAATTGGAGAATTTCAAAATTTGGGAACTTAGGCCCAAAATAGAGAATATTTCAAAGTATTCCGGATGATATTTTTTAGGGTACCATCGATCCCGGGAGGGTCGAGATAGTCAAAATGACTGTCATTGGGTCTTATTTCGGCTCCGGAATGTTTTTAAGTTATTTGGCTCGAATTGGAGTAAATGAGTCATTTAAAGTGTGTATTAACATTTAAAATTTGGTTTATTGTTTTAAAGGTTTATGTGGCTTACGGATTAAGCCATTCTCATTTGAGAGAAAAGGGAAAAAAGCCCTAGAGGGAGAAAGAGAAGGAAAGAAGAAGAAAAGAAGAGAGAGAGGAAGAAAGCTTGGAGATTTTCGGCCCAACCGCGATTTCGAGGACGATCCAACCTCTACAAATCTGAGGCAAGTGTTTAATCTTGCTAAATAGCTATTGTGTATATTCATTTCATAATTTGTAGGGTAAAGAAATGGATTTTTGGGTATAAATACCAAAACCTAGATTTTTGGGTTTAAATCTTGAAATGAATGTTTAAATATGGATTTAATGGAATAGAAATGGTTGGGATGAGATGTAGGATGGGTTTTCTTGTTAATAACATTATTGGGTTAAATATTTGGGGATTGGAATGAGAATTTTAGGGTTTAAATTCGTGGGGGTTTGCTGAAAATGGAAATTCGGCCAAGGCAACTGGTATGGCCGGTCGACCGCGGTCTGGGGACCGGTCGACCGCGTCTTAAAGGAAAAGCCTACTTCATTTCTTCGTAGGCAAAATTTGGACCCGCGGTCGACCGGGGATCACGGTCCGGTCGACCGGTCCCCTATTTTTAGCCCAGAACTTAGATTTCTTCTCCCCCTTTTCTTTTGGAGTTTATTCTTAGGGGCTTCCTTAATGGGCTATTTTATGGGTTTCCTAAGATGACTTCTAACCCTTTTTGGTTGGGTTTGTTGATTTGGGGTTCTCTCTTATAAGGTAAGAGATATCTTTTGGTGACTTAGGGGGTCTCTCACTTAGTATTTTATAGTGGGAACTTCTTGGAATAAGTGGATAATAAATATCCATGTATGGGGTGAAATTTCTAGGCCGACATTTATGTCAAATCCTTATAAGGATAGGATATTGGTTAAGATATAATTTGGGGCCAAATGAAAGAGAGTGGTTGCATACTCTTTAAGAGTGAGGGGTCTTATATCCTTAGAAATGTTTAGGCTAAGTAACAATTGATAACTCTATAGGAGTAAGGGTTACCGAGATTTATTCGAACCATAGGTGACTTTGGGAACGGCTTGGGATCGTACTATCGACTAGAATAAGCGGTAGCATAAATTCTAGTTAGGGTAGTTTTCACGTATTATGGGGATATGACCTGTGAGATTCCAATACTTGAAATGAGGTTGGAATAAATTGAGGTTTTAGACTATTAAGTCATGTGTGTGCCTATGGTTAAATAGTACTAAAGGTAATTATGTACTTTGGTTATGGATGAAATGTGTAGTGATGGATTCCTACACATACTCTTGGGTGATAACCCTAATGTTGAATATATATGTATAGATATATATACATATGGTTTGGGAGAATATTCATCATAGGAAAAATGATTGAATATGTTTCAAGTGAAGGATGGTATTCACATATCGAGGTACATTTAATGGAAATTGTGGTGACGGCTTGTATATTGAGGATTATGTATACTTATTATAGCCGGGTTTATATATCTTATACCTATGAACGGGAATTAGTTTGTATATATATTGATGTAGCGATGTGTGAATTTATGTGCATATATCTATGTATGAATATGAATATATGGATATATTTATGTTGTGGTCATACATGGTATGGATATTTAAACCGTATATGATGGTTTATTATATTGGATCATATGATGGGATCATATGGATGTATGTATATTGCGTATATGAGCGATATATATACTTATGTGGTTAAACATACCCCGCTCATGCTATCATTGGGAAGTTTCCGCGCAGAGGGTGAGCATCTTGGCATATAGAGCAGGGTGTGGATATTCCCCAGGTCATAGTCGTCCCTTGTGTTATTATATGATATAGATATATATTTTTGGGATGAGACTTGGTGGGTATATTTCGTCTCATTGCCGGTTGGAACTATGGACGCTTCCCGGGACGTCGTGTGTGTGTGTTACCACGAGGTGGGTGTCGTTGATCCCCACCAGGTGGTCCCCAGTTGTTACTTGAGCCGGACTCTGGGAAGATGATAGCATTGATGCAGTTTTATCGGTGCTACATATAGCCGGGTATTATATTTGCATGGCCATTGTACATCATATATGGTATGTGCACTTGGTCATGGGTATATGGATGATTGGTATATGTATATATATGGTGAGCATAAAATACCTATATATATGTATTTATATATCCTATATAGGAAAGGATATAGAGTTTTGGTAAAGTACATCTTAGATGATTATGGTGTACTAGATTGATGGGGTTGATGTATCGCACATAAGGTATTATTCGGTTACATCATCCCAAGGATATTATTGGAGATTCTTTTATTTTATTTCTTTTGTTTTATTTTTTTCTTTTCTTTCTTTCTTTCTTTCTTTCTTTGATAGTTAGTTTAGAAGTAATGGTAGTATTATATAGTATGTTAAGAATTATGGATCTCTAGGATCGACATTGCCCAGGAGTAGTGTAACGAGGGGGTTCCTTGTTTGGATTTCGCTTTGCGAGACGCCTCACCCACGAAACGCAGTGCTATGTCGAGAGTTGAGAGAAGTAATTCTATTTGTGGCATCTCGGATCTCTGGTCTTGACCTTGTCAGGAGTAGTGTAACGGGGCGGTTCCTTGTTTGGATTTCGCTTTGCGAGACTCCCCACGCATGAAACGTAGTACAAGTTTGAGATTAGAGAGAGGTTTTGCCAATATTTCATGTGCATGATATTAAGAAAATAAATTCTTACATTTTAGACTATATATATGTATATATATATATAGGGGTAACGTATTAAGACTTATAATTCATTATTATTGTGAATCGAAATCCATAAAGCCTATTAAGGCATAATTGTTGTTATCATAATCTAGTCGGATTAAGGTTGGTTCCTTGGATTATGATGGGAAAGTAGCTCTCGTGGGAATAGGCTAGGCCTATGATAAGATAGGTTGTCCTAATAACATAATTGGGTAATTTAACTAAAAAAACTTGAGGACGCGAATAGGTGAGCGCTTTTAGATGAGAGGTGAGTTGAGGTTTCACGAGAGTGCAGTCTCACTTTAATTATGAAATAAGTACACCGGTAATTATTATGCACGGCTAACACACTTGCTAAATATTTTTCACATTCGGGGCTCTGACCCGTTTAATTTTCTCTCCTCCTTGTATATATATATATTACCACAGGTATCCTACCGCGTGGATGCCGGATGACTTTCTATCCAGAGTCTTGGGAGCCGTGACAGGTGCGAACTGTTGCGGGATGTTTCATGTAGGCGCTTCCTACTTCTTTAAAATTCTAGGTAGGATTCATGTTGTGTATCGGGTTTCTACCCAAGGGATATTTATATACATGTTTATATTTATTCCATTTCAGTTGTTGTATTGGCTGTGGCCCGACAGCTTATTCGGGTCTATGTTGTGTAGTACATTCGGTTGTGTTTATTTAGTTCATTTTATTTCTAGCATATCATTTATCTTAGTTCTTTCATGCATCTTTCTTTTCTTAGTAGTGTTAGTTGGTTGGTTGTTGCATATTTCATTTAAATTTTTACCTCCCGCTTATATGACTTCGGGCAGTTAGTCCGGTATTATATAGTACCGACAGTTGATGTTGAGACTGGACCATCTGGAACTCCTAATTTAATATAGTATAGGGCTGGCCACCCGTTATTATTTTAGGCGGGTTGTGACACTGTAGTGCATTGCATACTCTGCTATCATGTCCCGGTACATCTCGTACTCAGATAAGGACTATCGGTTCGAAAGTCTCCCACGAACCATATATACAAAACACACATAATGGAGGGGAACATAGCTCACATACCTACCCTCCCATAGTCAGCAACTTACCAACTCACAAGTAACTCTTCACAGTCCTATGTTCTGAGATACAAGTCAAAATCCCCTCAAGATAATATTGTCTCTACACCACCTCCCGTGATAGCAAGCAACTAGGTATGTTATACACATAATACTAGAAAGTAATAAGTATTCACCCAACCCATCCAATCAAACAGTAACCACAACCAAGTGTCATTTCCCATACGTAGTATTTTTATCACTAAATACTATCAACGTATTTTAAGTTACGATATTACCTCTCTCATAATAAATTTCTAAGGATAATATGCCACCCGAAAATCATTAATAGAAAATCACAATCAGTCTCACAATTAACCATTATTTTTTTTTATTCTTTTACATGTTATTTCTTCAGGATTAATATCGTTAGTATTTATCACTCAATACTCTCGACGCATTTACAATTACGATTATCTCTCTCTCTTAATCTCCAAGGTAATCTCCCTCAACCACTGTGGTTCTCTCTTGATTTTGGTGGTGAACATAGCTTCTCCTCCTTTGGAAATTGTTCTCCCTCACCCACTGTGGTTCTCTCTTGATTTTGGTTTAACCTAACCCTAATTGTCACCAATTAGCTGATATATTATTCCTCTAATTTTCGTCCATTTAGTTCCTCCAAAAATCCAAATTACAAAACTACCCCTACCGGGTGCCGGCTTGGCTTATAAATATCCCGGAGTCCAAATAAAATACCCTGGTAGAGTTTTCTCACTATCTCAACCTCTCCGGACTCAACGGCGCACTGGAAATGATCATACGAGTTACTTAAAAATAATTTACCTTTATATTCCACTTAATTAGTCCTAGCACGACTCACACGCGCGTTCAGACTTAATATATTAAACTGTCGTATTTCTCTATCACAACAAGTTATATAAAATCGTCATTCCATATTACTTATTCTCGTAGCAATATTAATAGTTACTAACTTCTCATCATGCTAGTAAATATTCAACTTTAATTCGGATTAATAATTAATTCTCACATTTTAATTTAATTAATCCCGCAATAATAATAAATCACATAATTATTTAAGTCTTTGAAAATATGGGGTATTACATACTTCCCCCTTAATAATGGAATTTCGTCCCGAAATTCAGAAAATAAGGCATTTCTGGTAAGGAAAACTACGGGTATTAACCTCACGTCGCATGTAATCTATGTAGTACCGCCCATACAGTACATTACTGAATACCCTAAATAATGAACACCTCAGTGATTAATTACTCTCTAAGCCTTACCGTTTAAGTTTCACCACTTAACTTATATAAAGTCACTATCTAGCCTCCTACTACTCGCACTAGTAGGTTAATTGATATTTAGTTATATACAAATTTGTCTTACCCACGAAACATACTATAAATGTCAACACATTTTCGCCATACTGCCTCCGCAAAGGACTATGGAACCTAAGTATGTACGTTATCGATTCAAACTTAACAATAATAGGAAAAGATCCCACATCACTCGGTACCAATTTCTCCATTCCGACATGCAAAAATGCAACTCCCAATCATTTCCACCTTGGTTAACGGGACCTAAAATTCCTCTGGACCTAGTATATTATTGCCCTCCCTTCTATCCAATAAGCACAAGGATAACAAGGATTTATATATACAACGCTTCGAATGGAAATCTATCGATAATAAGTCGAGGGGAGTCATCTTACGCTAACTCCACCAGTGGAAGATATTACACTAAACCTTTCCATAATTGGAGATACAACATACCTCGCAATGTGTAACTAAAACTCTCAGATTTATCGTCCGCCTGCGAGTGTGTTAGGATGAAGATGTTCGCATCTCGATATTCAGGGCCTCCCAGAACTCTTCCCAATAATCGAGTCATAACTCTCTTGACTCTTTCGGAAAAAAACTCTATTTGTACCCCATATAACCTTACTATCCCAGGAATAATGGTTGGGGTTTACTGTTATACCTTATGATTTTTCCTAACTTGGCATAACGTGAGCTACTTTAATTACCCAACCCACTTTCACCCACATAGGGTCGTGATCCCATTGTAAAGTAATTAAATCTGTAATTGTTCGGGGATTCACTCTCCCATTATTACCAACGAACTCCTAATGCTGAAGGAACTCTATTATTTCCTGATGGTCCACTTTTAATTGGAGATCAGAAATGTATTTCTTTGCTTAAGCCATCACTACTACGGCTTTATATCACTATGCATTTTACCTTTCTTATAACCACGTCAATATCTATGGCTCAGGCGACAGTGTCATCACTGCATGTTCCAAGTCTTTTCCCCTCTCTTAAAGCTTCATATTCTCGTGAAACATGTTCTCTCCATGTCCTATCAAGTAAGTCTCAACTTCCCCGAGTTAAACTTTATCAGATTCTTCTCATACCATCCTCATGGCAAAGCTGGAAATTAACGGTTTTAACTGCCCTAACCCATCAAATAGCTAAATCTTGAAGTCACACTCTTCTACATTCAGTTACCTCTCGCAACACGCGTTATCTCACAATCTTTCACTTAAGGAATAAAATTTATTACCCAAATATCTAGCGCGCCCATACACCCTATGCTTTGTGCATTGCAGCACTACTGTACTAGACATTTTTTATAAATAACAAATGATGCCCCACCTACTTGGCATGACTATATGGTAAGGTCCTACTCAGTCACCCTACCTTCTTCCACCTAATCATATCTTAGGTTGCCCCACCGATCTGCTCATGGTGTCAACGATTGAAAACATTATCACATATTATTCTTATACGGCTCTATCGGCCTTAATTTGTAATATAATCATTATTTTAAGGGTATAACTAAGTATATGGGTAATCATTACGATACTAAATCCATGTACTAAAGTCAAACTTCTCCCAACTTCTAATGTTCGCTAAGTTTCATTCGTGGGATGTCTTGAAAAGCGATATCCAAACAAGGAACCCCCCCAATACACTACTACCTAACACTACTGGTCATCGGGATCTGCTAAGTCCTTAGTCCATAACATACATCCCTGAATTCCCGTTTGTGACATAAGAAGTCTACCCGTCTACTCTCATGTTACTAAAGGTTGTATACAAAGCAAGGCTCTCACTATCACAAGTTACTAGAGTTATATAATTTACGAGCTATATCTCTCCGCTCTATAATATTTCAATATATCCTGAATCACATCAGTAAAACATCCCTGCTCACTGGGATCAACATAGTAAGAGAACATTCTCATTGAGGTCTATAATACAATACAACACATGTGCAGGCTCAACCGTCTTTCAGGTGATGCCTCGCCAAAACCATATATTTAAAATTTAAAATTTTTAGTACAATAGTCTTATCACACAATATACTATTGTTCAAACCCACGATAAATAGTAACCATGCAATATAATCATAATATGCTCTACTATCATAATGATCAAAGGAGCACGAATCGTTACATAATACCATATACAAATTTCTCTTAGTGTCCACACTTGGTCCTCCCCGCAGGTGGCACAAAAATCCCACTACCAAATGGTAGTCATTTACATAATAAGGCTGCTGTCATTAGCGTACCCACTAAACCAAATGTACACTCAAATTCTTAGTGTTAGCTATTCACATATGTTGTGACACACCCACGTCACTTGAACTCGTCATTTATTCACAAGGATAAAACAAAGCATCATCAGTCTTGCCTGATAGTAGGGTCCATGCACACACACTTTTTGCGACCCATAATTATCTACAATCGTTATACCTTTCGAATTCATTCATTAGATTTTCCCTTCCTATTCTATTTTATGGCTTACCAGCCCAACATTGATACATTGGCCCCATATCTCTAGGCCTCAAATATGGCCTTACTAGCCTTCCCTTTATTTCCTGGGCCCGTTTATGGTATGCTACAATTATTGAGGGCTATGATGGTCCTGCCTAGACCCACTACTCTCGGGTTATTAATTCCTGGGTCCCATTCTCTTGACCCGATCCTCACACTGGATATTTTACTTCTCCAACTAGTATGCCTTACAGTCACGATTTATTATTCTCGATAATTATCAATTTCACTACTCACGGGATCACATTCAATACTGGTAACTCTTATCTCTATATACAGGGTAATTTACATTTCACTGGTCCTCTTGGACTTTTTGGGATGTCCTTCTCTCGGACTTGATAGTCTTAACTCCTAGTTGTTATTTTCGTTGTTCCTTGCGCTCTACAGGGCATATGGAACACATGATCGACCCGTTGGTCTTGACAGAATCCATCACCATTACGTTAATATTTAATCATATCATGTAAATAGGTTTCCCCTCACTGGGTATACTTTCTGGTGATGTTCTACTAACACTATTGAATTCAACCTTGCCATTCGGCTAGGTATTACAACTCGACTGACTCCCTTTCTTCTGGGGTGTTGACATACTCTAGTAAACATATACTTTGATGATGTTGACACTCATCACCTTATTCACACCACCCATTAACACTAGGGCATTCTACCCACGTGTCCATTTTCAACTTACAGACCCTTTTTATCTTTCGTGGCTTCTAATTCAGTCATGAAGTTGGCTTACCATGTTAACTCATCCTTTACGGTCAGTCTCTACCCGACCTATTAGTGATAAGTTCAACATCTCTTCCATATTTTTGTCTGACCAGAAGATGGAAAATTTAAATGGTCAACCCAAACCTAATATCTCGGTGTGATTAACTATTTTTACTCCTTGTTGTTTCTCTGAGCTAGAAAATTTCTTATGAATTTAAAATTCTGAGTGTCACTATACTCTACTTTACATTATTGCCTTTGGATTAGCTTCCTCCATTGGCCCATCATACTTAGATATTACTGTTGGTGAATTCTACCGCGATTACCGTTCCCCGAATGCTTCATAACTCTCAATTGTTTTCCTCTTCCTGCAGTCCCACTAACAGCTTTTGTTGGTCGTCCCCTATTGCTCGGAGTATGAAGTCCAATGACACTCGCATAGTAATTGACTACACTAAACTAAGTCGCAGGAGAGCGCCAATCGCATATGTAGTGGAATACAAAAATCCTAAAATAAGGCTCTACATCAAAAAATGCTAAGCTGAAACGTAATAAGCCGTACAGATCCTAAAGGACACTAGAACCTGATGCTCTGATACCACCTGTGACACCCCGCCCAATTAAATATCGGGTGATCAGTACTTTATAAAATATATAATAGAATGTTCGGTTGGTTCATTCTTAGCATCACTGTAGAAAACTTAAATCCAATTAATTACCTAACATTTAATTAAGCTAGTGTCAAAACATTTTTCCAATTAAACTTTAAACTAATTAATTTCAAAATTCGGAACATGTACTTATAAACCACACACAAGAATTAAATGCTGAATGAATCAACTAATGAATAGATAAGACTGGATAAAACCTTCCAGTTTACAATTACAAACCAAACAATAATAAATACTCAAACCAACTGAGAAGAACTACAAAGTAAACTGGGCACAACTCTGCTAATGAGGATGGGCGACACAAGCCCTAACTGAGATATCTGAACTAGGAACTTAATGAAATGAGAGAAGCGTCTAATCTCAAATAACCCGCAACTTCCACAACAGCTACAGCTCGATAAACCATCCCAGTATCTAGAACCGATGTCCCTGTGGCTTGACACCTGTAATAATACATATATATATAGCAAAAGAGAGAAGAAATGCAAGAGACGGGTCAGAGCCCGATGTGTAAAAATATTTGTTTTAGCAAGTATTTAAAACTACATTAAAGCAAGTATTATATGCATGTTAGTTCGAACTCTCACATGAGATTCTCACCTCTCAACTAATGTGCACGCCTAACGTACATCTAACCCCACATAGCCATCTGACCCACTCTTACTAGGAAAAGACTAATCCAATTAGATATCCCTCATAGTAGTATTCCGTATTTGATCTCAACATTTATCATTTTAATTAAGTGTTAACACACTAAAGTCAAGTATTCACTATTTACGTTACTGAAGATTTCACTATCTTAATAATTTGATATGTTCTCATTTTAGATATCAAAACCATACATATATATATCTTTCACTATTATATATATGTATTAACCCAACTTAATAGCCTATAATTATCACATTGGAAGTATAACACAGGTATATATAAATAATCACCACTATACATATATATACTATCACAGCACCCCAAGGCTATACCTGTAGTTCATTGCATACTCTGCTATCATGTCTCGGTACATCCCGTACTCAAATAAGGACTATCGTTTCGAAAGTCTCCCACGAACCATACATACAAAACACACATAATGGAGGGGAACGTAGCTCACATACCTACCCTCCCATAGTCAGCAACTTACCAACTCACAAGTAAGTCTTCACAGTCCTATGTTCTGAGATACAAGTCAAAATCCCCTCAAGATAAGACTGTCTCTACACCACCTCCCGTGATAGCAAGTAACTAGGTATGTTATACACATAATACTAGAAAGTAATAGGTATTCATCCAACCCATCCAATCAAATAGTATCCACAACCAAGTGTCATTTCCCATACGTAGTATTTTTATCACTAAATACTATCAACGTATTTTAAGTTACGATATTCCCTCACTCATAATAAATTTCTAAGGATAATATGTCACCTGAAAATCATTAATAGAAAATCACAATCAGTCCCACAATTAACCACTAATTTTTTTTATTCTTTTACATTCTATTTCTTCAGGACTAATATCGTAAGTATTTATCACTCAATACTCTCGACGCATTTACAATTACGATTATCTCTCTCTTGTAATCTCCAAGGTAATCTCACCGTCCCGAATATTTGAAATCATTACCCCTAAATAAATCCCAATAATTCTGCACTATTTTGGGTTCATCGAACACTAGTTTTCCTCACTCAAATTAACCATTTACCAATATAGGGGCAAAATAGGAATTTCCCTAAAATTAGCAATCTCGCTCGAACCAGAAGGGATCTCACTCGAATGACTTCAACGTGTCACTCGAACAACTTCGCGCGACATCCCTATCTCGAACGACTTCGCGCAATCTGGGTTGTTTCGTCTTCAACCCTTGACAGCCTCATTTTTCACCATTTTCAACCCTAAAACCTCTAAAATATCATCCCAAACTCCAATAAATTATTCCCAAATCGAATCCTAACATTTGTAAATGAATTTTAACAACCTAGAATCATTAAATCATCACCAATCATTCATATAATTTGAAATCCCCAGATTTTGTTGTCAAGAATCCTAGTTCTTAAATTAATATTCATAACCTCACATTAAACCCAGATTTGTTCATAGAGATCATCCAAATTTCGTAGGCATCATCCTATCTACATATGGTATTCAAATCCTTATCAAATCAGCCCTAATTAATGATATAGTTCTCCAATTTTACCCAAACTAATTTTCAGCACAAGGTTGATTAACCTAGACTAACATGAACATAATTATCGCTAATAAAAGCAAGAAATAAATAATTTCCTCAATTTCGAAGGTCTGACCCATTGATGTTGTTGGTATGGTTGCGTTCCTCGCGTTTCGATCTGCACGATGGTGGTGGTGGTTGTGCAAGGTGGTGAACATAGCTTCTCCTCCTTTGGAAATTTCTCTCCCTCACCCATTGTGGCTCTCCCTTGATTTTGGTCTAACCTAACCCTAATTGTCACCAATTAGCTGATATATTATTCCTCTAATTTTCTTCCATTTAATTCCTCCTAAAATCCAAATTACGAAACTACCCATACCGGGTGCCGGCTTGGCCTAAAAATGTCCCGGAGTCCAAATAGAATACCCGGATAGATTTTTTTACTATCTCGACCCCTACGGACTCAACGGCGCACTCAAAATGATCATACGAGTTACTTAAAAATAATTTACCTTTATATTCCACTTAATTAGTCCTGGCACGACTCAGACGCGCGTTCCAACTTAATATATTAAACTGTCGTATTTCTCTATCACAACAAGTTATATAGAATCGTCATTCCATATTACGTATTCTCGTAGCAATATTAATAGTTACTAACTTCTCATCACGCTAATAATATTCAACTTTAATTTGGATTAATAATTAATTCTCACATTTTAATTTAATTAATCCCACAATAATAATAAATCACATAATTATTTAAGTCTTTGAAAATACGGGGTATTACAAAAAAGGTTGGGGCCGTCCTTGAATGTGTGTGTGTGTGTGTGTGTGTGTGTGTGTGTGTGTGAGAGAGAGAGAGAGAGAGAGAGAGAGAGAGAGGAAAGTATCGCTCAGCTCACAGCGGGAGATTGATAATGAGAGGAGCGAGAGAGCGGGAGGACAAAAAAATTGAGAGGGTTATTATTTTCTAAGTGTATTTATATTTTATCAAGTGTACTTATTTTTGGCACAGTTAAAAACAGTGCTAAACTTTTGGCACTGTTTTATAGTGTCCCAGATTATTATAAAACCGTACCAGAATTTGGTACAGTTTTAACCTCTGCCAGATTTTTAATATCAAGGTGTGCCAAATTTATGTTTTTGGTGTAGTGTTCCCTAAATTCGATCCCAGTTGTGTGCGAGTTCGCTAACGTGTTTCCGGAGATATCGGGAATACTGCCTAGCTAGGAGATAGATTTTGTCATTGATATAGGGCAAGGAACTTGACCGATAGCTTGTTTGCCTTATCGTATGGCTCTTATGGAGATGAGGGAGCTATGAGATCAGATGGAGTAGCTTTTGGGACAGGTCTTTATTCGTATGAGTACCTTGCCTTGGGGTGCCCTAATGATGTTTTTGAAGAAGAAAGATGGATCTCTACATTTGTGTGTGGATTATCGAGAGTTAAATAAAGTCACGATACGAAATAAGTATCCGTTGCCCTGAATCAACGACTTATTTGACCAGTTAAGAGGAGTTTCCTACTTCTCTAAGATAGATTTGAGATCAGGGTACCACCAACTGCTCATCTGGGAGAAAGATGTATCTAAGACTGCCTTTCTAACGAGATATGGGTCTTACTAGTTTCGGGTTATACCATTTGAGCTAACCAGTGCGCCAGTTTTGTTTCCGGACTTGATGAATAAGACGTTTAGAGAGTTCTTGGATCATTTTCTCATCGTCTTTATTAATGACATCCTAGTTTATTCTCAGATAGAGGAGGAACATGACGAGCATCTGCGTCAGTTTTTACAGACATTGCGCGAGCACCAGTTGTACACTAAGTTTGAGAAATGTGGATTTTGTTTGTGTGAGGTACTATTTTTGGGTCATATTTTATCTTCCACGGGGATATTAGTGGATCTGAGTAAGATGTCAGCGGTAAGGGAGTGGAGGCATCCCATGGCACTGATGGAGGTGCGCAGTTTCTTGGGGTTATCTGGGTACTACCGATGATTTATTCGAGGGTTAGTAAAGATTGCGGGTCCATTGACCAATTTGACTCGTAAAGGGGTACCATTTATCTAGTATGACGCTTGTCAGTTAGCATTCGATGAGCTTAAGGACAAGTTGACTTTAGCACCTATACTCGCACTACCCAAGACAGGAGTGAAGTATCTTATTTTTACGGACACATCCCTACAAGGACTTAGGGGTGTGCTATAGCAGGAGGACCAGGTTGTAGCTTACGCTTCCTTGAAACTTAAGACTCACGAGAGGAATTACCCCACCCATGATTTGGAGTTAGCGGCAGTCTTGTTTGTGCTATGGATTTGACATTGCCTTTTGGGGGAGATATTTTTCCTATTCACATATCATAAGTCACTACAGTACTTCTTCACTGAGAGAGTTGAATATGCATCATCGTAGGTGGATGGAATTTGTGAAAGATTATCAGTTCGACATCCATTATCATCCGTGGAAGGCTAACGTGGTGGAAGATGTATTGAGCCGCAAGCAAGTGGGGGATGTGGCTGAAGTTTGGATGGTGAAATAGAAGGACATGGGACATCAGGATTCAGTTTCCAGATCATTTATGTCGGTTATGACCATCACTCCCCAGATTTTCATGAGGGTGGTACATGCCTAGGTAGCGGATTCATTTTGTCAGGATCAGATTCGATAGCTTTTAATTGGGGGAGCATAGTCGTACTCAATAGGTTCAAAGGGAAGATTATTCTTCAATGGGAGATTGATTGTTCCAGAGGGGGAGGACTTGAGACACGCGGTTATGGCAGAGTCGCACGGGTCATAGGTTATTGTACATCCTGGTGGGGATAATATGTACCAAGATATGAGACGACAGTATTGATGGAGTGGGATGAAGAGAGACGTTGTAGATTTTTTCTCGAGGTGTACCACTTGTCACCGATGAAGGTGGACCATCATAAAACAGTAGGGGTTCTATAGTCATTAGAGATCCCAATGTCCAAATGGGAGGGCATTTACATGGATTTTATCACTAGGTTACCCACATCTCAGAGAGGTCACGATTCCATTTGGGTGATAGTAGATCAGTTGACTAAGGTGTCCCATTTTCTAACACTCCAGATGGATTATACTAAGGGACAGTATGCCTAGATGTTAATCACTGAGATAGTGAGATTGAATGGGGTGCCACTCGATATTGCCTCCGACGGGGATAAGATTTTCATGTCTCATTTTTGGGAGATTTTTCAGGAAGACATGGGTACAAAGTTGCAATTGGGTACAACCTATCACCTGTCGACGGACAGGCAGATAACGAGGACTAATTAGATGTTGGAAGATATGCTGTGGATGTGTATCCTTTATTTTAGGGGACGTTGGGAGCAGTATATTCCACTGGTGGAGTTTACGTATAATAATTCCTATCAATTTATGATTGGCATGACACCATTTGAAGCATTGTACGGTAGACCTTATCGTTCGCCTGCTTATTGGTTAGAGGTGAGGGACAACAAGTTACTCGAACCAGAGTTGATTCAGGATACTTTGGCCAAAACTGAGTTGATTTGGAGTCGTATACGGATAGCTCAGGACAGATAGAAGAGTTATGCCGATGCAAATAGGTTCTTCCTGGAGTTTAATATGGGGGACCAGTTGTTACTATGTGTATCTCCTATTAATGGGATAATGAAGTTCGAGAAGAAAGGGAAGTTTGCACCAAGGTATGTGGGACCATTCCCTCTCATTGAGAGGATTAGCCTAGTTGCATAGAGACTCGGGTTGTCGGAGCACTTGCGTCGGATTCATGATGTATTTTACATTTCTTCACTGAGACGATATCTTTGGAATGAGTTGGATCATTCTCACATTGCATTGAAGGAGATTGATTTTCAGCCTGATATTTCATACAAGGAGAGTCCAGATGCTATCCTAGACCATAGTGAGAGGAGATTGAGGTCAAAGGTAGTTCCACTTGTACGTGTTCACTAAGGGCATCATAATACCGATGAGTCTACTTTAGAGCGCGAGGATGAGATGCATGTAAATATCCAGAGTTATTCACACCACGTATTCTCTTTTTCTGAATTTCGGGATGAAATTCCATTGTTAGGGGGAGTATATAGCACCCAGTATTTTTAATGATTTTTATATTGTGATTAATTAAATTAAATTGGGAAATTAATCTGATTTAAAATAAATATTAATTAGAGAGACAAGGGTTAATATTTATTTATTTTTAAAAATAAAATAGATCTTCTATTGAATTAGAGAGAAAAGCCCTATCTAGGAAGCAATACAAATTAAAAGAAACACACGCATCTTCAAATATTCGTTAAACAAGGATTTTTTGAAGAATCTAACAAAAAATCTCTCTTAATATCTCTTGGAAATTCAGAAACTCTACAATAAATTGCCATTTTTTTTAGCAGATCCAGGGATGGCAAGAAGGTAAGGCACTTTATTCGAGTCTCTGCAGCTGCATCTGATTTGACAATGAACTTTTCTTGTGAGGTCTTTAATATCTTTCAGGTCTAATTTTAACTTCCATGGAAAATTATTTGAATCGGTTGTTAGAGTTTCAACAAGGAATTTCGAATCCATTTCTAGAGCAACATTTTGAAGATTTTTATCAATGCAGTATTTAATACCAGCTTCGATAGCCAGCACTTGAGGATGAAAATGAAACCTGCTTATAATGAAGTTGGAGTAAGCCCATAAAATTATGCCTTGTTCATATTTAAGAATCTCACCTGAGCTTTGGATGATGTTGTTCTCACAGCAATCAACAACATTGAGTTTAACATTACCTCTTAAAGGAGGCTGCCAATGACCTTTGGGACTGACAAATGTAGGATTTAGATTAATAGAAAACAACCTCTGAGCTTCCTGATTAATCACATCTGATCTACCTTTCCATTTGATAATTTTAGAGATATAACCTATAATAGAAATAACTCTATGAATAATGAAATGCGATTTCATTGGGATTGATTCAAAGAGATATTTGTTTATACTATTCCAAATTTCCCAAATGATACCAACTGAAATTTTCCTATACAAACAATTTGACAGATATGAAGGAGTAGAGAGAATCCACCATTGAATTAATGAGTTATTCACTGAAGTAGACACTGTATTGATACCCATAAAATGATTGAAGAATTACCAAATTACCTTGTCAGTAGGACCTATCATAAATACCTAATTTATGGTTTTTGTGGAAGATGAGCAACATTGACATCCCGAAAAAATTCTTACTCATAATGATTGTATAAGATCATCTACGGGAAAGCTTTTTGAAATTACTTTCCACAAAAGGATTGAAATTTTTGGAGGAATATTTGAATGCCAAATATTCTTAAAGGCTAAAGAAGAAATTTTATGGGGTCTCACTAGATTATAAGCAGACTGATATGAGAATTTTCCATTAATATCAGTTTCAAGATTAACTTATGGTCAACATAAGTGGATTTTTCTTCCATAGACTCTCTTGCTAATAGAATCCTCTTAAAGGTCATTGAACCTGATATATTATTCAAGTTGGAATATTTCTCCTGCATAAACTTTGGCTTCTTCCCTCCTTTAATTTACATGCCAGTTTGAGATTAGATGCTTCCATCACAGAGAACTAGCTTCTAGTTCCAAGTCCTCCTCATTTGTAAGGCATACAAATTGAATCTGAACTAGACCAATGAAACTTTTTGCCAAATTATTGATTAACACCCCAAAAAAACAACATACCAATTGGATAATTGATTGGATGATAAGTTTGGGAGGTCTTAATACAAGTAAAGAGAAAATTGGAATTGAGGATAACACATATTTAATTAGAGTCATTCTACCTCCCATAGAGAGGAATTTTGACTTCCAAGATAAAATTTTAGTTGCTATAGATTGTACTAGAGGTTTAAAGTAAATTAATTTCTTCCTTCCCTTAAAAAGAGGATAACTAGTGTATTTTAGAGGGCCTCTAACATAATGAAACCCTATCACTTCAGTGATTAAGTTTCTAGAAGCACAATATGCTGTAGAGCTCATAAGAATACAACTCTTTTCTTTGCCAATAAGCTGACCAGATTCGACTTCATAATCCTCTAAAAATTTCATTAACTTTTTAAGACTTTTCGTAAGGCCTCTGGTAAAGATAATAATATCATCTGCTAAGGTGAATGATCATAGGGCATCCTCTAGGGTGAGAGAAAGGGTCAATACCTTTTTTAGACATCATATCATTAAGACCTCTACTTAGAACTTCTTCCATAATGATAAAAAGACTAGGGGATATAGGATCCCCTTGTCTAATACCTCTTGAAGGATGGAACAATCCCTTAGATTAGCCATTAATTATAGCAAAAAACCATGGTGAAGATATGCATCTCCATATTAAATCTATAAAAGTTTCAGAAAATCCAAAAGCTCTTAAAGATATAATTCTAAAATGCCATGAAGATCTGTCATAAGCCGTAGCCATGACTAATTTAAGGATAACATTACCTCCAGTAGCATTTCTATCTATATAGTGTATCATGTCATGTCCTAAAAGAATATTTTCAATTATATATCTTCCTTGAACAAATCCTGATTGGTTAGGACAGATAATGGCTGGAAGAATAGGGCATATTCTAAAGGTTAAAATTTTAGAAATCACTTTGTAGATGAAGTTGCACAAGCTCATTAGTCTAAAATCTTTGCAAGAGGAAGGTTTGTTACTCTTTGGGATTAGGGAACTATGAGTTGAACTCAGAGATTTTGGAATTTCGGAGCCTAAGAAGAAAGTTTGGATAGCCTTGGTGAAGTCATCTTTAATTATATTCCAACAATTAACATAAAAATACCCATTGAACCCATCCGCTCCAGTTGTGCTATTTTTGTTCATACTATTAACAGCTTTACATATTTCCTCTTCTTCTAGAATTTCTATTAATCTACTATTTTGATCCTCAGTTATCATCTTGGGAATTAATTTCAAAAGATCTTTATCCTCCTGATACCCTGCAGAAAATAAATTTTGAAAGTAAGAGATAAAAGAGTTAGCAATTGAGTCTTTATCTTCATGAATTCTGCCATCATCATCTGTAATCTTCTTAATATAAAGCCTTCTTCTATTTTTTTGAACTTGGGCATGGTAGAATTTGGAATTCCTATCCCCATGTTTCAGCTAATCACTTCTGGATTTGTGTTGCAAGTAAATTTCTTCTTTAGCTAGAGTTGAATTCATATCAGCTTTAGCTTTTGAAACTCTTTCCTTTTGACCTCCATTTGAGTCTTGCTCCAAACCTAATTCTTCTTAAAGAAAGTAATCCTCCAATCTTTGAATCTCCTTAAAGATATCTTGAAATACCTATTTACTCCACCTTTTTAAGCAAACTTTTAACCTTCTAAGTTTAGAGGAAAATAACTCCAAGTGATTACCCGAGGCTTCTTCATTCCAGGAGTATTGAACAATCTTTAGGAAATTTTCATGAGTATCCCACATATTCTGAAATTTGAAACATTTGATCACTGAGTCTTAAGAGTTAGGGATAGAAAGCCCATAAGTGTTTTATGGATGAATTGGGAAATAAATTCATCCAATGAAAATTCATAATACATCTATCCTGGAGGTAATGTTATCTAGATCCTTCATATTCCATATCCTGCAATGAACAACTAGCAATACAAGCATTGAAATCAACAGCACCTCTAATGTCAATACTTCTTTCCCTAGATTTCTCTTCACTATTAGTCACAATGTTAAAACCCCTAATCACAATCAAAAGGGATATCTAAGAAAATTATCGAATTCTGAATTATGTCCTCCCAGAGTATCAACCTTTCCTGCCTAGTACACTTAGCATAAACAAAGTTAACCCCTATTTCCTTCACCATATGAGGATGATCCATTTTAAATAACAAATTTTGTTATCCATTTGCCAGAACTTCAACATTCAAACCATGATTCCAAAAAAAACATATTTTATTATAAGAGATAAAATAACATCCCTTATACTGAATAATTCTCCTTATATCCTTAATTTTGGAACAATCTATCATTGGTTCTAGAATTGCTAAAAAGGAAAGATTGTGAACCTTGCAAAGTCTTTTCAACCTTCTTTTAGTAGGCTTATTACCCACGCCTCTTTCATTTCGTATAAGAGAATTAATCATTTAGAGGTTGAAGAAGAAACTTTTTTGGTACCTTTACTTACTGATCTGGTCAGTATTTTTTTAGATAATGAGCTTTGTCTTGGAATTTTCTTTATCTTTCCCCTTTCGACCTGAGGTTTAATATGAAAGTGATTTTCTTCTGGCAATGTCTTATGATGGATATCTGACCTGAGGGTTAATATTTATTTATATTGAGTATTACTTAGTAAATGAGTGATAAATTAATAAGAACGTATTATGATTATCGTGAGTTAGAAATATGACCGTTAGGGTAATTTAGTCGGGACGCGTGTGTTAGTCATGTCGGGACATAAATTTATGAGATACAATTTAATTTAATTATGGGTCATCCAAATTCTCATTTACATTGCGTAAGTGTTTCCATAAGGGTTTAAATAGTTAGAAAAGTGTACTCAGGGGTTTGGATTGGGTCCCGGGGTATTTTTAGGCCAAACCGGCACCCCGAATGGCTATTTTCGTATTTTGGATTTTTGGGAAAAAAGGGCCTACAAATTTTAGAGGTTTATATCATCATTTATGTTCAGGGGGTTAGGGTTAGAACCTACAAAAATACAGAGAGACCGTTAGAGGAGGAAGGAGAGGAGTTCCAAGGGTTCCCACACCATTCTTGCACCACCATAACCACCGGAGTGTAAATTGGGAGGAGAGGAAGGCCACACCAACACATTTTTGCAGAGAATCACACCTACAAGGAAAGTGTTTATCTTCCTAAATTGAGTGCATATATTATCCACGTTAGAGTAAGATTGAACAATACCCATGAATAAATGATTTTTACTTAAAATTGGAGACTTAATTCATAATCTTGTGTAGGATTTACATGTAGATTAAAGTCCTATGTAATTTGAAGGGAAAATTAGAATATATTGGCCAATATAAATGGGAAAAACCTACATTTAATGACGTATAGGCATGGAAGATCATAAAACTAGGTTTTTAAGGATAATTAGGAAATAATCAGTTCTTGGGTAGGATTCTTTATGATTTGATGATATATTTAGTTTAGAAATCACCCTTATATGTGTACATAATTTTTGGGAATCTTGGCTGTAAGTTTAGTGAAGAACCATGAGGTTTTGGGTAAGAAAAATGGAGAAAAATGCAACTGCATAGAGGCAGAAGAAGACATGTACAATTTTGAATCGATTTAGCCCAAGGGAGAATTGATTCGGTCAGGCGAATTGATTCGGCTATTAAGTGAATCGATTCGGTTACCCAAATTTTGGCAATTTTCCCTATTTTATCCTTGAACTTAAAATCAATGAACGGGGCAACTTTTGGGATACCTTTAAAACATTAGGAGAGATAATTTGGTTACCATTAGGCTAATGGAAGGGTTGGGACTTAGTCATAAGTGAGGTGAATTAAGACTAAGATTAATCGACGTAATTTGTAATATAATGAATTCAGGGGCTGAGAATGATTCACGGTGAATGTGAGCAAACCTACGACTTAGACCAGTAGGGGATGAGCGAATTAGCTACTGAAATATTTTAAGAATAATTAGCACACATCGAGTAGTGGGGGATACTCAGGAATATACGATGAGAAGTATAATCAAAATTTAATAATACGTAGGGTATTCGGGAGTTATGTATACTACATATGGGACATATATTATAGGTTACGTGTACATCTATATGGATGATATATATATATATATATATATATATATATATATATATATATATATATATATATATATATATAGGTTGTGTAAATACCTATTGTCATCATTCTCATGTGTGAACATACTTAGGCTACTTGCTATCAAGGGAGGTTTCGCGTCGTGGACAGACCTATCCTGATGAGCTTATTGGGGGGATTTTTACTTGTACCTTAGAACATAGAACTTAGGGATCGAACACTACTTGTGTGTATGAGAGTGTTATCGATCATTTGGGTACGTTAGGTATGTGCATAGCCCAAAGCCTTAGAACTATGTTCGCCTCCAAATTGTATGAATTGTGAATGTATGGTTCCAGAGTGATTTCAAACCATATTCCCTTTACTTAGTACGTGATTCACCAGGACTTGATAGCAGAGTATGCCCGCATCGCAGGTCTCCACCTAGGGATGTCGTATTCGTATATATTATAAGAATGATGTAAATATATATATATATATATATATATATATATATATATATATATATATATATATATATATATATATGTGTGTGTGTGTGTGTGTGTGTGTGTGTGTGTGTGTGTGTGTGTGTGTGTATGTGTGTGTGAATTATTCTACTACGTTTACATTAGTAGATAAGATAGATAGTGATATCTAAAGCAATTTAAGTGTGTGTGAACTTTATATTTAATTGGTGATTTTTGCTAACTAAGAGGGTTAGAAATTGATAGCGTATTGTATGGTCAAAACGGGTGGGCACACACACTACGCCATATTTTTTTCGTTATGCCTCCTAGACGTCGAGGTGCTCCTTCTGGCCTCCTTGATAAGTTTCCTACCTCTACTTGCACCCAGCGAGCACGGACTCACTGCCCTCCATATTCTGTTATGCAGTGGGTGACCCACATCGAGTACGAGCATTATTATTTTCTCGAACTTCATATCCGTGTAGTTATTAGGGAGAGAGTCTTTATGATCTCCAAGTTTGACCATTTTTGCATCTGTCATTGGATGTTCGGTAGGGGTTGGGATTCCTTATTTATAGCTTATGGTGATGTTTATCCTGACATCGTCAGAGAGTTCTTTTATCGTTCTCTCCACACTCCTGAGGGGATTCGGTCTACCATTCTTGGCATTCCTATTATCGTCACAACTGATCTGATAGCCGAGATGAAACAGATTTTGCACATCCCTGACGCTGTATTTCCTAGGATTACTGAAGATAGTCCGTTATCTGAGGAGATTCTCCGCCAGTGTTTCTTGAAGATCCCTCAGGTCGGTACCACTATGTATCATTGCCAACTTCACCCTGCCTTCCATGTTCTTAATAGGTTTTTGTCATCAACCATCTATTCGAGGATCAATCACACCCATATTGGTTTCCATATTATTTATTTCATGTACGTTGTATCACAAGGGTGGGACATCGATTTACCCACTATTATGCTTCGAGTGATGTCATATGTTACCATCATAGGTAACACCCCTATTCGCATTGCTCCTCCCTTTTGGTTCCTCATTTCTCATCTTTACACTTCTGTCGGGATTCCCATTTTAGCAGATGGCCGCGTCTCTCTGTGCCTTCTATTATTGATCACAGTACCTTCACTCATTCCAAGAGCCATCTAAGTGTTGAGGCGTGAGTGCCAGCTCCACCCTATGACTGAGCCTCTTTAGGTGTTGATGACTTTTAGCCTGCTGGTCCCACTGATCCTAGACCTGATGACTTTTAGTCGTGTCCCTCCACTTCTGCACCCCCACGCCCCACTGAGGAGGAGTTTTCTACTTTACAGGCACAGGTGGCTACTCAAGATAGGATGTATGATGTTATGATGGCCCGTTTAGATGTTGAGGCCGAGGTCCGTGCCCGTAGAGATTCACAGATGACAACCTTCTTTGACGAGATAAGGTGGAAAGAGCAGAGTAGAGGTGCGGGATCTTCTGTCTTAGGGCATATTGCATCTACATATTCTGGTGTTGATGATGATGATGATTATGATGCCGATGATACACCTGCTGATTTTTAGTTATCTATTTTAATGAGACATTGTATTTGAGATTTCTGATGTGTATGATGTATTTATTATCTCTCTAAGACGATGTACTCTTATCCTTTTATGGACATTTTATATCGGCATTTTTGTATATTTATGGCATGGATGTATATTCTTATTAATGATGCAGTCTTATTGATTCTGACTACTGTTGTATCCATTTACTGCAATTTTTTTTACTATCCATTGTCATATTCATGTTAGATTTGGTTTGTCTATCCCACATTTTGTCTATTCCAGGCAAAAAGGGGGAGAGATATGTGATGTAGGGGGAGTATTTATTTTATTTTATTTATTTGTTTTTGTTCCTCCATACTTCACTTGGGTATTTGTTTATGTCTCATGTGTGTAGGTATATTTTCTTCAGATATCTATTTCTACATCACATTCAAAGACGGATTCAGATTCAGATGCTTGTCGGTTCTAAACTTCCAGTCTATATCCTGTATTTTTATCATTTTGGGTTTTGGGGATAGGACAGATATTTTTACTAAAATAGCATTTTTTTTTGTCCCAAAATAGCCAAGGGGGGAGATTTGTAAGAAAAATTTCTAATAATGTCAATTATTTTTAATAGGATTAATTCCGGAAAAAATAATTTGAGTCTAGGCTAGTTTTCACGTTAAGATTAATTGAATCCTACAACAGTTCAAGTTGAAGAATTTGCAGTTTAAATCTTTGAAGAAGAAATCAAGTCAAGTTGCATTTGTTGTAAGATCACTCAGGTATGAACATTTAAGAGAATTTGTGTAATTTAGAATTTTGATTAAATGATGGGTGATTTAAATGTTTTTAAATAATGATAATTAAACTAAATATTTCTGAAAACGTAATTTTAAAATATATCTAAGTTAAAATATTTGAGATAATTCGAGGTTTTAATTAAAAAGAAAAACACAGTTTTTAACTGTCGCTCGAACGACAAAGCGGGTCGTTCTAACAACATGTACATGTCGCTCGAACGAGCTGCCACCTCGATTTTCATGTTTTAGTTCTGTTGGACTCTGGTTTGCTTAGAAATAAATACACCATTCTGTAAAGACATTTTCAGGAAGATTAGTTTTGATAATTCCCATAGAGTTCTTCATCTGGAATTTATTCAAGATCAAATTTTGCAATTCCTAAGTTTGTGATCTTGAACTCGTTTATTGGAAGATCGTCCATCTTCTTATTACACTGACTGAGTTCATTGGTGATGCTTGCAGGCATGGCTTGCTGAAGATGAGAGCTGCCGTTCCAGAGGATTCTTGTGTGAGTCTTTTGCTGAGTTAAACTGCGTGTCTATGTGGATTTGCCGCGGTAGATTCATTACAGATTTTTCTATGTTGTGAGTTAATATTTGTTGTTCATAGTGAAACAAAATGGTTTTACGCAAAAAGGGCTTTTCCTGAAATTTTTTCTATTACTGCATGCTTTAAATTGTTGAATGGATTTATTCACTTAGATGCATGTTTAGGATTAAATAAGTTAAAATTGGAATTTAACTAAAATTGGGAAAAAGTTGTTTTTACCTAAAGCACATACTAAAGGGCCTTCTCACTCTTCACTAGCATTAACTAGTGCTATTATCTCAGACTCCATAATGGATTAACCCAAGATAGTTTGTTTCTTAAATTTCAAAAAAACTGCACCACCAGCGATGCTAAATATATATCCACTAGTAGCCTTAGAATCATCAGATAAGGTGTTCCAATTAGTATCACTAAATCCTTCAAGGACAATGGGATGCTTATTATAGTGTTATTCGAGATTCATTATCCTTTTAAGATACGGCATGACCCTCTCAATATCGTTTTAATGCTCCATACTAGGTCTACTGGTAAATCTACATAATACTCCCACATCATAAGCTATGTCAGGTCTAATTCAATATGTCGTATAACGCAAGCTACCAATGATGCTTTCATAAGCATTTTGGTTTACACTATCGCCAGTGTTCTTAAATAACTTTACACTAGGGTCAGATGGAGTACTAGTAGGTTTATAGTCAAAGTAATTGTATTTCTTTATAACTTTCTCGATGTAATGAGATTGATCCAAAGAAAGTCCCTTTTCTGACCTAGTAATATTATTTCTCAATATTACACTAGCTTCACCCAAATCCTTCATATCAAAATTGACACACAATAATGATTTAACCTTTTCTACAGTATGAATATTGGACCAAATATAAGCAAGTCATCAACATAAAGACATATGATAGTGCAAACGTTCTCTTCATATTTATAATAAATGCATTTGTCACTTTCATTTATTTTAAACCCATAAGATATGACTAAGCTATCAAATTTATCGTGCCATTGTTTAGGTGCCTGTTTGAGTCCATAAAGAGATTTGTCTAATTTACAAACTTTATTTTCTTAACCGTGTACAATAAAACCTTCAGGTTGATCCATATAAATCTCTTTTTCTAACTCTCCATTTAAAAACGTAATTTTACCATCCATTTGGTGTACAATTAAATCATTTAAGGCAGGTATGAAAAATAGTACATGTATAGACGTTATTCTAGTCGTGGGTGAAAAAGTATCAAAAAAATGTACATTTTCTCATTGTCTAAAACCTTTGGCAATAAGACGTGCCTTATATTTCTCTACAGTGACATTAGGTTTTAATTTCTTTTTAAGAATCCATTTACACCCAATTATTTTACACACGGGAGGAAGGTCCACTAAATGCAAGGTTTTATTTATTTCCAAAGAATCCATTTCATCATTAATAGCCTCTTGCCAGAAATCAACATCTAAAGGAGATAAAACTTCTTCAATATTTTTAGGGTCCTTCGCTAAATTATAAGCATAAAAATCGAGACCAAAATCCTTTTCAACACGATCTCTTTTAGTTTTTCTTGGTTCTAAAAATGTTTCATTAGATTCTGAATTCTTTGTTAAAGAAACATCAGTGGATGTCGCGCCCCCACTATTTCTCAATTTAAAAGGAAATTTATCTTTATAAAAATCGGTGTCATTTGATTCAATATTTACTTGATTTTCCAAGTCATAAAAACAATATTCTTTGCTATTAATTTAATAGACTATAAAAACACACTCATAAGCTCTACTACCCAATTTATACCTTTTAGGGTCGGGCATACGTACATAGGCAAAACACCCCCACGTTAAAAAGCATTATACGTTCGGCTCAATATTTTTCCATATTTCATAAGGAGATATTTTTGTTTTAGTCTTAGGAATTCTATTAAGTACGTGACACACCGTCAAAATAATTTCATCCCACCAATGTGAGGCAGCTCCCGAATTTAATAAAATAGCAACAACTAATTCAGTTAATGTCCTATTTTTTCTTTCGACTTTACCATTCATTTCGGGTGAATAAGGGGAAGTTTTTCCGTAAATAATACCGTGAGTTTTATAAAATTCAATAAATTGTGTGGAATCATATTCCGTGCCTCTATCTTTACGTAACCTTTTAATTTTCTGATTAAATTGATTTTCAATTTCATTTAAGAAAATTTTAAACAAGTCAAACACTTCACTTTTATTTTTCATAAATAGACAAATGAATAATCAGAACAATCTTCAAGAAAAGTAATAAAATAGTGTTTGCCGTATATAGTAGTGACACCATCCAATTCACAAATATCCCGAATGAATTAAATCAAATGGTTCCGATTCTCAAAAAATAGATTTATGTGGTGTCTTAGTTATTTTTGCTTGACTACACCATTCACATTTTTCAAAATCATTTAAAGATAATTCTAGAATTAATCCTAAAGTACTCATATTTTTAATGAGTCGTTTATTAACATGACAAAGTCTAGCATGCCAAATATTAAAGAACAAGTAATATAAGCAGAAGGAGAAATTTTATTAATACCATCAACATTCAACTTAAACATCTCATCAGTGGCATAATCCTTGCATTCAAAAATTTCATTTTTGGTCAAAGTAATTAAATCAGCACCAATAGTTTGAGTAAAGACAGCTTTGTTGAGAAGATAACTCGAAACCAAATTTTTCCTTATCTCAGGAGTGTGAAGAACATCTTCAAGGATCACAGTTTTTCCTGAAGTGAACTTTAATTCCACAATTTCAGTACCAGGAACCTCAGTGGAGTGAGAATCTCCCAACAACGCCTTCCGATCTGCAGTCTCAAATTAAGTCTTGAAAAGAGTACGATCATAATAGATATGGCAAGAAGTGCCAGTATCCACCCACCACCCTTCGGCACCACTAACCATGTTGATTCCAGAAATCATAGCACATAGGTCCTTTTCGATCAAATTTGCTTGTGCGTGCGACACATTACGAAATTTGTGAGCCATATGGCGAAGCTTACCACACTTGAAATAGAGAAATTGTCCGGAGTTCATAGACTATCCATTTCCAGGGTTCTTATTTTTATTTTGAGTCTGACTCTGATTTTTAAAATTCCGGTTGTGGCTCTTTTTATAAAATTTTATATATTTCCCATTTGCCTTCAAAACAACTGGAGTGTGGTTCTTTTTCTGATTCTTGTTGTTAGACACAACCACAATTTCATCTTTATTGTCCTCTTTTTGGGATTCATCCTCAATTCCCAATTTAGTAATGAGTGACACGAGCGAAAATTCTTTAGATTTATAACTCAAAGTATTTTTAAATTCTTTGAACATTGGAGACAATTTATCAATAATCACAGCCACCTGAAATTTCTCATCTAAAGCCATGCCCTCGAAATTAATTTCATGGACAATCATTTGTAAATCATGGGTTTGAGAAACAACAAATTTATCATCTGTCATTTGAAATTTCAAATGACGGTTGACCATATTTTTTAGCACCCACCTCCTCCGTGTTATATTTTTTTAAAAAGAGCATCCCAAACATCTTTTGCAGTTTTATAATTAGCGTAATAATCATAAATTTTGTCAGTCAGAGCATTCAAACTATAGTTCTTGCACAAAAATTCATTTTCCTCCCAATTTCGAATAGTTTTGATTTCCTCAACAGTTGGTGGATTATTCACTACTGGTTTGTCCAAGTAAACACTAGATGCGACCTTTTTGTAGTTAAATAAAATAGCAATTTTTTACTCCAACGTTTAAAAGGTTGACCTTCATATTTGAAAGGCTTGTTTAGGTTGGATGAGTTAATTTCATCCATGGCAGAATTTTGAATCACCTTAAAATTGTTGTAGCAACACCAATTTAAACGCAAAATTAGTAAGGAACGAAATTACCCAATGACGAGCAGGAAAAACCCAAGGCAGAAATATTAGAAATCTTGAAATCAGGTACCAACTAGAACACCGCTGAGTCGTGGACAATGTCGCTTTCTTTAAGGTGTTTCGCGGCTCTGCCCAATTTGTGCTGACAGTCTGAAAGTCAGGTCACCCCCAGGATAAAACATCCTCTAATAATCAGAAAATACAAATTGATAAAGTATAAGAATCAATCCGTTCTATGTACATCCATTCGTATTAATTACTCGAGTCTAATAATAAATCTCGAGAGTATTTATTACTTACGTGCAGAGAAACAATTTGAAAGAGAAAGCATTTTTTTCTTTTCTAGGTTAGCAAAAATTTGTTGTGGCAGGTATCTTAAAGACGGAGGCTTTGGACCTCTTTTATTGAGAAAAAAATAATGATGTTGGTGGCACACAATGTGGAGAGAAAACTAGAAAAATATCGGTAAGTGGGTGGAAAATTTCAACAGATAAAAGGCCATGTTTTTTTCTTTCGGAATTAATTAACTTTAATAATAAATTTTAATCCCAAAAAATAATATTTTTTTGTCCAAAAAATTCTTTTTTAATGAGCCTAAGCCCAAGACCCGAACACGGGTTGGTCCGGTCGGACGGCGACGACGGTGAGCCAGCATGTTTGACTTGGCCCAATAAGTCTCCCACCCATACACACAAAACATCTGATGCCCAAATGGATTACCCTTTGAACTCACAAAAAGAATATATCAACTTTACCCATTTAAACTAACCCATTGATGTGGGACTAGTGCTAAAGGCACTCTTCAAGTTTTGCATCTTTTAACAACTATGAGCTATTTCCAATAGTATGTGTTTTAATATTAGTAAAATTGTCGTCTCAAGGAACATATTACCAAAATATTGGACTGGTTATTTTTTATTTTTATTTTTAAATATGAATATGAACAAGTTTAGGAAGGTTCTATAAAATATTTACATTATGTACCAAGTATTACAAAAATTATCGTATGGATACACTTACCGAAATTTACCGTATTTTTTGAAAAAACTAATTTACCTAAAAACTGATTATACTGATGTACTGTTCTATTTGATTTTGTTTATGGTATGCATATGAACAAGTTTAGGTAGGTGCTATAAAATATTTACATTATGTACCAAGTATTACAAAAATTATCGTATGGATACACTTACCGAAATTTATCGTATTTTTTGAAAAACAAAATTTACCTAAAAACCGATTATACTGATGTATTGTTCTATTTGATTTTGTTTATGGTTTGGTGTGCCGACTCGTAAAACTGGTAATTTTGGTTTGATGATTTCAAAGTTAATTTGGTATTGGTATGCTCTATTTACCGAGTAAACCGACGAAAATTCATCCCTTGAAGAAATTAAAAAATTATTAAAAGCATTAGGGTAAGTTAAACTTAAAAAAAAAGAAACTAAGGGCATGATTGGTTGAGAATTAAAATACTTTTTTTGTATTTAAACACAATTCTTGTAAATAAAAATAATATAAGTACATATTATTAAAATTACGTATATGTATTTTTAAAATATATATTATAGTAACATCAAAATATATATATCAATACATACATGGTACTTAAATATAATTTTACACATATATGTTATAATATAAAATTTACATATGGTACATATATATTAAATAACAATATTATTATTAATTCATAAATGTATATAGTGTTATTGCGAATTATACATACGATATCATTATATATATATATATACACACATTTTTATGTATCATGTGTTGTATATGAATTTATGTAGATAGAGAAAGGCTACTGTAAAATCCTTAAATGATGACATCTGGAGTGAATCAATTTTTTTAAAATAGTAAAAAAATAACAGAGTTTAATTCTTTTGTATGCTATTTAAAAATTTCAGGAAATTCACAAAAAAAAAATCAGTTCAAAACGAATTTGTTTTTTATTTAAGAAAGTCACTCAAAATATATCAATTTTTAAAGTTCTTAAAACCTGACATATTTTGACCGATTTTTTAAAATAGAAAAAATTATTAGTTTGAGTTGATTTTTTTATGGGTTTATCTGAAATGTTAATTACCACACAAAAAAATTAAAGAATAATTATTTACAATTTTTAAAAAAATGGTTCGCACGAATCATATGTATAAATGGTGTCTTCCTCTCTCTGAGAGAGAGAGAGAGAGAGAGAGAGAGAGAGAGAGAGAGAGAAAAATAGGGCCCCCCTCCTATAAGTTCTCATTTTGGTGCTAACCGCGGTACATACCATTTTTTGAATAATTTTTTTGGGTTTAGTTTCATGCCCAATGTTTTTTTAGGTTTTCGTCCCATGTATTTTTAGATTATATTAAGTATCATAACTACCCAAAACCTCCCTCAACCACCTTGTAACCTCCTCTCTATCTCTTCGTAGAGAATGACATGTGTCCTATAGCTACTACAACAGGACCAACGACTAAAAAAATAAAAACATGGGAGTGAATACAAATGAATCTTTAAAAGTGGGACTAAATACCTATGATCCCTTTTTTTTAAATAGTAAAAAATGAATTTTTTAATGAAACTTCATATATATGATCGCCACAGTGAGAAGATCATATCCAATTTTTTCATCAAAAAATTGAATAAAAAAATCATTGAGATGAGGTGATATATAAAAAAATGGTATAAATATGCATTTTCGACCGTTGAAATTTTGGCAATCATCTCACCCATTTTATGATGAAACTTCATGAATATGATCTTGACAGTGAGAATATCATATCCATGAATTTCATTAAAAAAATTCAATCAATCAAGTGGCTGGAGCAGATCCAAAGTTTCAATGATCGAAAATGTATATTTATAGCATTTTTTACACATCACATCATCTCAACGGGTTTTTTATTGAAAAACTTCGAAGATGATCTTCTCTCTGTGGAGATCATATCCATGAAGTTTCATCAAAAAATTCTTTTCTTTATTTTTTTTAAATGATGTGTACCGAAATCTTCACTATAAAGAGTCATTACATGAGACTTTTATATATATATATATATATATATATATATAAAAAATAAAGTAGAAACTTATGTATGTCATAAGATCAAATGATGATGTCATCTTAATGAATTTTTCTTGCACTTCCTATTTTGCTCCTCAAAACTTTGATTTCCCCCCTCTTTTTTTACTTACCAAATTTAGACTTTAATTCAAAATTGGGGTTACTTTGGTCAAGATCTCTTCTTCAATTTGTTCCCACCCTCTCTCATTTCTCACACAACCTCTCATTCTCCCGTTCTTTCATTAGCAAGCAAAAAAAAATCTCCTTCCCCACTATCCCACACTCACCCCTCTGTCACGGTCGCCCTCAACCCGTTGTCGTCGCCGACTTCATCCCACTGTCGCTGCCTCACTCAGGTAACCCTGATCTCTACCCCCACTCTCTTATACACGCACATGTGTGTTTATTGAGTTTTTATGCATTCTTACTTCTTTTATGGTTTTATTTTGATCCTTTTGTTAGATGTATTTTGTTGTTTGGGTTTTTCAGATTTAGGAAAGTTGTAGCAAGGAATGCCCAAACACCCTGTAGCAAGGAAAGTTGTACAGATTTGGGGAAAGTTGTAGCAGATCTGAGGTTTAGTTTGTGTTTTTTAATCATCTTTGCTCCCTCTCTCTCTCTCTCTCTCTTGCTTTATTTTTTTGTTACTGTTGAATGGGTGTTTACATGGTGAATGGGTGTTTAGTGTGCACAAAGATTTGGGATTTTGATTTATATTGAATCAAACAAACTACATTGTAGCTAGGACATTATGGTTTGATTTATATTTGTCCTCTCTACTGTTTTCCGGATTGGACAATATGGTGTGATTTATGTTGGGACGTGGTTGAGGTAGTTTTTAATTTGTGTTTGTTTCAATCTAATTTATTTTATTATTTTCTTAAGTAGAGAAAAATATTACTTTTTGTGTGTCAATTGGCTGCCAATAAGTGCATATAAAAAGGCTTTTTAAGAAAGATGGAAAAGGCGATTTTGAAACTGTGGCGCGATCGGAAATTATATGGTGCGATTTTGCAATTTTCTTATGTAGATTTTATTTATTAGGGCTTTGTTGTTTTGGTATATATTTGGTTCATAGATTTTAATTCATATTTCTATTCAATTTCCAATGATTAGAGAATTTGTTTTCAGAACCAGAATTTAGAGTCTTATAAGTGAGACTATTTGTCATTAGATGTTATTTTTGTTCTTGACCAAATTCCAAAATACTTTATGAGGTTATTTTTGTTTTTTATGAAAACTTTCTTTCATGAGTTAACTCTTATAATTGAGACTATTTGTCACTGGATGGATGAGTATGTTAATTGATTTATATTAGTTTGGTTTAATTATATGAGTGTGAATTATTCTCACTTTAAACAACAATTTAAGTTCGATGATTATCAGGTTTTTATATGATATTCAGATCGCTTAATATGATTTATATTCGGGTTTTCATGCTTTATTGGATTTTCATGAGTTAACTCTTATATGTTAATTGATTTATATTCAGATCACTTTAAACAACAATTTATATGATTATTCTCACTTTTATATGATTTTAGGTTCCACTTGTTGCATGCTTGATGTGCGACACTTGCAGCACGTTGTGATATGTAAGTCATGAGGTATGACATTTTTTATTGGTCTAAATACGTGTGCTCCCCTGTTTTACTCTTCTTCACATTTTATTGCATATGGCCTTCTCCCTTGATTTATGCCTCTTTTCTATTAGTGTTATTTCTCATTCAAGTTGTATGACTCAAAATGATGAATGTATTTTATATTTAACTCCATGTAATGTTTCTAATTATTTTCCCACATGATCAACTACAAGCAGTATCATTTTCGTACATCCCTGAAACATATATTATTAGGTGTTTTTGCATTTCCATCAATATGTTAAAGTGCGTTATTGTATGTGAATTGATATTGAATTTTGTAGCTAGAATTCGAGTAATAGATAAGCTGCATAAAGCCAATTGCATCCCCACTTTTCAATAAAATACATACGGGGGGTTGTTTTAGCATCTAATGATTGTTGAAATGTAATGTTTGGGTGCAAATCCTTGATATGTACTCTTCGATTATTTGGATCTTTTTTTTGGTCTTTCGATGTTATCAATCATACTGTCACATGTTAGGAGTTCTTTATTGTACTAAGCATAACGGACTTGGCCTATAAAATTCTTAATACAACAGAACCAATGTCAGTTTATTCAATTTGGTTTATGTGGTCTAGATATATTTTAGCTTGAAGTAGTATGGTGTAGTGTATGTATGTTCTTTTATTGTGAATGTGTGATATGCATCCTTTTCTTCTAATTATCTAGAATTATGAAATTTTGATGTTTGGAAACTCTATCTTTAAAGTACCCGCTAATGGTTTTTTGAGGTAACTAAGACTTTTTTTTGTACGATAATTGAATGTACTTGGTTTTTTTAGGTATCTAAGACTTTTGTTTTAGAGGTGACAGTAAAAATATCCCAGATTGCATAACTCTCAACTTCCATAAATGGATTGCATTGATGTTGCTTTTATGGTTATCGACGCTATAATTTTCATTGTTGATGGAACTTTAGTGACAGTACAAATATCCTAGATTGCTAGGAACATCACCACTAATGAATTAGTGAATGCTATACGTTACAGGTATCTACCATCAAGAATGAGGGACCAAGAAAGTTACCATGTTAATTGTTGTGAGAATGTGTGATTAGGTGTCCCTCAACTCAAAATTTAATCTTTCTAAGTTGAAAAAAGTCTTGGATTTTTAATTTTGTAGCTCGGGTGCTTTTTGTTTTTACCTCAATTTCGAATACTAATCTATTTAGACGTCTAGAACATAAGGATTGAATACCAATATCTCATCCTTTAGATTTCTATCACCGAAGATGAGATGAATTATGTTTCCAAACCAATAAGTATGAATTTATACCTTTCTGTCTCATTCAATTTGAATTGGGATTAAGGTGACTTTTAATGCAGATTACCTGATATTGTACTCAAGTTATGCCTTAAAATTGGTTGTAATTTTCTATTTTCTCATGTATTTCAGGTTTTGCACCAAACAAAGGGAAAATGATGTTTGCTCTTAGAAATTTATGACTTTCTTTGATAGTAAGAATAATATTTTCTACTTTAATCTACATATATTTATGATTTTTGGTTACATAACTACAAAATGAGCACCTGTTTGGCATTTGTATTCAACAACCATAATTCAGAAGGCTGATGTTTCCTATATAATTAATTTTAAGGAGGGGCCTGCTTTGCCTGTTATGGATCAAATGATTGAAGATGGGAAGTACCATGGGACATTTGACTTCATATTCATAGACGCATATAAAGGTAACTACATTAACTACCACTAGAGGTTGATTGACCTGGTTAAGGTCAGGGGACTGATTGGGTATGGCAACACCCTATGGAACGAGTCTATGGCAGCCCAGTTGATGCTCCGATGAGGAAGTACGTGGGGTACTACAAGGACGTCATGTTGGAGCTTAACAAAGCCCTGGACTCTGATCCAAGGATTGAGATTTGTATGCTTCTTGTTGTTGATGGGATTTCTCTGTTCCGCAGTGTCACTTAATACTCCCATATCCAATCAATTCTTAAAGGAAAATGTCGGCCAACGACCTGAAAAAAAGCCATTTTTTCCTTTTCTTTTTCATAAATCTTTCATTTTGGTTGTCATCTGAATTATGATCTTACACGGTTAAAGAAACATATCAAGTATTTGATTTTTTGTTTTGATTAATACATTCATATGTCCTGTGTTAGTCATATGAATAATACAGTTTTTTAGCAGGGCATCTGTTATTAGGCATATGACTAATGTCATACAGTCACACTTTTTATATGTCATACAAACATATGACATATGACTAATTTTAGAAAAGGAGAGGTCATTAAAAATCCAATATCTATGGATGGCTTATCAAAAAAAAATTCCTTAACTAGATTCTGATCAGTGACTAATTTGGACTGATTAGTGACCAATTAGGACTATTCAATGATGGTACCAGATATCATTAAATAGTCTTAATTCACAAACTCATGATTTAGAATGTGAGATGATTTAAGGGCCAACTTAGATATCATTAAATAGTCCCACGGATATCTTCAAATCGTTGTCAAAGGACATTCATATAAATATGGTACTTGAAGTGCTTAAGCATTAATTACTTCATACCTGATTTTAATTTTTGTTTCATTTATTTAGTTGTGGTTTGTTTTGGTTCTTCGGTGTATGTAGATATTGAAGATGGCTTAGAGCCTCCTGTAGTCCGAAGGTAAAAGGTTCAAGAGAAGATGGAGGCCTTACAAAAGGAGAGGCGCTCATAATGATTCTTAAAACTCCCCATGAACCATTTGTTGGAGGTCGAACTAATGAGTTTATGAATTGGTCAACATCGAAAGCCCGTCATCTTTCACAAGCTACTTTCGGTGAGGCGAAGCTACATACTATCAGATATATCCACACAAGGAAAGCAAGATAATTGGGAAATGAAAAACGACAGCAGATGAAGGTGTGATTTCTAGCAGCAAGTGAAGCTTCCTTTTTTATGTAGAAACACATTAACCATTAAATGAGTGAAAATAACATAACGTTTTCAAAGTGTAATCAAGTCAAATAATTGAACTATAGTTATTTCTAAAGTGAGGTGTTTGTTTATATATGTTCCTATAACTTATTTTGATTGTTATTGTGGCTAAAAATGATACATGTGTGTATGTGTTATATTTTATTTATTAGTGATCCATTATTCTCTTAATATTAGTGATCCATTCAAATAGTAGTTCAAATATTTATTTTATTCCCATAAACTTACTGATATCGTTTGTTGGCTGCTAAGGTCTGGATGCAATGAAATCGCACAACTTCTGCCTCTTTTTTATTGCTACAAAAGAAGGCATGGACTTATTCAACCAACATTCTTAAGGGAAATCAAAACTGAAATTCGAGGTGAGATCTTACCTAGAGATGGTGGTGAGCCAGATGAAGCAGGTGAGCTACACTTTCAACACGTAATTTGTAAAGGGCAAATTTGTTGTTGCTGCCCAAATTTGTTATTGCTTGCTGAAAAGTAGGAGGCCCCCAATTTTCACAATCAAAATTCTTTTGATACTTCAAAAAGATAAGTTCCTTTTTAATATGCAAAAGCGTAAGATGATGGTTCAATTAAAACAAAATACACAAATTTTAATTTCTCTCAAATTAAAATTAAATAACGTGAAATTAGATTTAAATAGACACTTATGTTAATTTCACTCAAACCAAGTTAGTTCAATTCAAGTCCTAGAAATTTGCCTAACAAGATTAATCCATTTTTGCAAATTAGGCCAAACCAAATTTTACAAAAATAAATTAATGAATTGAATTAACTTCATATTACCCAAATTTAATTTAGCACCAAATTAAACAAATAGTGATTAAACCAAATTTTATCTTTTTACCTAAGCATGCGTTCTAGGTGAATTATGTAAAAGATAAAATAAAAAATAAATCACTACGCCGTGATGTACGAGGAAAAACCCACAACGGGAACAAAACTCGGACGGCCCTAGCCTCAAATCCACTAAGAATGGTTTTACAAATACAAGATAGTAGACTTACAACACTCGACTCGATCCCTCTAAATCCCCGATGCTCCTTCTTGTATCCACCTCCGCCTAGCGAATAACCACGGAGCTCCACCGCAGTCTCGAAATCTACCGATCGGACTTTATATGGTCACCGTCACCCAAACTAGGAGCCTTTCTCCAAGTGGGTAAATCCACGCAAACTTCTTCGTCTTTGTGGGATGTAGAAGAAAAACCAAATGTCTCTTCAAAACGGTAGAGATATAAACCGGTGCCAAAACTCCAAGCAATGTATATATATATATATATATATATATATATATATATATATATATATATATATAAAGAAGACTTGGAATAAACAATATGGGTGTAACAAAGTGTTTAACAGATTTTTCTTTGAAAAATGGACACTTAAACTTTAACCATTTATTAGGAAAGATGAACTCTCAAAACTCTCTCTAGGAGATGTAGAATAGTGAAAAAGTTGAATTACAAAACTTGATTCCCGTACTTATATATTCGGGAAAAGAGTTAGTGGAAAAAGTAGTGGGAATGAGGGAAAAAACTGCTCAAAACTGCCAAAAAATTATTCCCGCCAAAACTCGTTCGAATGACATTTTCGTTCGAAAGAAGTCTCGTTCTAATGAGGCTTCTAACGATGTTCTAGTGTGAAGTCGTTAAAAATCTCGTTGGAAATCTCATTAGAACATCAAGTTCATTCGAACGACACTTCAAACCACTTTCCAGTGGCGAATATGGGAACTCGTTGGCAAACTCGTTCGAGCGACATTATGGTTCGAACGACAAACTCGTTCGAACGAACTTCCAGAAAGTTTGAAAATTTCTATATTTACCCCAGAAACTTTATATACTTTATATTAATGTTTTAATAAAATCTTTCTAAAATTAAACAACAGTTTTAAATAAATTTTCACCCAATATAAATTGTTCTAAGCTCCTATATATATATATATATATATATATATATATATATATTAAAATTCATTCATACGTTAGGAGCAATGGAACCATGTTGATGACGTAGAAACGAGGCACATTAAACTCGGCAATTTGATGAAGCTTTATACTCTTGGTCGCTACGTCTTCAACAAACACGTCATAAGCTTGAAGGATGATCAATTAACTCTATCATATGACTCAAATGCTTTTGTACGGAATTGAGCAGAAACTACAAAAGACTCAATTGGAAATTTGTTTCCTTAAAAATCTCCCCCTTTGGATATTTCGGGACAAAAACCAAACAAAAATCCTAAAGGGTCGTCAAGCTCTACTAGACTGACAAAAAGTCCCACCCAAAATAAAAATACAATGCTTGACTCAAACAACCCAAGGATCACAATCTTTGGCGGTGAAAGATGCCACTTATAATATAATTCCTGCACACTTAAGCAAAAACATTACACGCATAGGGAATATCAAAATATTTAATGCAAGAAAAGTAAGTAATCCCCCTAAATTAATTCTCTCCCTTTATCAACTATGATCAACTTAGAAATACGTCTCCCCCTAAGATAAATCTCCCCCAAACTAAGATACTATTATAGTAGGTTTAGATAGACGTCTCCTCCTAAGATAAATCTCCCCCAAACTAAGATACAATTATAATAGGTTTAGATATATTTGGTATATATTATGTATACATATATTCGATATGTTTTTGTTTGGTCTTTGCCTTTCTTTCTAGTCCACATATGCTTTAATTCATAATTGGTATCCATCTTGTTGCATTCTTTGTTGATATCACATGCTTAATACTTATGTATCATATTGGTATCTGTTTATTGCATCTTAGTTGGTATCCATTATTATTTGTTGGATTAGTTATGATTTTGTTGCCCATGCTCTTTAATGTTCTCATCACTTTATGCATAATTACATGTTTTTATCTTGTTATCCCATTCTATTTATCCCTTGCTTAGTTTAGAGGGTGTATATGCTTTATTTGGGGGAGATAAGTTAATGTTTGCATTCTTAACCTTTGTCTATTCCTGAACAAAAAGGGGGAGAATGATAGGGGGAGAAATGGTATCCCCTTTTTGTTCAGGATTAGACAAAGGTTAAGAATGCAAACATTAACTTATCTCCCCCAAATAAAGCATATACACCCTCTAAACTAAGCAAGGAATAAATAGAATGGGATAACAAGCTAAAAACTTGTAATTGTGCATAAAGTGATGAGAACATTAAAGCACATGGCAAAAAAATCATAACTAATCCAACAAATAATAATGGATACCAACTAAGATGCAAGAAGCAGATACCAATATGATACATAAGTATTAAGCATGTGATATCAACAAAGAATGCAACAAGATGGATACCAATTATGAATTAAAGCATATAACGACTAGAAAGCAAGACAAAGACAAAATAAAAATATATCAAATATATGTATACATAATATATACCAAATAGACTCAAGTACACATATATAGATATAAACACACAAATGACACAAAATAAGATAAGTTTTTCACACTCTTATGGAAAAAATGTGTCATATGGAAATGGAAGTGTTGGGGTGTGAACTAGGAACAAGTAAATTTAGACCCAATCACTGAAAACATGTTCACGGAGTTCTCAATTGATTGCAAACTTCATCACATTTGAATATAACCTCATGTGACAATATATATTAAACTCAATGAACAAAATACACAATGCATACAAGCCTAGCATATTGATGATTCTACAAACCAATAGAGTCATGACATTGAAAGTACAACTAGGGTAAACGAACAATGTGCAAACCGTTGATATACCATCCAATCTCCCTCAATAAGCATTTATTAATTTTTAATGAATATATCAATCAAACATAGGCCGTGGCAAATATTTTCTTTTTAATGCCATATTTTCTTTTTAGGCTTTTGGACCATGTATTTCTTTTAGGTCCAAACAAACGATGGCTAACTATTCGCAAAGGATAATAAATCCTTTCGGAGCCCTTCCCCGTGCACATTTATATTTAACATTTTTTTTGTCACAAATCTCACGTGCAACGGATTTTGACATGCACTAGTCCTCCTAGGTTACAAATATGCAGATGACAAGATTGGTAGGAGAATATCTCACAAAGCTCAAATATGACAAGTGACGATTAAATTTCAAAAGATCTTGTGCATGTGTGAATAGAGGCATATAAAAATAGAATCCATTTAAGCAACAAAAAATTCAACTACTCCATGTAAGCATGGTAAAGAACATAATAAGGATTGACAATCTTAACCAAAAGTTCTAGCCAAATGGGAGCGTAAAAGATGGGATTCAAACACAAGTATATGCAACATAAAGTGTGTAAAACTAAAATACACACAAAAAAAAAAATCTTTTTGGGTTTTTGAAATTTTTAACCAAAAATAAAAATATATACTCAAAAGACAAACAAAAATCATTTGAATTTTTCATTAAGCTTAAATTATCAAGAGATAAAAACCAAATGATAAACAGAAATCTTTTTGTATTTTTCATTTAATGAAAACTCAAATGAAAGAAATATAATACAAAAGATAACTAGAATCATAATTCTAGCATGTGATTAAGCATGGAGCACAGACTAGAAAATGATTAAACAAACATACATTTAGCATGATAATATAGCATGGAGCACAAAAGCTAAAGTATGCAAATAAAACTAACACATTCAACCTTTAGATTTTGCAAGGGAGGAAGCATGTGAAAGTAAATAAGAATCAAATACCCTATATTGTAAAGCTATCAAGTTGGATGTCTTAACCCAAACTAATGTAGAGTGACTATCTCGGGGTGTAGGAATCTTGGCTACCTTGGTTGCCTTACGTTGGGTTTTTATAGGACCTCGTTTAAGATCAAAAAAAAATTCTAAGATGACCTTTTCGACCACAATGTGAACACTTAAACTCACGGAGAAAAGATTTAACTAAAGAGTGATCTCTAAAGGCTTTCCTAGGAGATTCTTCTAAAATGTTGGTTTTGGATTTTTGAGTTGATTCATTACAAGTATCGAAGCCTAAACCACAAGTGTCATTTTTAATTTGGACCGTTCCGAATATTTTATCTAATTTTTTCGAACGACACTCCAAATCAAAATTGACATTAATAGAGTATTTTAATTTGTTTTATAATTCTAGAATGTTAGACTCTAATAACACATTTCTCTCTTCAAACTCGAGAAGATCCTTTTTTAAGGATTCCATTAAACCTCTAAGGCTATCTCTCTCGCCTTCTACATATTCTAGCTTCTCTCTAAGAGATCTCTCTCGTGTCCTAAGGTCTTCAACCAACACACTATTATCAACGAACTTGACGCTTTCTCTGAAACTAGCTTCTAACTTCAAATTAGCTCTTTTTAATTTAATTGATTCTTCATATAATTCTTGAAAAGCATTTTGAAGTTCACTCACATTAACCACTTCTTCATTTTCACTCTCTCTTTCTTCTGCACTCTCACTACCATAAAAAATAAGGGAATCATAAACTATGACCTTGGAAGTGTCATGTGTTGAAATCTCATCAATATAGAAATGCTCACTATCACTGACATGACTAGCCATAAAAGCCACAAAGTTGGGATTAGTAGGGGAATCGAGTCCCTCTTCCATATCACTATCACTAAGGGTTGCATTAAAAGAAATTGGTCTCTTACCCTCTCTCCTTAGTTTAGTGGGGCACTCAAATGCCCTATGGCCATACCCTTCACAACCAAAACACTTATCGGACTCGTCCCTATTTAGATTTTCTTTAGAAGTTTTAGGGATCCTCTCGGCATTGACATGCTTAGAAGTTTCAAATTTCTTAAAGTCATTTTTAAATTTATCTTTGTTAATTTTAAGAAACTTTCAAAACTTCCTAGCAAACAAGGCCATATCTTTCGATTCATTATCACTCTCGCTCTCCACTACATGTTTTTCCTCTTTTCGGGCTTTTAAAACAACGCCCTTTTCAATTTTCTTTTCAGTTTTAGAGGGAAACATGTTTAGTTCATAGGTTTGTAAATCACCTGCAAGCTCTTCTCATTTCGTAGAGGCTAAAGTTGGTAAAGAATTTAAAACGGTCACTTTTGGAATAAATTTATCGGGTAGGGACCTTAAATTTTTCTTGACTACTCGGTTGTCGGGTATTTTTTTCTCCCAAGTTAAAAGATGAATTAACAATATCAGAAAGTCTAGCATAAAATTCCTCAAAAGTTTCTTTATCGTTCATTTTGTTGGTTTCAAATTGAGTGGTGAGGTTTTGGAGTTTAGAAGATTTAACGACACTTGTACCTTCATGAGTGAGATGTAAAATATCCCACGCTTCTTTAGTGGTCTCACACGTCATAATGCATCGGAATTCATCCGGTGTGACAGCGATAAACAAGGCGTTTAAACCTCGGAAATTAAAATTTAAAAGTTTAAACTCATCCTCACTCCATCTATCGGCCGATTTGGGAACACGTTCATTATCTACTAAATGAGTTGGTGGAGACCACCCGTTAACTACAGATAACCAAACCCAATCGTCGATAAATTTTAGTGCCGATTTCATACGCGCTTTCCAGTACGCGTAATTAGAACCATCGAAAATAGGAAATTTTGAGAATGGAGAAAATTCCATTTTAGTCAAAAAATATTTAAAGGAAATTTAACGAAATAATTTATCGTGTTGGCTCTGTTACCAATTTGAAAAGGAGGAGGACCCCAATTTTTCCAATCAAAATTCTTTTGATACTTTAAAAAGATAAGTTCCTTTTTAATATGCGGAAGCGTAAGATGATGGTTCAATTAAAACAAAATACACAAATTTTAATTTCTCTCAAATTAAAATTAAATATTGTGAAATTAGATATAAACACACACTTATGTTAATTTCACTCAAACCTAATTAGTCCAATTTAAGTCCTAGAAATTTTCCTCACAAGATTAATCCATTTTTCCAAATTAGGCCAAACCAAATTTTACCAAAATAAATTAATGACTTGAATTAACTGCATATTACCCAAATTTAATTTAGCACCAAATTAAACAAATAGTGATTAAACCAAATTTTATCTTTTTACCCAAGCATGCATTTTAGGTGAATTATTCAAAAGATAAAACAAATAATAAATCACTACGCCGCGATGTATGAGGAAAAACCCACAACGGGGAAAAACCTCGGACGGCCCTAGCCTCAAATCCACTAAGTATGGTTTTATAAATACAAGACAGTAGACTAACAACACTCGACTCGATCCCTCTCAAGCCCTGATGCTCCTTCTTGTATCCACCTCCGCCTAGAGAATAACCACGGAGCTCCACCGCGGCATCAGAATCTATCGATCGGACTTTATATGGTCACCGTCACCCAAACTAGAAGCCTTTCTCCAAGTGGGTAAATCAATGCAAACTTCTTCTTCTTTGTGGGATGTAGCAGCAAATCCAAACGTCTCTTCAAAACGGTAGAGATATGAACCGGTGCCAAAACTCCAAGAAATATATATATATATATATATATATATATATATATATATATATATATATATATATATATATATATATATATATATATATATATATATATATAAAGAAGACTTGGAATAAAAAATATGGGTGTAACAAAGTGTTTAAAGGATTTTTCTTTGAAAAATGGACACTTAAACTTGAACCTTTTCTTAGGAAAGATGAACTCTCAAAACTCTCTCTAGGAGATGTAGAATAGTGAAAAATTTGAGTTAGAAAACTTGATTATCGTACTAAGATATTCAGGAAAAGAGTTAGTGGAAAAAGTAGTGGGAATGAGGGAAAAAACTGCTCAAAACTACCAAAAAATTGTTCCCTCCAAAACTCGTTTGAACGACATTTTCGTTCCAACGAAGTCTCGTTCGAACGAGGCTTCTAACGAAGTTCCAGTGTGAACTCGTTAGAAATCTCATTGGAAATATCATTCGAATATCAAGTTCGTTCAAACAACACTTCGAACGACTTTCCAGTGGCCAATATGGGAACTCATTGGCAAACTCATTCGAACGACATTGTCGTTCGAACGACATTTCGAACGAACTTTCAGAAAGTTTGAAATTTTCGATTTTTAGCCCAGAAACTTTATATACTTTATATTAAAGTTTTAATAAAATCTTTCTGAAATTAAACAACAGTTTTAAATAAATGTTCACCCAATATAAATTGTTCCAAGCTCCTATATATATGTATATATAGTAAAATGCATTCATACCTTAGGAGCAATGGAACCATGTTGATGACGTAGAAACGAGGCACATTAAACTCAGTAATTTGATGAAGCTTTATACTCTTGGCTGGTACGTCTTCAACAAACACGTCATAGGCTTGAAGGATGATCAATTAACTCTATCCTATGACTCAAATGTTTTTGTCCGTAATTGAGCCAAAACTACAAAGGACTCAATTGGAAATTTGTGTCCTTACACTTGCTGTTGCTGCCCAGATAAAGCAGGGTAAGCTTAATGTTGTTGCCCAAAGGTGTGGACCTGTTAACGTAGTGGTAATGGGATTTGGAGAAGGTCTCAGCAAAGTTCCAATTCGATTTATTTTTATGTCCTAGAATTCCATTCCAAAACATAAACATGCCAAACAATAATTAAGGCACACTATTTCCATGTCTGTTACATCCTTTACCCCAAGATATAGAACAATAGTATCGAGTCTTAGGTTAAGGCCTCTCATGGGTTATTTTATCAACTTGGAAACATTTTTTATCACCTTGATTTACCAAATGCCCAGGGATCTTTTTTTAAAGGATATTACTTTGGTTGGGTGGTTACTGTTCCAGTCACTATTACGGGGACTGGGCCTGATATGCATCTCATCAATCTAATAATGATATCCCACATCCAACATCCACCAAGAAGCAAGTTTTCTATTGTGACGTGAGCCTTGAAAAAATAACTTTAAACCTCTAACTTTATGTTTCGAAATTGAATGTGCATAAAAACAGAGCACACGGATATCCACATATTACTATTGATGTGTTGTTATTGTAATGTATTGAATGTTATTAGCTCCATGATTTTGTTATATTGAGGTCTGTTGCAAATTTAAATGTTTTTTTAGTTATTGATGTGATAAATATGCTTGTTGAAATATTATATAATTACGCTTCTAGTTTGTGTGATTGATCCTTTTGTAGGACTTTGTGACTAGGAAGCTTCCTCCCTTTTCATGACAGTTTGAGAGAATTAATTACCATCAATATTTTCCAAGTTATTAAAGGTCAATACACGAATGATGCCATTTTGGTTTGTGAGGATGTTGAAACTAATATCTTATTCCGTTCGATGTAGCAGCTTGATAGGGTGTCCAGTGACAAATTCTCCACGCCAGAAAAATGACATCACAGATATCTATCGAAGCAAGACCATACACAGTGACAGAGCTATCTATGAAAGACGACATCACAGTGGCTAAACCAACGTGGCTGAAATTGAAAAGCCATAAACTTTGGTGTAAAGCAAGAGGTTTGAATTTTTAAAGAAACAAATTTGCATGTTTTATAGTTATAACTCTTATAAATTATCATAAAACGAACGATCATAGTGAATTCTAGTTGTTTCTATTGCAACACATCATTGATATGATTGTTGATTTTTCATATGTTTTTCAATAGTCGCTTATGTTTGAATTGAGGAGATATGTAGGTAGGCAGACCAATAAGGGGTTCAGCCAGATCTGAACTATATTTAACTAATTCATATTATGAGATATATAGGCAAACCATTTAGAGGCTCGGCCACACTAATAAACAAATTCACCCATTCTCTATAGACCCCTTGAGCCAAAGGCTATCTCATGATTAGAACCAATGCTCATGCTATATCATTCACAAAGGAAGGAAAGTCGTAGGTACCCTATTGTTCATTAATTTTTTTATATGCATTTGTTATAAAGTACAAGAACTCTGAAATATTTATAATGCGACACCCCGTGCATTCGTTGCAAAGACCCACTACCTACATAATTCTAAAAAACTATTACAAGGGTGTATTTGCAACAAATGCAGAGGCCACTTTGCTTCTTTTAATCTTTTTTTGGTATTAGAATAGGTCTGGAGTTTTTTTTTTGCAAAGACTACTTAGGTCTGCCTTTTTTTTTACTTTCTCTTAAAAACATTATTATGTTGGGATTACTAATTAAAAAAATAAATAAATTGGTGTGGGAATACTTTTTAGATACTTCATCACGTCTCTAATCTTTTCACAATTTTATAGTCAGAGTGAAAAGCTCTAATGTACAAGAGGACCATACTTATTCATGTGCATGGATGGATGTCATACTTTTGGTTCAGTTGGAGAAGCTAAAGTCGTTAGTGCTCGAAGGTGAGTTAATTCCTTGAACAATATAGTCCAAGAACAATAAGGGAAAGTTCTCTTTCTTTTCGCCCATGTTCTACCCTTCTCTAATGGAAACCTTATTATCCAAGAACAATATAGTAAATAAGAGTGATTGGTAACGCTATTAACATCCCAACTTTTCCCCAAGCTTTCGTGTTATGATTTTTGTACCTTTCATGTTGTCTTGCTGCTGATTTTTTTTTTTACCTTTTATGCAAAAGTTCTTATCGTTTTAATTGTAATATTGTTGTTAATACCGCAATTGTCATTTAAACATGATTATGACTGTGTTTTTTTGCTTACATTTCAGGATAAATGGAAATGATTTTTGGGAGAAGCATATTCTAATGATGAATCAACAAGACGTGATGTTGGTGATACAAGCGACATGGTGTATTACAGTCACGATTGTCATAATGTTCAGGCTTTAAAGTTGAGTCCTATGAGATTTGTAATGCCTCAACATGCTTTATTGTCATAATAACCGGGCTTTAATTTGATTTTCTTCGAAATTTGAACTGTATATTCTGCAACATGAGGTTGTGAGCTAAATAATTGATGATGTTTATGTAAGGTCCAAGATATACTATTATTATTGATATTGTAGTATTTTTTAAATAGGGTGGATAGTCATAAAAACAAATTAATCTTTGTCGAAATTTAATAAAATATTTGTACTATATATATGACATGGAAAGAGTTGTGATAATTTTAAAATTATCAACGTGCCTTCAGGCACGGGCATACCCTAGTATATATATATATATATATATGAGCCAGACGATACATACCAAGTTTACATATCGATTTTTTTTAAAATAGTAAAAAAAATATTTTTTAGTTGAATTTTTCTATAAGGTATTTAAACATTTCAATGGCCCCATATAAAAAAATCAACTCAAAATAACATTTTTGCTAACTTTAAAAAATCGATCAAACTTTCACAACTTTTAAAGTGCTTTAAAATCTATGAAAGTTTGACCGATTTTTTAAAAATAGCAAAAAAGTTATTTAGAGCTCATTCATTTATATGGGTCCTCTGAAATGTTTAAATACCACATAAAAAAAGTCAACACAAAATCATTTATAAAAATGGGTTCGCACCAGCGGTATGTAAACTTGGTATGTAAGAAAGCCTGACTCATATATATATATACTCAACTCAACAAAGCCTTTTCCCAATTATTTGGGGTAGACTACATGAATCCTATTTTTTCATTTCATTATATCTAGCGCAATATCTTCGGTTAAACCACATAACATCATGTCTTTTTTTACAATATCCCACCAACTGAATTTAGGCCTACCTCTACCCCTTGTGTTACCATCAATATTAAGTAAATCACTCCTCCTTACAGGAGCATCCATTGGTCTATGCTTGACGTGTCCAAAACATCTAAGTCGATTTTCTCTCAATTTATCTTCTACAGGAGCTACTTTTACCGCTTCACGAACTCGCTCATTTATAATCTTATCCTTTCGAGTTTTACCATAAATTCATCTTAGCATTCGCATCTCCGCCACACAAATTTTTTGCACATTTTGTTTCTTGGTTGCCCAACACTTTGTCCAATATAACATGGGGGTCTAATGGCCATCCAATAAAATTTTCCTTTTAACTTCAAAGGTATACGTGTATCACACAAAACGCTGATAACACTTCTCCACTTAACCCAGCCTATTATAATTTTATGAGTAACATCATCACTAATATCTCCATCTTTTTGGATAATCGAGCCTAAATAACGAAAATGATCATTTCTCAGTATCTCTTGACCCTCCAACTTCACCACATCTCCATTTGTCCTCCTATTACTACTAAAATTGCACTCTGCATATTCTATTTTAGTTCTACTTATTTTAAATCCTCTTGTTTCAAGAGTTTCTCTACACAATTCCAACCTGGCATTAATCCCCGTCTTAGTCTCATCCACTAAAATAATATCATCTATAAATAGCGTACACCATGGCACCTCATCTTGTATTTTTGACACCCCACCTAATTAAATACCAGGTGATCAGGCCTTTATTAAATTAAAACGGAATTTACAAATGGGTTCATACTTAGCATCACTGTTAGAAATCAAATTAATTACTAATCACCAATTAATTAATTAAGCATGTGCCAAATTTTATCTCGCATTAAACAAATAAGTAGTGATATGCAGAAAATTGAATAACAGCGTTCACAGTATACTAAATTCCAAACCATCTGAAGTAAGTAAATAAATAATCAAGTCTTGCCGAAAAAATCATCGACTAAAAATCCCAAACCAAAATAAATCCAATTAAGAAGGAAATCTGAATACAAGTCTGAAACTGAAATACTTAATGAATAAGTCTAACTAGGGCAACACGCCTAAATGAAATACTGGAATAAACTCCTACATTTGGAATGAAATGATAGATGCGTCTAATCCAATACTCCAAAAGCCTCCATAGCGCTGCAACTATACGTCCATGTAAGGAATCATCAAGTCTCGCGTCCCTGTGGCTAGACACCTAAAAGGTTTTGGAAAATATTTTATAGCAAGAGTTAATACTCAAAGTATTTTGAAATATTTAGCAAGAGTTTATCACAATTCAAAATTTGTTATTGATTATACATCTTAGGTTTTTGTACACTCTCTTAAGTCTCCTCACCTCTGAACTATTGTTTATGCCTAATGTTTCTACCTAGCCCACCTAGCTATTCTACCCAAGCTAGCTATACTTAAGTATTTCTCAATATGAACACATCTTTGTTCCCGTACCCCCCCCCCCCCCCCCATACAGTACTTAACCCGATAATTAATGTTTCTCATATGTTATAATAGTTGAAATTAACATTTCACTTATCGTCTCATTATACAATTAATTAAGTTTGACTACTTAATTCATTCTTTAGATATACACTATCTAATTATCTAATGTCACACTTCGATAGAATATTCACATTGGTACATATATATTTACCCCGCTAATATATATTATTACGGTGTCCCTCAAAAGGACCATCGTGAAACACGAGCATACTCTGTTATCACTCCAAGTACCTCTCGTACAAAATGGGGACAAATGGTTTGGTATATCCCCTCAAACCCAAAATCAAAAAACAAGTAGTGAAGGCGAGCATAGTTCTAAGCCTTTGGGCTATGCACGTACCTAACGTACCCAAACGACATGCCGGACACACTAATACACGATAAATAGTGAGCCACCCTAAGTTCTATGTTCTGGGGCACAAATTTAGACCTCCCGGGAATCGGCAAGGTGGAATCACCCACTGCACGGGAACCTCCTTGATAGTAGGTAGCATAGGTATGTTAAGATATCATTAATTATACAATAGGTATACGCATAACCTATATATATGTTGTAGGCATTCACACAACCTAATTATCATAATCCATACATAGTATATATCACTCGAATACTCACCATACATTCAATTTCCGAATATCTCACTATCGTATTTACTGGAATATTATTCTCTACTCTAAGGGACCTATTTACCCCTTAGTTCATTTCAGTAACTCAGTCTTCCTTACCCTACTGGTTCATATGATAATCTCACTCACGCTTTCCCGTAATTATATTCTTATTCTCTCAAATTAATTACATTAGCATTTAATCACTTTTAATCATCGTCTTAATTCTCTCGCTAAGACTTAGTTCCCATAACCCTAGCATGATCTAGTGCAATATAATAAAATCCTCATTATACTCTAATTATGTTCAAAAAGTTTTACCGGTAACAATTTAGGAAATTCCGAGCAAAAAAGTGAATTTCTCAAGTTTTCTAGGAAATCGAATCGATTCTCTAGGAGGCCAAATTGATTCGCTTTTCGAATCGATTTACCCCTGGGCCGAATCAATTCGTTTTTCTACAGATTCATCTTCTCCAACATGCAAATGCATTTTTCACCATTCACACCCGCATAACTTTCATGATTCTTCACCAAACTTGAAACCAATTGTTCCTAACAATTTTTACATACATCAGGATGATTTCTCATGTAAATATAATATCAAAACCATATAGTTTTCATTCAAGAAAGGTTTTAACATCTAATCAACAAAACCCCGAGGTTTTATGTTCTTCTATAATTATTCATAAAAAACCCTAGATGTAAATTCGTGAGTAATAACATCAAAATCCCTAATTTTTTATCCTATATTGTTATCAAATCTTTCTACATGCAAATTCCTACCCAAACATGTATTTAAATGATTCTTTTCTTCCAAGAACATCAAATTTATCAATATAAATGAAACCCTAGTCACATGGGTATTATAACTTCATATTGATTTGCAATAAACACTTGCCACTTGATCAGTAGGGTCTGATTTTGTGGCTTGATGTTTAGTTTGATTGATTTCTCCTTAAATCCTCCTTCTCAAGTTGTTTGTGTGCAATAATAGTGTGGCCATCCCCGATCCTCGTCCGTGCGCAGGAGGGCGCGTGGAGGAAAGGATCCTGCGGGTCCCGCTCATCCCTCTCTGGAGCGCTTCGGCCGGCGTCGTTTGTGGTGTGAAAAATATAGAGAGATTCAGAGTCGCCAGTCTATTTTACTCAAAACAGATAAAAGAAAAAGGGGAAGCCACCCCGAAGAGTGGCATCCAAAGACATACTGGTGCATTCGAAACCAAGATGATTCGAGAAGGGTTCGGAGGCTTAGTTACGAAATGGGAAGGTGTTAGGCACCCATTCCGCCCTTTCGATCTCTCATGGATATTTGCTATTTTCCTTTATGTTTCCCCCCGTGAGATGTGTGCATGTGTATATGTATAGAGTGGATGTAGGAATCCTCGACTTGTATCATGGAAAAGATAAAACGAGTCATCCGTTGGAAGATATAAAAGTAATATTAGAAAAATAAGATTTACGCGATTACCCCTACGTTGATCGTTACAAGGGAACGATAACGCATATGGAGTAATGCGTCACTAAGAATAAGTATACATATATAATATAAGAAAAATGGATTTAGAGAAGATAGAAAATGAGAGAAAAAGAGAGAAAAAGGACTCGAGTATCGGGTTTTAACCCGAGACGCCTACGTAGCCTATAAAGGCATCAAAGTCCACGTAGTTAGAGTGCAAAGCAAAGGGGTGGGGTTTATCCCATAAATCCAAATGTGGGATCTCTTATTTGTAAGTGTGTGTGTGTGTAGAAAAAGTGTTTTAGTTGTGAGAAAAGTGTGGAAAAAGTGTGAGAATCCCTACTTGGAATTTATGAGCAAACTCTATTTTTCTTGTTTTTTGGATTTTTATTTATATGAAAATAAGAGATGTGCAATAATACTAAAAAAAAAAGTATATTAGGATGTGTGAGATGAGATAATAAAAGTGCTAAGTGAGAAAACAAGTTATTGAGAATTTGAAGAGAAAGGTGAGAAAGTTGGACCTTCTTGAAGATCTTGAGCTTGATCTTGAGTGTTGAATAGCAGCCCTTGAGCTTGGATGATGATTGAGAGTGGTAAATTCACCAAGTTTGATGAAAAGGATGATGAAAAGTGGAGGTAAAAGAGGGATTTGGAAGTTAAAATCACGCTGCCTTCAAAAGAGGTTTCTGGGATTCGTTCAGAGAGATTTCTATCAGATCTGGCTCTTTTTCTGCAAATGAGGCCAAGGCCTCCTTTTTATAGGCCTAGGGGTCTTTCGATCGGCATAGATCTATTCCTGCCTATCGGTAGGTGCCGATAGGCAGGATCTGGAACCTGCCATTTGGTAGTGCGCTTCAGGCTTTTTGGAAAAATCGGCTGCCCAGGGCAAACCGTTGGTCAGAATTGCGCACGGGGCATACCATTGGAAAGGTATTTCAGAGACCTTCAAAAGTACTTTGGACCTCTCCCGAGTTTGGGAGTTGACTTTGGGTTAAATATGGCTCGGAAGCGTTTGTCGGTCCGCTGGATGAGGAATCGTTCAGACGCAAATGGATCGTTCGTCCGCATGGTAAGTCAGAATCGCGCACGGGGTGGACCGTTGGAAAGGGTATTCAGTGCCCTTCAAAGATTCATTGAGTCTCGGTCAAGACGAAGAGTTTGATTTTTTGTTCAAACTGAGCCGGGGGGTGCCCGATGGCTTCCAAGTCAGTACTCGGGACGTGACCTGGGTTTATAGTGATGACAGGAGGTTCTAGGGACCTAAGGAGAGTTAGGGGTAACAGAATGAGGTGTCTACAGATCCCATCGACGGGTGAGTTTGGAACAAATGATGACTGTCGAATAGACACCACATGATGCTTTTGAGGGAGTATGACCGATTCAGAGGGTCAAGGTCGATTCTGAGGACCTAAGGAGTGTGCTAGGGATGATCAATTCTGCGGATCAAAGCCGAACCTGTGGCCTTAGGGTAAAGGTCTGATAACCGAGGTCAATTCTGACCTAAAGAGTGGTGACGATCGAGGATCAAGGTCAATTCTGACCTAACTAAGGTGACGATCCAAGATCGGGGCCAATTATGACCCAAGAGTGGTGACGACCGAGGACCGAGGTCAATTCTGACCTGGCTAAGGTGACGATCCAAGACCGGGGCCAATTCTGACCCAAGAGTTGTGACGACCGAGGACCGAGGTCAATTCTAGACTAACTAAGGTGACGATCCAAGACCGGGGACAATTCTAACCCAAGAGTGGTGACGACCGAGGACTGAGGTCAATTCTGACCTAACTAAGGTGACGATCCAAGATCGGGGCCAATTCTGACCCAAGAGTGGTGACGACCGAGGATCGAGGTCGATTTTGACCTAACTAAGGTGACGATCCAAGACCGGGGCCAATTGTGACCCAAGAGTGGTGACAACCGAGGACCAAGGTCAATTTTGACCTAACTAAGGTGACGATCCAAGACTGGGGCCAATTCTAACCCAAGAGTGGTGATGACCGAGGACCGAGGTCAATTCTGACCTAACTAAGGTGACGATCCAATATCGGGGCCAATTCTTACCCAAGAGTGGTGATGACCGAGGACCGAGGTCGATTCTGACCTAACTAAGGTGACGATCCAAGACCGGGGCCCATTGTGACCCAAGAGTGGTGACGACCGAGGACCGAGGTCAATTCTGACCTAACTAAGGTGACGATCCAAGACCAGGGCCAATTATGACCCAAGAGTGGTGACGACCGAGGTCAATTCTGACCTAACTAAGGTGACAATCCAAGACCGGGGCCAATTCTGACCCAAGAGTGGTGACGACTAAGGACCGAGATCAATTCTGACCTAACTAAGGTGACGATCCAAGATCGAGGCCAATTTCGACCCAAGAGTGGTGACGACCGAGGACCGAGGTCAATTCTGACCTAACTAAGGTGACGATACAAGACCGGGGCCAATTGTGACCCAAGAGTGGTGACGACTGAGGACCGAGGTCAATTCTGACCTAACTAAGGTGACGATCCAAGACCGGGGGCCAATTATGACCCAAGAGTGGTGACGACCGAGGAACAAGGTCAATTCTGACCTAACTAAGGTGACGATCCAAGATCGGGGACAATTGTGACCCAAGAGTGGTGACGATCGAGGACCGAGGTCAATTCTGACCTAACTAAGGTGACGATCCAAGACCGGGGCCAATTGTGACCCAAGAGTGGTGACGACCGAGGACCGAGGCCAATTCTGACCTAACTAAGGTGACGATCCAAGACCGGGGCCAATTGTGACCCAAGAGTAGATAAAGATTGGATTCTGATTCTGCTGGAGAAAAAGCTTTGGGATTTTGATCTGAGATGGGGAACTGATAGCTGGGGAAGATTTTAGGAGACCTCGCAGGGGGGAACAACCTATTTTGATCTCTATAGAAGAGTTCTGCTGGGGAAATGATCCGGTGATCCTTAGGGATCCTCCGGAGCTTTGCCGAGAGTAATTTTCACTTGGTTTTTGAGGATTTCACTGGGGGAGAGGGGTTCTGCTGGGGAAGATTCGGATCGTCCTTTGGAAGAGATTGCCTGGGGCGAGTGAGTCCTCTGAATTCCACTGAGTAGAATACCCTGTGATATTATTTCACACTGGGTAGCAGATGTTTGGGGAGGCATTGTGCCTTTTATTTGAGCGGAGGAGTTGATTGTTCGAGAGATAACCAGTTTGAGGTTGCAAACCCTGCTGAGGAGGTGGTTTAGTGGTCCAGGCGCATTGCTCGAGAGGACATTCACTTGGATTTTGAGGGTTCCATTGGAAAAGAGAGGTTTCGCCTGAAGGAGTGCAAAATTTTTCTTGATGAAAAAGTTTCGAATCCCTCTTGGGATTTTTAAGAATTTTTTGAGGATTTTTCAAGGTTTTCTGGCATTTTCCCAGAATTTATGTACGAAATTTTAAGGGGGGTGCCGACTGGCATAGACAGAGGGGTGCCATTCGGCTGTGGCATGAACTTTTGGGCTGCCTTGGGAAGGTGAGGGGTCCGTGCCGATCGGTATGGAAGGATGAGGTGCCGATCGGCATGGGGCTTGGCATCCTATATAAAGGGGGTTAATCCCCTTCATTTTTCACCACTTCTTGCCTTCTCTCTTTCTGCGATTTCTCTCTGCGAATTTTTCTAATGTTCCGATCTTCAAGAAATGGCCGCCTTTGTGAGCACTACCGTCCACCGGGAGTGGTTGACCATTGACGACTGGGCGAATGTCGATTGGAGGGACAGGGTGCCCCTTGCTTTGGGGAATGAGAATGCCTTTGATGCATTCGAGCCTGTTGCCGATGAGCGGACCTTGCTGCGGGAGCCATCGCATCATCGCTCTTCGAGAGTGATTCCTGGCGGTTATGTAAGTAATCTGGCCTTTGGCTTTATTTTTGAGTGTTTTTTCCTTCTTTCTTGACTTTTGACGAGTTTTTTCCTTTTGCCAGTCTGATATTTCTTTAAAGAACATGCGTGCCCGCCGGACGACGGGGCTTAAGGATGTTGGGAGCATCTTTCACCCGTGGTGTGTTGGATGGTATCATCAGCGGGTTTGGGGAGGTTGGCGTCTACGCTAGATGAGACGCCTCGTTCGACAGCGGTCCTGTGCATTTTAGAGGAAAGGTGGTGGGACACTACCCACACTTTCCATTTTGGCTTCGGGGAGATGACGGTAACTCCCATAGATGGGCAAAAACTGCTAGGGCTAGATTGTGATGGGGAGCAGATAGAGGTGGATCGCTCCTTGCAGGTGAGGCCGAAGGCAGTGCATGCGGCACTTGGTGATGTGAGGAGGATAGTTTCTGGAGATTCTATTCGGTTGTCCTTGCTGAAGGATGTTCTGTTGAGTAGAGTGATTGATGTGGAGGATGGGCTGCAAGTGAGGCAGATGGCTCAGTTGTTTATCTTGTTGGTGCTGGAGGTTTTCATGGTGGCGTCGAGCGGCGACATCGTCCATTTGTGGTTTTTTCCTGTGACACCCCGACTAATTAAATACCGGGTAGCTACTCCTTTATTAAATTAATTCAAAATGCCAAGTTTGCTCAGTTAATAGCATCACTGTCGAAAACATTTTATTATTACTAACCACCTAGTATATAAAAAGTAAGTTGCCAAATTTTAATTTAAGTCTGATTAACATGCAACAAGTGTAATAAAGAATAGTAACACCATTCACCATACTGAAGTAAAACGAATAACCATCACATAGTGTAAATAAAGTCTGGAGGAAAACTCCTCACTACAATCCCATACTGAAATAAATAACCGAATGCTAAAACAATACAAATTAAAGTCTGAAAACTGTAATGTAAAAGATGTCTCTAATAGAAATGGGCAACATGCCCTACAATTGATAGATAGTGACTTTGGAATCCAAAAGATAGAAGCGTCTACAAGCAAATCCCAGTAGCTTCCAAAAACAGCTACAGCTCATCACCTGAATGAGAATCCTATGCTTGGTGTCCCTGTGGCTGGGCACCTAAAATGTTTTTACAAGAAAAAGATTTGAAAAGCAAACGGGTCAGAGCCCGAATGTGGAGTTATATTTTAAAAACCTGCAAGTGCTTTAAAAACATTTAAAACATTAAATGCAAAGTACATGTTAGGACGTGCACTCACATGATATTCTCACCTCTCGTCTAACTGTGCACTCCTAACGTAAGTACCCATCTAGAGTGATACAAACTACTAGCTAAGTGACAACATATCTAGCTAGACTATCATACGTCTTACCCTTATTACTTGGTTCTATTAACATAATAACGCTCGTAATGAAGTAGGGGTCTAACGTAACTCAGATGTTCAATATGCAATATATATATCACTATCAGTTAACTTGCTATATTTCTCGAAGCAATACCGTAATTATATTCACATCATTAACATGAAGGTTCTCATTAATTAAGTGTATATTATTCACATCATAAATATACAATATAAGCACCCCGAGATCTAAGCTGCGGTGCACACATACTCTGCTATCCATCCCGGTACATCACGTACATAAGGATCACATATTTCGAATCTCTCAGGAATAATCCAGATAACACAAATCACAAATAGTGGAGGCGAACACAGTCACATCACATGGGCCACGCACATACCTACGCTCCCACGATCAGCGGACTTATTAATATCCCAATAAGTCTTTCTATGACCTATGTTCATCGAGGTAACCAGTCTAAATCCGGGAAACACAAGGATTAGAGGGCCCTAAGCGAGCGCAAACCTCCCGTGATAGCAAATATGGTAGGTATGTCATACACATGATTCATATACCAATACTAAGTAAACACACGTCTTAATAATTAATGTAGTTTAATCGTAGTACTATTCTCATTCTCGTACTAATTTATAATTATCACCATTTACACTATACCGGTTTATAATCAAACGCGCCATAATTCATTCTCACGTCGTAGTAGACACTCACGTCTCAACCCAAACGGTTCATTTAATATAACTCGCGTATATAGTTTACTCCTCTCAATAACCCAAAAGTCCCAAATCTATCCTCACATCATCAAAGGAAGGTCATCTATATCCTCGAACAAGTTTACGGGACTCCAAAAATCAAAACAGTCCAAAAAGGACCAAACTGTCAACTCGTTAGAAGTCTCGTTCGAACGAGACTGTTCGAACGAGATTCCTCTGCCAACTCGTTAGAAGTCTCGTTCGAACGAGGCTGTTCGAACGAGGTTCCAGTTCGTTCGAACGAACTGTACCTTCTAACGATATCTCGTTCGAATGAGATATCGAACGAAATCCCTTTTCGTTAGTAGCGACTGGTCAACTCGTTAGAAGCTCGTTCGAACGAGTTCGTTCGAACGACCTGGGTAGGGGCTTCTAACGAGCTACCAGATTCGGCCCAGATTTTTCCCCAATTCGTTTTTCATCCATTTTAACACCTCAAATCTTCTAAACTAAGTCCCAACAATCGTTTAAAGGTCTATAATCAATACTAAACATATATAGTCACATCCTAACATGTTTTTAAGGGATCAATCCACCCTAACATCAATTAAATTTACAAATTTCTGCACTTTTTCCCAATATCTCAAGAACATGAACCCTAACTTAATATCATCATCAAATCCCAGAATTTAATTCATTTTAATTTCTTCTAATCACAACTATCATGAGAGAAATCATCTACCTATCATTCTACATGCAAATCTCTTCAAAATTTTCAAGTTCTAAACTCCAAACTACATGGGTTTTCATTCATCTTTCAAGAACAATTAAAATTCCTTAATTTCTAACATGGAAAAGACATTCTCTGAAATTAAATGGAATAAAGTCACTTTCCTTGGTTCGATTTCTGATTTTTGGTGAAGGTTTGATGGAGTTTTTCTGCAGAATTTCCTCTCTTCCAAGCTCCTTCTCCAATGGTGGCTTAAGGTGGCTAGGGTTTTCTTTGGGAAGATTGTAAAACCTAATGTTAGCCTCCGTAGCTTAAAGGGTTAATATGGGTTGGTTAATGGGTTTAGTGGGTTAAATCCACATCAGATTTACATCTCCAATTTTCGTCACTTTTAATTCCTCAAAATGTAAAATTACCAAAATACCCTTTATGATGCCGGTATGGCCTAAAAATACCCCGGAACCCAAACTACACCCCCGGCTAGTGTTTTCTGACTATCTCGACCCTTCCGGACCCATTGGCGCACTCAAAACGACCATACGGTTTATAGATTTTAAATTCACTTTTATTATCAAAATATTATACCGTGACGCGGCGGTCCCACGCGTCTCAACAAAATTTCTAAAATGCCGTATATAAATCTCACAACAAATTTATTAATACCAAGTTCATATATAATCATATATGCACAGTATTTATAACCCGGATTAATTTCCAATTAATACGCATTTAATTAATTAATCCCAAAAATAAATATAGTCAAAAGTACGGGGTATTACATACTTCCCCCCTAATAACTGAATTTCGTCCCGAAATTCGAAACTAGAAAGTACCTGCCAAAAACAACTCTAGATAACATTCGCGCATCTCATCCTCGCGCTCCCATGTGGACTCCTCGACATTGTGATGTCGCCACTGAACACGCACTAACGGAACTATCTTTGACCGCAGTTTCCTCTCGCTTCGATCCAAAATAGCAATCGGCCCCTCCTCGTAGGAGCTATCAGGCTGGAGATCAATGTCCTCCACAGCAATGTGAGAATGAGCCAAATTATCTCTAAGGTATTTCCTCAGCGAGGAAATATGGAACACATCGTGAATCCGATGCAAATGCTCCGGTAACCCGAGTCTATACGCAACCGATCCAATCCGCTCAATAATAGGAAACGGCCCCACATACCTCGGTGCCAACTTCCCCTTCTTCCCGAAACGCATAATCCCCTTCATAGGAGATACTCTGAGCAAAACCTGGTCCCCGACTTGGAACTCCCTGAATAATATCTTCGCATCAGCATAACTCTTCTGTCTGTCTTGAGCTACCCGAATGCGACTCCGAATTAACTCAATCCTTGCCGAAGTGTCCTGAATCACTTCCGGCCCAAGCAGTTTGTTGTCCCCCACCTCTAACCAATATGTTGGGGAACGACAAGGCCTACCGTACAATGCCTCAAACGGAGCCATGACAATCGTGAACTGATAGGAGTTGTTGTAAGCAAACTCCACCAGTGGAAGGTACTGCTCCCATCCACCCCCAAAGTCTATAATGCACATGCGTAGCATGTCCTCCAACATCTGATTTGTGCGCTCAGTCTGCCCATCAGTCTTCGGATGATAAGCCGTACTTAACCGCAATTCCGTGCCCATTGCCTCCTGGAAACTCTCCCAAAACCTCGAAACAAATATCTTGTCTCTGTCAGACACGATATTTAGGGGCACACCGTGAAGTCTCACAATCTCTGAAATGAAGAGCTGGGCATACTGTCCTGTAGTGTAATCAGTCCTAACGGGTAAAAAGTGAGCGACCTTGGATAACCTGTCCACGATTACCCAAACAGAGTCGTGGCCCCTCTGCGACGTAGGCAACCCCGTGATAAAGTCCATGGATATGCTCTCCCACATCCACACCGGGACCTCCAATGGCTGTAGCAATCCTACCGGTCTCTGATGATCCACTTTTACAAGCTGACAAGTGGCGCATTTCGAAACAAACTCAGCGATATCTCTCTTCATACCGCTCCACCAATACTGTCGTCTCATGTCTTGGTACATTTTGTCCCCTCCGGGATGTACCGCGAACCGTGAGCCGTGCGACTCTGCCATCACATCATGCCGCAATTCCTCTCCTTTCGGAACTACCAATCTCCCATTGAAGCGTAATCCCTCGTCTGAGCTAACGGTATAGGACTCGGCTCCCTCTGCTAGTAATCGAACTATCTGCTCCTGACAGAACGAGTCATTGGCCTGTGCCCGTACTACCTTCGTGACAATCTGCGGTGTAACGGTCATCACAGACATGAAAGATCAGGCCACTGCATCCTGGTGTCCCAATTCCTTCCACTTAGCCTTCCACACCTCTGCCACCTCGTCTGCTGGCCTACGGCTCAACGCGTCTGCTACCACGTTAGCCTTTCCCGGGTGGTACTGAATGTCAAACTGGTAGTCCTTCACAAACTCAAGCCACCTACACTGCCGCATATTCAACTCCTTCTGCGTGAACAGGTACTGTAGGGGCTTGTGGTCCGTGGACAGTTGGAACTTCTCCCCCAAAAGATAGTGCCTCCAAATCCGTAGGGAAAATACCACTGCTGCCAACTCCAAATCATGCGTGGGGTAATTCTTCTCATGAGGCTTAAGCTTACGGGAAGCATAAGCTATGGCCTATCTCTCCTGCTGTAATACACCTCCCAGTCCTTGCAAAGACGCATCGGTGTAAACCAAATACTCAACTCCCGGTCTCGGAAATGCTAACACAGGTGCTGAGGTCAATTTGTCCTTCAATTCATCGAATGCCAACTAACAGGCATCACTCCAGATGTACGGCACACCCTTACGAGTCAGATTTGTCAAAGGACCTGCTACCTCTGAGAAGCCCCGAATAAACCTCCTGTAGTATCCTGCTAGACCTAAGAAACTACGAATCTCCGTTGGTGTCGTGGGTTGTCCCCACTCCCTCACTGCTGACACCTTCCCCAGATCAACAGATATTCCCCGACCGGAAATGATATGCCCCAAAAACTGGACTTCCTTCAGCCAAAACCCGCACTTCTCATATTTTGCATACAACTCGTTCTGACGAAGTGTCTGCAAAACCTGCCTCAAATGCTCGGCGTGCTCCTCCTCTGTCTGAGAGTAAACCAGAATGTCATCAATGAAGACAATGACAAACTGATCTAGGAAATGCCTGAACACTCTGTTCATCAAGTCCATAAACACTGCTGGAGCGTTGGTCAAACCAAAAGGCATAACCCGAAACTCGTAAGAACCATATCTCGATAAGAACGCGGTCTTCGAGACATCCTCCTCCCTGATACGCAACTGATGGTATCCCGACCTCAAGTCAATCATCGAGAAGAAAGAAGATCCTCTCAACTGGTCGAATAAGTCATCGATTCGAGGCAACGGATACTTATTTCGTATCGTGACCTTATTCAACTCTCGGTAGTCCACACACAATCTCAGTGAACCGTCCCTCTTCTTCACAAACAAAACTGGAGCACCCCAAGGTGAGGTACTCCTGCGAATAAAGCCCTGGCCTAACAGCTGCTCTATCTGATCCCGTAACTCCCTCATCTCGGCTGGAGCCATACGGTACGGTGTGCGTGCTATAGGTCTCGTACCCGGTAGTAAATCTATAACAAAGTCTATCTCTTGACTGGGTGGTAAGCCTGGTATCTCCTGAAACACATCCGAATACTCCCTGACAATTGGGATAGAGTCTAAAGGAATCACTACCTCCTTAGAGGTATCCTCCTCAATGTAATACAGATGAGCGGTCGATCCTCCCTCTGGGCGAGGCATCGCCACTACAAACATCTCTTGCCCCGGAATGGCAAAAACAATGCTCCCGCTGAAGCAATCAATCATGGCCCTATATGCTACGAGCCAATCCATACCGATGATCACATCGTGAACATGCATGTCTAACACTAACATGTCTGCAGGAAATACCAAACCACCAATCTCTACCCCCACTCCCCGGCATATAAAGAAAATAAGTGACCCACTCCCTAATGGTGAGTCGACACACATCACTGTGCTCTCTTCCGTAGATAACAATCCTAAAGCTTTCGCGAAGTGTGTAGCTATAAAACAGTGTGTAGCACCCGTATCAAATAATACCCGACCCATAGTGCCATGGATAGGAAACGTACCCTCGATCGCGGGCGATGCCTGTGGAACTGCAGCCTAGTGGACGTTGTAGACACGTCCATACTGTAGCTGACCCTGCTGAGCTGGGACTGCTGGAATGGGTGGCAATGCAGCCATCTGTGGCGGTGCGGGAAGAGCGGCGGGAAACATAGGCCTCTGTGGCTCCTAGCGAGCACCCTGCTGCTGCTGCTGTGGGGCCCTGCCCCTATCAGGACAATCCTGTCATTTATGGCCAGTCTTGCCACAAACAAAGCACTTCCCTGGGAAGTTCCCCCCTCTCTGCCCCTGCTGTCCCCGGCCCTGGTGGCCGTTACCGTTCCTCCCTTGGCCCTGCTGGCCCTGATGAAACTGCTGCCCATTTTGCCCCTGTTGGCCCTGATGTCCGTTTGGACCCTGATGGCCCTGACGGAAACCTCCCTGTCCCTGCCTGTAGTTCCCTGACCGGAACCTCTTGTTATCCCCCTGCTGGGAGCCCTGCTCATTCTGTCTCTGCCCCTGACCAGATTGTGCCCCGCTGGCACCATGTCCTCCAGTCCTGCCCTGATGGCTAGACTCCCCCGACCGCTTGCCCTCGGCCATATGAAAACGGTGGTCCTGGCAGTGCAATAATGCAGCGTTAAACACATCAGAATAAGTGGCCAACGATAGGTTCCCTAGAAGATGCTGACGGATCCTCCAAGTCAACCCGTCGGTGAACTTCTCAATTTTCTTTTTCTTTGTTGGTATCTCGTCTGGAACGATGTTCAACAGATTAGTGAACTCGGCCTCATACTCGGTCACTGTCTTGCCCTCCTGCTTCAGACTCATCAATCTCCTCCTCATTTCCGTATGAACAGCTTACGGAAAGTACTTGCGGTCGAACCGCACCCAGAACTCCTGAATCGTGAGAGTATCCCTCTCCTCCATGGTGGTAATAGACTCCCACCACTGTAGTGCAGATCCAACTAGCTTAAAAGTAGCTAGCACCTGCTTCTGAACATCCGAGCACTCATACATCCTCAAGTGCCTCTGCATGTCCTTCCTCCATTGGCTCGAGACTACCACATCTGAGCTACCTGCAAACTCTGGCGGATGCGCTTTCTGAAAAGCGTCACGTACACGCTCCCAAGCAGACGGGAATGCATTAACCTGTACTGGCGCGGCAACCGGCGCCTGAGGTGGTGCCTGCTGTACAACGGCAATGGCGGCATTTACCACTTGAGCTACTATAGCTGCAACCTCAGCGGCGTTCATCATACCCTGAACTAGAGCGGGCTGGGGTTCGGGCGTTGCATCTCTGGGAACTCGTCGTGCACGTCGTGGAGGCATCTGAAATAAGAACAAAGTTTATAAGTTCGCTGTTATAAACTTAATAAAGCTGAAGAACGAAGCATACACAAAAAGAGTACAACAGTCCTAAAATATAGGGCTCTATATCAAAGAAACATAGCGGAAACATAACAAGCCGTCAGATCCTAAAGGACACTAGAACCTGATGCTCTGATACCACCTGTGACACCCCGACTAATTAAATATCGGGTAGCTACTCCTTTATTAAATTAATTCAAAATGCCAAGTTGGCTCAGTTAATAGCATCACTGTCGAAAACATTTTATTATTACTAACCACCTAGTATTTAAAAAGTAAGTTGCCAAATTTTAATTTAAGTCCGATTAACATGCAACAAGTGTAATAAAGAATAGTAACACCATTCACCATACTGAAGTAAAACGAATAACCATCGCATAGTGTAAATAAAGTCTGGAGGAAAACTCCTCACTACAATCCCATACTGAAATAAATAACCGAATGCTAAAACAATACAAATTAAAGTCTGAAAACTGTAATGTAAAAGATGTCTCTAATAGAAATGGGCAACATGCCCTACAACTGATAGATAGTGACTCTGGAATCCAAAAGATAGAAGCGTCTACAAGAAAATCCCAGTAGGTTCCACAAACAGCTACAGCTCGTCACCTGAATGAGAATCCTATGCTTGGTGTCCCTGTGGCTGGGCACCTAAAATGGTTTTACAAGAAAAAGATTTGAAAAGCAAACGGGTCAGAGCCCGAATGTGGAGTTATATTTTAAAAACCTGCAAGTTCTTTAAAAACATTTAAAACATTAAATGCAAAGTACATGTTAGAACGTGCACTCACATGATATTCTCACCTCTCGTCTAACTGTGCACTCCTAACGTAAGTACCCATCTAGAGTGATACAAACTACTAGCTAAGTGACAACATATCTAGCTAGACTATCATAGGTCTTACCCTTATTACTTGGTTCTATTAACATAATAACGCTCGTAATGAAGTAGGGGTCTAACGTAACTCAGATGTTTAATATGCAATATATATATCACTATCAGTTAACTTGCTATATTTCTCGAAGCAATACCGTAATTATATTCACATCATTAACATGAAGGTTCTCATTAATTAAGTGTATATTATTCACATCATAAATATACAATATAAGCACCCCGAGATCTAAGCTGCGGTGCACACATACTCTGCTATCCATCCCGGTACATCACGTACATAAGGATCACATATTTCGAATCTCTCAGGAATAATCCAGATAACACAAATCACAAATAGTGGAGGCGAACACAGTCACATCACATGGGTCACGCACATACCTACGCTCCCACGATCAGCGGACTTATTAATATCCCAATAAGTCTTTCTATGACCTATGTTCATCGAGGTAACCAGTCTAAATCCGGGCAACACAAGGATTAGAGGGCCCTAAGCGAGCGCAAACCTCCCGTGATAGCAAGTATGGTAGGTATGTCATACACATGATTCATATACCAATACTAAGTAAACACACGTCTTACTAATCAATGTAGTTTAATCGTAGTACTATTCTCATTCTCGTACTAATTTATAATTATCACCATTTACACTATACCGGTTTATAATCAAACGCGCCATAATTCCTTCTCACGTCGTAGTAGACACTCACGTCTCAACCCAAACGGTTCATTTAATATAACTCGCGTATATAGTTTACTCCTCTCAATAACCCAAAAGTCCCAAATCTATCCTCACATCATCAAAGGAAGGTCATCTATATCCTCGAACAAGTTTACGGGACTCCAAAAATCAAAACAGTCCAAAAAGGACCAAACTGTCAACTCGTTAGAAGTCTCGTTCGAACGAGATTGTTCGAACGAGATTCCTCTGCCAACTCGTTAGAAGTCTCGTTCGAACGAGGCTGTTCGAACGAGGTTCCAGTTCGTTCGAACGAACTGTACCTTCTAACGATATCTCGTTCGAACGAGATATCGAATGAAATCCCTTTTCGTTAGTAGCGACTGGTCAACTCGTTAGAAGCTCGTTCGAACAAGTTCGTTCGAACGACCTGGGTAGGGGCTTCTAACGAGCTACCAGATTCGGCCCAGATTTTTCCCCAATTCATTTTTCATCCATTTTAACACCTCAAATCTTCTAAACTAAGTCCCAATAATCGTTTAAAGGTATATAATCAATACTAAACATATATAGTCACATCCTAACATGTTTTTAAGGGATCAATCCACCCTAACATCAATTAAATTTACAAATTTCTGCACTTTTTCCCAATATCTCAAGAACATGAACCCTAACTTAATATCATCATCAAATCCCAGAATTTAATTCGTTTTAATTTCTTCTAATCACAACTATCATGAGAGAAATCATCTACCTATCATTCTACATGCAAATCTCTTCAAAATTTTCAAGTTCTAAACTCCAAACTACATGGGTTTTCATTCATCTTTCAAGAACAATTAAAATTCCTTAATTTCTAACATGGAAAAGACATTCTCTGAAATTAAATGGAATAAAGTCACTTGCCTTGGTTCGATTTATGATTTTTGGTGAAGGTTTGATGGAGTTTTTCTGCAGAATTTCCTCTCTTCCAAGCTCCTTCTCCAATGGTGGCTTAAGGTGGCTAGGGTTTTCCTTGGGAAGATTGTAAAACCTAATGTTAGCCTCCGTAGCTTAAAGGGTTAATATGGGTTGGTTAATGGGTTTAGTGGGTTAAATCCACATCGGATTTACATCTCCAATTTTCGTCACTTTTAATTCCTCAAAATGTAAAATTACCAAAATACCCTTTATGATGCCGGTATGGCCTAAAAATACCTCGGAACCCAAACTACACCCCCGGCTAGTGTTTTCTGACTATCTCGACCCTTCCGGACGCGTTGGCGCACTAAAAACAACCATACGGTTTATAGATTTTAAATTCACTTTTATTATCAAAATATTATACCGTGACGCGGCGGTCCCACGCGTATCAATAAAATTTCTAAAATGTCGTATATAAATCTCATGACAAATTTTATAATACCAAGTTCATATATAATCATATATGCACAGTATTTATAACCCGGATTAATTTCCAATTAATACGCATTTAATTAATTAATCCCAAAAATAAATATAGTCAAAAGTACGGGGTATTACACTGCCGTACTTGAGGATGTTTTCGAACATCCCTTTCTATGATTGGGGGAGTCTGACCTTGGTGACCCTTTACTCTTCTTTGGATGCATTCAGTCGGTGTTACCGGCAGACTTTTACTGGAGCCACGTATCTCCTTGAGGTATCCTTTAGTTTGCGCATTTTCATTTCATGCATTCGCATTTTCCTTTCATGCCCTCGCATTTTCCTTATGCGTCTCTTTTTGTTTGTGAATTCAGATGTGGTTCTATGAGGTGATTGGGTGCAACACCCCACTGATTGCTTTGGAGGACAAGACTATTGGGGACTTCTGCTAATTATATCGATGGCGTAAGGCCAACCGGCAGTCGAAGGGATCTTTCTCTCTCGAGGCGGTGCGTCAGGTCTTGAATGACCTGACCAGTGGTCGGGTAAGGTCCTTTCCTTTTCAGTTTGTTTTTGTCACTTTCTGATTTTGTATTGACTCATGCCTTCTTAGGTATTTTCATGTGACCTTTTATCCTTGGGGGACAACCATTCAGGATACGGGGATGACTGGGGTGAACGCGCAGATGAGGCATTTGTTGGCGTATGAGTTCGGCCATTCTTGGTATCTCGGGAAGAGGGTGGTCTGCCAGATTGCTGAGGAGGAGGTGGTGGTGCCACCTGCGCAGCCTCCTACGTCTATGAGGCGGGAGCGACATTTATTGGAGGATGAGAGGATCGTGGTGATAATCGGCGAGTCCTATGCATTGTACACTGATACGGCTACGATGTATGACTATATGGACTTTGTGACGAGTTGGTTGATGGCGCCCAGCATACATGACACCTTGCCTTTCCCTCCTGCGGGTTCGAGTCGAGCGGTGGGGTCTTCCCACAGTGGTGGAGGTCCGTCGTCACCTGCGGCGGCGGCGACCGAGGAGGTTCCTTTTTGTGCGGTTGCACACTCCTTTGTACAACATCCGACGGGTCGATGGAGGGATGGTGCCGATGCTGCACCATCCTCTTGCGATGGATCTAGAGGAGTTGGGTTTGACAGAGGAGGTCCTTCATCCTGCGGTAAACCTTTCAGTCCTTTTCCTCCTTTTGATTTCTTTTGCTTGATACTGATTCTTCCTTTTCCTTGCAGCAAATTCGGGTGTCGACCACTTGGCTGAGAGACATCAGAGACAAGATATCATCGGCGACTGCCCACATTCGGGATGCTGTCCCTGTTCCTTCTTGCTTGGTGCCATCAGTGTCAACCGGGGAAGACTCTGTTTCGGGAAATGGGGGCGCATCGTCTCGCCGTAGGGGGAAGAGAGGACGTCGCAAGGGTGGAAGCTCTTGAGAGAGAGAGAATGTGGGTTCGGGCTGAGTCCCATTATTTTTTGCTTTTCTTTTCTTATTTTCTGAAAAGCTTATGTAACACAAAACACAAATATATGCAATGCCATGGGAGTTTTTTTATTATTATCTTTTATTTTAATGATGAATGAATGCATGCGCTTTTTACTTTGCTGCTGAGACTGTAAAAAAAGGAATATTTTTGGAAATTTGTGAAGGAAAGTTTTTTAATTTAAAAAGGAAAACTATATAAGGAGGAAAAGGGATTTTGAAATTCTTTTGAGAATATCAATTTTTATTTAAGTTTTCTGATTTTGACAAAAGAGGAAAAAGGGAAATTTCGAAAAATGGGGGGTTGCCGATCGGCAAGCACCCTGACCTGCCTATCGGCAGTTCAGTCCAGTCCCTTCAATTGAAGGCCTTGATTGGTACCCTCTTCAGCCTTTGGTACCTTGTGGGGTAGGATTCCCTTCGATTTTGTAGGGATTATATCCCTTGTGAGGACTTTAGCTACAAACATTTAGCTACAAATTCTGTAGGGATTATATCCCTCGATTTCACTTGCTGGCATACTAAACATTTAGCTACAAATTCTACAATCTCACGTTTCATATTATTCCACCGGTAATACTCTTTTAGATCTCTGTACATTTTGGTACCTCCAGGATGCATAGAGTAAATAGAACTATGTGCTCCTTCTAATATATCCTTCTTTAAGGGTGGATCATTCGGTACACAAATCCTATTTTTATAACACAACGATTCATCATTCTTAATTTCAAAGTCACTCTCTTTACCATCCAGGACTTCCTGTTTCTTCTTCTCAAGGAATGGATAATTGACTTGTAAATTTCTCATGCGTTCTGCCAATAAAGGTCTCATTATGACATGTGTAAGCCTCCCCTTTTTAAAAAACTTAATTCAGTGCCCATCGATGCCAAGTCAAGGATATTTCCCACACGTGCACACTGTATGCAACCTAGAATCCTCGACGATTTTTGACTCAAAGCATCTGCTACTACATTGGCCTTACCTGGATGATGGTGAATGGTACAGTCATAGTCTTTAATCAGCTCTATCCAATGCCTCTGCCTCAAATTCAAGTCTCTCTGTGTAAATAAATACTTCGAACTTTGATGATCAGTGAAAATTTCACACATCTCTCCATATAAATGATGTCTCCATAATTTCAAGGCAAAACTAATAACTGTAAGTTCTAAATCGTGTGTAGGATAATTACGTTCATGAGTCTTCAACTTTCTAGATGCATAAAAATTAACTTTCCATGTTGCATGAAAACACAACCCAGACCCTGATGTGAAGCGTCAGTATAAATCACAAAACTTTCTCCATTAGATGGAACAGTGAGAACTAGAGCTGCTACTGGCCTATTTTTCAACTTTTCAAAGCTATGCTGACATTCATCACTCCACACAAATTTCACTTACTTTCGAGGTTAATTTAGTCAACGGTAAGGCTATAGATGAAAACCCCTTTATGAATCTTCTATAATATCCAGCCAATCCTAGAACTCCTTATCTCCGTTACATTTCTTGGTCTCTCCCATTGCACAATTGCCTCTACCTTCTTAGGGTCAACATAAATTCCATCTCTCGAAACAATATGCCCCATAAATACTACCTGATTTAACCAAAACTCACATTTGCTAAACTTAGCAAACAATTGACTATCTCGCAAAACTTGAAATATAACTCTTAGATGCTTCTCATTTTCCTCTTGGCTAGGTGAGTATATCAAAACATCATCATCAATAAAGAAAATCACAAACGAATCTATGAAAGGATGAAATACCCGATTCATTAAATCCATAATCACTGCAGGAGAGTTTGTTAACCCAAATGGCATTACCAAAAATTCATAATGACCATAGCGAGAACGAAAAACTGTCTTAGAAATGTCACAATCTCTCACCCTTAATTGATGATAACCCGATCTCAAATCAATTTTTGAAAAAACTTTAGCACCCTGTAATTGATCAAACAAATCATCAATACGAGGCAATGGATATTTATTTCGAATAGTTGCCTTGTTCAACTGCAGATAATCAATGCAAAGTCGCATGGTGCCGTATTTCTTTTTCACAAATAATACCGGAGCACCTACACTAGGTCGAATAAAACCTCTATCTAGAAAATCTTGCAGCTGAACCTTTAACTCCTTTAGTTCCACAGGTTCCATTCTATATGGAGAAATAGAAACTGGAGTTGTACCAGGCACTAAATCGATAGTGAACTCTACCTCTCAGCTAGGTGGTAATCCTAGTAATTCATCTGGGAACACATCTGCAAAATCCTTATATACTGGGATATCTTCTAATTTTTTCAATTCCCTGTTTGTATCCACAATATATGCTAAAAATCCTTGACAACCCTTATTTAACAATTTCCTCGCCCGAAGGGCAGAAATAAAACAGTTCGAAAACACATTTCTTTCCCCACTAAATTTGAATTCTTCCTCCCCCGGCATATTAAATGTAACCTCTTTACAAAAACAGTCAATTGATGCATGGTATGAAGATAACCAGTCCATACCTAAGATAATATCAAAATCTCGAATATCTAGTGGAATTAAATCAATGGTCAACTCCCTCTCCCCCACATACAAAACATATTTTTTATACACAAGCTCCACTAACATCACATCCCCCCATAGGTGTAGAAATATATAAACCATAATCTAGATAATAACATGGTATACCCAAATGCATGGTAAATGACAGTGCTACAAATGAATGAGTAGAACCTGGATCAATAAGCACATAAGCATGTTTGTTCATGACAGAAAATGTACTTGTCACCACCTCTAGAGTAGCCTGAGCTTCCTGTAAAGTCATAGAAAATATTCTCCTTGGAGCCCTAGAACAACTAACATGTCCTCTACCTCCTCCTCTCCCTATGCCTCCAGGTGATGAACCTCGACTAGTAGTAGCTGATTGAATCCCTCCCAGTAGCATAGGACAGTTCTTTTTGGTATGACCAATTTGATGACAGTGATAACACTCTACCCCCTTTAACTTGGGACAATCTGGACTGATATGGCCCTCAGCATTGCAAAAATATCATGTAACAGGCTTAGACTTCCCATTGTCATTCTCCTGTTGTCCATTCTGTTGGCCCATCGTCCTGCACCCCTAAAACTGCTTGGTGTCCTATTTTGAACATAATTCCCAGTCCCTCTACCTTGCTAAAATCTGACTCCCTTGTTTTGAGTATTCTACATTGCCTTACTTTTGCTGTGATGGGTCAAATCTACTCCTCTTTCCCCTTTGTTATTAATTCTTTATTGCATCATTAACATCTCCTTCAACCATCATATCTTTGTTAACTAAAGAAGTATAATCTACCATTTCAAGTGCAGTGAGTCTAGCCTTGATAACCAAATTCAACCCATCATGAACTCTGGTGCATTTGTCATCCTCATTGTGTAAGAAACGTAATGAAAATCTAGACAAAGATATAAATTTACTTTCATACTCCCTGGCCGATATATTCCCTTGAGTCAATGATAAAAATTCTCTCTCTTTTTGCTTCTGATACATGCGAGGAAAATACTTTTCATATAAGACTTTAATAAAGGAATCCCAAGTAATTACCACACCTCCCTTCGGAGTAAGCAATAAATGTTTGGAAGACTCCCATCAATATTTAGCTTTAACATGAAAGAGGCCAAAATTACCTTCGGCGCGCCAGGTACTTTCATCACCCCGAAGATAGTTTCGGTGTCTCAAACCCAAGCCTCAACTTCTAAAGGATCTACAGAACCTGAGAATGTTGGGGGGTTCAATTTTATAAACTTCTCATACAGAGTAGTCTTCTCCTCTCGTTTTATTTTCCTTTCTCTTCTGGCCAAAGTATTCTCCTCAAAGTACTTGGCTTGTTGTTCTGCTATTTGTGTTATAAACATGTTTTATTGTTCTGCCATTAAAGTCATGGCACGAGCCATTTTCTACATATCTGTAAGTTGTTCAGGATCCCCCTCTACATTATTTGGATCTTGTTGGTTTACTGTATTTGAAGACTCCCCATCCACCCTCTCATGAACATTTTCTCCTTACATATCTCACTATCTGTCATAAACCACAATTGTAGAAACAAAAATGAAACATTTATATCTAACATAATGGTTAGTATTTCTCACAGGTTAATATAAATGACCCACACCACATTATTTCTGCCACTGCCACATCTAGACTCTCTAACCCCAGAATATAAAAACCTAAAGATCTGATACCAAGTTGTCACACCGTAACCCCATTAGGATATAATTAACTGAAGAGTTCACAAACCACACTATTTATTTATTTAGTAATACACATTAAAAAAAAAACTTGAAGGTTAAAATGCGGAATACTAACAATCCAATTGTTTTAAGGGGACATAATTTAAACAAAAATCACATACCATTTAACTTAATTACAACTAGTACAATGTATAAAATACAACTGATGAGACCCTACTACTATTTACCCAACCTCCTAGACCTGGCAGTGGCAGCTTCAAAACCTGAAAATGTAAACATATAAAACCATGAGTTTAAAAACTCAGTGATTGTACTACATCTCTATATAGTAAAAGTACTATATTAACATCTCAAAATATCAATATATCCATCTCTGTGCAAAATTAGGCCATATACATATCCGGAGGTTAAAAACCCCACATCTCCTGCCCGTAGGCAATAATCATATCCATAGGTTTTAATAACCTAACATCTCCTGAATTGCATAGCAATTCAACATATCTTGACTTTTATAAAGCCATAAAATATCAACATCTCTTGACTTTTAATAAGTCATAACATCTCAACATCTCATGACTTTTAATAAGACGTATCATCTCAACATATAATGCACACGCATCATATCCATAATAAACTCAGTAAGTACACTCACATTGGGTTGTCAACTAGGTATTCACGTTTCCCTCGGGTGGAACTGAACTGGGTTGATTTGGCCTTACACATGTTAATCCAACTAAATCAATACTGAATCTCAATCATAAGTATTATCTTAACATATATATGTAACTTTCAAGTACTATGCAACAACAATATAATTCTACTCAAGTCACTTTCCATGAAACATGTGTAACGACAAAACCGTGGTATACATGTTTATAAAGTTATGGACATTCAACCGTAGGAAATACCTCATAAGGAATTTATAACTAAACCTAAGTAAATATGAAAGCATCCTTCTCAATGTATATACACATGAAACATGTACTCAAAATACTCTTTCAAAAGAGCAGATAAAAACATTCTTTCATGGGGTATCCAATATGGCCTCAAATTATTGTCCCGCATACTTAACCATCCCATATTCATAAATAGTACATATACACATGTCCAATCTTATCACTATGAAAACATATCTAAATATACTTTCCTGTACAAGTGACGGTGTAATTTTTCAAGCTTCCTAGAGCAAGTTATGGCCATTTCTTTACAACACAAGAAATCTGTCCTACAAACTCCTCTATTGTTCCTTCAACTTCCAAGAATTTTCATAATTTTTCCACAGAATTAGTTTCCATAATTTTCAACCCATTTTCAATAAACATATTTAATAATACAGAATTAAAGTTTCATAATCTTTTGACTTCATTTTCTATGTCAAACGCTTGACCAAACTCAGGGTATACCGAAATTAAATATCCAAATAACAACTATCTACCAACTTGAAACCATCACCAAGGCCCAACCACAAGGATTGAAATTCTAATTTTTGGATATGATATGAATATATGAGTATAATTTCATATCCAATTGGAATTTCTGAATTCCAGTAAGCACAAAAATATATATATGCACGTTTGAATACAGGGGGTTTCAATACAAACCAATATGGCCTATAAACACCACCTACCTCACATATGAACCAATACATATTATCACAAAGGGTGATGAAATTTTAATCCCTAATTCAAGATTTATATACTTTGAAATAATTATAATACAAGATTAAAACAATATTAATCACAAACTTATACCTTGGAAACACTTTAAGGATTTTCTTGGAATTTCCCTAGCTTTCCTTGTAATCCTTCTTCCTTAAACTTCCACTTTCTCTTTCCTTAAGCTTAAATATCTCAAAACTGAACCTAGGGTTATATTTTTTGAAGAAATAAGTTACAGGAATATGTTTAAGTCGGCCAAGGCTGCCTCCCATGCCCACCAATCAAATTAAACCACTTGGTTTACTAAAAGACAATTTTCCACTTAAAGGGAATGGACAGATTTGCCCCTTGTTCATAAACTCGGCCTAACTTCTTACTCGAACATCCGTTTCATGCACCGTTTGTTGTGTTACAACCCTAACTCACATTTATACAACTATCTAGATTTGACCTCAAGTCATTTGTAATGTTATAGGGGCCAAAACTAGTCTTAAACAGGAACATTTCTATCGAAAATAACAAAATGTTGTGTTCGTACATAACTCGAAATTTAACGATTTATTAAAGTAGGATTAGACTAAACATAATCACTTAACATTAGATATAATAATAACACATTATTCATATCGCATAATATAAGCATGATTAAAATATAATTTATCATAATTATATCTAGGTTGTCACATTCTAAGTATAAAGTTAAGGTATTAAAACAATAACCTTACCAAAGTAAATTTTGCGGAGTCTTTGTGATGAAGAACTTGATTAATTCGGATCCGTCTTGATGCTTGAATGTTCTTGAATGATCTTCGATGGTGTAGTGGTATACGACATACTAAATTGATAACGGGCTTATAAAATAAGGTCCTTACAACTCTTCTGCATATCCTAAGCAATCCGAATACGTCCCCGAATTAGCTCGATCTTGGTAGTCGTGTCTTGTATCATCTATGTCCCTAATAACTTGTTGTCCCCCACCTATAACTAGCAAGCGGGTGAACGAGAATGTCTCCTATACAATTACTCAAATGGTTCCATGCCGATAGTAAATTGGTAAGATTTATTATACGCAAACTCTACCAATGGAAGGTATCGCTCCTAACCTCCACTGAAATATAGGATGCACATCCTCAACATATCCTCCAGCATCTGATTAACCCTCTCAGTCTACCCATTTGTCTGTGGATGATAAGCAGTACTCAACCGCAAGTCTATGCATATAGCCTCCGGGAATCTCTTCCAGAAATTAGACACAAAGATATTGTCCCTATCTTACATAATGTTAATTGACACCCCATGTAGACTCACTATCTCGGTAATGAACAGATGTGTGTACTGACTCATCTCATAGTCGGTGCAGAATGGTAAGAAATGGTCAACCTTGGTCAACCGATCCACTCTCACCCAAATGGAATCATGACCCCTCTGCGATGTCGACACCCCTGTAATGACGTCCATCGATATTCTCTCCCACTTCCACACGAGAATATCCAATGTCTGTAGCATCCCTGAAAGCCTCTGATGGTAAACTTTCACAAGCTGACAAGTAATAAACTTTGAGACAAACTCTGTTATGTCTCTCTTCATCCCAGTCCACCAGTACTATCTCCTCATATCCTGGTACATCTTATCGCCACTGGTATGCACCACAAATCTCGAACCATGGGACTTAGTCATCACCGCATGTCTTAAATCCTCATCCTCAGACAACACTAATCTCCCATTAAAATGTAGACCTCCCTCTAAGCTGATCGAGTAAGACTCTGCACCCTCAACTATTAACTGCCATATCCTATCCAGACAGTACTGGTCCTCTGCCTGTGCTTTCACCACCTGCATCACAATCTCAGTCTAACATTTCCATACACTCTCTGGCAACCACATCATCATGTCAAAACTCACTCCACTTTACCTTCCAGACCACCACTAACTCTCCAGTTGGTTATCGGCTTAACGCGTCTGCTACCACGTTACCCTTACCTGGATGATACTATATATCAAACTAATAGTCATTCACGAACTCTATCCACGGCCTTAGTCTCATGTTTAGATCTTTCTGTGTGAAAAGATACTGAAGTGACTTATGATTTATGAACAAAGTAAACTGCTCCCCCAACAGATAGTGTCTCTAAATCGTCAAAGCAAAAACGACCGCTGCCAACTCGGGGTCGTGGGTAGGGTAATTCTTATCATGGTACTTAAGCTTTAGATGCGTAAGCTATGGCCCTCTCCTCCTGCTGCAATACAACCCCAAGTCCCTATAGGGCTGCATCAGTGTAGACCCAGTACTCCACCACATTCATAGGCAATGCAAGTACTAGTGATGACATCAAGTTATCCTTTACCTCATCGAAGGCTAGCTGAGAGTGATCACTCCGTACAAAATGTACCCCTTTGCGATTCAGGTTCATCAATAGTCCCCCAATCTTCAAAAATCCCTTAATGAAGTGACGATAGTACCCGGCCATCCCCAAAAAGCTGCGAATCACCGTCTGTGTCGTGGGCTGTCCCCACTCCCTCCCAGTCGACACCTTACTCGGATCAACTAAAATACCCATGTCGGATACGATGTGTCTGAGAAATTAAACCTCCCGTAGACAGAAGACACACTTACCGAACTTGGCATACATCTGGTGGCCTCGTAGTGTCTACAACACGGTATGCAAGTGATCAGTGTGCTCTTCCTTAGTACAAGAGTAGACCAGAACATCGTCTATGAACACGATCATAAACTAGTCCAAAAACTCCCTAAATACCCTATTCATGAGATCCATGAACACTGTTGGTGCATTAGTGAGCCCAAATGGTATCACCCTAAACTCATAAGACCCGTACCGCGATAAGAAAGCGATCTTGGGTACATCCTCCTCTCGAATACGCAACTGGTGATAACCCGATCTCAAGTCAATCTTCAAAACGTATGTCACCCCTCTCAACTGATCAAATAGGACATCGATCCTCAATAACGAATACTTATTCCGTATTGTGACCTTGTTCAGCTCCCTATAATCCACACCTAAGAGAAGCGAACCGTCTATCTTCTTCACAAACAGCACCGGTGCACCCCTCGGCAATGTACTCTCAGCCGACACCTTAATCTGAAGGGTCCATACGGTAAGGTTCTCGAGCAATTAGTCTTGACCCCGGTGCTAAGTCGATCACAAACTCGACCTCTCGACTGGGTGATTACCCTAGTATCTCCTGAAATACGTCCTCGAAATCCCTCACGACCGGAATCGAGTATAACAGAATGACTATCTCCTTTAAGGTCTCCTCCTCAATATAATATAAGTGTGTGCGCAACCCTCCTTCGGTAAGAGGCATCGCCACAAGGAACCTCTCCTGTCCCGGAATGGAAAACACAATGGTCCTCTCATAGCAATCTACCATTGCCCTATACCTTACCAATCAATCGATACCCAGAATCACATTATAACCCTTCATATATATCATTAGAAGGTCTTCTGCTAAGCTCAATCACCCGATGATGATATCGACTCCTATATAAATCGAGTATATCAGTGAACCACTACCCATCGGTGACTCTACAAACATAAGAAGACTACCGATAGCTCTAGTAAATCTGGTCTCAATAAATGAATGTTATGCCCCTGTATTAAAAAGAATCCTACCCTCAAGCCCATGAATAGGAAACGTACCCTTAATTATTGGTGGTGCCTGAGGTGCTGGTGGTATAGGTATATCTCGAATGTTGTACACATGTCTGTAGTACATTTGTCCCTGCTGCTGCTGAGGGGCTGGTGGTTCTAGTGTTGTAGTGGGTAAAGGATCCCGTTGTCCCTGTTGGGCACCCTGCTATTGTGCCTTGCCCTAATGTGGGCAATCTCTCCTCTTGTGACCCTGTTGGCCACAGATCAAGCACTGCTCTAGGAACTCTCTTTATCTATATCCCTACCGGCCCTGACACTGCTAGCCCTGATGGCCTCCCCCTAGTTACCTTATCCCTGACGGCCCTGAGGAAATTACTATTGATTTGGGTCTTGCTGACCCTTCCCCTCTGATCGATACCCTCAAGACTTGAATCTCTTGGCATTGCTCCCCTGTCGAGAATCCTTCCCCTGATGACTGCTAGACTGCTGCTGCGATGGATCGCTAGCACCTTCCCCATTTTTGTTGCCCTGCTGGCTAGGCTTTACACCTCTCTTGCTCCCCTTCGCATGGAATCGATGATCCTGACAGTGTACAAGAGTTGCATTGACGACATTAGTATGTGTCACCAACGCGGGTTTACCTATCAAATGCTGCCTGATTTTTAAGGATAAACCGTGCATGAGTTTTTCTTTCTTTCTCTCCTCATTGTTCAACTCATCTGGCACAAAATTAGTCAGACCAGTGAACTCCTCCTCGTACTCATCTACTGAGCGGTCACCATGAACTACCACCCCAAACTTCTTCTGCATATTTGACTCAACTACAGGCGGAAAGTATTTGTGATCGAACCGCACCCAGAACTCGGTAATGTTCATCAAATATCTCACCTCAGTGGTGGTCATCAACTCCCACAACTGTAAGGCTGCTCCTGCCAATCTGAAGGTAGATAACATTTGTTTCTGCGCCTCAGTACACTCCACCATGCGTAAATGGCGCTGAATATTTTTCTTCCACTCACATGTCGCAACCACATCATTACTGCCCTGAAGATTGGGTGGGTGGCCCTTTTTGAAGGTATCTCTAACTCTCTGCCATGTAGATGGCCCTGGCAGGGCCTGAATCACGGGTGCCACTGGCAGTGGTGCCTGGGGCTGAGGGAAGTGAACTGCCATGGCTGTCATTGCTACATTGACCACCTGGGCCATAATCACTGCCACTTGTGCAGTCAAAATCATCTCCAGTGGTGGCTGTACTTGTGGCTCATGTCGAGCCTCCCTCACCTCATCTCTGACCTCTACCCTCACCGCTCGCTCTCTCCTCAGTGGCATCTAAAAATAGATTGAATGGCATAAGTAAACAATTTATACAAACTAATAGCAAAAGCACGATATCTCAAATATGTGAAGATACAATAAACAACCCTATATATAGGGCTCTATAATAAAATAACGCTACGTTGAAATCGTAGTAAGCCGTATTGATCATATGGACACTAGATCTTGATGCTCTGATACCATCTGTGACACCCCACCTAAGGATGACCAGGATTTTATTAAATTAAAACAAGATTTACAAATTGGTTCATTCTTAGCATCACTTTCGAAAACCAAATTAATTATTAATCACATATTAGTTAATTAAGTAAGTGCCAAATTTTATCTTGCATTAAATAGATAAGTAATAATATGAGGAAAGCTGAATAACAACATTCACAGTATACTAAATTCCAAACCATCTCAAGTAAATAAATAAATAATCCAGTCTTTCCAAATAAACGATCTGCTAAAAATCCCAAATCAAAATAAATCCAACTAAGAAGGAAATCTGAATACAAGTCTAAAACTGAAATACTGAATGAATAAGTGTAACTGGGGCAACACGCCTAAATGAAATAATGGAATAAACTCCTACATTAGAAATGAAATGATATATGCGTCTAATCCAATACTCTACAAGCCACCACAGCGCTGCCGTTATACGTCCCCGTAAGGAATCATCAAGCCTGGCATCCCTGTGGCTAGACACCTAAAAGGTTTTGGAAAAGATTTTATAGCAAGAGTTAATACTCAAAATATTTTGAAAACATTTAGGAAGAGTTTATCACAGTTTAAAATCGATTACTAATTACACATGTTAGGTTTGCGTACACTCTCTTAAGTCTCCTCACCTCTCAATTATTGTGCATGCCTAATGTTTCTACTTAGCCCACCTAGATATTCTACCCAAGCTAGCTAGACTTAAGTATTTCTCAATATGAACACGTATTTGTTCCCGTACCGCCCATACAGTACTTAACCCGATAATTAACATTTCTCATATGTTATAATAGTTGAAATTAACATTTCACTTATCGTCTCATTATTCAATTAATTAAATTGGAATACTTAATTCATTCTTTAGATATATACTATCTAATTATCTAATGTCACACTTAAGTAGAATATTCACATTGGTACATATATATTTACCTCGCTAATATATATTATTACGGTGTCTCTCAAAAGGACCACCATGAAACACGAGCATACTCTGCTATCACTCCAATTACCTCTCGTACTAAATGGGGACAAATGGTTCGGTATATCTCGAACCCAAAATAAAACAACAAGCAGTGGAGGCGAACATAGTTCTAAGAATTTGGGCTACGCACATACCTAACGTACTCAAACAACATGACAAACACACTAATACACGACACATAGTGAGCCTCCCTAAGTTCTATATTTTGGGGCACAAATCTAGACCTCCCTGGAATCGACAAGGTGGGATCGTCCACTGAGCGGGAACCTCTGTGATAGAAGGTATCATAGGTATGTTAACATATCATCAATTATATAATAGGTATATGAACAACCTATATATATATAGTAGGTATTCACACAACCTAATTATCATAATTCGTACGTAGTATATATCACTTTAATACTCATCGTACATTCAATTTATGATTATCTCACTATCGTGTTTAATGCAGTATTATTATCTACTCTAAAGGCCCTAGATACCCCTTGGTTCATTTCAGTAACTAAATTTTCCTTACCCTACTGGTTCATATGATAATCTCACTCACGCTTTTATTATATTCTCATTCTCTTGAATTAATTACATTAGCATTTAATCACGTTTAATCACTGTTGATGCCGATAAGATATCACGGATGCTATACAGATAAAATGAAGATATGAAGATGATGATTGAAGATGAAGTGGTGATCACATCAAACATATAAGAGACAAAGGTTTTTAAAGTGGTTTGGCTATAAGGAAAAATGTTCGTCCACTGTTATTTTATTCTCAGGGGTTTACAATAGCACAATATGATGTAGAGAGAGAGAGGTGTGTAGATAATTGCTTAGTTTAAATTTTGTCGCTTCCCTTTGGCTAAGGGAATGCATGTATTTAGAGTGATGGGAGTCCAAGAGATGGAATATCTTTATATATTCAGACATTTACTTCTATTTACAATGAATATGACTGTTGGTCTTCTAGGGTGGTTGGTCTTCCTTGAGTTGGTTGGTATGACATAAGTTTGTTGGTATGCCGGCCAACTCTCCTTGGGTGCCGAGAAAGTCTCCTTGGGTGCCAAGAAAGTCTCATGGGGTGCTGAGAAAGTATAAATATTGCCACGTACGATCACAAGTGTCTTTTTATGACTGGTCCACGTACATGGAGAATTTTTTGTGTTAACAAAAGCCCGAAATGCTCCATGCTTGATGGTTTACTGAAAGGATAGAGCATTTATTCTGCAATGTTGCTCGGTGCTCGTGCATAATGAAATTATTGATCTGCCTTCTTGATTTGTTCAACATAAAGTGAACTATATTTTTGACAATAGATGATTCGGGTTGATTGATGGTTGCGTTGGATCTAATCTTTCTTTTGAGGAACTTTGTTCGTCGTGTGCTATGTATCACCCCTGGGAATCTGGATACAATAACTTCATATTTTTCATCTTGTAGCTTGTCATAATCTTCAAGTATGTTGTTTGGTTGGTTAGCCGATCAACTGCCTTCTGTGCCGACCAATTGAGTGCTGATTGTCCATGTTTGATTTTTCTGATCTCTGCTCCTCTGAGTGCTTTGTTGTTGTAACATGTTAGCTTTTGAACCCAATTCTTCAATCTGATTAGTGCCGAGCTAGTAACAATCTTTGAAACATTTACAAATAATTATAACTTCTTCTTCAGTGTTGGTCGGGACAGCAGTAGTAAAGATCCCAGTGATGTAGATGCTGAATCTGACTCCTGAACTTCAATAGCATGTTCATAATAACTCTTGAATATGCCTCCTGAACTTCAATAGCAAAACTAACTCCTGAATATACCTCCTGAACTTCAATAGCAAAACTAACTCCGGAATATGCCTCCTGAACTCCTGAATATGCCTCCTGAACTTCAATAGAAAAACTAACTCCTGGATAATGATTGGTTAGTGATATGTTTTATTCTGTTATGATTTGGAGTTGAATCTGATTCTCGGTTGATACTGCATGATGTTATGAGAATGTGCCACCGAATGAACAATTAATTCTGTAGAAAAAGCCCCCAAGTGTGGAATATGAACTCTGAATTCTTTCTTGGCCTTCAAGTATGTTGGTTTTTCTATAAAAGATAAGGCCGAGAAAATGTTCCCTGAAATGACTTAACAAGAACTTTGCATATTTGCATTTCCATACTGTCCTGATGTGACCATAGAAATAATTTGATGTTCTTGCCGACCAAGTAATTTTGGTCGAGTAAAACTGGTTTCAACATATAGTCCAATTAGAAATGTGTTGGTATTCCAATTAAGAATTTAATGTATTCCAATTAGGAATCTATAGGCATTCCAATTAGAAATGGGATATATTCAGATTAGGAATATGAGTCTGATAAGTTCAACCTAATTCTGATATGTGCCATTGATCGGCATATATGGGGCCCCAGGTTGGCTTAGGTGATTGAATAATAATAATGATGCCCGAGCATTTGTTAGGACTTGATATAATGATCCAATAATGAGCATGATTGAGCATAATATATAATTTGCATCGAGTATCCATACTAGTGAGAAATCCATATCCATAATAAAAGTGCTGAGAAATCCAGAAAAATAATAAGAGTGTCGACCATCTGTCGGGCTTTAATAAGAAATTCAGATACACTACACCAAAATGGGCAAATTGTCACCTTTCAGCCGGCCAGCCTTGTCAAGGTCATTGACCGTGACAAAAAAACACGCGTTTTATGTCACGGTCATTGACCTTGACACGACCGTGACAACGAATTGTCACGGTCAATGACCTTGACACGACCGTGACAACTTTTCCAGCAAAATCACTTTCCCCCTTCTTTTTTCCCTCCCACCGTTCCCTCCCTCTCTCTCTCTCTCTCTCGACTCGACGCTGCTCTCTCTCTCTCTCTCTCTCAGGTCCAATTTCTCTCTCTCTCTCTCTTCCATTTATATATAGATTTGTTTGTATATTTATGTGTGTATGTGTATATATATATGTGTGTGTGTATGTGTGTGCGTGTGTGGGGGGTGGGGCGGGATGGGGCAGGGTGGGGGAGGGGGTGGTGGAGGGGGGCAGGGAGTGGGGCGGGGTGGGGCAGGGTGGGGGAGGGGGTGGTGGAGGGGGCAGGGGGTGGGGTGGGGTGCAGTGTGTGTGTGTGTGTGGTGGTGTGTTTTGGGGGAGGGGGGGGAGGGGGTGGTGGAGGGGGGCAGGGGGTGGGGTAGAGTGGTGTGTGTGTGTGTGTGTGGTGGTGTGTGGTGGGGGAGGTGGTGGTGGAGGGGGGCAGGGGGAGGGGGTGGGGTGGGGCGGGGTGGGTGTGTGTGTGTGTGTGTGGTGTGTGTGGTGGTGTGTGGTGGGGGTGGGGCGGGATGGGGCAGGGTGGGGGAGGGGGTAGTGGAGGGGGGGAGGGGGTGGGGTGGGGTGGGCACACCTACGCACACACGCACACCTACGCCACACACACACGCACACCTACGCCCCTACGCACACACGCACACCTACGCCACACACACGCACACCTACGCCACACACACGCACACCTACGCACCTAGGCTTGAATATTAGAATATTTGAATATTATTTACATTCAAAATAAATAATTGATAATAGTTGGATAATAATTGGATAATAATTGTTTTTATACCTATAGAACAACTTAGATAGTGTGTGTGTGTGTGTGTATGTGGTCAATACATGAATTTCTTTTTGTATTTGAATTATCCCATGAATTTATTTTTGTATTTGAATTATCCCATGAATTTATTTGTGTATTTGAATTAACCCATTATATGAAACATACTTGAAATTTAATATAGTGCGCATAGATACTAGCATTATAGTTCTTATGCGTACGCATTCAATAATCCTTAGACCCGTTCGAGAGTCATTACCCCTGTAATGAGATCTCTCGAATTGTCCCGTTTGGACAGTTTGAGACTGTATAATTTTTGTATAATATTCTTATTGGCTTAAAGTTGTTACTTTTGGAGGAAGTTCTGCAGTCGTATCTTAATGTTCTCTGGGTACATACTAGATTGACAAGTGTGACTGTTATTTTAATTGACCAATTGAAATAACACTCACACCTGCCAATCTACGTCGTGTACTTGGAGAACTAAGGGGATATGCTGTCGAATTTTTTTCAAATCGTAACAATGTGCATGAGCTGTTATGTATATTACAGAAAAATGCATTCTTGAATGGGATAGGACCACATACCCTTTAATAGGATAATTAAATGATGGGATAATTAAAAAAAACATACTATAAATCTAAGTTTTGTTTACCTTTAATAGGTGTTTAGTTGTGGTAGCTGTGATGGGATATCCGAAATACAAAGAGTGGATGGGTGAGACTAATAGAATGGGGGATGTGTTTCGCAGAGGTGCTAACGAATTTATGAAATATGCAAAGAGATGTCGTAATGATGAAGAGTTTCCGTGTCCGTGTGCAAGGTGTAAGAATGGTAAGGTGTTTGAGTGGAAAACAGTTGAACTACATTTGTTAAGATCGGGTATGCAAGATAGTTATCGATTTTGGAGTTTTCACGGTGAATTGAAAGTTCCTTTTGTCCCTGACCAACCTTCACAACATCCTTCAACAAGTAGAATAGATTAAGAAGGGGACGACGTAGATCATAATATGTTAGAGGATTTAGTTGATGATGCGTACGGAGTTTATGAAGCTGAGGAGAATGAGGTTACTGATGATGTAGAAGATTCAAGTGCTCGTGAAGATAACACGATAAAACTTGACGATGACTACCAAAGTTTAAAATTTAAGGCGACCCAACCGTTATACTCTGGCTGTGAGAAAGATCAAACAACTTTACATGCCATGGTTGGTTTGCACAGTTTGAAGACGCAGTACGGTTTGTCTGGCAATAGCGTGACGGGAATTCTGAAATGGGTGAAGGGCTTATTACCCAAGGTGAATACACTTCCAAATAGCTATCCTGTTATGAAGAACAGTTTGAAAGGTTTGGGAATGAAGTATAAATCGATTCATGCTTGTGTGTATGACTGCATACTATACCAAAAGGAGTATGAAAATCTCGATCGTTGTCCGGTATGCGATGAACCTAGATATGTCCAATCTACTAGTAAGGAAGGCACAAGCTCAAAAGTGCCTAAAAAAGTATTGAAATATTTTCCCGTTGGGCCTAGATTAAAGCGATTTTTCACAGTACCATGGATTGCAGAGGCAATGACTTGGCATGCTAGGGCAGAAGTAGGGGGTAATATCATGCGTCATCCTATTGATTCTACTGCCTGGCGGAGGATGAATTATGAGTATCCCGATTTTTCTCGAGAACAACGCAACATTCGTTTGGCAATATCAACAGATGGTTTCAATCCATTTGGAAATCTAAGCACCAATCAGAGTGTATGGCCAGTGATCCTAGCCCCACTCAACCTCCCTCCTTCACAGTGTATGAGACCTGAATTTTCGATGATGGCTTTATTGATACCTGGGCCAAAGGCACCAAGTGAAGACATTGATATCTACCTGGCTCCTTTGGTAGAAGAATTAAATGAGTTGTGGGAAGATGGTGTGCAATCATTTGACTCTTTTAGAAAAGAAGAGTTTACGCTGAAAGCTATGTTGATGTGGGCAATTCATGATTTTCCAGCTTATGGGACATTATCCGGATGTGTAGTACATGGTTATTTGGGGTGTCCTATTTGTGGAGAGGAGACTGAATCTCTTCGTCTATCCTCCAGCTTAAAAAATGTATACCATTGCCACAGGAGGTTTTTACCCCCAGCTCATAGTTTCAGATTTGAGAAAGCTTCCAATTTTTTATTGGGCGGAGTTGAACATAGGCTACCGCCGAGACAACTTTCGGGTTCAGAAATTGAAAGTAAATCTTCTCAATGTGGCCCAAATATGCCAGGTAAGAATCCCAAATTTAAGAATGTCAAGCATAAGAAGACCCCAACTGGGAATGAAACTGAGATAAGAAAGGCATGGTCTCGGAGGTCAATTTTATTTGACTTGCCTTATTGGAAGAAAAACCCGGTGCGCCATGTATTGGATGTGATGCATGTAGAGAAGAACTTCGCTGAACATATTGTGGGTACTTGCCTTGGGGGGAGTCATTCGAAGGATGGAGAAAATGCACGAAAAGACCTTAAAACGTTAAAACTTAAACCACAACTATGGTTGAAAGAAGATAGTAGGGGAAGGACAATAATTCCCCCTGGTGCGTTTACTTTGACGAGTGAGGAAAGGAAGGTGCTTCTAGACACAATATATAATTTGAAGGGCCCATCTACTTTTTCGTCCAACTTGCAAAGGATTGTGAATTATGCTACTCATGATTTACATAAGTGTAAGTCCCACGATTGGCATGTGATCATGCAATTGGTTCCTCTATTGTTTAAGCACTGTTTCTCCAAGCACAAGGATTTGCGTTGGGCTATTATGCAAATTAGTATTACCTTCTCCCTCTTGTGTGAGAAGGTAGTGAATCGAGAACACATAGTGGCCGCAAAATTGGCTGTGAACGAAGCGATTTGTGTATTGGAGAAGTACTTTCCCCCAGCATTCTTTGACATAAGTGTTCACTTGTTGGTACACCTATGCAATGAGGCACTTCTTTGTGGTCCAGTTAGATATCGGTGGATGTATCCGTTTGAAAGATTGATGAAAGTTTTTAAAGATTACGTCAAGAATACGCGATACATTGCAGGATCAATTGCAGAGGAATACATCACCGTGGAGTCATCAATATATACTCGGGAATATATGACTGACTCTACCAGCGTTGATGACACTGATGAATTCCTCGATGATGGTCGTAATGTGATGGGAAAACGAGTGAAATTAACGAGTTTGCAACATGAACAAGTAGCTCGTTATCTATTTGACACACATGAAGATGTCGAAGAATGGAAAAAGTAAGTTTCGAATATTATAATGTTTAACATTATTTTAGATTATTTTATACATGATTAATTTTGTAATATGCAGTAAATATGAAGCCTGTGAGAACAATAAAAGACGAAAAACAGTGGTACAATCAGACAGCGAATTTAGGCTATGGTTGACACAAGAGGTAATTACAATGAAAACAGTCGTTATATAACGTTACATTACACTCATATTTTACCACTAATATAATTAATTTATCTATATTCTCAGCTCCTAAAGATGGGTGATGCGACATCAAGGCTTGCTCGTCTAGCCACTGGACCCTTGTTCGTGGCACAAGAGTACAAAAAATATCGATTGAACGGTTACATTTTCGGCGCTAAAGTGTATGAGGAAAGTACAAATGTACAGAACTCGGGTATTTCATACAAGGCTCTTACTTTCTTTCGAGCAAGCGCAAAAGATAAAAACCTCGTTGAAGCTGAAATGACTTACTATGGTGTAATTCAAAATATATTTGAATTGGATTATATAAGCTTCAAAGAGGTTGTATTTTACTGTGAATGGGTAAGAGTTGAGGATAAAAATGCTTCTAAAGTTGATCCTGTCACCAATTTGATCATGGTTGACTTGTCCAAGTTAAAGAGCAACGACCACGTGAGCGATGAGCCGTTTGTTTGTGCATTTCAAAAGGTTAAGCAAGTGTTTTACTCGGAGTATATCAACAACGAGCCGTGGTCAATTGTCCAACACGCGCCAAGGCGTCTAAATAGTAGTGTGGATGACTTGGCTGCTCCTACCGAATATCAATCCATTTTTGATGATAACCCGAATTTGAAACAATTTTTCAATTTGTAATAATTATTTCAATTTGTACCGAAACATCCATTTTTAATGCTTTTACTTGATCTGCACTTTATCATTTTCACTCTTGTGTAGTGTGCGTGTGTGGAGAGGAGATTAATACATAAATATTCCAACTACATCTAAGTTTTGTTTATACTAATCCATGAATATACGCTTCTTACCTTTAATAGGTGATTAGTACATAGTTATTTGGGGTGTCCTATTTGTGGAGAGGAAACTGAATCTCTTCGTCTATCCGAACACTAAGAAATGCCATAATCCTATGGAGCGATGCTCTGCAAATTCCTCCCAACCGTTACGTAGCCAAACATCACCGGTTGAAGTTGTCAATTCCACTTTCCATACCCCACCACTTTCCATACCCCATTCAAAGGTGGAATTGACAACTTCAACTGCTGATTTTTGGCTACACAACGGTTGGAAGGAATTTGCAACGCATACCTCCATAGGATTATGGTATTTCTTAGTGTTTAGATATGAAGAGAATTATAATTGACACGATTGCCCGGGGTACATTAGTTGGAAGGAGGTGCCATATGAGCTCAAGTTAGCTGTTTGAGTGACACTACAGGTAATGTATTTATATTTATATGTCAATTTCGATTTCGATTTCAATTACAATTTATATTTATCTATATTTGAGGGGCGGATACTAATTTTAATTTATTTCAATTCAGGGGACAGGGAGTGGCCCTAAGGGTAGGCCACATATGCTCTATACTTATGTGGCTACTCGGACGAGAAGGGAAGGATAAGGAGGTGTTCCCGAGCGTCGCGGTACAAAATCTCTTTTCCATGCAAATAGTTTGTAGATTTGAGATAAAATGATGGTGATGTTGTTTCTTTTTAAATAGTTTCTTATTTGAATATATATTTGCATTATCTTTAGTTTGTTCGGATATATGATGTGTGGAACAGGTACAACGTTGCTATAACAGGTACAAATATACTGCTGGGCAGTGGCAGTGGCCATACTGCCCAGCAGTTTTTTTTTAATTCTGCCCAGAATTGTCACGGTCATTGACCGTGACAAGTCCCTGACAATTTTGTCACGGCCTTGTCACGGTCAATGACCGTGACAATTTTTTTACTAAGGGTCACGGCTTTGTCACGGTCAATGACCGTGACAAATGTGTCACGGTCATTGACCTTGACACCACCGTGACACAAAACGCGAGTTTTATGTCAAGGTCAATGACCGTGACACGACCGTGACAAAAAAAGTTGTCTCGCCTCGAAATGTCACGGTCATTGACCTTGACAAGGTGAATTTGTCAAGGTCAATGACCTTGACAAATGGGCAGATTTGGTGTAGTGATAATAAGAGTGCCGACCATCTGTCGGGCTTAATAATAAATCCAGTTAATAAGAATTTCGACCATCTACCGGGCTTAATAAGAAATCCAATTAATAAGAATGCCGACCATCTGCCGGGCTTAATAAGAAATCCAGATAATAAGAGTGTCGACCATCTGTCGGGCTTAATAAGAAATCCAGATAAATAATAAGGAAGGGATCCATTGATCTTGCATTGTTAGAGAAGAGTAGATTTTTAGGGTATTCTTCAAATAATAATATATAATCATGAAATTTATCTTCTGTTAATCTCTGTATATGAATTGACGATTTGCCAATTTATGTTTGTGTTAGTGTGCTTAGGCAATGGATTATTTATCCCATGCTCATGTCTAGTTGTAGTGATCTTTTGATCACCCATTAGTGCCTAAGCAATGGAATTATTTTCAACCCATGTTCCTGCTTAGTTTTAACAATCTTATCTAGATTGCCTTGGTGCCTAGGCAGTGAATATTTTACCCATCTTCTTGCCTAGTTTTAGATGCCCCTTGAGGTCACCTATAATCAAACAGGCCTTGCCTTGTATGATTGTTGTGCCAACATTGTTGGTGTATTTATTAATGCCAACCAACATTTAGTTGGTGGTTGCTGATGCCGACCAACGTTTAGTTGGTGGTTGCTGAATATATATAGAGAGAAGAATTTTCCCGACCAACAGTCTGTTGGGGATAATATCACAACTGATGCAGATTTTCTTGGAGCTGAATATATGATAATAAATATTTTACCGAGCTCCATGCTGAGATGAATATAGAATATGCATCCGAATAGATATAAAGAATGATTAAGAATAATAATAATAATAATAATAATAATAATAATAATAATAATAATAATAATAATAATAATAATAATAATAATAATAATAATAATAATAATAATAATAATAATAATAATAATAATAATAATAATAATAATAATAATAATAATAATAAAGTGTCTGGCTGATCTGTCGAGGCAAAATTGCATAATGCCGAACAAGGATAATATTTTCCAGAATATAAGAATATGGCCGAGTGCTTTGTTAGGCCTGAATATAAATAAGAATTACCCATACCAACTGTTCGTTGGGGGTGAAATATAATAAATGTTGCATATCTCTTCGGAATTGATTATATATAACAATAAATATTTTACCGAGCTCCATGTTGAGATGAATATAGAATGGATATAGAGAATGATTCGTGCTTCAGCATAGATCAGAGCAATAATAAAATCAATAGTGCCTCGATGAGGTAACGTTTCATAATGTCGATCAATGATAATATTTTCCATAAGTTTAAAATTGTTTCCGTGCATTCGTCGGCACTGAATCTTATACCTGTGTAATTTAATAAGTTGCTCGAACATCTGTGGATGCTAAATCAATTAATCATGAGAATAATTTAGTCATCCAATCAATATATGATATGTATTTTCTCGAGCAATAGAAATATCAAAACATAAAATAATATGCTATGTCGTATGTCAATATGAGGAATTTTTTATAAAAAATGCTAGACATTTTAATTTTAAGTAAAAGACCAAAATACGTTGATATTTATTTATCACTTGATTTTTTTTAAAAATATTTTTGGGGTGATCACAAGTTTAAAAAAGATTTATGCCCCCTATTGTCCCACGCTGAACTCGTGTTCAAAGAAATATCTTGGGTGCTCTAAGTTTTTAACACCACAAGATTCTACTACCGCCGACCAACGACCTGGGTGTTGCCGATCAACCATTGATCCCACCGACCAACATTTGGGAGGTCTCAGGTTGTAGAATACATGTTGCCGACCAACAAGCAAGTGGTCCTCGACCAGCAGAGCGATTTCGCCGACCAGTAAAAATGGTCCGGTGAAATTGCCGACTAGTTATAGGGAAACCCCGACCTGTTGTCTTGTTCGTTTTGCTTGAATTCCGACCAAAATAGAGGAGTAATAGTTGATGTTGATGATGTATGGGACTGGGCGTTTAAGAGTTGCTGACCAACCATATAAAAAATGCTGACTTTGGCCGACCTACGGGTCTGATCCCTAGAATTTTATCTACGTCTTTTTTTGGTAGCCGAGCAATATCAGGTGGAGTCGACATGTGCAAGTAGTTGTGTAATACCCACTCTCTAACCGATGTAGCTGTACCCACTCTCTAACTGATGTAGCTGTAATATAGTGGTCGCCGACCACGAGGCTGGATATTAATACCGACCAGCAAATAGTAGGTCGGGGAGTTCCTCCGAGTAACAATGGTACCAAAATTTATATGGCCAACCTGCGTCGAAATAGGCTGAATAAATTCCGATCTCTATTGACTAGTTGTGGGTATTACCGACCAGCCATGTATGGTCTCCACCAGTTAGAGAGGAATTCGGTCAAGTATTTTGCTCCATTCATCGGGCATCCTATTAGTTATTAAAATTATATTAAATAGTTGTGTAAGTCATGATACTTCATCATCCCCTAGGCACTTCCAAACCTGAATAGGGATACCATTTGGTCCTAAAGCTTTCCATGTTTTCATCTTTTTTAAATCAATCCTGACATTTGTTGTCCTAATTATGCGAAAAAATATATTTTTTCAAGTCTCTCTAAGTTCCTATATATATGTAATCTACTCCTATTATCTCCATTTAATAACCTCTCAAAGTAGTTTTTCCATCTTTATATAATCTCATCATCTTTGACTAGGACCCTCGAATCATCACTTTTAATACACTTAATGTTATTAAAAATTTTTGTTTTCCTGTCCCTAAGTTTAGCAAGCTTATAAATATTTTTTCTCCTTATTGTGTTCCTACTTTTGTATAAAGATCATCATACGCTTTTAACTTAGCATCTCTTACCACTCTCTTAACTTTCTTTTTAGCCCATTTATATTTCTCAAAATTTTCTTCATTTCTATTTATTTGCCATGTTTTAAAGTACTCCCTTTTGATTTTTACTATATTTTGTACTTATTAATTCCACCACCAAGTTTCTTTAAACTGTGCCCCTTGCCTTTTGATTCTCCAAGAATTTCTTTTAATATTCTCCTAATTCATGTGGTCATTTTATTCCACATTATGGTAGTATCTTCTTCAGTATTTCATGTTGCTTCATTTAATACTTTATCTATAAATAGTTATAATTTCTCTCCTTTTAAGTTCCACCACGTAGTTCGTGGATTAATCTTTACTTTTCGTACTCGTGATTGATTTTTAATATTTATATCCAACACCATTATCCTATGTTGTGAGGTTAAACTCTCTCCCGAAATAACTTTAAAATCTTTACACGTTAATTGGTCTCCTTTCCTAATAATGAAAATATCTATTTGACTCTTATGCGTTCCACTTTTATAAGTTATTAAGTGTCCAAGCCTCTTTTTAAAACATGTGTTTACTAATACAAAATCATAAAACATCGCAAAATCTAAGATAGACTCTCCCCCGTCATTCCTATCTCCAAAACCGTATCCTCCATGGACTATCTCATATCCTACACGATTCTCCTATATGGCCATTAAAATCTCCCCCTATATAAATTTTCTCACTTACGAATATTTTTTGAATTAGTTCATCCATTTGTTACCAAAATTGTACTTTAATGTGCTCATCTAATCCTACTTGGAGTGCATAAACACTAACAATATTAATTATATTTTCACCTAATACTAATTTTACAACTATAAGTTTATCACTTTTTCTAATAACGATTACGACATCATCCTTAAAGTTCTTATCTACTATTATTCCAACTCCATTCTTATTTCTACGTTTTCCGGTATAATATAATTTAAACTCTATATTTTCTATTTCTCTAGCTTTCTCACCGACCCATTTAGTTTCTTGTAAACAAGTTATGTTAATTTTTCTTCTTATCATGATATCTACTAACTCCATCCATTTTCATGTCATAATCCATATGTTCCAAGTCACTAAACTAAGCCTAATATCTTGTACAAGCTTCTTTACCCGCACACATCCAGATTGTTGCAAAAACCCTTACGTATTTCTCGTCGTATCCGAGCGCCGATGCGACGCCCCTTGCCTAATTTGCCTAATTTAAACCATCGTACTGTATGCTGCATTTGTGGTCATTAGATGACAATGAAATGTGAGTTTCTATTTTCCAGTTTAAACAAACTATATTAAGCTACCCACATCCAATAGAAGATTGAATGATGAAACTGAAACTCATGGTTACTCACAAATGATGAAAGTTTTATTCTATAAATTTTCAAAACATGAAATCTACTACCAAAAGAAGCATGTGCGAGGCGGAGAGAATCATAAGTTAATATTTGCTGAAAAGTTATTGCATGGATAAATTCTATGTTGACGAAAACTAGATGAATGAATTGAAAATCACCCTACTTACAACCCATTTAGAGTGAAAACGACAAAGTAGTCCGCAACAAATCCTACAAAAATAATACTTGAACATGAAATTACATGATTTGAAAATTTGGCCCTACATATGCATCAATTTTAGTATTTAAACGAAAAAACATAAGCCCGAACAGCAAAAAATAGTTCCGCGTTACACATCACAGCCAGTCACAAACATAGACTCTTCTCAAACAGATCTGTAGGCACCCTTCATCAAAAACTTTTCTCGATTCCTGAAAGGCAATAAAAATAGAGAAATGATTAATAAATAAGATGCATGATATAAAACAGAACAAAGAGGCACACCATATCAACTACTAAAATAACAACACTAAAGAAGTTGGATCAAAAGAAAAGTAGAATCACTTACAAGAACATAGCATTAGCTAAAACACCGAAATTCTCAACAAGGTATGTCTGTGTGGAGAGCACAGAAACACTTATGGAACCGTTTGCCTCGTCAAGACAAATTTTGAGCTTTGTAATCCGGATATGTTTACCGAATACCTCTTCCGAATCAGTGTTGCGGCAGTGGAGCATAGCATCCAACCATACAAGACAAAAGTAGTAATCCTTAATATGAACCAAGTTCATCAAATTGATTCTGCATTTCAATATAGTCCCATGTTCCTTAAAATAGTCAGCTATGCAATCTGACTCGTAAAATTTCTCGTTAACAAAATCATATGCAAGAACTTGAAAGATGTGAGCGAACCAGTAGATAGTCGTCCCCACTACAGTGTAGGTGGTTCGTCCAAAAATATTTCGCATGAATCTCAGTTTATATTCAAGTACCTCATGACTCTTTTCATGAGTCCATTCATTATGCTCGGCATCATAGTAGACAATTTGGAGAGATATTTGGGTGATGAACATAATCATTTTTTTCTCAGGAAGAACAGTTATCAACTGTAAATAGTCCTCATATTCAATCGCCTTAGCAGACATTATTACTGTTTCCTCTGTTTGAGGGTCAAAAATTTCACCATCTATAATACCGACTTTGGAATTTTCTTCCCTTTCAGTACATCCAAAAATATAGATCCTACCATCCAAAACAGCCATCTGTGGAAGTTCTCTAGCAGATATCAACTTACGAGTCCTCCAGCCTGAAGGTAGATCAGTAGTATCGAAAAAATGAAGATCTTGATTAAGACAATAGATATTGCCGCAATTGTCAAGAGAACGCGCATAAGCACCAAGAGAATATATAGAAGATCCTAGAGACACACAGGCGACACAGGAAACTACGTAATCAATGGAGTCTGGTTGGATTCTTAAACCTAACTTCCCAGGGGGGAATAAAAGTTGTACTATCTCCGGTTCCTTATCATTCAATTTTCTTTTTTTAGTTTGGACTTGGTCTTCATCAAGCTTACTAAACTTATCTCCTTCGCCAATTCGACTCCTGGAGAGCCTAAACTGTTTCTGCTTATTAACATCATCTTCTGCAACATCAACACAATACCATTGCATTATATCCTTAGCAACAAACGACCCACAAAACCAAATTGGTACGGATACATTTTCTTGATCAGTTCCTATTCTTGCCATAACCTGAGAGGTTAGAAAAATATATATGAGTAATGCTAGTACCAAATACATAAATAGACTCAATGACAGTGCAATGTGATTTGGGGGATATAATAGATTCAATGCAAATCCCAACGCCAACCAACCCCTCAGCCAAAACAAAATAAAGAAAAAAAGAAAGAAAGAAGAAGATATTCATGCACAAATAAGAAATACTATAAATAACCAAATAAGAAATATTATACATAACAAAATAAGAAATATATGTCTTGGAACCCAGATGACTCAATTTTAATACTCGGTAAACAGATCAAAATCTTAGCGTACCCAATGTATATATGTGTGTGAATCCTAAAATTTCACCCCCAAATTTGACATCTGAAACGTACATAAGAATTCAAATATTTTATATATATATATATATAGAGAGAGAGAGAGAGAGAGAGAGAGAGAGAGAGAAAAGAACCGGAGAGAGGATGCGTGAGGATCGTTGCAGGGAAATCGAAATGAATAGCGGCAAAGTTAATGATCAGTCGAGAGGTATTCGGTGCCGGTGGAGCGTGAAAGTGGCAGATGGCAACGATGTAAAGGAAATATATTGAGCATGTATACTCTTAGGGTTATCTCGTTAAATCTAAATACAGAGATTTAGACTTTGCCCATTTCAAAAGATTTAGTGGGCATGTCTCTTTTATTTTTGGGAGTTTTGAAAAAAGGTTCTCATAATTTTTAAAGTGTGTAAAAATTGAACACTCTAAATAATTTTATAAATTTATTTCCTGTGTATAAAAATATCACGAAAAATGATGAAAAATAGTGCCGCTGGTGCGGACAAAAAAAATGAACTCATAACTCTAAAAGGACCACACAAATAAATGTTATTGTACTATAGGGACTAGATTTATAAACTTGAAAAACATTATCCTAAAAATCCAAATATGACAAGGAACATGACCTTCACCTTAATTCTCTATTTATTCTTTTTTTTATTTTAACTTCCTAATCATTCAAAATCATCTCTAAAAGTATTCATGGCTTAGAATTGATGATTTTTTAACCAAGTAAGGGATGATAGGTATTTTTTTAACATCGATGTAAGGTCGGGGTATCATTAATTAATAATAAGGGATGATGGCATTTACGAGATAACTTTTAAGACTATATATGATCATTATGAATTTGTAATTGTGTCTTTTGGACTAATCAATACCCTTTTGCTTTTATGAATTTCATTAATAGGGTGTTTAGGTCATTCCTGAATAAGTTTCTAATTGTATTCATAGATTACATACTCATATACTCAAAGGCTAATGAGGATAACGACGCACACCTTTGCGACATCTTTGAAATCTTAAGAAAGGAAACGTTATATGCCAAGTTCTCCAAGTCTGAGTTTTGGTTAGAAGATGTTGCTTTCATCAGCCATATAATGAAGGATGTTCTGATCTGACCAAGAAATATTGCAGAAATAGTGTATTGAGAAAGGCCACCTCATTTCTCATTTATCATTTCAAATGTTTGAGATTCTGATCATCCTTCATGAAAAAAACCTAGAATTTTTTATCATCTCACATTCCGTTTGATCTATGGCCAAATAGAGTGGAAGCTGCGAGTTATTATTGATCAAGAATTGATAATCGCCCCTAACACTATATATACTATGTGAAATTTTCTTGTGTTTAGCTTGGGGCTCACTTTAGTAATATTTATTTCATTGTTCAGCTTGACATTGATGTTGATCATTACGTTAAATAACAAAAACCCTGGTTTTCTTGTATTTTTGGACCTACGAAATGTATTATCCTTACATTTATGTTGGTCATTAGGTTATTTAGCAACAACTCTTTTTTCACATGGTAAATTTGTTGCATGTCTCATAAATTTGCATTGTGATGCTTTTTTCATTATGCGTGTGTTATTACAGATGAAAGTGAACTTTATTTCTAAGAGCAAGTTTTATAATTCCTCAACGTTTTTTTATTTTGGCTTATCCCGTTACACATGCACTGCATGTGACTAATGAAAGTGAACTTTATTTGTAAGAGCAAGTTTAATAATTGATCAACGTTTTTTTGAGTTTGTCTTATCCCATTACACATGCACTGCACATGACTACTTCTACGAATTTAAAAACAAAGTTGAAGACTTTTTGAAGATTAAAGAATCTTTCGTCTCAACAACATTCAGAAGAGTTATGGTTTCTTTGGTAAAACCTTTAAATTTTCAGGGGTTTTTATAATTTCAAGAGTTTGTATTTCCAAATGATTTAAAATACTTTTTAAAAGAAAATTTGGAAAACTCGTTGGGTCTTTAGAACAAATTAACAATGTCGTTCAAATGAGATACACGATGTCGTTAGGAATGAGATTACCCCTATCGAACAAGTAGATTTTTATCTTTCCCTGGAATGTCCTTCGATAGGTTGTTGAAAAGGTTCGAACGAAAATAGGTATATCGTTCGAATGAGGTACAAGATCGTTTGAACGAGCGAGCGGAAAATTATTTTTTAATAAAATCTAATCCAAATATCTCATGTTTATCTCTTTATAACAAACTTCCTTAGAGTCTTCAAGAACTCTTTTCCAAGTTTTTCCACTCTTTTAGAGTTCCATTTGTGATCAAACTCTTCCTAAATCATCTAAACCCTTTGAAATTTTAAAGATCACTTTAGCCAATGGAGAAAAACATTTTCATTGTTCGAAGACCTTGTATATTCTTACTCTTCTGATAATTTGTAGAGTCGAGGCTCTACTGCTGAAGAAGAAGGAAAATCGATGGATGTTGAGGGAAGAGTGCTTCCAGTGGGCGGTGCTGGACTGTGCCATTACTGTAGAAGATTTGAAGAATTACGTGTTATACTTAGTGAGCTAAGTAGCTTGTAAGTCAACTTTATCTGTCAAATCTTGTATAGTTCTGAATTAAAAGTGTTTCCCTTTATAGGGATTTTTCCTACTTCTTTGCATTTTGTGTGCTTGGTTTACTTTATTGAAATTGGACCACATCTTTATATACAGACTAAATTAAATAAAAGATAAAATTTGATAAAATTGAATTTGTGCATGGTTGATTAATATACGAATCATTTCATAGAATTCTCGCATTATCAAATTATTATCAGAACGAGTTACACTATATTTTGTGTGATCTTTAAAAAAACTTGGATTTTATGGATAATTTTTATAATAGGATGCCTGTGTTTGATGGGTTAAATTATGCTTACTAGAAAGTTAGGATAAGGTTTGCAATAAAATCAATAGATGAAATGTGACACCCCGCCTATTAAAATAATGGGTGGCCAACCCTCTACTAAAATAAAACGTTGGTCCCATAAGGCTCATTCTTAGCATCACTGTCACTTTAACAGGCAGTGTCAAATTTTATCTTTAATTAACATATAACAAGATTAACATATACCCAATAAATCCATAAACAGTGACAATATAAATGAAACACCAGATAAAGTCTAAAACTGAGATAAACAATTAAGGTTCCCGAATAAACCATCGGGTGAGAATCCACTACAATAAATCCAAAAAGACTAAGAAAAGTCTGAAAGACATAAGTCTAAATAAAAGGGGAAACATGACCAACAGTACTAGAATAAAGAACCAATTGAGGATATCAAGAATGAAATAGGCTACTCAAGAATCCTGCAAGCTTCCATATCAGCTATAGCTATATGTACCTGGAAAGAACACTCATCCTTAGCATTCTTGTGGCTGGACACCTAAAAGTTTTAAAAGAACGAATCAGAGCCCAAAACCTTTTAAAACATTTGCATGTAATTAACATGCAGTAAATAAATATATAGATTTAGACTTTGCCTATTTCAAAAGATTTAGTAGGCATGTCTCATTTATTTTTTTTATTTTAACTTCCTAATCATTCAAAATTATCTCTGAAAAGTATTCTTGGCTTAGAATTGATGATTTTTTAACCAAGTAAGGGATGATAGGTATTTTTTTAACATTGATATAAGGTCGGGGTATCATTAATTAATAATAATGGATGATGGCATTACGAGATAACTTTTAAGACTTTATATGATCATTATGAGTTTGTAATTGTGTCTTTTGGACTAATCAATGTCCTTTTGCTTTTATGAATTTCATTAATAGGGTGTTTAGGTCATTCCTGAATAAGTTTCTAATTGTGTTCATAGATTACATACTCATATACTCAAAGGCTAATGAGGATAACGAGGCACACCTTTGCGACATCTTTGAAATCTTAAGAAAGGAAACGTTATATGCCAAGTTCTCCAAGTCTGAGTTTTAGTTAAAAGAGGTTGATTTCCTCGGTCATATAATGAATAAGGATGTTCTGGTCTCAGACCTAAGAAATATTGCATAAATAGTGGATTGAGAAAGGCCAGGTACTATAACCGAGATCAGAAGCTTCCTCAGCCTTGTCGACTATTATACGAAATCTATGGAATTATTTTCCAAAATCTTCGTGCCCTTAAATAAACTAACACATAAGTATGACAAGTTTCTATGGAGAACGAAGTGTGAAGATGGTTTCCAAACATTGAAGAAATTATCTTTTTTGTCCCTAAACTATCTCTCAAGTTTTTAAATAGTTCTAATCTTTGGTTTGACTCAAGTTAGTACCTAAACTATATCACTTATTCTAAAAAGGGGAATTCTTTAACCTGACTATTATAATTTGACATAAAAATGACATGTGTTCCTCACATGTCACGTTTTCAGGGTAAAATCGTACTTACCACCTCATTTCTCATTTATCATTTCAAATGTTTGAGATTTTAATCATCCTTCATGTAAAAACCCTGGAATTTTTTACCATCTTACATTCCGTTCGATCTATGGCCAAATAGAGTGGAAGCTGCGAGTTATTATTGATCAAGAATTGATAATCTCCCCTAACACTATATATACTATGTGAAATTTTCTTGTGTTTAGCTTGGGGCTCACTTTAGTAATATTTATTTCATTGTTCAGCTTGACATTGATGTTGATCATTACGTTAAATAACAAAAACCCTAGTTTTCTTGTATTTTTGGACCTACGAAATGTATTATCCTTACATTTATGTTGGTCATTAGGTTATTTAGCAACAACTCTTTTTTCACATGGTAAATTTGTTGCATGTCTCATAAATTTGCATTGTGATGCTTTTTTCATTATGCGTGTGTTATTACAGATGAAAGTGAACTTTATTTGTAAGGGCAAGTTTTATAATTCCTCAACGTTTTTTTTATTTTGGCTTATCCCGTTACACATGCACTGCATGTGACTAATGGAAGTGAACTTTATTTGTAAGAGCAAGTTGTATAATTCATCAACGTTTTTTAGTTTGGCTTATCCCATTACACATACACTGCACATGACTACTTCTACTGATTTAAAAACAAAGTTGAAGACTTTTTTAAGATTGAAGAATCTTTCATCTCAATAACATTCAGAAGAGTTATGGTTGCTTTGGTAAAACCTTTAAAATTTCAAGGGTTTTTATAATTTCAAGAGTTTGTATTTCCAAATGATTTAAAATAATTTTTAAAAGAAAATTTGGAAAACTTGTTGGGTCGTTAAAACGAATTAATAATGTCATTCAAATGAGATAGACGATGTCGTTGGGAATGAGATTACCCCGATCGAACAAGTCGATTTTTCGTCTTTCCCTAGAATATCCTTCGATAGGTTGTTGAAAAGGTTCGAACGAAAATAGGTATGTCGTTCGAATGAGGTACAAGATCGTTTGAATGAGCGAGTGAAAAATTATTTTTTAATAAAATCTAATCCAAATATCTCATGTTTATCTCTTTTTTACAAACTTCCTTATAGTCGTCAAGAACTCTTTTCCAAGCTTTTCCACACTCTTTTAATGTTCCATTTGTGATCAAACTCTTCCTAAATCATCTAAACCCTTTGAAAATTTATAGATCACTTTAGCAAATCAAGAAGAACACTTTCATTGTTCGAAGACCTTGTAGAGTCTTACTCTTCTCATGATTTGTAGAGCCAAGGCTCTACTGCTGAAGAAGAAGGAAAATCGGTGTATGTTGAGGGAAGACTGCTTCCAGCGGGCGGTGCTGGACTGTGTCGTTGCTGTAGAATATTTGAAGAATTGCATGTTATATTTAGTGAGCTAAGTAGTTTGTAAGTCAACTTTATCTGTCAAATCTTATATAGTTATGAATTAAAGGTGTTTCCCTTCATAGGGATTTCTCCTACTTCTTCGCAGTTTGTGTGCTTGGTTTGCTTTATTGAAATTGGACCACATCTTTATATACAGACTAAATTAAATAAAAGATAAAATTGAATTTGTGCATGGTTGATTAACATACGAATCATTCCATAGAATTCTCAAATTCTCAAATTGGTATCCGAAAGAGTTACACTATATTTTGTGTGATCTGTAAAAAACTTGGATTTTAGGGATAATTTTTATAATAGGATGCCTGTGTTTGATGGGTTAAATTATGCTTACTAGAAACTTAGGATAAGGTTTTCATTAAAACCAATAGATGAAATATGACACCCCGCCTATTAAAATAATGGGTGGCCAACCCTCTACTAAAATAAAACGTTAGTCCCATATGGCTCATTCTTAGCATCACCATCGAAACATAATTAATTACTAACCACCTAATTACTTTAACAAGTAGTGTCAAATTTTATCTTTAATTAACATATAATAAGATTAACCTATACACAATAAATCCATAGATATTCACAATATAAATGAAACACCAGATAAAGTCTAAAACTGAGATAAACAATTAAGGTTCTCGAATAAACCATCGGGTAAGAATCCACTACAATAAATCCAAAACAACTAAGAAAAGTCTGAAAAACATAAGTCTGAACAAAAGTGGAAACATGCCCAACAATATTATAATAGTGAACCTAATCGAGATCTCAAGAATGAAATTGGCTACTCAAGAATCCTGCAAGCTTCCACATCAGCTATAACTATGTGTACCTGGAAAGAATAATCATCCTTCGCATCCCTGTGGCTAGACACCTAAAAGTTTTGAGAGTAGATTTCAAACGGATCAGAGCCCAAAACCTTCTAAAAATATTTGCAAGTAATTAACATGCAATAAATAAATATGCAGTTAAACTTTCCATATTTAAGCCAGTGTCTCACTCTCATGATATTACCCCTCACCTCTCAACTATTGTGCACACCTAGCACCTACATCTTAACCCACCTAGTTACATTACCCTTTTCTAACTAGTCTTATTGCAAATCTCACTAGCACACTCCCTTAACTCGATTATTGTCTAACTTTCATTTCTTAATTAGCTATATCTCTCATTAGCTTATTAAATCATTAATTAATTTATAACTTTGCTCTAGTTATTTATTCACGTTCATCATTAATGTATTAATCTCGTATATAATTTATTTCACTTCTATAGACGTTTTATAAGACATGTCACACCAAGACACTAGATACATATATATCACTTGTAATATATGCAATTGCATTTTTTAATGTCCTCCACATTTTGAAAGGGATATCATTAGCATGTTATCTTGCTCCATGAATATCTACCACATCCTAGGCAACTGGGCTGAAATATCACCACCAGACCCATAAATCACAAACAAGCATTAAAGTCGATTGATGATGCTGGAAACAGTACCACCCTTCAAGGTGTTCGTAAGCTCAATTCAGTGTTAACAATGGCAGTACATGGGTAAGAATATACAGAAGATGGAGGTGAGGAAAAGAGGATGAACACAGTCATGTAAGTGGTTCAGCCAATCAGGCCTACGTCCACTGTGCAAGTGTGTGATTTATATCATTGTATGAGGTCTCTAATGGCCATAGATACAATCTCTCAAGCTTTCTCTCTCTACTGTATATTTGAACGGAGTTTCAGCTAGGGTTGCTAATTTCGGGGATCCCTCTCCAATAAGAAGAAGGCAAGTATATATAGTATGTGGGGGTGTAATGCATCCCCTATACATGCAATGAGCATGTGTGTGTTGATCTAGCCAATCTGATGAAGACATATGTCACTGTCACATGTAGAGAATGATGGTGAAATATTCCCCCCATGTGAGGGGAATGATTTGTTATAACTGAATTGTGTACACGTGTTCCTAGTCACACATATGCGAATAAAGACTCGGCTGTTTATGATTGGTCCCAACCTCGGCCTGGAAGAGTACGAGGTTGGTGAAGTCTGGCTGTTGCCCAATCCGAGGTGAACCAGGGTGATCTCAGCTCATACGAGGCCGAGGTAGGACGAGTTGAGTCATAATGTCGGCCTGAGCTGAGGTTATGGAGGAGTAGCCAAGTAACATCGGTCGATTCTCTGCCGAGGTTGGTTATGATGATGGTGTAGCTTCTGTAACATCGACTCCAATTCGGCTGAGGTTGTCAACCCTGGATGGCCTGATGAATAACTGCCATCATGGGTCATGTAGGCCTCAACTGATGCATGGGTGTGAGGAAACTAGTAACGTCGGCCATGACCGACCTTGATGGGGATGAGGCCGCTGGTTGTCGTTCTAGGTCCCTTCTAACCTCGGCCATCTCCCTGGCCGAGGTTGATGTCTCTGAGTCGATGGGCAACTGGGCTGAAATATCACCACCGGACCTACAAATCACAAACAAGCATTAAAGCCGATCATGGACTTAAATACGTGTCCACACCACATTATTCCACGGTATTCCAATCCAACATCACACGGGCGTGCATAGCACTTATGACCTTGGGGAACGATACTACCTCTGTTGGGATTCTCCAGAGTGACCTCCCACGATGCGCAACCTCCCTGGTAGCATAATGGCTATGATAGGTATCTTTCATGTAAATACCATACACACAGATATTATTAATATTCACACACACACACACACACACATATATATATATATATATATATATTTATATATTGTCTTTACACCCATATATATAAATTAAATCACTTTCTTCGGCTAACCCGTGCCTATCACTTAAAGCACTAGTCTTACAAAGTAATTTCATCCTTGAAATTTGGATAAGTCTGGTACTAATAGCTATGGATACTTCCTCGCACAACATCCAAATCTTCCCAACGTCGAAACCATTATGATGTTCCCATTACGCCTCCACTAATGGTACTCTTCAGCCGACGGTCTATATGCTATCATTCAAACTAGTGACCAATCCACTCCAGTCATCGTACTCTGAAATTCCCATTATTTTACTTACCATTTTATCTTGATCACCTAATTTTTTTTCCAAATTCTTCTTTGAACTTACCTATACACATACATTCAACCCATTCATTTCCATGTCTTCTCATCGCGGACGATATTGAAAATTCTAACTAATTAGGGCACCCATACACCCTGTATCCCGTGCATATTTGCACAAATACCACTTGGCTCCACTGCCTTTAAATCATTACATACCTATCAACTCATAGTTTTATCCACATACACATGCAACAACTAAAGTACTAACTCCATGCTCTAACGACCACACATCTCTTAAATCTCGATGCTCACTAAGGTTCATGCGTGCGACGTCTCACAAGAAAAATCCAAATAAAGAACCCCCTGATACATTACTACTTGACATTATTGATCATCGAGATCCGTAGGCCCAAAGCACATAACCAGGATACCCGAAATTATGTCCATAAATGTATAAGTCTAATCGTCCACTCCTACATCACTAAATGAGTCATACTATATGGCGCTCTCACTATCACTAAGTCTCCCGCGCTAAATCAATAATGAGCTAAAAGTCTCCGCTCGATAATAAACCCAATATACCGTGAATAACATCACTAAACTTCCCTACACACTGGGAACAAATGTAATGAGACAACTATACTCCCCGAACTCTATTTATAATATATATATATATATATATAGGGTCGACCTCTTTTAGGTGATACCTTGCAAAACAATACATCCTACTCTCGAATATCGAATACGATAGTCTTACTATAATAGTCCACTACCGATCGAACCCTCCTTAACCAACCACTACTCAGGATAATAATATTCTCTACTCTCATAAATTGAAAAAGGAGAAAAACTAACACACACTATAAACATCTTCTTAGTGTCCACACCCTCTCACCCGTAGGTGACACTAAAGGGCCCCACATATTCATAATAAGGATGATACTACCAACGCACCCATTAAACTTGACTCACACATGAATTTTTGTATTAATAATCATACATTGTGACACACCCATGTCACCCAAAACTTATCCCATACTCATAAGGATAAAATAAAAAATTTTACTTCTATTTGCTAACTGCCTTGCCTGGCCGACGGGTTCCTAAGTATGATCTTCTCGTCAGAATTGACCCACGATTTGCTGTAAGGGTTGTACCTCTAGGATACCATCCTGTAGTTTCCCCCGCCTCTCTTTGGGTAATCCTTCTTCCTGTGGACCGTCTCTCCATAATTGAAACCACTGTGAAAAAAACCTTCCTGCCTCTAGCCCTAATAGCCTCTCCCTCCATCCCCTTGGCCCTGGCGGCCCTGAGGAATAGGATAGTGTTGTTGCTACAAATGAGGACCCTGCTTGCCCTATTTGAACCCACATCCCTCGGGTATAAAACCCCCTGATCTGAATCTCTTAGCCGAATCTCGTGTCGGGAATTCCAATTATACTATTGTTTTTCCCCATTGACACCATTCCCTTTACCTTCCCAGTTTGACTGGTCTCATTTACTCTCTTGATCCCCTTCATGTGGAAGCACTAATTTTGACAATGAAGTAGAGTGGCATTGACGACCTCAGTGTATGTCATCGGATTACCCAAATAGTGTTGTCGAATTCTCTAGGTTAGTCAAGCCATGGACTTTCGTATCTTTTTATCTTCAGTGTTTACCTCATCCTTCATAAAATCATCTAATCGAATGAACTCCTCCTCGTATTCTGCCACGGTTTGGTCCCCCTGAGAGACATCAAGAAACTTTCTCCGCATCTCTGTCTAAATAGCGGACGAAAAATACTTACTGCCCGACCATCCTTAAAACTCCTCAATGGTCATCACATCTCTCTCCTCCGTTGTGGTCACAGACTCCCACCACTGCAAATCCATGCCCACTATCTTTAATTTCTCCAGGAACTATTTTTGAGTATCACTGCACTCAATCATATGATGGTGGGGTTGCATGTGTTTCTTCCACTAACTGGCCACAACTACATCTGAGATACCCTTAAACTCTGGTGGGTGGCCCTTCTAAAATTCCCCCCTCACTCTCTGCCAATCGGATGGCCTTGGGTGGGACTGGACGACTTGTTCCACTAGCGGCTATGGCTGAATCTGCCGGAAATGCTATGTTATTGTGGTCATCGCCATATTAACTGCCTTAGGTATAATGTCGGCCACGTCCGTAACTGTAATGTTTCCCTATGGGGCTCCTTCCCCAACATTCAATCTCGCCTGATGGGTTCCCTTTGGTGGCATCTGAAATGAGATAGAAGTTTGCATAAGCTCACACTCAAATACAAAATAATCAGTAGAAGAACGTAAGTGCGCATACGTGAGGAGGAATGCAACAATCCTATAATAAGGCTCTATATCAAAGAACGCTATACTGAAACGTAAAAAGTCACACAGATCCTAAGGACACTAGAAACTGATGATCTGATAATATCTGTGACACTTTGCCTATTAAAATAATGGGTGATCATCCCTCTACCAAAATACAACGTTGGTCTCATATGGCACATTCTTAGCATCATTGTCAAAACATAATTAATTACTAACCACCTAATTACTTTAACAAACAATGTCAATTTTTATCTATCATTAACATATAACAAGATTAACCAATACCCAATAAATCCATACAAAGTGACAATATAAATGAAACACTAGATAAAGTCTAAAACTGAGATAAATAATTAAGGTTCTCGAATAAACCATCGGGTAAGAATACAATACAATAAATCCAACTGACTAAAAAAATATGAAAAACATAAGTCTGAATAAAAAGGGCAAATGCCCAATAGTACTAGAATGGAGAACCTAATCTAGGATATCAAGAATGAAATTGGCTACTCAAAAAACCTACAAGCTTCCACATCAACTGAAACTATGTGTACCTGGGAAGAATGATCACCCTTATCTTCCATGAGGTTGGACGCATAAAATTTTTGAAAATAGATTTGAAACGGGTCAGAGCCCAAAACCTTTTAAAAAAAATTGCAAGTAATTAAGATGCAGTAAATAAATATACAGTTAGACTTTCCATATTTAAGCCGATGTCGCACTCTCATGAGATTATCCCTCACCTCTCAACTATTGTGCACTCCTAGCGTGTACATCTTAACCTACTTAGTTACATTACCCTGTCTAACTAGTCTTATTGCAAATCTCACTAGCACACTACCCTAACTCGAGTATTGTCTAACTTTCATTTCTTAATTAGTTATATCTCTCATTAGTTTATTAAATCATTAATTAATTTATAACTTTACTCCAGTTATTTATTCACGTTTATCATTAATGTATTAAGCTCGTATATAATTTATTTCACTACTGTATATGTTTATAAGACATGTCAAACTAAGACATTAGATACATATATATCACTCGTTATATATGCAACTGCATTTCCGAATGTCCTCCACATTCTAAAAGTGAGCTCACTAACATGTTATTGTGCTCCAGGAATGTCCACCACATTTTGGGCAACTGGGCCGGAATCTCCGGACCCGCAAATCACAAACGAACATTAGAGGCAGTCATAGCCTTAACTCCATGGTTATAACCATACCACATTATTCCACGGTACTCCAACATTATATCACACGGGCGTGCACAACACCTATGACCCTGGGGAATGGTACTACCTCTGCTGGGATTCGCCCGAGTGACCTCCCACGACGCACAACCTCTTTGATAGTATAACAGCTAGGATAGGTATGTTTCATATAAATACCATACATACAAATATTATTAATATTCATATATATACTGCCTCTATACCCTATATATATATATATATATATATATATATATATATATATATATATATATTAAGTCACAAACTCTGGCTAACCCATGCCTATCACTCAAAGCACCAGCCTACAAATCCTGAGTTTATCTAACGACGCTTAATTAATTAAATTCTCGTCCATTAATTAAAAACAATAGTGTCACCCTGCTAAAAATCCCGAACTTTCCCAAATAACCCGTCATATAAAATCATTCAAATTTATCAAGTAACCTCACTCAATTTAAACACTCGAACTTACCCAACCATCCCATTCATTTATTCCCGAATTTAACTCATTAATTCGATATTTAAACTTTATTGACATTTATCTCTCTCTCGATTTCTAATTCAATCTATTAATTACCCACGCATCTCTAGGAAATAAAGTATGTTTAAATCACTCTACTCAACTCTCTTTGATCTTTACAACTTATCAAATACATTTATAACTCCTCGAAATTTACCCAATAACTAAATCGAGCTCCTCGATCAATCAATCGATCGATCCTAGGCCGATTTCTTGCCTAAATTCATTTTCATCCCTTGTTAATCCACCAAACCTCAATAGAATTTACCTAACTCCTAATTAGATTATACCACATGTTAATTGATTAGGCATAAATTATTCACATTTATCCCCTTAATTTCGATATTTTTATGATCCCGTGCATTGCATTTCACTTGAATTTATCTCATATTTATGACACTAACCCATTTTGGTGAGAAATTCTTTATTTTTGTATCTCTTATGTGTTTTACAGGTATTTCATGCAAGTTAGTGCGAGAGAAAACTCAAAACAGTAAAAAAAACTAAGAAACGGGGAGTTAAAGATCATTTTTGTAATTTTGTAGCGTTAGTTATGAGGTGGGGCAAAATGAAAAGTTTAATATATTTAAGTTACAAGAATACTGGAAAAAACGGTACCCCAATCCGAGCTACGGTGAAGAAGTTATGGTCATTAAAAGTTGAGAAGCAATTAGAGGAAAATCAAGGGAAAAAATCTCAGCCGAACCGAACCGAGACGATGGATCATAGACGGAACCGATCGATTACTTTGGAAGAAGCAAACCGAGTCGATGAATAAAAAGAAAACCAGTTTTCCACTAGTTACACCTCCAGAACCGTGAAAAAATTAGTCACGCTTTAAATCTGTTACAGGATTTTTATTTTGTCCTTATCTTTTAGCGAAAAGAGTTTTATGTTTTGAGAACTCTTCTAAACAACCCAAGACCTATATATTTAGTCATTAGGAGTCTTTGGAATCAGATTTCATTCATTGTAAAGCTCCTAATAAAGGAGGAACATCTAGGAGAATAATTTACAAGTTTTGATCCTTCAATTCAATAGTTTTTCCGACTTTCTTCAAGCTTTGATTTCTTCTTGCATACTTATGTTTTTCTGTCTTGGTCGCTTTAAATTACAACACTTTTATTATTATTTCATTATCTTTTCATGCATGTTAATGGTTTCTTACATAGAGATTTATAATACCTTGTTCGGCTAGATTTTTAAAGGTTGGGATGCATGAACCCAACCCTAAATGGTTCACATGGATATAAAAATAGGTTCGTGCATTAAATAATTAATTGGAACATGTCAGGTCGTTAACATAAACATCGTAGGACTTTTAGCCTCGTTTGCCCTAGGTAAATGGGGTGTTTAAGAGTGCGACGCATGTGTTAAAACCATATCGTCACGTACTTTATTTTGATTCTTAATTTCATATTGTGCGGGTTCATTCCTTCACATGTGTAATGCTTGAAAGGAATAAAGTCTCTCCTTAATTAACTATTTAATTCTCAACTAGTTTTGTATCCGGTGAATTTATAAGGGGTTGGAGGATTGTATTCCGACCTTACCTTTCTTTCATATTAATCAATCCGTAGTTTGTTAAGTCTTACATGCGTAGTTAATTTAGATAGAATTTCATTGCTTTCATTGTAGTAGCATATAATTTCATAAAAATCATCTTTTCTTCTTATTTTCGTGAGTCAATCCTTTAGGTCATTCGTCCTTCCCTATTCGTCGTTACGTGTACACATCTTAGTCTCTGTGTTTGATACCTGGTTTACTGGGATATTACTTGAGAGACCGGTTTACACTTGAATCGTAATTAGCACGCACTAGAGACATATTTTGAGTCGCATTAAGTTTTCGGCGCCATTGCCGGGGACTAGGTAGACTTTTAGGTTAGGTCGAGTTACTCTAAAATTTGACTCTAGTTCGTGAAAAGCCAAAAAAAATCAAAAATTCAAAAAACAATTCAAAAAAAAATGTAGCATCTCTCAAAGCCCATTAATGAAAAATCCCCAAAAAACTCCACAGTCTACTCCTACCCAAATTCACAAAAATCCTTTGTTAGAGTACGATCCTGATAGTCCACACACTCCTAACATTCCTCAATTTAGAGGTTGCACCTCCGACACCACCGAATTCGTTCGCAAGTCTTACATCGAGTCATACTTCTAGGACATCTGGTGAGGAATTCAAGTCACTAAGTGAGAGAACCATGTCTGAACACGGTATCATAAGTGCGAGTGAGGGTGAATTTCCATATCGTCCCATGAGAGAACTCCTTTATCCCGAGTGAACCATCACTACGGGATGCATTTTACTTCCGTATAATGCGAGAAAATTTCACTTTCACAATGGGATGATCCATATTCTTCACACTTTTCACGGTATGGATTCAGAGAAGCCTTATCTCCACATTCATGAGTTCAAAGATGTCGTTCGCCTCAAAATTTTTTCCTTTCTCTTTGAAGGATAAAACAAAGACCTGTCTATGGTCTTTATCACCGAACTCAAATAATTGATGGAAAGATATGCAATCCAAATTTCTCTTAAAGTTCTTTCCCCAACATCGAACAAATTCCATCCAAGCTTAAATTCAAACATTTCGACAACTAGAAAATGAGCAATTTGATCAATGTTAAGAATGTTTTAATGAGCTAATTAGTACATGCCCACATCATGGTTTTGAGAATTATCGTCTCATATCTTTCTTTAACCATGGGCTAAGCATAGATTCGAAACAACTCGTTGAGATAATGTGTGAGATACCATTTAGGGAATTAGACGATAACGATGTTGAGGCCCACCTTAGGCATGTCGTCAAGACAACTCAAGCTTGGGACACATCCGATCCTAATGCCCAAAATTGGGTTCGACAAACTCTAACCGCTCCTTTAGCATTAGATCTTTACCATGTGGAAGACGTAGTCGGATCAAGGCTAAGAGAACCAACCAGATCCACCTGACATATGAAAGAGAATGTGTGTGAAATTTGTGAGGCGGTCCATTCAACGAAGGAATGCCCGACGATACCTGCCCGTAAAGTAATCCTACATGTGCAAGTGGATGCGCTAGGAGGATTTAAGGGTAATTTTGATGCCCTACACGGGAATTCTTACAACCCTTCGTGGAAGAACCACCTTATTTTTAGCTACGGGTAACAACACGCTGAATTGAATCCTAATTCACATGTTGCCCCATCTCCACCTCCACATTTTCAACAAGCTCCACATATGAAAGCACCACCTCCCGCACCGTATATCACCCCAATGTGGAGAAATCTTGAGATGCTATAAACGAATTCATCCAATCCCAAAATTCAACTAATGATAAGTATGAGCGCATGTTTGCCGAAGTGAATGCGAATATCTCTAAGTTGCACTCATCTTTAAGTATTAAAGAGAAGGGTAAGTTCTCAGATCAAGGCCAAAGACCTCCTCAAGGTCAAACTAGTGTTAGCTCTACTTCCATTGACCATCAAGAGCAATGTCAACCCGTCACCACTCTACGTATTGTGAGAGTTGTTGATTTATCACCTACCCTACGCGACGCACCTAATGATAAGGAGGTTTCGCCTAACACAAAAGAGGTCGAAGATGCCCCCTTGAAGGAGAGTGAAAATGATGACACTAGTGAGCCTGAAGTCATAGTGAAACCACCCACTGTCACGTCGTTCCCTCAACGGTTGGTACCTCCCCAAAAAGGAATCCCCCTAGACGATGTGCTAGATATCTTTAGGAAATTTAAGATAAATTTACCATTTCTCGATGCCATTAAGAAAATTCCCGCATATGGACTTATTGATGGTGAAAAGAAGGCTAAATGTGAAAAAGAACGTGTTTTTAGCACAAAATGTGAGCTACGTTTTACTTTATGATCTCCCGCCCAAGTTTAAAGATCCGGGTGCACCTATAATTTCGTGCATCATTAGAGAGAATCAAATAGAAAATGTATTACTAGATTTAGGTTGGAGTGTCAACAGTCTTCCCTATTTCATATATAGGCAACTCGATTTGGGGGACCTCAAGCCCACAAAGACCACTCTCCAACTCGCGGATTGTGCCGTGAAGATACCACGAGGCATTATTGAGGACGTGAAAGTCCAAGTTGATACCTTATACTTCCTGGAAGATTTTGTCATTTGGGACACGAAACCCTCCATCATCTCGAGTAATCATGTTCCCGGCATACTTGGCCGCCCATTCTTAGCTACGGCTAATGCATTGATTAACACTCGAAATGGGAAAATGCAACTCACTTTCAAGAACATGATCTTAGAAACAAATATCTACAACATCACTAGGAAAGTGGGTGATGAAGATGATTTTCACGCAGTGGATCTTATTGAGGAGGTAGTAGAGGAGCACATGGAGGGAATTTCATTGGGGATGCCTTAGGAGCGTGTCTTATATCGGGTAGTGAGAGTGGAGATACATACACCAATTTTGAGCGAGAGGTAGAAGAGGTGTGTTTCATGACCGCTATTGAGAGCAAGAATGATCATGTAGTTGAGTGCGAGAGAAAGGATTTGGACATTGAACGAGAGAGAGAGGACTTGGAAATTAATCAAGAGAGAGAATTAGGAGATACGATCTTATATGATTTTGAAAAATAATTCGGTCCAGTGAATGAGAGCCTCACTATCGAAGTCCAATCACTATTGGACTCATGTAGTCACTTAGAAGAGATCGAAGAGAAAGATATGATAAATGAATTCCTTTTTCGTGACCATCCACCTTTACCACTTGAGTCCTCGGGAGAGATCGAGGAGAGGACTCGACTCTCGTCCGATTTAGAGCCTGACCCATGCGTTCCCGAAGTTAAGAGATATATAGGTTTAGCGTGTCTTTCCAATTCTTACCGAGATTTTATCTCCAAGTCGGGAAAAGTATGTTGTCATTCGTCGGCCACCACGAGGATCCCATTCACTTTAGTCATCACAAAACTCAAGGTATCCCTCTTACCTATGGGATGGCCCCCAACTTGTTGCGGATGGGGGAGACGAGGAGAGAAACATACCTCGTTCATGGGGTCGGGTAAGTCTTAGGAGAGAGAGAGAGGTCTTCCCACCCCTGACGCGTATGGGGTGATTTTTATTATATTTTTGAGTCATGTGCTTCAGTCATATATAATTTCGTCTTGCATTTTAATATTTGTTCGTTTTATTTTCGCACTTATTCTTTTTCTTCTTTAGATTTTAGTCATTTTGATTGAGAACAATGCAAAAGTATAAGTTAGGGGGTGACAAGTGTGTCTTTTAAAAACTTCACAAAATTTTAAAATGGAAAAAATAAAAAAGAAATTTTTTAAAAAAAATCCAAAAAAAAAGTTGAAAAATTTTGAAAAGGCGAAAAAATATTTTTTCCCCCTCAAAATCAATGAAAATTGGAATTTAAAAGATTCAAAAATATCACGAAATTATGTTTAAAGTCTCAAGTTGTAAAAATTCAAATTCACTAAGCAAAAATTGACCAAAGATGGAAATAGTGCGAAAATTGACGACTTAACGAATAAGTGTGGAGAATAATAAACCCGGTGAGATTTCGATCCTATAAATTTTTGTGAGTTTTTAAATCAATCCGAGTTAATGGTTAACTTAAAAGTTCTATTTATCTCCAAATAAGTCGTTGAGGATCTCTATTCCTTTGTTTTGATCGGTTACGAGAAACGTGTGAGATGTTGTCTTGAAAAAATGCGCTAAAAATATCTCTAAACTAAAATTTATCTCGACAGGCATATTGTAAAGCAATTTGTAATTTGGACAAAGAAGTAGGACCTCGTTTGTTTACCCAAAAATATTAGCCATAAAAAGTTGTGAAAAATTATTCCCTTTGCAACCCAATTTGAGCCGAATAAGATATTTCCTTTTCGTTTGATAACCCGAAAAAAACCAATTAGCCCGAATTTGTGAAAATTGAACATTAAAGTCCAAAAAGTGCGTAAAAAGGGGTAAGAAAAATAGAAAAATGATCAAAAAAAATAACAAGAAAAGAAAAATGCGAAAAATGAAAAAAAAAAGAAAAATAAAATGAGCAAAAGAAAGCACTAACGGATATCATAAGAAGATTTTCCAATTCCAAACGGATATCATAAGAAACAATTTAAATTATTAAAACACTTTAAAAATGACATCAACCAATAGTGTGGATGTTTTTAAATTATTAAAACACTTTAAAAACAAACTCAGATGACATCGGGATTATTAAGGAATGCCCGGAGCCCTGGGGTGAAAGATCCAAAATTATTGACCAAAGCATATGGTGGCATCGCCGGCAGTGTGGAGGCCGTTAAAGTACGCATTTTATTAGAAGATTCCGAGAAAAAGATAATGAAATAAGTAACATTTCAAGAAATGGATTGCGTGGTGAAAATGTAAAAGGAAATTTATAAATTTTCCGGTAAGGGTTTAAGTGGACAATAAATGTGTAAATTGATTAATGTCCATAAGGTAAAGTAAAGGTAAAGCATAGTGGTTAGATGGGTCGCTAGGCAACCTAAGAAAGTTTGTCCCATAATTAACACAAGGGTTTGTGTGAAAAGTTTTCAAAGTCTAAGTAAGTATTTTCTAACAAGGTGTTCGTGTGTGCTGAAAAGGTAATTTTCAATAAAAATACTAAAGCGAATTGGTTTAAATAAATGGGGTAATTTCGGTAAAGAAATGGTTTTCAATAAAAAAAAGTACAGTTGTTCCATGTATTTAACCGTGTGTTTTAAATAAAGAGGGATAAATGTCAAATAAGAAAGAGGAGGTCTTTTATAAGACTAAAGAAATTAATCAGTATAAATAACGTTTTCAGAAGTAAAATGTTTTCATGCATTATATATATATATATAAGGTAGTTGCATGTGCACGTAGGTATTGCGTGTTAGAGTTTTCTTTCATCCGTTCGATTCTATATTGCATTGTTGTATATTTCCCACTGAGCATTCGGCTCATACTCTCATCTTTTTTATGGCAGGTTGGGAGCGATTTTATATTTTGAGAGCGTAGTATAGGTAAGTACTCTATTTTATTTTACATTAGTAGATCTGTATGCTTGGACTTCGAGGATGCTTCCCACGGGTCCCTCACGTAGTTTAATATGAAATTGGAATCGCCTGATAAACAAGTGAAATGTTAATTAAAATAAAACTGAATTAGAAACATTATATAGGTTGTTTCATTACATTTCACACCTAACTCTCGAGTCGGACTGGGTTGACCACTGGTAACCCATAAATCCGGGACGGGGCGTTACACTCATGCTATAAACAGATACATACAGTATATCATATAAACATACATATATATCATCGCTATATATGTATAACCATATCCATAAAGAATTAACCTCATGGATATATTCCTAGTGTGTTATTCGGCTCTAAGCATCACGCCTCATGTCGAGTCACTGGGTCAGATTCTCAACACCGATCCGAAATGAATACGCATACAGTGGTGGAAATCATAGACATACTTTCGCGGGTCGCAACCATACCACATCACGCCCAACCAGACTCAAAACCAACATTTATCCTCACACACAGATAATGGTCATGCAACAATACTATAACCTGGGGAATGAACCCAACACCTACTACTCAACTCCAGGGTGAGCTTCCCACTGTGCGCAACCTCCTACAATACAACGCCCGAGTAGGTATGTTTAAATAAAACAAGTAGCATGCTCATAAAATACAAACACACGCACACACACACACACACACACACACACATATATATATATATATATATATATACATATATATAGGGGGAGAGAGAGAGAGAGTGAGAGAGAGAGAGATCACAAGTGAACTTAAAAAATGAACATTTTAATGAACCCTAAAAAAAACACCTAAAAACTCGTTAATTTTAATTTCTATGTTGTAATTGGTCCGCGCCAGCAGCAATGGACACGCGTGTCGAGCGAATATTTTTTTACACCCCCGACTACCTCTAAACTCCAACCCACTGCTTAAGCCTAACCGCTTTCTAATCCCGATTTTGGTTTAGGAGGTATGGGTTCCGCAGAAATGGGGCTTTGTAGGGGATTTAGGCCGACTAGTTTAGAGTTAAGGAGATGGAGGTATAAGGGATGAAAGTGGGGCAAAAATCGAGTCTTTGTTTTGCTAGAGCTATGGAGGTATGGGTTATGGAGTATGGACTCAGGTATGGTTCGGGTTCTAGGTTGTGGTAAGAGATGGTCGGCTATGGAAGGTATGCAGAAGCTAGTTTGGGCTAGAGTTGTAAGTGAGGGCCGCAAATGGGATTGCCACCGATGGGTATGGTCAGATAAAAGTGGGTAGGATTTGGGATTCCTGGGTTTGGCTGGAGTTTGGGTCTATAGTCGGGTATTGGCTTGTACTCGGGTTATGCCAGAAATGGTGGAATCACTGAAGGTTAGAGGCAACGTCGGAGGTTATCGATAGAGGGAAATATAAGGCGCATTCTTCTCGGGTTGGAAGAGATTTGGGTAGTGGGGGGTGAGGTGGGGGGTTGGGTGGGGGCTATTTTAGAAAAACACTTGTCAGGAGAATTTCCGTTGCCGTTGCCACGGACCAATTACAACATAGGAATTAAAATTAATGGGTTGTTAGGTATTTTTTTTGTTAAGATTCATTAAAATTTTCATTTTTAGGTCACTTGTGAACCTCTCTCTCTCTCTCTCTCTATATATATATATATATATATATACACACACACACACACACACACACACACACACGCATCACTCTCCTCTCTATATATAATAACAACTTAGCTCACGCACATATCCCACTGTGCACGGTTCACCCAACTCCTGAAGTTCGTCCCCATTTCCTGATTTATTTATTTAACTACTCCCTCACCTGAGCACCCTAGTAAAATATTAAATTTTCAATAATAAATAGAGACACAAAATTATTTTTAATTAATATCCACTCACTTGGATAATCTCCCACATACTCCCCCGAGTTCATAAAATTACCCAAAAAAATTTCACGATTCAAAATCGACCCAAACCCACGGGTTGTTCAAATGAAAAACACATCTCGTTCAAACGAAAAAGAAACATCTCGTTCGAATGGGTTCGAATGAGATTACAAAGAATGGGTCTAAAGCATTTTTCTTAGATGGGATTCATCTCCAAAATCCCAACTTCATTTCTAGGGTTCATTCCACAAAAATTCCAAGAACGATAATTCATATATCATCAAGAAAACATAATCCCATCACTATATAGTTTATTCTTACATGGAAATCCCCACACATAAAAGATTACAATTCTTTTATCAATTTGATTATTATAGATTCCATCTTTTATCTAAGTTCTTCCTCTTCGATTAAAAACATAGAATTTTGTCTCTAACTAAAAGCATAATCTAATTAATTTTTGATTCAAGACCATTTATCTTATATCATTAGGTTTCATCATAAATCATCACAATTTTAATCCTTCATACTCTTTTCCCTAAATTCTACTTTAAATCAAGAGAGTAATTAACTATAAATAAAATTGTGATATCAAGCAAGTATTTACTTGCCTTGTTGGATTATAAATCTAAAGCCTCTAATCCGGGTTGAATCCTCTTTATTCTCTTCAATATCCGTCTTATTTTCCTCTCTTTCTCTTCTATATGGTTCTCTTTCTCAATCTTTTGTCCGGAATGTATAAGGTGGGCTATCATCCACCTTCCCAAACCCTTAAATGTCTTCCCAAAAGCTTAATCCCATTTTACCATTAATTTTAGGTATAAGATGACTTTTCTACCCATATATGTGTCCTTCTGTGTATAAAAAAAGCCCTATTATCCAAAGACAACACTCAAATAACTATTTTGGATTATTTTGATACTTTTCGAATCATCGGTGCACCCGAAAGGTTCATTCGAACCACCTAACTCTAATTATGTTAACTTTCCATTAATCGGTCCCAACACGTGTGTACTCTACGAGTTGTCCATAAATTATATCAATCCATCAATGTAACACTTTATCGACCTATCACTAATTAGACCATCGCTATAATTATACACGACATATAATAAATCAAATAATTATTTACATATCACACACAAGTAAATAATGATTATAATAAATATTAATCCTTTATCTTGTTAATTAATATTTATTAAATTTTAATTTAATTTTCTCCCAATTAAATTACTAAAATAAAGAAATTAATTAATACGAAAATGACAAAATATTACATTATTCCACCCTAGCAATGGAATTTCGTCCTCAAAATTCGAATGTACTTGCCATGAAGACCTCTGAATACTTTTTCTGCACATATCTACGCTCGTTGTAATACCCCTCCCCAATATATTATTATTTTCCCACATAAGTTGAAATAATATGAAAACCTTGAGATTTGGATCATGTTAATCGGGTTTATATCCTTATTTGACTGTTTGGGGTGGGGCCTGATAATAATTGTTGGAAGTTTTGGGAAAGATTGAGAAATTTGGAAAAATTTAAGAAGGGTTATTCGAACGAGAATCACAAGTCGTTTGAAGTGGGGATCGAACTAGGTTCAAATGAGGATCCTCTACATACCAGGTCTGTATCGATCGAAGGTTGTTCGAAGGCTGCTCGAACGAGAGGCAATTCTCATTCGAATGAGGTTGCCCAGAATTTTAAGTTTTTGCTTGCCCTTGTGTGTTGTCACGTTTTAGGCCCTTGATTTAGTGAGGTGTCAAATTCTATCATGTCCTGATTGGGCAAGATGGGGATTTTATAAGGCTTGTTTGGGGTTTATTTTGGAGATTTAAAGTTGGAAGAATAAAGAGAGGAGGGTTGGTCTTCCACCATTTTTATGCATTTCTCCATCTCTCTCTACCATATACCACCATGCCACCACCATTATTTAACCTTATGCCACAATATTCTTCTAGTATCCAACCATATCAAGGCCCTACATACCCATTTCTATCATTATTGATTGGAGCAATGAATTTTGGAGGTGTTGTTGACATCTCTTGGAGTGGATGAAGATGGATGACTCAAGGAGCTTGATGAGAGTTTTGATAGAGCTTTCATAGACTCAAGCTTAGTGGAGCTACGCAACTTCTCCAAGGCCACCTTAGGAGGTGAGAGGCTTCCATCATCTTAGAAATTTCATGCATATTTGGAGCTTCAATTGAGGTGAAAAAGTCTAGCCTTAGTTTAAGACTCTATTTTGTGTATTAGTAGTCATGTTGTTAGAATTTAAAAGTAGAATGCATACGAATAAAATGATGGGTTTCTAGTAGATTTGGTATTAAACATTTTTACGAAATAAAAATATTGGAAAAAATGTTATTTTGTTGGAAATAAATGATGAGTAAATATTTTAAAGTTTTCTTTAAATAAGGATTTGGGATTTTAATGAAAATTGTGTAATCCTAGAAATTTCATGCTAAAAATGATGTTGATCTTGCTAAAATATTTGGTGACATAATGTTCCAAAGTATCTCACAAAGTGAAGATTTTATGAAAGTTGGACATTTGTTGAGTTTTGGAGAAATAAAAATGTCCTTTTATGTATTGAAAGTGAATTTTGAAAGTATTATGAATTTCTAGAATGAAAGGTATGTTTAACCCATCTAATAGGATTTTTTAAATTAAAATCCATCGTCTCATGTATATAAACTTGTAGTATCTTAATGTTGAACATATAAACAAGTTTAAAGAAGCTTTGTTGGGTTTAAACATGAAATAAGGAAAATTACAAATTTTTGTCTTTAAAGTGTGTAAAAAAAGGTTAAAAGTGTGAGAAATGTAAGTTTGTAAGACTACATGTGTTAATACAATGAAATGGTATTTTTCTTATAAAGGTAGTCTTCAAGTGTAATTGGATTTCTTGGATAAAGAAAGTAAAAAAATGTCTAACTTGAAAAAGTAATTAGTAAAACTGTTGAATAAGAATTAATGGTTAAAATATTGGGTAATTGGTGTGTGTAACTTAATAATGTTTTTAAAAGATTAACACTTATGGAATTGAAAAAGAAATAATGGAATAAAGATATTTCCAGTTTGAGAAGAATACTACTCCAAATGTTAAAAATGTGTTAATGTGATAAAAACACTTAAAAAAAAGTTAATATGGGTAACTTAATGGTGTTTTGGAAAATAACACTTGTAAAAATGGAGGAAAGGACAAGTTTTGAAGCAAAAAGGGTAAAATGACAATTTTATGTAAACTCGAACATTGTTATGAAATAAAAATATTGAAAAGGTGTAACACAAATTAGTACTAAATACGAACATGATTTTGGAATAAAATCAATGCTAAAGTGTAAAGGACATGAAATGATAATTTTTAAACTATAACACAAGTCGGGGTGAAATCTCGGGATTTGGCTTTTCCCTGGTAAAAAGGGAAAGTTGAATAATGTGGACGCTTGTAAAATGTTAAAACATATTAAAAAGGAACTCGGTTAACACTGGAATAATTAAGGAGGGCCCGGAGCCCTGGGGTGAAAGACCCAAAATCATTGACCAGAGCATATGATGGCGTCGCTGGCGGTGTGGAACCCATTAAGTACGCGGTTTATTGGAAGATTTTGAGAAAAAGATAAAGCAACAAGGAACATGTCAAGATATGGGTTGTGTGGTGAAAATATAAAAGCAACAACCTAACTTGAATGAATTGATAAATGTTTCTGTAAGGGTTAAAGTGGATAAGAAAATTATAAATTGATTAATGTCCATAAGGTAAATGAAAAGTAAAGTATAGTTGTTAGATGGGTCGCGAACCAACCTAAGTAAGTTTAACCCATAATTAACACAAGGGTGTGTGTGTGAAAGATTTTTAAAAGCTAAGTAAGAATTTCCTAACACGATGTTCGAGTGTGTTGAAAAGGTGATTTTCAATGAAAATACTAATGCGATTTGGTTTAAATAAAAGGGGTAATTTCGATAGAGAAATAGTTTTTGAATAAACAAAGTATAGTTGTTCCAAGTATTTAACCGTGTGTTTTATAAAGGGGTGAATGTCAAATAAGAAATAAGAGGCCTTTTATAAGATTAAGGTGAATTAATCGGGATAAATAACGTTTTTGGAATTAATACGGTTTCATGCCTTAAGTATATATATATATATATATATATATATATATATATAATAAACGAGGAAGGTTTTTTTTCCACATCATAAACCTTTGTATACTAAACCTATATAAACAGATTTTATATCTATCCATATAATAGAAATAGTATAACCATCAATCGAATATGCTGATAAACACAAGGATCAAGAAAATATGCTGGGAAACATAAGCTTCTCAAGACAAGACCTCAAGCCATGTGCTCTTTAACTAAACTTCCCCCATTTCTAGCTCTGTAGTTCACAACCAACCTTCTCCCACTCTAAATAATACAACCACAGTTCTCTATCTCTCTCTCTCGACGTACACCAGTTTTGTTGATGCAAGTTCTCATAGTTTGATCTTTCATGTTCAGATATTTTTCCCCTATTGAGTTTAATGTGGGATTAAGCTAGGGTTTTTCGCCCCTATCATAGTGATATGCTTTTTTTTCACTTCAGATAGTTTGTGTTCATCTTAAGAACGAAGAAGCACAATGACCCTTCTTACAGTTTATTTCAATTTTTCTTTTTGTTTGTTTACAATGCATGAGCAAACACACTTACACTGCATGAGAAAATACCAGTGAGATTGCTCACACTTATTTACTTTTTAATTTTTCTTTTACTGATTTTTAATTTTTTTTGGGTCCTCTACATTACATGAGAAAATACCATGGACGAGAACTCATCTCCGCAATTACTGAGCATATCTGGAACAATAAAATACAATGGACAAGATTTGGTAACTAATCTCCACCAGACATTGCCTTGGAGCTCGCAGACTGCTCCGATTTGTTTAGCCTCCTACAAGAAGATTTGGATTTTTATTTCATTTTTGGATGTGTATTTTCACACGAGATTAGGTGTACTCTTTGTTTTAGCTTGAGGTTCTAATTTCAGATGTTATCTTTTTTTGTTTTTTAATATATGATCAGAAAAAACAACTTAACTATGATTTTATTGTTTGTTTTTAGTTTAAATCAGGGTTAAAAATTGGGAAGTGTTTTATTTTCTTTGCAAGTTCTTTGACACAGATTAAGATGTACCATTTTTTGGTTCAAAATATGGATATAGGTAAGGTTCCTAGTCTTAGTTAAGGTTAATTAATTTTTTTTTATAGTTTTAATTGAAGATTAATCATCTCACTAATTTTCGCATTTTTGTTTTTGTAGACCATCTCTGTTTGAACAAAAAGGAAAAACTAATATGAACAAAAAATTCCTCACTTCCCAGACTGTATAAACGAAGAAAGTTAAATTAAATATGTACCCAACTGCTATTAAAGGCATGTAAGTCAAAAAGAAAGGGTGTGGCTGTTTGTACTGAAAATTACAGTACCCGAGATTCTAAACTCCCAAATGAGATTTTTGTGCCAGATGCGTAATTAATGCCTGCCTGAAAACACGCCTCATATGGCTCGAGAAGCATTGGAAAGGATTTAAGCTTTAATTTGAAACACCAACCTCCTTTTCGTCAAATAAATCCACCCAAAATCTCATACACCCAAGTGTAGGGTGTGAACCGGAGGAGGCAGGCCTTGGTGTGGTTATCAATGACTGAGGACTCTACTGTTTTCACACTTTTTTTCCTTTCATTTTATGCGCAGAACAGTAAGTGTTATGAAATACAAACGGGATTGGTTTCATTGGAGAAATACACACTGGATTAGTTTACCGAAAATCGAATTAGTTTACTCCTTTGGAAATTGTGGTTAACCAATTTTGACAAAATTAATAATATAATTTTTTCTATTGATTTTTTACCATTGTCATGTTTATAACAATACAATATTTAATTATATGATTATCATGGATGAAAGTTCATGTTTATGCCATGAAAATTTTCATTGGGTTCACCTAATATTAATTAAAATATGTATTTTATTCTTGAAAGAGTACCCCAATTGCCAATTCAATGGGAATCGTTGATGAAAATTACCACGGTGGATTTGTTGATGACAAATTTGATCTTAGATTTTACATGTAAAGAACATTCAATATTACTTAACCAAATATTCAAATGAATTCTAAATAATTTATAAGTGTTTGAAAAATTTAATAAATTTATTTTTAAACAAATTTATTAATATATGTATTCATGTCAATTTTAAAATTGAAAATGGTACGTATTAAAAATAGCATCTGTAACTTTCACTATCATTTTAGATCTACGTATCCGAACTTCCATTGGTGATTTATACGTGTCAAAAGTGTAATTTATTCCTATATGTATTGTTAGCTTTAGCTAAATGGAGCCGTATCAACTCTTTTTTGCCTGATAATTCAAATCTCAATATATCTCTCCACGTATGAATATTTTACGCCTATTAATACTTACACCTATTAATATTTTACCTCTCTTCATACCTCCACGTATCAACACCTTAATTACTACCTACACCTATTAATATTTTAGAAGTATATATCAAATAGTCCCTCAAATATTTTTTAATATACGTTTAGTCCAAGCCTTTTTATTTTTTTCAAAATGTCCCTCAACATGCCGCTAGCGTGGACTTTAAAAATAAGAGAACATTACTTAAATGGATGTTTGAGGGACTTTTTGGAACAAAATAAAAAGGCTTGGACTAAATGTGTATTAGAAAATATTTGAGGGACTTTTTGGTATTGATCCAATATTTTATGCCACCCTTACAACTCCTCAATTACTATCCATCACTTTTTATATATGTTTTTTTGGTTTGGTCTGAAAAAAAGACGTCATATCAAATATTTTTAAAAATATTTGACATTCATTACGAAGTAAACTCTGAGAAAAATAATTTAAATAATATTTGTCATGTTTAGTTCTCTTGAACTACGTGTTTGAGAAAAATGCGAGGGGTGTTTTGGTTCCCTTTTATCTCAATCAGCATAAAAATGATGCATCTACTACGTAATTTTAAGGATCCTTATTTAGTTTTTATGCGTGTTGTAATGACAAATGTTTAGGAGTAAATTTGTCACCGTGCCATTGACACGGGTACACCCTAGTATATATATATATATATATATATATATATATATATATATATATATATATATATATATATATATATATATAGAGAGAGAGAGAGAGAGAGAGAGAGAGAGAGAGAGAGAGAGAGAGAGAGCGGATCAAGTGAGGTCCCTGAGTTTGAGGTTCCTAAATGAGGTCCATTTTTTTAAAATAGTAAAACAAATATTTTGGGGGTGATTTTTTTTGTATGGTTCTTAAACATTTCAGTAGGACCATCAAAAAATAATCAGCTCAAAATGAATTTGTTTTCTATTTTAAAAAAATCGGTCAAACTTTGTCAGTTTTTAACAACTTAAAAATTGACACAGTTTGACCGATTTTTTTAAAATAGCAAAAAAATTCATTTTGAGCTGATTATTTTTTTATGGTCCTACTGAAATGTTTAAGAACCATACAAAAAAAATCAGCCCCAAAATATTTGTTTTACTATTTTAAAAAAATGGACCTCATTCAGGGACCTCAAATTGGGACTTCACTTGATCCTCTCTCTCTCTCTCTCTCTCTATATATATATATATATATATATAAGAGAGAGAGAGAGAGAGAGAGAGAGAGAGAGAGAGAGAGGGGAAGACTCACCTACATCATGAGGTATACATCACACCTAGTTCTAGGCCCTAAGAATTTTTTTCTCCAATTTTTATTTTTCTCTTGAAATTAACATTCTAATCAACCCATTTTAAAAAAATTAGGTCAAAATATATTTTGTAGCTATTTTTAAAAAATCCACAAAACATTTCTAGTGCAGACCCTTATAAATAAACTATTTTGGGCAGTTTTTTGTGGATTTTTTAAAAATAGCTACAAAATGTATTTTGGCCTAACTTTTTTAACATGAGTTTATTGGAAGGTTAATTTCAAGAGAAAAAAATTTAAGCCCTACAACTAGGTGTGATATATATATATATATATATATATATATATATATATATATATATATATATATATATATATATGAGAAGGCTCACCTACATCATACTCTATACATCACACACACACACACACACACACACACACACACACATATATATATATATATATATATATATATATATATATAAGGTAATTGCATGTGCACGTAGGTATAACCTGTTAGACTCTTCTTCCAACTATTTAATTCTATATTGCATTGTTGTATATTTCCCACTGAACATTCGACTCATACCCTGGTCTTTGTTATGGAAAGTTGGGTGTGGGTTCATATTTTGAGAACATTATGTAACGCCCCGACCCGGATTTAAGGGTTGATAAAGGACTAACCCGATCCAATTTGCGCGTTAATTGTGAAGTGCAATGAAACACCCTAAATAATGTTCCTAATCCATTTTTATCATTATTTATCGTCACACTTATTAGCATGCGAGTTCAATTTATAATCACTATGTGATATGACCCATGGGAAGTTCCCTAAGACCAAGTAAACAGAGCTACTAACGTAAATGCAAGTAAATAGTTATCTGTATAACGCACTCAAAATACAAAATTGCATGCAACTTGCCGTAACAAAAGGTGGGAGTAAGCTGAATGCTCAGTGAGAACTATACAAATGCAGTATAAAAATGAATGGCAGAAAAGAATACTCACACGCTACACTACATGCATGTGAAAGTACGCATGTATCTACATATATACCTTTGAAAGTACATATCCCAATGTATTAAACCATTTTGTTCCAAAACGTCATTTAACCTGTTTATCCTCCCTATCTTTAAAAAAATTATTTATGTCATTATGCTTAAAAACTAGCATTTCTTCCCATTAACGCACACGGTTAACCAATTAGCAATTGTTGGGAAAATCTTTCATTTACTTTCAAACTTTTATTACCGAATATTTACTAACTCACGCCAGAGTTACTTAACCATATTATAGGACTTCCATTCAATGCAAGCACATACCGTGTTTAGAAAAATACTCATTTTCCTTTGAAAGCCTCAACACACGCTTGTGTTTATTATGATTCAAACGTGATTAGGCATCTTAAACATCATTAATTCATCTTATTTAACCATCTCATGTTACCACATGAATATTAAACTTTTAATGCGTTATTCTTGCATTAATAATTCAATGAATCAATACCATTCATTTTATGTCTCTTTCATGAATATTCAATTCATAACTTAAAATTTTCTTTAGGGATTTCTCCAACACACACACCCATCACAATAGACGCACACCCACGATTTAATAGAATTTCACCGCCCGGCATCAAGCGTCAAGTAAATCACAGTTGGTTTGGGGTCTTTCACCACTAGTGACAACATAGCCCTTCTTAATTATTTAACCCGACATCATCCAATATCATTATCTTGCCAATGTGTTTGACATTTTCATATTGTCCACGTTAATTTGTCTATTTCAGGCCGAAGCCAAAGCCTTGGACTTAACCGTCCTTTTTTTCATTATTCATTTACGAAAAATCATTATATTCCATTAAAGTCCCATTTTCCACACATGTTGATTTTACACCAAAAATCATTTCTGTTTAAGGAATCATTTCATTCTTTCTACATACGTGTCAAAACACTCTTTAACATTTTTTGTTTCCTAAAAATGTTACACTTTAAGTAAATTGCCAATTTACCCAATTTACATCAAAATACGTAACTGCACTCCTTATTCAAGTGTTATTTACAAAAGACACCATTTTTAAACTTCAAACTTAACACGTAGGCACTTTAGTCACTATGGCACTTTTTTAACTTCTAACTTTGTCGAAAATCACATTTTTACACATTACTCACTTTAATATATAAAATCATACTTTTCAGATATTAAAGTCTACACACTTTATTTATGAGTTCTAACACTAAATACCCATTTAGTCAACATTTACACATTGACATTTTGCATTTCAAACTTAGTGTTATACACTTTAAATATGAATTTTTGCACAAAGACCTATACTTTGTCATTTTATTCACACTTAGTCTTCTACACTTTCATTATTTATATTTTCACCCAAAGTTTGCAAGAAGACTACACTTTAAAATATTTATACTTTAACCCCAAAACTTAGTTTAACAAATTAAATAATACACTTTGTAAATGAAACTCCATTTGATCATTTCATAATGATTCATCATTAAAATCACTATATTAATCTCATAAAAAGGCATATACCTTCACATAAAAGAAATCATTTATTCACCTTAAAACATGAGTTTAAAACATGTTATTTCATAAAATGTTTGTGAATAGTGGGCTGAAAATTAGCCATTTTTAAAACCCATTCAATCCTTCATTTTAAGTGCCGGTTTTCATATATAATAGTAAGAATGATATTAATAAGTCTATTAATACATTTAAAACCTTAATCAACATATTTTAAGCTCTAAATATGTAGAAAACTCAAGTTAAACATAGGTTTACTACAAGATCCAAATCAAAGATATAAAATTCAATTTTCTTCTAAACTATATCTTGAAATCATGTAGTATTCAATATTTAATCATGGATGGTTATTTATACACACCTAATATCAACAAGATTAAAAATACTCATATTAATATCATCATTAACTTAACTTAGTAAGAGATAAGTATTTCTCACCTCAAAATGTTCTCAAATAATGATAGAGAAGGTGGGTGACTACCCCACCTCCAAAGGTGGCCCTAAAGGGAGTCAAAATAGTCCAATATTTAAGCTCCCAAATGAATCTTCAAGCTCCATTAACTACTTCTTTCTTCTTCCATGAGAACCTCCTTTAAAAAACTCCCAATAAGGCCTTTGGAGCTCCAAGAACTCCTCCCAAAATATCCTATGAGCTGTCCCAACTTTGATAGGTGTTTTAATGGTGTTTGGGGACCTCCAAGGTGGTGTTTTAATAGTGTAAATATGGTAGGGAAGAAGAGCTACGAATTTGGGTGAAGGAAGAGCTCTTTCTTGGCCATGGTGATGAAGAAAATATGATGAAAAAAGTGAGATAGAAATGGCCAACTCATTTTTCCTCCCATTTATCTTAGTAAACAAAAGGGGTAAGCTAGCACCCTATGAGCCCATGGTCAAGATCTACAACCTTCTAATTAAGTGAATTTATTTTCTCCAGGCTCTTACATCTGATTTTTGTGAGGTGGATTGAGATAACATAAGAATAAACTCACATGTGACCCCCAACACCATCGAAAATCACTAAAACATGGTGATTTACATCACTTTTTGTACTAGCCCCCAATGTTTTTTAAAATTTTAACTTACGAATCATATTCCTTGCATTTTTTTAGCTGAAAAATCATATTTACATTAGTCGTTTGGCCTCCCGGATTGTCCTATACAAGGCACGTAAGAATCGGAACCTCCGTACAAAACATATTTTTTTCGATTTTTCTTCCATTGGTAATATTCCTTATATTTTTATGAGTCTAAATATATGGTAAGAATATTTTTTTGACTTACCAATTATCCGAAATAATTCGCACAAAACTGAACTTTCGCAGTGTCGGGCGCCGTCAGACAATTTGTACCCAGGCTCGTGTAGCGCTCGTTGCTTGTTCGAATAGCGTGAAACTTGACCGAAGTAATTAAAGTAACTATATAAACTCAAAATAATACTCATGTGAAACATTCAACACAAAAATTTCATGTTTAATCCATATTGCAATACTTTGCTTTTCGTACAATTTAAATATCGTGTTGTATTAACCTTATCCGTATCAAATCCGTTCTTTGATATTTTTTCCTCAAACTTAACGGACATCCTAGATAATACTATTAGAGATTAAATACATACTCATGCGACACATTCATCTTCGAATTGTTCTCGTTTAAACCATTTATGTAAGACGCCACCTTACGTATACTATACGCGTTACACTTGGATTATTTATTCGTCGAATTTTCCTTTGGAGCAAATACGTCAAATACCTAATTTATAGGGCGGGATATTACACTTTGTGCATTTAATTACTCTCTTTTATTTTATGTTAGTATATCTCTATGCTTGGACTACGAGGATACTTCCCACAAGTCCCTCACATAATTTAATATGAAATTTAAATCACACACTAGACCAGTGAAAGGTTAATTAAAATAAAACTGGATTAGCAATATTATATAGGTTATTTTATTGCACTTCACACATAATGCTTAGGTCGGACCTGGTTGACTATGGGTAACTTATAAATTCGGGTCGGGGAGTTACAAATTGTATCAGAGCTCTAGGTTCAAGGTTCCCTTCGAGAGTGACGTGGTGAGGTTGGTAGTTGATCTTTCAACGTCGGTGTTAGTTTTGGGACGATCACACTAGTTTTGGTGATGGTTCAGTTTGTGTCCTTAACAGTGAAGTCAAAGAGGTTAGCACGATGGATGAATTATTACCAAGTGGCATACGACTAAGTTAGTTGTTATTAATTGCTTTCATGCTTATGATTACATATGTTAGTAATTTATGGGTGTCAAAGCAAGCCATTAGCAGTGAAACTGTGGTTTTTAGTGTGAGGTGTTGGGTTCCAACCTTTGATGATGTAAATTCCTTTGAGACATTAATAGAATGTGATGATGCCCATGGGGTAGGTGGCACAAATTATGTATGGTCAACTGTAGAGGCTAGTAACGAGGGAATTGTGATTACGTAATGATGATTGTGATTTAAAATGAATAATAGTCTCTAGGTGGAACTTATAGGTGGTTAATGTTGATAATGTGATCAGGCAAATTCGATCCTTGGGGTAATACCATGATTAATGGATAATTCGATGAGCATGTGAAATTGTGTGGGTCAACGCTTAGGGGTATGTACACTCAATTTTAGTTGATATGAAGCTATCATTGTGGGTAAGTGTCTTAGTGACTGTTGGCCGATGAAGGTATCTTATAAGTCGTGATTAGAGTTACAAACCATTTATGGCAAATATGTCATGTGTGTGACACTGATGAGTTGGAGTAAGAAGGGAGTGAACCTTAGGTAGCCCTTTGGGTTAGTGTTTTAAAGGATGATGCAATATTTGACGAGTAGGACCTTTAGTGACAATAGTAGTGTAGACATAGAGATGTACTAGTTATACACAATGTCATGTATCCTTCCAAATTTCTTAGTAGTGTCAGCTTGAGGTTCAATGAGTGGTGCATAACATTAGTTGTAAAAATAAGGTCCTTGGAGTATCCTTGGGATGAAAGATCAACTTGTTGTGTTGCCTTGAGCTGTCCGACGACTATGACCTACCATGTTAGAGAATTATAGAATGATACTTGGGGTGAGTGTCTAAAAGTCATTGAAACGAATATCGAGAAATAATGGGCACAACCGCTTTGTGGAAATCATAGTTAATACGGTCTTATATAGGCTTGGTGATGATTGCTTGGGTATAGTTGGTGTCCTTAGGGGACCAGTCAGGCTCGATCTTATGGGATGTGTTGTGTCCAGGAGATAGTATGCGAAAAAATTGGTGACGACTTCGAGTTATTAGTTAATTCCAAAGGAGTCGCTTCATATAGCCTTGGATGAGGCCATAAGAATTTAATATAAATAGGTGGTGCAATGTTCTGAGGTGAAATTAGAGATTCATGTCATGATTGGGAATAATACTCGTTGTCCTGAGGAGATCGGTGTAGAGAGGGTCATGTCAGACTTTGGCGAGTACCAAGAGATACATTAGGGACTTGGGTCAATGAAGTTATGATTTATTCCCTACACATAGCAAATTTGATGAGATATTGAGGCATAATGAGGATATCAACGTGAGTCAATAATATATATTAGAATAATACTAGTGAGGGGAGATTTAGGCCTTGGGTCATCTTATTAGACTCGTGTGGATTCGAGGGTGTATGTCCGAGTAGTACTAGTTACCCTTATAGTGTTAATGACAAGCCATTGGTTGTAACATGGAGTCAATTTGAACTGAACGTCGGTGTGACACCCCGCCTAATAAAATAACGGGTGATCAGTCCTGTACCAAATTAAAACAGGAATCCCAGTTGGTTCATTCTTAGCATCACTGTCGAAAACTTTTTAAAACATACTAACCACCTAGTATTCCAAAAGCTGGTGCCAAATTTTAACTTTTTAATTAAACAAAACAGTACATGCGGAAATAATTATAAACCATTCACATAACTGAATAAAACTCAACTGAATAATTAATTACACAACTTGCCGAATAAACTATCGGCCACCAAAGTGAAATAATCCAATACAAATATTCAACACCGGAATAAAATAAATTTGAAAACTGTACTGAGAAGACTGGGCGACAATCCCTAAATAAAACAGAAACTGATGCATAATTCCTTCTCTATGAATAAATGAACAATGCATCTAATCCAAACTCCTGCTAGCATCCACATATGCCGCAACTCCATATCCCGGGAATAGAATAACAATCCTGGCGTCCCTGTGGCTGGACACCTAAAAGGTTTTGAAAATAGTTTTATAGCAAGGGTTAGAACCCAAAACATTTTGAAAATATTTAGCAAGTGAATTAACTGCAGTAATTTAAAATGCATGAATGCGCTTCATATTTAAGTTAGTGTCGCACTCCCTTGTGGACATTCTCACCCCTCCACTATTGTGCACACTTAACGGTTACCTTAACCCCCACCTAGTTGTACTACCCCGTCCAATTAGTCATGGTATAACCTCCCCTTGACATACTACTCTAACCCGAGTATAATGATTTTTGAATTATAAGTTATCTCACAATTAACTTAATTAATTCCTTCTTAAATAGTAGCATATAACTGTGTCACAAGTTATATAAAGTAAATACATCACACACTGTATTATTACCCGCATATAATATTGAATACCATTGTATACGTACCTTTACTAAAACATCCACACATATAACATACGTATAGCCATACCTCCGGGTATACCCTCGCCGGATGATTCCCTCTAAAGTGCTATCTCTCTAGGTTTGCTTACAAAACCTAGTTCCCCAAGTTGGAACCGCTCACCAACTTGGCCCAAACTATAAACGTAGTGGAGGCGGTCATATTCCTTCCCTGAAAGTGAGATAAATCCCTCACCCATATACCAGACGCTATGACCTGGGGATATACTCTCCCTACTCCTCAAGCTAGGGGATTCACCCACATCGCGCAACCTAGTATATAAATTGAATAAATATCTAGTCACTGATATTTAATATCACACACAATATATATACACGTATATATATACTATCACTACACCGTGTATATATATATATATATATATATATAATATAAACCCCGGCTTTACCGTGTACTCAAAATCTCGTAAACTAGCCTATAATTTCCTGAGTCTATGGCCCGACTCAACATAATTAATTTTCTCACTTAATAATTTATCATCTTTTCGAGTCTATGGTCCGACTCTAATATAATTAATTTTCTCACTTAATAATTTATCATCTTCCCGAGCCTATGGTCCGACTCTAATATAATTAATTCACACCTAAATTAATATAATACTTTCTCCGAGTCTATGGTCCGACTCTAAATAAATTAATTAACACACTTATTAATTTAATACCTCCCCAAGTCTATCGTCCTACTCTAATTAAATTAATTAACACACTTATTAATTTAATACCTACCCGAGTCTACAATCTGACTCTAATTAAATTAATTATCACACCTATTAATTTAATACCTACCCGAGTCTACAATCCGACTCTAATTAAATTAATTATCACACCGATTAATTTAATACCTACGTGAGCCTACAATCCGACTCTAATTAAATTAATTAACACACCTATTGATTTAATAACTTGGTGTCACTCAACCATTATCCCCGAACTCGCTCACTTGGCCCATAACTTAATATTTCCCGAGTCTATGTTCCTATCACAAGGAAACACACAATAGGCATTCACAACCCAAGTAATCCTATAAAACAGTAGGTATTTACACAACCCAATTATTCATACTTTTACGTATTATATTTCTCTCTAATATTCACCGTAATTGTTTGCTTTACGAATTTATTTCACTTTCGTATTAATTCAAGAATTCTCACAACTCTAAGGGTCCTAGTTACCCCTTGTTATATCAATTCAGTAGTTACCCTTGTTAACCCACTGACCTAACGAATTTAATCTCGCTCACGCTTTTCCGTAATTATATTCTTATCATCTCGAATTAGAGTACGTCACAAGCCTATGAATCTCCACTTTAACTCTCTCACAAAATTAAAGTCCAACACTCAATAATAGACCTAATACCATATCATTATTCCATCAATATATTTCATCAAGGTCCCAAACACTTCCTCGATAAAATTTTAGACATTTGAGGCTTAAAAAGAAAAATCTCAAATTTTCTGGCAGATTAAACACCCTCTAGTAAAATTTTGATTTCTCCCTCTACAGAACTCCGATTGACCTGATTCCAAGTTCATTGGATAGCTAAGAGGAATACCTTTCCAAGAATGTATGCTTCACACTCTAATTCGAAGAAAAATTCAAATCGCACACATTTAAAGTCATGCCAAAATTCTGGCAGATTACTTCCCTCCTTCCCAAATTCATCCCAATTAACTCCCCCCCTCCTCTCCTTCCCAACCTTTCATATTTCCCACCAAAAACCCACCCCTTCACACTTATAAATACCCCACCACCCCTCCTCCATTTATCACACCAAAACAATCTCCCTCACTCTTTTCTCTCCCATATTCTCTCACATATTTTCTCCCTCTCTCTCCCTCTTTCCGTCAATATGCCGCGCCAACGCCGCCCCAACCTCCGCCTAAAGAAATATGATGATACCACCATCCTTGATGACCCAGGTAAGGGGGTCTTTCGATGCGTCCAAGAACGTCATTGGGCCGAGCAATACTTCTCGGCTACGCGCCCCATTCACATTGAACGTTTCGTGGATTGGGACCACCTTCTGGGCGATGTCACCGCCCTATTTGATCGCCGCGGGTGGTGCTCTTTCCTCGCCCCTACGAGCAATAACGTGTTTGATGCCGCCATTCACCAATTTTATGCGACCTTGGTTCGCAAATCCTCCACACTTCACGAGGCCTACCTTGACGGTATCACCATTCCCTTCTCGGCGGCCATCATCGCACGCAAAATGCGTGCCAAAGGGGTGATCCTCCTCGTGCCCTTCCAATACCCCAACAATGGTGCCCCCCCACACAAAAGAAGAATGCATTGCCCGCATGGCACCCGGGGTGGAATGGGCGCGAGAATCTTTTCCTATTGGTGGTTTGGCCGCCACGGTGCGCTTCACGCACCTCATTGCTTGTGGGGCCATCCACCAAACCACTAATGACTCGGTCGTCCGGTTACGTCACGCCAATTTCCTCTACTATTTTTTGGACCCCGAGAGCACCATCAACCTTGCCCAGCTCTTCTATGCAGATATCCTCAATGCCGCTTATGATGAATATGGCAAAACTGCACTACCTTACGCCCGTTTCATCACGGAGCTCTTGATGGAAGCTGGAGTGGATGACCCTGGGCAACAAATTCGACTTCCTCGCCCCATTGGCGGCATGTCCACCACTCGTAGTGAATGCCAAATGCGTGTAGCTCACCCCGACCGTCCCATTCTCGAAGAGGATGTGGCCGAGGAAGCTCATGATGACCCGATGATGGACGTTGACGAGGACGAATTTGAGGATGATGAGGAGGATTCCGATTTTGAGCCCCGGGGGCAAACTTCGATAGTCGCCTTTCGGCGGTTGAGTCCCGTCTCGACGGGTTCATCAACCAATACAATCAAGACCAGCGGCTTACCGAAGGGACACCCGGATGATGTACCAACTCCAAGTCCACCTTCACCAACTCAACTTCGGCGGGCCTCCTCCCCCCTTCTATTATGACCCGTATGATCCAAATGCACCAAGCACATCCCATCCACCTCCACCATGATCTTTGAGTGTTTTTATATTTTGGCGTGATTGTTAGTTGGTGTAAGAATTTCACAGTTGCTTTCCATTTTCTTATGTAACACAGGCTTCTCATTGTTATAATACAAGCTTGCATTTTTTTCATATTTGTTTGTTTTATTTTTTCGCACTTATTATTTGCTTTGAGTTAGATTTTAGTCCTTTTTGCTTGAGGACAATGCAAAAGTCTAAGTTAGGGGGGTCACAAGTGCGTATTTCTAAAAATTCACAAATTTTCAAAACGCCCAAAAAAAAAAAAATCATAAATTTTGAAAAATCCAAAAATATTTTTGTTCAAAATAAATAAAAATTGGAATTCAAAATTTTCAAAAATATCATTGAACGTCAAATTGGAGTCTCAAAGTGTAAACATCCAACATACACAAAGCCGAAATTGACCAAAGATGGAAATTGAGCGAAAATTGACGACTTAACGAATAAATGTGGAGATTAACAAACCCGGTGAGATTCGAGCCTACCCCGTTTTGCGAGCTTTTTAAATCAATCCGAGTTAATTGTTAACTCAAAGTTCTTTTTAGCGCTTAATAAGTTGTCAAGGATCTCAATTCTTTCATTTTGATCGGTTTTGAAAAATGTGTGCAATATTGCTTTGAAAAACGTGCCAAATTAGTCTATAAACTTAAATTCACCTCGAAACGCATATGGTAACGCAATTGGCATTTTGGACAATGAAGTAGGCCCTCGTTTGTCACCCAAAATTTTGGCCAGAAGAAGTAGCGAAAAATCACCCTTTGTAACCCAAATTGAGTCGAATAATTTTCCCTTTCGTTTGACAACCCGAAAAACCCAAAATAGCCGGGATTGTGAAAAATGAAAAATTCAAATTTCAAGTCCAAAAAGTGCATATAAAGGGGCAAGAAACAAAATAGTATGCTCAACAAAAACAACAAGAAAAAAATAGAAAAAGAAGAAAAAATGAGCAATATCCCGGAAAAAGCACAATTGAACATCACGGATGATTTTTCCAATTCCAACCTTCCATACCTCCTTCATTTTACCCAATGCAACCTTCAACCCAAAAAAGTCCTAACCGAGTCCAAATTGCGAAAATTGATTACCGCGTGGAGAGCTAAGACACCAAAAGATAATATAAGAGGCTAAGTGCGCGGAATAAAGACAATGTTCCCATTTTTAAAACCGTAATCCGTTGATGAGATCCTTTCACCATAAAATTTTCATCTTTCTTATTGTATGCGTGATTTTGATTCCCTTACATTTACTCTGTATATCACGCATACCGAGAGAATAGCCATAATCCGAGAGATTCATTTGTGAGAGCGTTCCGTGAGAAATTAAAATCAAAATGAATTTTCAGATAAGTAACGTAATGATCAATCGGTGAAAATTGGCGGTTATATTTCCGGCATCGCACACACACACAACGGTTTGAGACTCGTACATATGACTTAATGATGACTATTTTCTGGAAAAGTTTGAATTGCTCAATTTTTGCGTATTTTGAATTTTCTTTGAGTCGAATTTTGTGGGTATATTCACTGCAAACCCTCACGAGACACAACTCATCCTACTAGGGTAACCTAGAGGTTTAAAGACTTGTTGCATGCGCTAAATGCAATCGCTTGCCCGCGAAAGTGGTACTCTATCCCAATAAAGTCCTTGAAGGGTCCTTAACTCATACTCTCATTCTTTTACATTGCTCGGGACGCGCAAAGTTCTAAGTTAGGGGGGTTTGATTGGGCATAAATATTGTATATTTATCCCCCTAATTTCAGTACTTTTGTGAACCCGAGTGATGTAACATATATGGATTTGATTCACATTTATTCTACTAACCTTCGTTAGCGAGTATTTCGTGTTTCGTGCTTCTCTTATTGGATTTACAGGTTAATTGTGCTAGCAGTGCAAAAGAGGAAGCAAGACAGTGCAAGAAAACCTAAGAAGGCAACTTTAAGGGCAATTCGGTAATTTCTCAGCCCGATCCGGAAGGAGAGATCAACTGGAAAGTTGAAGATCTCGGAACAACGAGAACACTGGAAGAACCGACACCCAAATCCGAGCTACGGTTGAAAAGTTATGCTCAGTTGAAGTTGAAGAAAAAATCCAAGAAAAGAAGAGAAAAGCCAAAAAAAATCCTAAGTGTTGAACTCCAGGCCAGCATACATTCGCGAACACCAGGCAGAACCGGTTTGGGGGGGCGAACCGGTTCGCAGGTACACCCGAACCGGTTCGGGGTACCTGATGCGCGAATTTTGTCTTTTATGCTGATTGGTTCCCAAGACTCCTATGAGGTTTTTAACACTCCAATATTGTAGGGAACGTAGGCAACAACTTAGGAGCAGCCATTAGGAAGATTTTTAGTGAGTTTTTGATAGAGAGAAGAGGGAGGAACATCTAGGAACATCAAGAGATTATATTGCTTCAAGATTTCATTGTTTCGGGTTTGTTTTTCAAGTTTTAATTCAAGATTCAATATTTTTGTCGTTGTTCTTGCATGCTTAGTTTTCGTAGTCGATTCAACTTGTTTTCGCATTCATAATACGTATTTACATGCTTCTAGCTAGTTTCATCATGAATTCCTCCACATGCAACGTTACTATTTCATGCATTAGTCCATTTAACATGTTCGGCTAGGTTTTAAAGGTTGGGATGCATGAACCCAACCTGATGTGTTAGTGTATGTGTACAACGTGAATTCGATGAATTTAATGATTGATTTTGATCGTATCACATAATTACATAATAATTGTGGATCTTTATATCTCGTTTGCCTCTGGGTACTCGTGATGATTTAGAGTACAATTTGAATGCAATTACTGTGATACCGATTTACTAATCCTCAGATTAGGTATGATGCGGGCTTGAACCTCGTATACATAATGGTTGGGAGTCCTAAATTCTGGGTTGGATTAATCGGATAAATTTATGATTGACATTGTCACTGCACTACACTAGGGTTGGGGGATTGTATGCCCATCATGTTTTCTCATCATTTAAGTTTAACAGTTCTAATTTAATTCTTCATTCGTCATTTAGACAATTTAGTTAGTTGCATATTTCATCATAATTTCATAATTGCATTTAGTTTAATCAATCCCCAAAACCAAAACCAAATCTTTTCCTTCCTTTTTAGAGTCTTCGTTAGGATTCATCCGTCTTATCCCGTCGTCACAACTTTGTTGTCCTTTTTCCCTGAGGATCGATACCCGACTTGTCGGATTATTACTTGAATGATAGGCTTGCACTTGAGCCTAGAGAGTACACACTTTAGAGACACATTCTGAGTCGTGTCATTTGACAGGACCAATTCAGCCTACCCCCAAATCTCCGCGATTCCATTATAGAGCAGTTGAGGGAACAACATAAGACATGGAAGAAGAACTTGCAGGCCCGATACTTTGGGAAGACCCAGGACTCCATTCTTAGACTGCGTGAGAACGTCCCGTTGAAAGAGCCGATCGCATTGGCACAATGGAAAAAATTCATTGGCAATGAGATCGACGATCGACAATTGGCATCTCGCCAATTGGGGAGGGAAAATCAGGCAAAAAAGATGGATTTGTACTACTCCGGTCGGACTTCTTACGCCGAGGTGGAGCACAGGATGGTATGTTTTTATTTTTCTATAATTATAGGTTCATGTTATTGTGCATTGTTTTATTTTGCGTTACTAATTTTGTATTATTTTATATCAGAAGATGGGGAGTGGCCCTAAGGTAGGCTATATAGGCTCGATGCCTATATGGAAATTCGAATGAAGAAGGGCAAGGACAAGGAGGTGTCCCCGAGCGTCGTGAGGATGATTATAAGTTATAAATGTTTAATTTCTGTTAATTACTAAGTAAATTTTTATATTTACTTAATTAACTAATTGTGTGCTTTTTGTCATTTCAGGCAAAACTGAAGGAAGTGCATGAGTCGCAATCTGATGTCGACAAGACATCTTTATCTATGGATGCACTCATCCAAGTTCTCGGTTCTGATCACAAGGGAAGGACTAGGGGGTGAGCTCGTAGGTGGGGAAGTCTAGGATCACCGGAATGAAGATGAGCAATACCGGGTTGGCTTATTAGGTCGGCACACATGACGAGAAGCTATCAAGGTTGGAGGCTACGGTCCTAGATATGTATGCCTTCATGAAGAGTTCATTGGGAAAGGACAAGGGGAAGGGTAAGGGGGAGGGGAAGGTGAAGGAAAAGGAGGTGGATGAGGACGAGGACATGGACGTCACTGCTTCATCGTCGATACGAGTGGACTCGTCGCATGATGATGATCCAGTTCCCATCTTGACTTCCGTCGAGCGGCCTATGATAACACTCTGTTGGCTGAGCATGTTCTTACTCGACATATATGATGGTCAGCCGATAGAGATGGGGTTGAGGGACCCGACATTCTTCCCAGGTACGCTGGTTAATGGACGTCCCCTTCAAGACATTGAGGCCAGGGTTCTCGTCACGCATGTGATTACCGAAAAAGAGAACTCCACATTGTGGTTGCGAGAAATAATTAGGCATGATGCATATTAAGGGGTGTCTCAATGCGTATATCGTTTGGCCTGTTTTCCTCCTCCGACCTACCCCAGACACTATGCAATGACATTATTTGTATCTATTTTATTTGGACACCTGGATTATATTTGTATTGTGTTGATTTGTTACATTTTGGTTTGGATATGGCTTGTATCTTTATTTTATTTGGATATATAATTATATGTGCGATGATTTGGTGTATTATTTCTATTTTATTTGGATATATGTTGTTTGAACAGGTACAATTTTGTTATAACAGTGTAAATATACTGTTGGGTAGTGGCAGTGGCTATATTGCCCAGTAGATTTTTTTTATTTCTACCCATAATTCCCACGGTCATTAACTGTGGCAAGTCTGTGACAAATACACTTGTCACGGTCCTGTCACGGGCAATGACCGTGACAAATCTTTGGGGTTTATTACGGGCTTATCACGATCATTGATTGTGACAGGACCGTGGTAAGTTTATTGTTAAGGTTATTGACTATGATAGGACCGTGACAATCTAATGAACTTATCACAGTCAATTACCATGATAAGAAAGTTGTCACCCCCATAATTATCACGGTCATTGACCATGATAAGTTTGACTTATCACGGTCGATGACCGTGACAATCCGATAGTTTTGGTGTAGTGGTTGCTATGAAGTTACTGACAGATTCCTTGGGATTCTATTTGAGAAGTTTTAAATCATGGCTAGTAACCTCCAACTCTTTGTTATACTTATACCGTGATATGAATTAACTGGCAACATCCTCCCAAGTGCGAATCCTGGAATCCTTGAGTGATAAGAACCAGTAAAAAGAACTGTCCTTCAAAGTTTGTTGGAACATTTGGGCCATTATTTCATCAGAGGCACGTAGGACAGTAATGGATCGGTGATAACTTCGAAGAATAATAATTGGGGGTCGATTACCCCCGAACTTCTCAATATTAGGCATCTTGAACTTTTTTGGCAGCCTTGCTTAGGATATGGAGACATATGGGTGTAAACTTTGTAGTTCCTGGGGCTTCAAACTTGGTCAAACTTCTTGATCAACATCTTAAGGTCTTCCTTGACCTTGTTCAACTCTTCTTCCTTCGGATCAATGGTCATGAGCAGGTTAGACCTTAGTGGGGCAAGATTCGACATAGGGAGCTGAGATGGCGGTGTCCTATTAGTATGAGGGGCACCTGAAGCGTTCTGATATTCTTTTGGGACCCAAATAGGATCACGTGTGGGCGGACCCCTAGCACGGGGGAAGAGGACCTCGAGCTCTTCGGAAATAGGGACCATATTTTGCTGCATGTCATGAACCTCAGTTTGAAGGTTGTCAATCTTGGCGGTAAGTTGGGAGAGAACCATCATCAAATCAGGCTACACGTTTAGTACTTGGTATGCATTCTCTATGGAAAGAGGATTCCAAACTTAGAGGAAGTAGCGGGAGAAGTGATAGAGCTTCAGGGAGGTTCGACGAAAAATCGAAGCCAATAGGGAGCCAGGCCAAGGGTCGGGTATGCAATCGACCTGAGAAGGAAAATGATTCAAATTTATTTTTAAAAGAGAAGGGGGAACCCTTTATTATTGAAAAGGGAGGAAAATGTTTTTTTCTGACAATTTTTTAAAAGGGAGGGACAAAATATTTTTTGTATATTTTGATAAAAAGAGGAAAAATGTTTTTGACATTTATGATTAAAGGAAGGATTTTTTTTTTGGTATTTTGATAAAAGAAGAACACTTAAGGAAAAATGAAAAACGAGAGAAAGGTGTTAGCATGATTATTATTTATTTTTATGTTTTCACATGTACTAGGTTTGCCTAAATGCAAAAGAAATGCGGGAAGGGACCCGAGCCTAGAAAATTGGGTTTGAAGAATATGCAAAATATGGTTTGACTTGTTAACAGGCTCATGGACAGGGTCCCATTTAAAAAAAAAGACAAAATTGTGTGAGAACTTGGATAGCATACCGACCCATCATTTCAGCAGTGTTTCGGGTAGTAACCGACAAACTATATATGAGTGACCTAGGTTTGACGCCTATATGAGGGTATGCAGTTGTTGGGTTAATTGGAAGGGTTCCCCCCTTTGTCTTAACTTCCAAGATATATGTTTTTCTTTTGAGGATAATCGATACGTGTGGATAAGCCATTTGATATACCTGAGTGTACGTGAATTGCCTCATCATATACCTCGTGGGGATAATACACGTGAGAGAGAAACATGAAGGAGTTCCCTGTGATATACCTCCTATCATGACTTTAATCAAGCGGTATGATGCGGGGGAAACCATTCGATATAAGTTAAAGGTACTTTACCAATGGAAGGTGAGAGTCATATTGCTTAGTCTAACTGCGACCTGCCAGACCAATGCCCATAATTAAGTGCCCGCCAGTTACGTGACAAAATTTGGCCGATATTCATGCTCTTTGGTGATGTAGTGTGCAAAATGCATGATTCTTTATTAGTATTTTATAGAGAGAGTGTTTTATTTAGCAATATGTGCATTATACTAATAGGGAAGAATGTATAAGGATAAAAAAGTAAATCTAGCATGGAGCATGGAGATTATACTAAGCATGGATATGTGAGAGTGAGTGATGTGTGAATATCTACAAGTGAGTGTGTGGAAGTGAACCTAAGCATGGATCATCTACTAGTGGTGTGTGATAAGTGTGAGTGAGCATGTATATATACAATTTTGATAAGTGTAGGTGTGTGTTGGTGACACCTAAGTATGGATATTCTAAGTGGTGTGTGCAACATGTGGATATAAGTGATTATTTGTGTAAGTAGTGTGAAATGTATATGGAGAGTATCTATAAGTGTGAGTGATATAAGCATGAGGTAGATATATATATATATATATATATATATATATATATATATATATATATATATATATATAAAAAAGAAATAATAGAGGAGAAAAAAGGGAACACACAGGTAAGTGCATATGCACACAAGCAAAAAATGATAACACCCATGCAAACAAAGTCTAGCCCTCTTATGAATGAAAGTTCCCAATGGAGGCGCCACTGTGACCATCCTGATCTCTCCCTTCCTAGTGGGGGAAAATTAAGGAAAAAAGGAAAGGGGTTTTAGTTCCCTTAGAAGAATCAAATATATTTCTCTCTAACGATGAAGTTGACTAGGGTCAAATTGGGTCCTAGGAGTTCCCGGTGGCCTCCAGATCGGTTTCGATAGTAAAATGGTTCGTTCGCCCGAACCGTTATGCCGATTCACACATGGGCGAACGGTTGGAAAAGGGATTCATATACCTTCGAATATTTAATGAGCTTTCGCTCTGGTGATAGAGTTTTCTAGAGTCAAACGGGGTCCAGGAGCGCCCGATGGCCTCTAGATCGGTACTCGGAGTTTGACCTAGGTTTTTTAGTGAAATGGGGAGGTGCTAGGGACCTAAGGAGAGACTTAGGGGGGGTCTTAGAATGTTGTGTCTACAACCCCTAACCTATGACTTTGTTCAATACTTTTAAAGTCAAAAACTTGATACATCTAAAATATCTTTGGTTGAGTATTAAAAAATTCAAGTAATGAATTATGGAAATTTTGAGAATCATCATTCCCACGATGGACAAAAAATCCTTATAACAAGAATGATGAAACTTTTTGTGGAAACTTTTAAACTTCTATAATAATGATTTTGATAGTAATTCCGACGACAATTCTAAATCTTTTTATTTTGAATAATTCGTGTCTCCACCTACGACTTTGCATAAGGGCCTTCACATTCTTGAAAATGAAAATCTTGAAAATCGGTATCATAAAGAAAATTATCATTGAGAACATTTTTTGGATGCATTATTCTAATCCAATAATGATTTTTCTTTTGAGACTTGTTAAGTAGAAGAACTTTTTAAACCAAATCAGGAATCCGAGCTTCATGATCCAAGAAAACCTACTTTGAAAGAAATCATGCTTTTTTCGCCTATAGCGTAGTGAAGAACAATAATGGCCAGGATATGGAAATTCAATCACTTTCCATTGGGATTATTTCTTCAATGGAAAATAAAGAGGAGGTTCACACTTTCTCTTCACCTTAACCAATTTTAGAAGAAAATTTGAGGGAATGTGATCGTTTCTCCTTCGAAAATCCATATTTGAGCGATGATGAGTTATCTCTCAAAGTTGAATTTCTTCCTTCCCCATTGTGATTCCCCATTATCGAACTTTTACAAGTATTCCATGAATCTTTTCATAACTTAAAAACATTTAACCCTTTCACCGATGATGATTACTTGCTTGAGTTACTTTTCTTGAAGGAAATTTTGCCTTTATGTGCCCCCTCCCCTTCCTATTGTTAAATATTTTGGAGGAAATTATATATTTTTTTATTTTTGTGTACATGTCATCCGTTCAATCCAAACCCTCCATGATCTGCAAAAAACTTATAATTGATGATGTTTCATTTATTATGCCTTATACATTTCTTCCCTTGTTCAAACGAAAATCTTATTTTCGACAGGTATGCATTCAAATTAGGGTACGTCGATTATGCTTTAAAGTCAAATTGTATTTTGTGTAGATGCTAAAAAAATTCGACATCTAATGTATAGTTACAAATTCAAATTGTAGGTTGTAAATATATAAATGATTTTTATTTTTACTTAGCGTCTAGTGTAATCAGTTACATTTTTATTATTCCTTTTTGTTATGATTGATGCTAATATTTTTGGTAGAATCTTTGAACTTATACTTTCCGGGGATCGCTCCATTTTTTATAATATCTCCATTTTCCTCTGTTTAACTTGATTCTTATTCGCATTGTGGATAATGAAAGGTTTAAGTTATGGGTGTGGAATATGCTTCATTGGTATTTTCATTGATTTGATCTCATGTTCCTATCGAATATGCTTTTGTTGTAAAAATTGAAAATATCAAAAATATTTTCTCCTTTCATTAGGCATTTTGCCTTCAATTTCGATGATAGATTTCAATAAGTGTACAATGGAATATATAATTCAGTGATGCACGTTATCAATTTTAGAAGTTATTAGACTTTAGTTTTCGAACCATTTATATTATGAAAAACTTCACGAATTAAAATTTAAACCCTTGAGGACGTGTTCTTTTCTCATTTAATTGATTTGGTTTAAGATATTTATATCTTGGTAATGTTCTATTGCATTGTATATACTTACACAAAGTGAGATTTATAATTGTCTTCATTTGTGAATATTTATCCATTACTATTTGCTCCTTGAAAACGTAAAATTTGTTGGTAATCTCACTATTCCTTCATTGATCGTTTATTAATTGAGTTCATATATGAAATGTTTTAAGTGAGAATGATTTTCAAAGTTGTTTTGACTCGATAATTGCATAACATTTAGGAAATGATCATAGTCCTTCTTTGTTAGTACATTAATTTTGACTTTGTCCCCACCTTATATTTTTCGCTAGTCAACTCCTTTGAGCCTAAATATTAGCTTTTTACCTCAAAACTTGAAATCCCATAGCCCACTTAAAATTAGAGTTTTTAAAACACATATATCACCTTCCTTACTTTTGTTTGGAATGATACATGGGATCTAATGATGTTTTTGTGTTGTAGTTGCAATTAATCACGTGAGAGATAGAGGATAAATAAAAAAAGTGAAAAAGAAAAGAAAAGAAAAAGAAAGTGAAAAATATGAGGAAAAAAAAGAGAAGAAGAAGAAGAAGAAGAAGAAGAAGAAGAAGAAGAAGAAGAAAAGAAAGAAAAAGGAAAAATATTTCCTTGATGTAAATAGTGTTCAATAGTATTTCTCACATTTCTATGTCATATTTAATACTTTTATGCAAATTGTATTCCATTTTTGAAATTTTTTGCAATCTTCTGTTTGTCTCGAGTATTACTCCCTAAACACTCTTGAATCTATAAATATCCCTTCCTTTCAAAACGTAAACGCCAAATCAACATTATAAACTAATAAATATCTTATCCATTTATACTGTGCGTAATTTATTGGATATTTATTGATTTCAAAATTAAATTAGATATTTATTACAATTTGGGGAGTGGTAACTTTATGCTTGATTAATAATTAAAATGATATTTAATTTTGAAACAATTTTCTTCCCATGGGGATTAACCTAAGGTGAGGGATATTATTATTAATGAATACTTTTTACACCATTTTTCTTAATCTTAGTTTCAATACATGCCTAAATTATAATTTTGTTAAATATTTATCTTTTATACTTTTACTTAGAAGTAATAAATCGATTAACACCTAGAAATCATTCCCTTGTGGATTTGATACTTGAAATCGTCACTATACCCTTGTAAGAGTGTAGTTAAAGTTTATTTTTTGTGTTGCAGTGAGATCTGATAACAATGACAAGCTTAAGTAACATAGATGCCTAGTTTTTCTTGGCCTATAAAAATGGCATTGTTGCCAAGAATTTTTTTTAATTTTATATTGTAATTAATTTAGCATTTCGTAATATTTTCTTTGCATTTGTATTTTTTGTTTTAACTAGTTTTGTAAGAGTTTTACGTTTAAGCGCAAGGAAATGCTTGAATCTATCGATCGCACATCACTTTGTCGATTTTTCATCTTGATTTTATTGGGGTAAGCATTTCCTATTCTAATATTTTTCGAGAATCTTAATGATAATTCTAAGAATCCCCCTAAACTTTTGATTTTTGGTCAATACTCTCAAACTCAAAAGCATGATACATCTAAAATGTCTCTGGATAAGTATTAAAAAAGTCAACTAATGGATTATGGAAACTTTAAGAATGATATTTCCCAGAATGGTCCACAAAATCCTCATAATAAGAATGATGAAACTTGTTGTAGCAAATTTCAAAATTCTTATAATAATTATTTTGATATTATTTCTGAAGAAAATTCTAAGTCTTTTTATTTTGAAGAATCCGCGCCTCCGCCTAGGAATTTGAGCGGGGGCCTTCACATTCTTGAAAATAAAAGGATTAAAAACTGTTATTGGAAAGAAAATCATTGTTGGGAACAAGAGTTGGATACATAATTCGGATACCATGATGATTTTTTCCAGAGACTTGTTAAGTTGAAGAATATTTTCAACCAAATGAGGAATTTAAGGTTTCGTAAGGAAACCTACTTTAAAAGAAACCATGCTTATTTTCTCCCAAAGCATAATGAAGAACAACAATGGCAAGGTTATGAAAATTCAGTCATTTTGTAATGGAATTATTTCACCATTGAAAAATAAAGAGGAGGTTAAGACTTCGTCTTCACCCCTAACCAATTTTAGATTTTTTTTTATTGAAAGTGATTTTCTGTCCTTAGAAATTCCATCTATGTGCAATGATGAGTCATCTCTTAGGGTTGTTCTGTTGCCATTCCCCATTCTCGAAACGCTACAAGTATCGAATCAATTATTTAAAAGCATTAAAATGTTTAACCTTTTCTTTAATGAGGACTATATGCTTGAGTTGATTTGATATTTGGGAGAAAATTCTATTTTTTGGATTCCATGTGTACTTTTCACCCATTTAATAAAAACCCCCGTCATCTGAAAAACCATACGAAGTTGTTTAACACAAATTAAAACAGTTAAGTAAGTTCCGAACAACTTTTTGAGGAAACTCTTTTATAAAACATAATAGTAACACAAGATGTGTTTCAAAGTTATGAACAAGTTATTTCTGTTTCTTGGAAATAGGTTTTAAAGTTCAAGACTAGTTTGTAGCAGTGGTAATGAATAAGTAAAAATCACACATAAGAGACAAAAATTTTATGTGGTAAAACTCCAAATTAGGGGAAACATCCACAGTGACCTCTATTACGTGGTAAAACCCCAATAGTTACAAGATTACAAGCACTAAGCATGCATTCAAGATCCTAATGCTACGATAAAATATATGTAATACCCCGTAGTTTCCGCCTATTTAGAATTTAATTAATTGAGTAATTAAATAGGAGAATACGTTTTAATTTAAATTACGTGAGTAGAGTAACTTAATGTGATTTAGTAATAATTATGATTATTAAGTGATTAAATAATAATTGTGGTTATTATATATTAATAAAGAGATAAAACTAATTAATATTATGATTCGATTATACTAAGTGTGAATAGTAAATATTGATGGTTAATGTGTACGGCATATCGAGTGATATGGACATACTTGATTATATCTCAACTGAGTGTCGCGTGTAGACTAAATTGAGGGTGAGATAGGAAATATATTTTTAAGTGACTCAAATGTTAATTTTGAGGTCACGGTTGATTTCGAAAGGGTCGAATTAGTCAAAATAGTATACTCGAGGGTACTAGTCGTGTACCGGTTCATTTATGGGCTAAACCGGGATCATTCGGGGGATTTTTAGTCATTTAGCATATGGGGGTGAGGAGTTCTACGAATTTACAAACTCTAAATTTGATTATAAGAGTTTAAGGCTAGGTTTAGATAGAAAATAAACTCCCAAAAACCATTGGAGAAAAGAGAGAAACAATTCTCAAGCCTAAGGAAGAATTGGTGAAGGATTCAAAGGGTTCTTGCACCACAAACTAGTTGGGAAGGAAGATTGGAGGAGAAGGACAACCAAACACCCACAACAAGCACGAAATTAGACCCTACTGAATAAAAGGCAAGTGATTTTTGCAAATTAAATTGAGTTATAATACCCATGTGTAAGATTTATGAAAAATATGATTTGATGAATATTCTTGGAGATAAAGATTTGAATATAATACATGCTTGATAGGAATTGCACGTAGAACGATTTAGACCTGTAAAGAATTTGAAATCATAGAAGACTATATGATTAAATCGAATTAAAAATATGGGTTTATGATTAAAAATATGGGAAGAACATATTTTTAAGGTTCTTGAATAATTAAAAGATTTGATTTATTATTCACTGAATTTGTGAAGATTTATGATGTTTAAATCGTTGGAAATCAACCTAGTATATGTAGGAATGGTTAGGGATCGTTAGTGGTAGATTTGGTGGGTTATCATGTGAGTTGGATATTTGAAAAGGGTTGAAAATGCATGAAGAAGACAAACTGTTTCTGCACATGTTCAATCGATCGATCGACTGATGAATATCGATCGATGGAGTCGATCGATCGATGAATTTACTCGAACGATCGAGATTGGCAGATTTTTGGAGATTGTGTCATTTGATTTCTATTCAATCGTAGACGCTTGAAGGAAATCTTTTAGATGATATTATACCTATGTAGGGACTTAGGGAGTACCATTAGGTGTATAATGGTGGTCCGTTATAATCATTGAGTGTAAGATTTGGAGAAATGGACCGACGACAATAACCCAATCAAGTAGTGCATTGAAAATTGGGGATTTGAATTACGAAGTGAGGTAACATCAAGACAATGAATATACCAGTAGGTTAGAGATAGCTTAACTACTGAACTTATTGGAGGGGTAACTAGGACCCTTAAAGTTATGTGAATACTCTATTGAATGCGATAGTGAGATAAATAGTAGATTAGAAGTACGGTGGATATTGGAGAGAAAAATATTGCATACGATTTTAAATATTTAGGTTGTGTGTATACCTACTTAATTATATACATACTTAGAGTATAATTGCCTATATTAGGGTCGAGGTATGAATTTCGAACTAATATATGGAGATAGTAAATTGGGGTCGCGTTGAAAGAGATCCGAACCAATAATATATATAAGAATTTCATAAATGATGTCCACATAGTTTTTTAAAACCAATATATGGAATAAATTTGGGGTCGAGGTAACATTCCGAACCAATTCTTTTACTTGGGGTCAATGGATTATTCCGAACCAAGATTCCTCAATGTGTGATATAAGGACATAGTAATTAATGATAGTATAATTATATGTGTGTGCAATATATAATTTATGAATAATCTACTTACAGAGAATAGTAGAACTCTAGATGACGTGTATACATCTACAAGTAAAATTAAGCGGGAGGACTTAATTGGAAAGATTAAATGATAGTTCGTGATTATCATAAGAATAAATTAAGTAGTGAGACTTAATTGAGTGATAAAGGGGTAACCGAATGCGTTAAGTTATCTAAGATTATAAAATATGAGATGTATTATTGTTAACATACTATATGGGTGGTATGAGAACTTAGTACGTAGAGAAGTTCAGTTAAATACTATAGTCTAGTTAGCTTGAGTAGTACAGCTAGGTGGGCTAAGTATAGGACGTTAGCCGTGCACTATAGATGAGGGGTGAGATAACTCAAGGGAGTGTACGGAGTCTTAACCTGTGTAATCAATAACTCATCTTACTGTAGTAATTGCTCGCTAAATATTTTCAAAATGTTTTGAGTACTAAATCTTGCTATAGAATATTTCTAAAACTTTTTAGGTGTCAAGCCACAGGGACGCCAGACTTGATTTCCATTCCTGGGACTCGCAGCTACAAGAGACGTGGGTATTGTAGAATTTTGGATAGACGCATCTATTTTTCTATTCCGGGTATAGGGATTCATATCAGTATATCTTGAGCATGTTCGCTCACAACTTCATTTTAGTTTCTTTCAGATTGTATGCGATTTATTACTCTCTATTGGTTTGGTTTTTGTATTTAACCAATGGTTTACTCGAAAATATTTTTATTTATATATGATGGTGGTTTATTAGCATTTGTTATTTATATTGTTCCGCATTTTATTCTTGTCTTGGTTTAATAAAGATAAAATAGGCGCTAATTTTTTTAATACTAGGTGGTGAGTAAGTTTTAAAAAGTTTTTCGACAGTGATACTGAGAATTAACCGTATGAGATTCGTGTTTCAATTTGATATAGGACTGATCACCTGGTATTTTATTAGGTGGGGTGTCATATATGGTATCAGAGCATCAGGTTTTAGTGTCCTTAGGATCTGTATGGCGTATAACGTTTTTAACGTCTTGTTCTTTTGCTATAGAGCCCTATTGATAGGACTGTTGTGCATAACATCGTGTTTGAAATTTACGTGCTTATGCTATTTTAAATTGTATTGACTGTGAACTCATACAATTATATCTATATTCCAGATGTCATCGAGGAGAGAGCCAACAAAGAGGGAAGCAGCCAGATATGGGGCTAGGGAGGACCCTCGGGAGGAGAAGGTTCCACCACCACAACCAGAGATGATTTTTACTAATCAGGTAGCAGTGATAGTGGCCCAGGCAGTCGAGACAGATATGAGAGCATTAGCAGTGCACTTTCCTCAGCCCCAGGCACAAACCCTAGTGGCACCAGTAGTTTAGGCCCCGAGAGGACCACTTTCTTGGCAGCGAGTTAGGGTGACCTTCCAAAAGGGCCATCCGCACGAGTTTTGGGGTAGCACAAATGTGGTGGAGGGTTGCGACTGGAAGAAGAACATTACGCACCATCTACGCACGATTGAGTGTATCGAGGTGCAAATAGCAAGAGCAATATTACAGTGGTGGGAGTCAATAACCACTACAGAGTGGAGGGACTTGATGATGATTACTGAGTTCTGGGTGCGGTTTGACCGCAAGTACTTCCCTCCTACAATAGAATCAGAGATGAGGAAGAAATTTAGTGAGGTGGTTTAGGGAGATCACTCACTAGATGAATATGAGGAGGAGTTCACCCGCGTGGCTAACTTTGTGCCAGACGAAGAGCGAAAGAAGTCAAAATTCATGAATGGGGTGGCCTAGAAGATTATGCAACATTTGATTGGTAACCTAGCATTGATGATCTATACAGTTGTCATCAATGTCGTACTAGTACACTATCAGGATCATCGCTTCCATGTGAAGGGGAGCAAGAGAGTTGAGCCTATCCCGCTGGGCAAGGCAAATGGGGGCAGTGAGAGCAGCGCATCACAACACCAGGCAACATGTCATCTAGGGTAGGATTCTTTACAGGGGAATTCTTCCAAGATATTTAAGTATGGGAGACATCGATCTGACAGGCATGGCCAACAAGGTCCCTAACAACTTGTTCCTCAAGGCCGTCAGGGCCATGAGGGAGGCCATTAGGGCCAACATCAGGGGCAGTTCCAGGGGCAGTGTTTCACATGTGGACAGCAGGGTCACAAGAGTAGGACTTGTCCATAGGGAGACAAGGTACAATAGCAGGGTGCCCAATAGGGGAAGAAGGCTCCGTTACCCTAGCACCAGCACAAGCCCCACAGGAGCAACAGGGCCAGATGCATTACGGGCGTGTATTCAACATCCGAGACGTCCCTATACAGCCAACACCTACGGCACCGCCAACAGTTGTAGGTACATTTCCTATCCATTATCATACAGGTAGTATACTGTTTGACACGGGTGCCACACACTCTTTTATCACCATTAGATTCACATGAGTGGTTGGTCTTTCAGGGACATCCAACACTCACCTAATATGTGTGGAGTCAACGATGGGTAGTGGATCCCTTATACACTCGATCTGTAGGGGTGTGGACATTATGATCGGGAGTTTGAGTTTAGCGAAAGACCTTCTAGTGTTGGATATGGAGGGTTACGACGTCATCCTAGGCATGGATTGGTTTGTGAATTATAGGGCGATCGTAGATTACTATGAGAGGGCTATTGTATTTTCCATTCCAAGACATGAGATATTCCTTGTGGTGATGCCTCTTCCCGAGGTAGAATCGCGCACTCATATATATTACATTGAGGAGGAGACCTTATAGCCGGTGGTAATTTCACTGGACTTAATCCCAGTCGTGAGGGATTTCGAGGACGTCTTTCAGGAGATACCAAGGTTACCACCTAGCAAGGAGATATAGTTCGTTATCGACTTAGCACTGGGGACAAGACCGATTCCCAGAGCACCGTATCACATGGCTCCTTCAGAGATGCGAGAGCTAAGAGAACATATTCAGCAGCTCTTGGGACAGGGTTTCATTCGACGGAGTACATCGCCATGGGGTGCAACGGTGTTATTTGTGAAGAAAAGGGATGGTACGCTTCGTTTGTGTGTAGACTACAGGGAGTGACCAAGGTGTCGATACGTAATAAGTATTCGTTACCTAGGATTGATGATTTATTTGATCAGTTGAGAGGGGTTGCGTACTTCTCAAAGATCGATTTGAGGTCAGGTTACCACCAGTTGCGCATTCTAGAGGAGGATGTACTTATAAGGGCTTTCTTATCACGATACAGTTCAATAAGTTCACGGTGATGTTATTTGGACTCACTAATGCGCCTGTAGTATTCATGGATCTCATGAACAGGGTATTCAGAGAGTTTTTGGACTAGTTTATGATCGTATTCATAGACGACATTCTGATTTACTCTCGTACGGAGGAGGAACACACCGAGCACTTATGAATGGTTCTTCAGACTTTACGGGACCATCAGTTGTACGTCAAATTTGGGGAGTGTGTATTTTGGCTTCGGGAGGTTCAGATTATTGGCCACATTGTGTCCAACAGGGGCATCACTGTTGATCCGAATAAGGTATTGGCGGTGAGGGAGTGGGGATAGTCCATGACATTGACTGAGATTCGCATCTTTTTGGGGTTAGCATATTATTGTCGCTTCATTAAGGTGTTCTAAAATATTATCGGTTCTTTGATGAACTTGAGTCAGAAAGGAGTACCATTTGTATGAAGCAACTACTGTCAGTTAGAGTTTGATGAGTTGAAGGACATGTTGATATCAGCATCCGTCCTTGCATTGCCTAGGAGTAGAATGGACTACCGATTCTATACAGATGCATCCTTATAGGGACTTGGGGGTGTACTGCAGTAGAAGGAGATGTCTATAGCTTATGCGTCCCGAAAGCTAAAGCCACATGAGAAGAATTACCATACCCACGACCTCGAGTTGACAGTGATTGTTTTGCATTGATGGTATGGAGACATTATCTTCGGGGGGAGCAATTTACTTTATTCACGGATCATAAGTTACTTCAGTATCTCTTCACACAGAAGGATCTGAATATGAGGCAGAGGCAGTGGCTCAAATTCATGAAGGATTACCAGTTTGATATACAGTATCATCCCAGTAAGGCTAACGTTGTGACATACGCGTTAAGACAAAGGCCTACTGGAGCGTTGGCAAGGATTTAGAAACTAAAATGGAGATGACTTCGACATGAGGATGAGGTATCCAAAGCATACATGGAAGTTTTGGATATCACTCCCGAGAGTGTCATGCGGGTGGTGAGAGCACATGCAGAGGACCCGTTTTCTCAGGACAGAGTACGAAAGTTGTTAGGCGAGGGGGAATAATCCTACTCTATAAGCTCTGAGGGTGGACTAAGATTTAATGGGAGACTGGTAGTACCCGAAGATGAAGAATTGAGACATGCAGTCATGAGAGAGTCGCACGGATTGAGGTTTACGGTACATCTCATAAGGGATAAGATGTACCCGGATATGCGACGACAGTATTGGTTGTCGGGTATGAAGCAATATATAATAGAGTTTGTCTCAAAGTGTTCTACATATCAGCTTGTGAAAGTCGACCATCAGAGACCTCCAGGGATGCTACAGCCACTGGAGATTCCCGTCTGAAAGTGGGAGAGAATTTCGATGGATTTTATTACTGGGCTACCAACATCGTAGAGGGGTCACGATTCCATATGGGTGATAGTGGATCGAATAACTAAGGTAGATCAATTCTTTTCGATTTGTACTGATTATGATATGATGCAGTACGCTCAGCAATTCATTTCGGAGATCGTGAAGCAGCATGGGGTTCCTATTAATATTGTGTCTAATAGAGACAAAATTTTTGTGTCACATTTCTGGCAGAGTTTTTAGGAGGCTATGGGCACAGACTTGCGTTGAGTACTGCGTATCACCCGCAGACGGACGGGCATACTGAGAGAGTAAATCAGATGCTTGATGATATATTGAGGATGTGTATCCTAGACTTTGGGGGAGTATGGGAGCGATATCTTCCATTGGTAGAGTTTGCGTATAGCAACTCTTACCAATTCACTATCAGTATGGCTCCATTCGAATAACTTTATGGGAGGCCTTGTCATTCGCCCACCTGCTGGTTAGAAGTGGGGGACAATAAGTTATTGGGGACGGAGATGATACAGAAGACCTCTTCCAAGATAGAGTAAATTTGAGGACGTATTAGATTAGCTGAGGATAGGCATAAGAGTTATGTTGATGCCAGTAGCAGACACATAAAGCTAGAGGTGGGCGACCAGGTGTTGATTCATGTATCTCATATGAAAGGGATCATGAGGTTCGGCAAGAAGGGAAAGTTAGCACCGAGATTTGTGGGACCATTTCCTATTATTGATAGAGTGGGACCGGTAGCATACAGATAGGGACTTCTAGAGCATCTTTAGCGAATACACGACGTGTTTCACGTGGCGTCACTGAAGAAATACAGGAGGAGCAGTAGAAGCTTTTTGGCAAGTCCCACTTGAGGAGATTTATTTATAGCCAGATGTCTCGTATGAGGAGAGACCCGTAGCTATTATGGATTATAGTGAGCGTAAACTATGATCCAAGGTGGTGCCCTTAGTACGAGTGCAGTGGGGACATCACAATGTTAAGGAGTCGACTTGGGAGAGGGCGGAGGATGTGTGAAAGAAGTATCTAGAGTTATTAACCACAGATATGTCCTAATTTTGAGGAAGAAAATCCTTTGTAAGGGGGGAGTATGTAATACCCCGTATTTTTCGCGTATTTAGAATTTAATTAATTGTGCAATTAAATAGAAGAATACGTTTTAATTAAAATTACGTGAGTAGAGTAATTTAATGTGATTTAATAGTAATTATGATTATTAAGTGATTAAATAATAATTGTGGTTATTATATTTTAATTGAGAGGTAGAACTGATTAATATTATGATTCGAATTTACTAAGTGTGAATAATAAATATTGATGGTTAATGTGTACGGCATAGCGAGTGATATGGACGTACTTGATTATATCTCAATCGAGTGTCGCGTGTAGACTAAATTGAGGGTGATATAGGAAATATATTTGTAAGTGACTCAAATAATAATTTAGAGGTCACGGTTGATTACGAAAGGGTCAAATTAGTCAAAATGGTATACCTGGGGGTACTAATCGGGTACCGGGACATTTATGGGCTAAACCGGGACCATTCGGTGGCGTTTTAGTCTTTTAGCATGTGGGGGTGAGGAGACCTACAAATTTACAAACTCTAAATCTGATTATAAGAGTTGGAGTCTAGGGTTAGATAGAAAATAAACTCACAAAAGCCATCGGAGAGAAGAGAGAAACAATTCTCAAGCCTAAGGAAGAATTGGTAAAGGATTCAAAGGGTTCTTGCACCACAAACTTGTTGGGAATGAAGATTGGAGGAGAAAGACAATCAAATACCCAAAACAATTACGAAATCAGACCCTACTAAATACAAGGCAAGTGATTTTTTCAAATTAAATTTAGTTATAATATCCATGTGTAAGATCTATGAAAAATATGATTTGATGAATATTCTTAGAGATAAAGATTCGAATATAATACGTGCTTGATAGGGATTTTATGTAGAATGATTTATACCTATAAAGAATTGAAAATCATAGAAGTCTTGACGATTAAATCGAATTAAAAATCTGGGTTTATGATTAAAAATATGGGAAGAACATATTTTTAGGGTTCTTGAATAATTAGAAGATTTGATTTATTCTTGATTGAATTTGTGAATATTTATGATGTTTAAATCGTTGGAAATCATCCTAGTATATGTAGGAATGGTTAGGGATCATTAGTTGCAGATTTGGTGGGTTATCATGTGAGTTGGATAGTTGAAAAAGGTAGAAAATGCATGAAGAAGACGAACTATTTCTACACTTGTTTGATCGATCAAACGACTGATGAATGTCGATCGATCGATGGAGTCGATCGATCGATCGACCTTGGCAGATTTTTGGATATTAAGTAATTTGAGTTCTATTCAATGGTCTAAACTTCAAGGAAATCTTAGAGATGATATTATACCTATGTAGGGACTTAGGGTGTACTAATAGGTGTAAAATGGAGGTCCGTTATAATCGTTGAGTGTAAGATTTGGATAAATGGACTGATGACGATAAACCGATCGAGTAGTGCATTAGAAATTGGGGATTTGAATTACGAAGTGAGGAAACGTCAATCCAATGAATATACTAGTTGGTTAGATATAACTTAACTACTGAACTTAATGGAGGGGTAACTAGGACCCTTAGAGTTTTGTGAATACTCAATTGAAAGCGATAGTGACATGAATCGTAGATTAGAAGTACAGTGGATATTAAAGAGAAAAATATTACGTCCTACTAAATTATATAGATACTTAGGTGGAGAGAGTACCTAGAGTATAATTGCCTATATTAGGGTCGAGGTATGAATTCCGAACTAATATATGGAGATAGTAAATCGGGGTCGCGAGGAAAGAGATCCGAATCAATAATATATATAAGAATATCATAAATGGGGTCCATGTAATTCTTCCACACCAATATAGGAAATAAATTTTGGGTCGAGCTAACATTCTGAACCAATTCTTTTACTTGGGGTCAATGGATTATTTCGAAAAAAGAGTCCTCAATGTGTGATACAAGGTCATAGTAATAAGTGATAGTATAATTATATATTGTGTGTGAAATATATAATGTATGAATAATCTACTTACATAGAATAGTAGATCTCTAGATGACATGTATACATCTATAAGTAAAATTAAGCGGAAGGACTTAATTAGAAAGATTAAATGATAGTTAGTGATTATCATAAGAATAAATTAAGTAGTGAGACTTAATTGAATAATAAAGGGGTAACAAAATGTGTTAAGTTATCCAAGATTATATAATACGAGATGTTTTATTATTAACAGACTAGATGGGTTGTATGAGAACTTAGTGCATAGAGAAGTTTTGTTAAATACTATAGTCTAGTTAGCTTGAGTAGTACAACTAGGTGGGATAAGTATAGGACATTAGGCGTGCAATATAGATGAGGGGTGAGATAACTCAAGGGAGTGTATGAACTGTTAACCTATGTAATCAATAACTCATCTTACTGTAATAATTGCTTGCTAAATATTTTTAAAATGTTTTGAGTACTAACTCTTACAATAAAATATTTTTAAAACCTTTTAGGTGTCCAGCCACAGGGACGCCAGGCTTGATTTCCATTCCAGTGACTCGCAGCCGCAACAGACGTGGGTATTGCAGGATTTTGGATAGACGCATCTATTTTTCTATTACTAGTATAGGGTTTCATATCAGTCTATCTTGAGCATGTTCGCTCACAGCTTCATTTTAGTTTCTTTCAGATTGTATGGGATTTATTACTCTCTATTGGTTTTGTTTGGTTTTTGGATTTAACCGATGGTTTACTTGGCAATATTTTTGTTTATATGTGGTGGTGGTTTATCAGAATTTGTTATTTATATTGTTCCGCATTTTATTCTTGTCTTGGTTTAATAAAGATAAAATTGGCACCAACGTTTTGAATACTTGGTGGTTTGCATGTTTTAAAAAGTTTTTCGACAGTGATACTAAAAATGAACCGTATGAGATTCCTGTTTTAATTTGATATAGGACTGATCACCCAGTATTTTATTAGGTGGGGTATCACAATATACCTACACGAGTTCTCCTCTCAAAGGTAATTATGATCTTACCTATCTATTAGACCTTCTTAGTATCTTCTTTGCCTTCCCCTTTGTTCTTGGTTTGTCGTGGCTCAAAAAACTCAAGATCCCTTAAGTAAACAACAATAAATATGTGATCGTGTGAGAGTGATAATCATAGTGATGTGAATATAACTACATGAAAATATGGCGCCCACATCTCTCAAGATTTATAGAAATAAATCCTACAAATTACACAATTTGTACATGACATGTAGAGAGTCCAAACCTCTATGAAAATCAGACTTCAACAACTATTTTTAGATCTGAAAAAGAATCTTTCTGAAAAATAGATTTTATCATTTCAAAACTTATTTATGTATGATATAACAAACTATGAAACTTCTATTTTTAAAACAAAGTTTTTCAGATCTGAGATTTTAGACTACTGGAAGTATCTTTTTCAAATATTTTAAAAATAAAGAGTGGATTTAAAAAATATACGCATACAAAACAAGGTCCAACAGATAAGAAATATCAAAAACCCTAAAATATATCGTGTGATATATCTCTTAGCAAATCTTGCAGTTTCCAGAAAGAAATGCAAGATCCAATGTGAGATGTAGTTCCTAAGAGAGGTAATGAGTGAAAAGGGTCTTCAAACTCAACAAAAAATCAAACTTACAAAAACCTAAACGATTCTAACTCTCAAGGGGTACGTTTTTTTGGAATAAATGAAACTATAAGAATGTGTTTGGTTTTTAAAAGAAAACCTAAGGGGTTTATATAATACGAACACTGGTTCTCTCTCTCTCTCTCTCTCTCTATATATATATATATATATATATATATATATATATATATATATATATATATATATATATATATATATATATATATATATATATACTAGGGTGTACCCGTGCCGATGGCACGATGATAAATTTGTTCCTATGATATTTTCTACTCGTGCCGATGGAATAGCGACAAATTTGTTCCCACGATAAATTTATTCAGTGCAACATGTCTATGACATTCCTTATAAATGTTTAAAAAAGCAGTTGAGGCGTACGCCTCAAATCGCTCCTCGAGGCGAGCAAAAAATACCTCGAGGCTTAAGCCTCGGAGTTGAATTTGACACTTACCTCACACCTCGACTCGCGCCTTTTTGCTGAAGCGCGAAAAAAACCTCTTTTCCTTCTTCCATCACGAAGTTTTTTTTTTAAGTTAAATTTCTCCATTTTTCTAAAACTACGCTTAACTTAAAAAAATGATGTCTTAATCTACCAACTCTTTTTCTTTTTTTCTTTTAGAAGTGCAGTTGACTTCTACTATTACTATTGTAACTTAAAGAAAATTTTAAAATAATAACCAATACATGAATGAAACCTAAAAAATTGATTTTATCAATTTTATTTTCCATTGATTAGTTTATTATCATAATATAAAATAACTAATGTGAATAAAAGTAAAAAAAATAATTTGATCAATTTGATTTTGTATTGCATAATTTATTACCATATTATAAAATTCACAATATGTAAAAAAGTCATTTTAAAGAATTTTTTTTCAAAACTATGTGAGAAAGTCTTCAAAAATATTTTGCTTTGGCCATTTTTATTTTATATTTATTTATTACTTTATTTGTATGATTTTATTAATATTTTTTAAATATTATTTTACTATTTTTGTGAGGCTTACGCCCTCAATACAATTCGAGACTTGCGCCTCACCTCGCATCGGGAGACACCTTTTTAATGAAGACATTACTTTTTTTATTTAGGTGTTGTGAATAAATTAAATTATCGCCACACTTTTGATATCCGTGGGTAACAAATTATAAAGTCAAACATTTTTGTTTTTAGAGTAAAGTTTTGATACACCCCTACAATTTTGATATTTTTTTGTTAAGATAGTAAAGTTAGATGACCCCCGCATACGAAGACCCAAATTTCATACCATCAACCTTACATCAGGTTTAACAAACAACAATTTTAATTGACTTTGACAAAAAAAATACTCATCCACGTCTCCTTTACCACGATTCCAACATGTTATCTTTAAACAATGTTACATTTCACCATGTTTTATTCAAACATTAATTTAAAAGATCCTTAAAAAATAATTTTAAAAAATAAATCTATTGAAACATAAGAAATATATCTCATGTATTATGCACTATTTCTAAATAATAAAAGGTAAGCAGCACCATAGTTTAACATAAATATAGAGAAAGTAAATTAATCCAGTAAAACTACATGAAGTTGCAAAAAGACAAAAACAAATAATCTATCATTTATTAAAGTGTGATCTATGATTATACAAGGTTGTACTCCCCCAAATCATGATCTGTTATTATGTATTAAATGCCCCATATAAACTTTTGTACAAAATTTATTGCGTAGGAGGGATGTGATGTTTTTTTGGGGGTTTAACATTTTGGAAACCCTCAAGATCCCTATGAGTAATTACAATACATGAAGTTCAAAAGCACAGCTAGTATAATATCCATATTGCACTGTAGAATCTCGCTAAAAATTAAACAATAGCCCAATCACCTAAAAAATTAAAAAAGATTCATCAATGATAACGAACAAAAAAGAATATGCATAGTTTAACATTAACTCATTGAAACACACACAAAGATGAGCAGAAAATGAAGGATCTCTAACATACTGAGTATAACCTAAAACAACACTCAAGAAATCATAGCCTATCTACTATTTTTTTTGGTAAGATATTTTTCATATCTTCTCTACTATTCATAGATCCTGTAAAGCCTTTGTTAGATCCAAAAACCAAAAAAAGACAAAACATGTTAGATCATAGAGGCAAAAAGTCAGAATAAGAGATCAGATCAAAGAGATTTTGATTTTGAACATACCTCCCATTAACCAAAAACAAATAAAAACATCTTTCTCCATGAAACGAAATCTTTGAGTTTGTGTGTATGTGTGTCCAAAAAGGAGTAAATTCAACATCGTTGAACTATAAGAACATTGATAAAAAATTCAACAATAATAAAAATTGGAAATAAAAAATACAACACCTTTGGTCAAAGATGAAGCCCGAAGAGGAACTATTAGCAAGAATGAAGACACATCGTATACCTGAGATTTGAAGAATAAAGTACCTCAAATCATGCCACAAGAGAGAAACTTGAGATTTGTAGAACAAAAAAAATGAACCTAAAACAAAATAATTAAGAAAAATCGTATACCTGAGATTTGTAGGGCAAATCAAAATCCATATCTCAAACCGTAATACCTAAGTATTATTTCCAAAATATCAGAGTTTTTATGCAAGGCACAAAGCGAAGATTTCACTGGAGATCGTTTTTCACTTATTAACCTCTTTTCTGGGGTTATTTTTGCCTTCTTGTTCATTTTTTCAATTCCCGCCGCCGGAGATTTCAACGGAGATCAGATCTGACTTGAAAAAAAACTCCCCAACAGCACTCAGAGGTGTAAAAAATCATACAAAAGCAAAAAAAATCATACAGGTATACTCATGGGGAGGATCCGCTCCCACAACGACATCTCCGTTCTCGTCATCGGCGCCTTCGGTTTCTCACCCACGTCTGCGCCCCTTTGAACGAACACTGAGGAAGATGCAAAGAATTTGGGGGTTGTTTTTTCCTTCTTGTTCGTTATTTCAATTCCCGCCGTCGGAGATTTTACTGCAGATCCGATCTGATCTGGAAAAAAAAACTCCCAACATCACTTGAGGTTAGAGATAAAGAAAGAAAGACAGAGGTCTAAAAACTCATACAAAAGTAAAAAAAAACATACAGGTATATTCAAGCGGCGGATCTTCTCCCACATAGACATCGGTGCCGCTGGCTTCGCACCGCGCCTGTGCCCCTTTGAACAAACACTGATGAAACCCAAACCTGTAACGTACAACAAACGAAAAAGATGAAACCCATTTTTTTAACAAAGAGAATGAAACCCCCATTTTGCAACGTATCTAAAACGAAGGAGTGCATGAGGGGTTGGAGAGGGAGTGTTAGAGAGAGACAGAAAAAGGGGGTTATCATGGTAAAGAGAGAGAAAGATGAAGAATAAAGAAAAAGAGAAGTGATGGGTACTTTACTCCATACCAGCGTGGATGAAATTGCCAGATTTCAAGCACCAATATGTTTCTTGAGCCTTGTGCTGCTATTCGTAAGATTTAGGACCGTTAGATTCATGTTTGTTAGATTTAATCTGAGCCGCTAGTTGATAAACACCAAACTCTTCCAGATGTAATCTGAACCGTCAGTTGGGGAGGACAAAAAGTTCCTCCTCCTTTATTATATATATATATATATATATATTCTATCTTATCTCTCTAACCTCTCTCTTCTCTCTATTTTCTCTCAAGTTAGACGAATGACCAAAGTTCTCTAAAGTCTGACCCAAAGAGCCTATTTATACCGGTATGAGAAGGATCTAGAACATCAAACGATTTGTACATCTTGGATTACTTTTGAACTTTTGACTTCTAATATAACGAATACAAATGCACCGCGTAAAGTCTTGTTCTTATTGGTTCTTTTAACTCTCACTTGGATTAACTCAGGAGACATGAAGATTGTAGATTAAAATGATCCAAAAGCTAAGATTGTATCTCTCATCAAAGACACACAGAAAATAAAAATCCAACCAACATAAGATCAACACGTGCACGAATGTGAATGACTGAAAAATGCGTGTTTTTGAACTTTTAATAATCCAGTTTGCACCCACAAATGTCTCTGTCGATTTTATATTCCACCCTGACATATTTTATGGAATAATAATAATTCTAATTAAGACCATAACATTTTAAAACATAATTTTAAATGTTTAAACATCTTTTAAAAATGCTTTAAATGTTTTAAAAATTCCTAAAAATATGTAAACATTTGTGCACACACATTAACACCTATATGCATGAATTGTGTCCTATAGTATATTCAAGAGATAATATTACTTATCTGTTTGGTAGATGCATTGTTCTTGGACTGGATGACATTTGATGATGAATATTGTATATACCTTGGAGGGGATGCTCATGAAATCTAATCTTATTTTGACACCATATCCAAACTAGTTAGAACTCCTATATGGTATATACTCAAGTGAGTCAACCATATAGTGTGTTATCAATCTCCCCCTTTGGATATTGGAGACAAAATTCCCTTGAGTAACCTGAACTCGTGGGTAAAAATAAAAATTCTAGATTTCCTATACAAAAGATCTATCTACCCATTTTCATCCTATAACCAAAAATAAGAGAAATAAAATACATAACTCAACTATCATACATACCATTACACTAATTATGTGATATCTACACAAATGGTTTCTTGAGATGACTAAAATAAAACACTTAAGGTGGCATATTAGTTGAGTCAAGAGAGATGAAAATATAGCAAGTTACTCATGTATTTCTCCCCCAATTTTTCTCAAATGCACAAAGGGTGAAAAATAGATAAAGAATCATAATAAGTGATCTAACAACCTATAATAATCAACGGGTCACTTCAAGTGTCTCCTATATTAAACAGAGATAGGAGGCATCTTTTGTAATTTTTCAAATGACCGCGCCCTATATCCTCGAAGACCAATTATCAATATGAATGTAACCGTAGGATATGCTAGTAGGTGGTAGATAATTATTCAGGACTAACCATACCAATAGATTTTCTTAACGATTCAAATCTCAAGTTATCTAATGGTTCAGTAAATAAGTCAGCTAATTGAAGTTCTATATGTAAATAGTTTATCTTTAATTCTATAGATTCAACTAATTCACGAATAAAATGATTTCTTATCTCTATGTGTTTAGTATGCGAATGTTGAACAAGATTATTAGAGATATTTATCGCACTTTGATTATCGCAATAGAGATATAACGTTTCTTCATTAATGCCATAGTCACTAAGAATTTTCTTAATCCACATTAATTGAGCACAACAACATCCCGCAGCTATATATTCAGATTCTTCTGTGGAAAGTGAAGTGCAATTTTACTTTTTACTACTACATCCTACTAAGTTATTACCTATATAAGAACAAGCGCCTAATGTGCTTTTATTATCATCAGAACAACTAACCCAATCTGCATTGGTGTATCCTAAAATTGTACTAGATGTATCATTTGTGTACCATATACCTAGGTTTATTCTTCCGTTAACATATTTGATAATTCATTTAACACATACCAAGTGACTTTCCTTAGGTGGACTTTGGTAATGGGCACAAGAACACACAGCGTACATGATATCAAGACGCGAGGCTGTGAGATATAATAGGCTATCTATCATATTTATTTATAGGGTAGGATCTATTGTGCTCCCATGTTCATCATTAGAAATTTTAATTAAATTACTTATAGGAGTCCTAGAAACATTGGCATTCTCTAATCCAAACTTTTTCACTAACTCTATAACATATTTTGATTGCGAAATGAATAACCCATCAAATTTTTGCTTGAGTTGTAGTCCTAAGAAATACTGAAGCTCCCCCATAAGCGACATTTAGAACTTCCCACGTATAATTTTAGAAAATTCTTTAACCTCGGAAGGGGAAGTAGAACCAAATATTATGTCGTCAACATAAACATGAGGTATTAATACCTGCTTGTTAAAATGTTTAACAAATAATGTCTAGTCATTCCCACCTCGTTGAAACCCTTTATTGATTAAAAAGGTTGACAAACGTTTGTACCAGGCTCTAGGGGCTTGTTTTAAACCATATAGATCCTTTTTCAATATATAAACATGGTTTAGGTAATGAGGGTCAATAAAGCCTTTCGGTTGTTCAACATAAGTCTCCTTTATCATAATACCAATTAAAAAGGCAGATTTTACATCCACTTGATAAAGTGCGAATTGTAAGTGACAAGATATGGCCAAGAGTAAGCGAACATACTCAAGGCGTGTGACTGGGGAAAAGGTCTCCTCGAAATCTACTCCTTCAACTTGAGAGTAATCCTGGGTAACTAATCTCGCTTTATTTCTAACAATCATCCCAGATTCATCTTTTTGGTTTTTGAAAATCTAGCGAGTGCCAAGAACTCTTTTATTTTCTGGCCTAGGTACAAGATACCACACGTCATGACTTTTAAATTGGATGAGATCTTCTCGCATAACACCTATCCAAAATGAGTCAATAAGTGATCCATTTACATTCTTTAGTTCTATTAAAGAGACAAAGCAAGAAAAATGAGCAACATTACGTAACTGGGATCTTGTACCCACTGGCCCTTTAGGGTTACCAACAATATTATCTACGGGATGATCTTTAGAAACCTAGTTAGGTACTTCATAGGTCTCAGTTGGTAAAGGAGCAACTATCTCTGGAGAGTCATAGGTAAAATTGTTTTCAGACTCATCCATTATAGTTGACCCTTGTTCTTTACTCTCGACATTAATATCACTCAATATCACATTTATCGATTCTATTATTACTTTGGAACGTAAGTTATAAATGAGATAAGTCCGACTATTAAGGGAGTAACCCAAAAATATGGCTTTGTCACCAGGGGATTCAAATTTAGACAGGTGTTCTATATCTTTGCAAATGTATCAAGTACTCCCAAAAGTTTAAAAATATTTAAGTTGGTATTTTTGCCATACCAAAGTTTATAGGACGTTTATTTAGTATTTTTCAAAGGTATACTTTGTTGATAATATGACACGATGTTTGAACGGGCTCCAACCAAAAGTCTTTTGGCAAGTTCTTAGCATGTATCATTACCCTGGACATTTCTTGGATTGTACGATTTTTACGCTCAGCAACACCATTCTGCTGAGGTGTTTTAGGTGCACTGAACTCGTGTTGGTAACCATTAGTTATAATATTCTCTTATGCCTAAGTCTTTAAATTCTCCTCCTCTATCGCTACGGATTCAATTGTCTTGGGTATCTTTTTCATTCTCAATTCTGAAAAGAATTTTTAAAAATTCTCAAAATGTATCAGATTTTTGTTTTAAAAAATCTACCCAAGTGAATCGAGTAAAATCATCCACCATAACCAATATATAACTGTTACCACAAAGGCTTACAGTTCGAGAAGGACCCATGAGATCCATGTGGATTAGTTGTAGAGGTTTTGTTATTAAAGTGCCTTTAACTTTCTTGTGAGTAGATTTAACTATCTTTCCTTCTTGACACGGCCCACAAACAACATTTAAATTTGGTTTTATTTTTGTTAAACCTCTAACTATATCCTGGGAGCTTAATTTTCTAAGATTATCATAATATATGTGACCCAAACGATTATGACAGATTTCCTTATCATCAAGTCCGGCGAACCTATATGTCTCATTACTCAAATTTACTGTGTAATAATTATCTAGGGTCCTGTGACGAGTAAGGATGCAGTCACTATTCTCATTTAAAATTTTACAATTAGTTTTTGAGAATGTGACTGCATGGTCGGAGTCATAAAATTATGATATACTTAACAAATTAGCTTTAAGACCTTTCACTAATATGACATCTTTGAGAATATGGAGTCCTTTTTCTTGGAGTATTCCTTTTCCTATGATCTGAGTTGATACTCCATCCCCAGACAAAACATTTCCTCATAAGAAGTCAGTTATGTCAGATAATTTAGTATCGTCTCTAGTCATATGTTTGGAACATCCTAAGTTTAAGTACCAACCAGAAGCAGTGTGTTCATCTTTTAAATCGCTTATAACAATGTTACACTTCTACTAGGGGATTGGGTCATCCTTTCTAACCCATATATCTCTAGTTTAGAAAGGTTTGTGAGATTTTGGTTTAGAAATAGATCTAGAACTCTTTCTCTTAGATTTCTTCTTAGCTTGAGATCTTTTCTTCCTATTCCTATAGTTAGAGTTTTCATTGGGATGTTTAGGAAGTACATAATTATTTTTGCTATGTCTAGAATTGTTAAAGTTTTTATAAACTAGTGATTTATAGAAAAGCTTATACAGTCTTTTTTTAAAACATTCATCGAGACAATGTCCATAAACATCACAGTATGACCAGTATTGGTAGCTAGATAGTTGTCTCTGATTTTTAAAATCTTTGAAAAGAGAACTGCAACAGTTTTCCATTCAGGTTCAAATCTCCTAACAAGGGGGTAAACATATTTAGCCTTAGGTTCATCAGTAGGCTTTGGACAATTTTCATCAAGATGTCTAGCGCTTTTTGCTTACTCTTAAAATCAAGTTTTAAGGCTTGAAAATCAGGATATAGATCAATAGCTCTTTTTCGAGAAGACACAAATTGTATATTTTGCAATGGTTTGGTTTGTGCTTTAGTTTTTTTTTTATCAAAACCAATGCTTGTTTTTTCTTCAAAATTTGTTTTACTAGAGGAAACACAATCTTCAAAGCAATTGAAATTATTTTCAAACTTAGAATTTTTTTAAGACAGTTGAAACCTTTTCTTTAGATTCTTCCAATTCAAGCAAAGTTGCCTTATATTTGTTTTCCAAAACTTCATTTGATTTAGACAGTTCTTTAATTTTTTCAATAAAAATTTAAGTTTTGGTTTCATGGGCCAAACACTGATTAGTATAGCCCTCATCGTTCTGCTTTACCATTAGTCTTAATGCTTGTATTTTCTCAGTTAACTCTTTGGCGGTCTTTTATAGTCTACTGCTCTTCCTAAGCGTCATAGTGTAAAGTGCGCGAATGTCAGGTAGATCATCATTTTAAGGCTCTTCTAGTGCAGTGCATGAATTTTCCCCTAGCGTTTCATTTATCTCACTCACACACCCATTCAGTTCGTCATTAGAGCGATCACTTTTACTCACATACGACGTTGAAGAATTATTACTTGCAACATCAACAACATTGTTTTCTAATAAAAGAGGGGATAAACCAGTAGTTAGTATAACATTATCAGTTATAACAGATTTAGACATAACAAGATCAGAATCAGTCTCAAGCATATCATCAAAATAAACAATTTTAGCAAAAAAAGGCATACATGGATCAAAAGAATTGGAAGACACGGGCTCATCTTCTTCAGAGTCACTTGAGATATCCCAAGTCTAGCATATATTGGCCTTAGCATTGTTATTTTCAAGTCTATCTCTACACTTACTAGTAAAATGACCTAATTTCCCACAATGATGTCATTTAACATCCTCCATGTCAGTCCTTAGTCTATTATTGTCACCAGTGTTGTGTTTGTCTTGATTTCTCTTATGAGGATTGTTATTAGAATAATTTGAATAAGCAGCATTCCCTTATTTAGAGGCAACATTGTTTTGAAACTTTAAATTTTTCTTGAAATGTTTAGACATGAGGGTTATCTTATTATCCAAATTATCTAAGTCACATTCTTCATCAGAGTCCAAATCTATATTAGGAATGACTAACTATGGTGTGGTCATTTTAGACTGAAAGACTACATTGGGACTGGTGTATCTCTTTTGATTATTGGAAATATTCTTTTTAAATTCCAGTTCCATTTCTATATCCCTAATCTTGTTACTAAGGAGTTTTGGAGTTAAGTTTGGGTTATATATATCCTCAATCTCACAACATCTGTTATTAAACTTAAGGGCAAGGGATCTAAGAATTTTAGATACTATTTCTTTCCTTTCATACATAATTCCATTGGCATGCACTTTAGTAATAACATCGGTCAACTTAATTTAGAACTCGTCAAAGGTCTCAGTCTTATCTATAAGGAGTGTGTCATACTGTTTTATTAACATATGAGTTTTGGTTTCCTTAACATGGGTATCACCTTCATGAGCAGTGACCAACGTGTCCCAGGCTTCCTTAGATGTTTAACATATGGATATTCTTTAAATTCATGTTCATTAATAAACATAAATATGGCATTTTCCCCTTAATTGTTGCTTAAGGAGGCCAGTTTTTCATCCTTGGTAAACTCATTGAGGAATTTTTTTAATTCTTACATTGCTACCTTCTACAACATGCTTACTTGGATGAGTATATCCATTTTCTATGACATCCCAGCCATTATCTCCCAATGTCCCTTAGATGAAGGCAATCATCCTTACATTCCAACAAGGAAAATTGGTTCCATTAAATATGGGAGGCCTTGATAAATTTCTAAGACGCTCAAATTTCTTGTCCATAGAGGTTTTATTTTTAAAAAAAAAATTCAAAGCACATGATCTAAGAGATTTTGAAAAACAAGTACTGAACTCTGATACCAATTGAAAAACCTTACTAAGTTGTTTAACACAAGTTAAAACATTTAAGTAAGTTTCGAACAATGTTTTGAGGAAACTCTTTTATAAAACCAAAAAGTAACACAAGATGTGTTTCAAAATTATGAACAAGTTATTTCAGTAACACAAGATGTGTTTCAAAATTATTAACAAGTTATTTCAGTATCTTGGAAATAGGTTTTAACGTTAAACCTAAGTCTATTTTGCAACAGTAGAAGTGAAGAAGTAAAAACAACACACAAGAGGCATAATTTTTACGTGGTAAAACCTCAAATTAGCGGAAACATCCACAATGACCTCTACACTACAAAATAAAAAATCCACTCAAATCAAATCATATTTACAAGATTATAAGCACAAAGAATGCATTCAAGATTGTAAAACAAATATAGAAATGTACCTACACGAGTTCCCCTATCAAAGGTAATTATGATCTTACTTTTTAGACCTTCCTAGCAGTTTCTTTGCCTTCCTCCTTGTTCTTTGTTTGCAGTGGCTCAAACAACTCAAAATCTCTAAAATAAACCACACAAACTACGTGATCATGTGAGAGTGACAGTGATAGTGATGTGACTATAACTACATGCAAATATGCATCTCAAACCTCTCAATATTTATACAAATAAATCCTACAAATTACACAGTTTCCATATGGCATGCAGAGAGTTCAAAGCTCTATGAAAATCAGACTTCAACAACTATTTTCATATCTGAAAAAGAATCGTTCTGAAAAACAGATTTTATCATTTCAAAACTTATTTATATAAGATAAAACAAACTGTGAAACTTGTATTTTTTAAACAAATTTTTTTAGAACTTATATTTTAGACTACTGGAAGTCTCTTTTTCAAAGATTTTGAAAATAGAGAGTTAATCTAAAAAATATACACATACAAAATAAGATCAAACAAATAAGAGATATCATAAACCCTAAAATATATCGTGTGATATATATCTTAACAAATCTTGCAATTTCTAGAAAGAAATCGGAGATCAACTGTGAGACGTGGTTCCTAAGAGTGATAATGAGTGAAGAGCGTCTTCAAAATTAACAAAAAATCAAACGCAGAAAAACCTAACTCATTCTAACTCTCAAGGGGTAAGTTTTCTAGAATAAATGGAACTATAACAACGTGTTTGGTTTTTGAAAGAAAACCTAAGGGTTTTGTATTATATGAACACTCGTTTTCTATCTCTCTCTCTCTTTATTTCTCTCTCTATATTCTCTCTACTCTCTCTAACCTCTCTCTTCTCTCTTTTTTATCTCAAGTTAGACGAATGACCAAAGTTCTCTAAAGGGTGACCCAAGGAGACTATTTATACTGGTCTGAGAAGGATCTGGAATATCAAACGATTGGACGTCTTGGATTAGTTTTGATCTTTTGACTTCTAATCTAACGAATACAAATGCACCGAACAAAGTCTTGTTCTTATTGGTTCTTTTAACTCTCACTTGGATTAACTCAAGAGACATGCCGATCGTAGTTTAAAATGATCCAAAGGCTAAGATTGTATCTCTTATCTAAGACACACAGAAAACATAAATCCAACCAACATAAGATCAACACATGTACGGATGTGAATGACAGAAGAACGTGTGTTTCTTAACTTTTAATAATCCAATTTGCACCCACAAATGTCTCTGTCGATTTTATATTCTACCCCGGCATATTTTTAAGGAATAACAATAATTCTAATTAAGCCCATAAAATTTTAAAACATAATTTTAAATGTTTAAACATATTTAAAAATGCTTAAAAAATGTTTTTAAAATGTTTTACAAATTCCTAAAATTTTGAAAACAGTTGTGCATGCAATTTAACACTTATATACATGAATTGTGTCCTATAGTGTGTTCAAGAGATAAGATTATTTCCCTTTTTAGTAGATGCATTGTTTTTAGACTGGATGATGTTTGATGATGAATCTTGTATATACCTTGGATGGGATGTTCATGAAATCTAATACTATTTTGTCACCATATCCGAACTAGTTTGAACTTCTATATGGTACAGACGCAAGTGAACGAACCATATAGTGTGTTCTCATCATCTGCTAAAAATGTTTAATTGGTGATGTTTAATTTCTTACGACTTATACAAGTATTCATTGTCTAAATAAAATTCTTATTTTTCAAAAGGTATGCATACAAATGAGAGTACACTGATTATTCCTCCTATAACAAATTGTATTTTTAGTGGACCTACAAAAATTTGAACTTTTAGTGTATAGTTAGTTAGAAGTTCATATTGCAAGTTGTACATGTTAGGTTGATTTTTCTATTTACGTATTGTCTAGTATAATTAGTTAAAGTTTTATCATTTTTTATTATGTTTTGTCCAGCTATATTTTCTAGAAAATTTGGAATTAGTCTTTCAGAAGATCGCTCCATTTTGGGTAATTTCGCTATTTTTCTCTTTTTAACCTCGTTCTTACTTCACATTGAGGACACCACAAGTGTTATATTAGGGCGTGTTAGACAGGATTCCCATTCATTTGTAGTTTCATGATTTGATTTCATGTTATTACCAAATAAGATTTTATTTTAAAAAATTAAAATTTTCAATTCCCTTTCTTTTCTCTCCTTTGTTGGTTGTTTTGCCTTTATTTCTGATGATAAATTTCAGTAAGTTACCAATTGAATAGATAATTCAATGATGCATGTTCTCTATTTTAGAAGTGATTAGACTTTAGTCCTCTAATCATTGATATTATAAAAACCCTCATGAATTAAACCTTAAACGTATGAGGACATAAACTTTTCTCGTTTAATTTATTTGGATTAAGAAGCTTATATCTCGACAATCTTTTGTTTCATTATATATACTTACACAAAGTGATATTTTTACTTTTCATAGTTTATGAGTGTTTATATATTACTATTTCCACCTTAAAAATGTTAAATTCGTCGATAATCTCACTATTCTTTCATTGATCGTTCATTAGTTGAGTTCATATATGAAATGTATTACTCAATACTGATTTCAAAATTTATTTTGACTTGATAATTTCGCAAAATTCAGGAAATGATCATAGTCCCTCTTTGTTAGTGCACCAATTTTGACATTGACATAACCTTATTCATTAACCTTGTCAACCCCTTTGAGCTTAAATATCATCCTTTGTTCCAAAACCTAAAATCCCATATCTTACTCAAAATTGGAGTTTTTAAACCAAACATATTACCTTCCCTACCTTTGTTTGGAATGATACATAGGATCTAATGATGTTTTTTTTGTAGTTACGTTTAAGCATGTGAGAGTGAGACAGTAAAGAAAACAAAAAGTGAAAAAGGAAAAAAGAAAAATAAATTGAAAAATAAAAAAAAAGATTAGAAAAAGAAGAAAATAAAGAGAAAGAGAAAGTTTTACTCGATGTAAATAGTGTTCAATAATGTCATATCTGCTACTTTAATGGAAATTGTATTCTAATGTAAATAGTATTCAATAATGTTTTCCACGTTCCATTAAAGTAGAAATTGTATTCTAATGTTGAAAGTGTTCGCAATTTTCCATTTATCTCGAGTATTCCTCCTCAACCACCTTTGAATCCATAAATATCCATTCATTTGATAATCTTAACCTACATTTTAATCCTTTAATGTCCTATGTGATCCGAGGATGAATTTTATTCAAAGGTTATAATAATTGCTATAATATGTGAAAATACATTTGGCCTCACTTAATGAGCGATATCTTTCATTGAGATTGTAATTTTTTCATATTATATCTTTCTTCATTGATGACATGGTGTGGACTTGTTTTTATTTCCACTTACTAATTATGCCCACATTTCCTATGGGTATTGAACCCCATTCTTAATGATTTTATTTGTTGGGTGTAATATCTGGAGAGGTTTGAGATGAAGAATGTTTTCATATGTTTTGGTTCATAAATTTTTTTTAAAATAAATATTTTCATGTGATCGATTTTCCTCCCACATTTAAGTTTTCAATTGTAATGAAGTTATTCTAATGTTAATGATTATGAAAACTTTGGGGATTTCCTTCACTATGCTAAAAAATTGTTTAAATCCTTTTTGTATGTTTAACTTGTGTTTTAGGTTGTTTAGGCATAATTTTGAGGAAACTTCATGTTTGTGTGTTTTATTCCTTAAACCGCCACTCATCCACTAGTGTAACCTAGGGATCTAATGACTTATTACGTATGCTTAATGGAACCGTTCACCCCCGAAAAGGGCATTATCCTTTATACATATTTCCTACCTTTTTGGTATTTCTTCCCTTTTTGGTTTCTTTTCACTTCATTGCTAAGGATTAGAAATGTGTGAGTTACAGGAAGATTCATACTGAATATTGTATTTCATACCCCTTTATTCTTGTACATTTTAGCTCCCTCGTGTGCATTAATTCCTACGTTAATGATCGTTAACCTCATAACCTCTATTATATTTGCTTAAATATTTTTCAAGGTATATTTGAGTTTTTGTAGGTATTATGGAGGGATGGCATGGACTTGGAAGCGTTTTTGGAATGTTTTCTCACAAGATTCAACTTTAAGGGACATTTGGTATTTTCGAAGTCCATATTTTATATGGTATAAAGTACTAAAAACTATATCATAGGCTGCTGATCATAAGTCATTACAATCCCAAATGAGGAAGTTATGATCATTTTTAAAACGTTTCGACAAATTCTTCTGCTTCAAGGGTATTTTGGTAATTTCATACTTCACAATTTAAAGGTTTTCTAAGCATAAATATGTAGAGTAATTAATTATCTTTATGCGAATTCTGACCATGCATCAATTCAGAGAGGAGTGAGAAAGAGGATTGCCATGTATCAAATCGATTCGAGAGTTTGCCAAATCGATTAGGTATTATACAAATTTGTAAAACTCTTTTTAGGGGCTTTTGTTTTGTATTTATATGTAGGCATTATTTTAATTGTAGTACATCTTTTATTTTAGTTTAGGAATGACTGAAAGCTGATTTTATGAGATCTACCATCTCTTCTGGGGATTATCCCATTTGTGTTGTAAGTTCACTATTCATTATCTTCCTCATCTAATTAAAGATTTCATTATTATTTTCTTGCATTGTTAACCAAGATTCTTGGTTTCTTATTTCTTAATTTCTTATTTTCCTTTATTTCCATATCATTTAATATTATTGGAAGCTAACTTAGATTAGGTTGAGATTGATGAACTCGCCTTAGATTAATTGGTTTCTTTATTTTGGTGATGAATTATACTATTTTAAATGGTATAGGTTGTTCTTGAATTTTTCTCCTAAGAGATTTAACCGTGTATATCATGTATGCTATGTGTTTATGACCTTGCATGTGTAATTTTGGGTAAATTTATTAATACCAAAATAAAATTAGGCATTTATGATAATTTAGAGAGTGATAACTCTATGTTTGATTAATTTATGAAATGATATTTAATCTTAAAACATTTTTCTTCCCATGTAACCATTTATGCTAATTAACCCGAGGCGAAGGGTATTATTCTCAATCTATAGTTTTGCGCCATTTTTATTATTCTCAATTTCAATACATGCCCAGATTCATCTTTTATTAAAATTTTGTCTTTTACACTTCTATTCATAAGTAATAAACCAATTAACGTTTAGTAATCATTCTCACATGGATTCGATACATGGGCTTACCGTTATACTCCTATAAGAGAGTAGTTAAATTTTAGGTTTTTTTAATTGTTGTGCGATCTGAAAACAATGACAAGCTTGAGTAACAATGTAGACACCCCCATTCTATTACCCCCCCTAAACTCTCCTTAGGTCCCTAGAACCTCCCTCCATCATTACAAACCCAAGTCAAAACAGGTACCGACCTAGAGGCCATCAGACGCTCCCAGGCTCCATTTGACTAAAAATTCAAACTATTCATCTTGACCGAGACTGAATGAATATTCAAAGGGCACTGAAACCCCTTTCCAACGGTCCGTCCCATGCACGATTCTGACTTGCCATGCGGACGAATGACCCGTTTTCCCCCAAAACCTGACCTAGAGGCCATCGGATGCTCCGAGGCTCTATTTGACCAAATTCAACTCTTCAGCTCGACTGAGACTGAATGAATCTTTAAAGGTCACTGAATCCCCTTGCCAATGGTTTGCCTCGTGCGCGATTCTGACTAACGGTACGGACAAACGAGTCATTTTACTCCGAAAGGTCATCGAATGGTTCTAGGCCCTGGTTGACCAATGTCAGCTCCCCAAATCGAGTCAAACTCTTTGGAATGTCAAAGTACAACTCCTTGTCTTTCCAATGGTCCACCTCGTGCGCGATTCTGACCTACCATGCGGACGAACAATCCGTTTGCGTCTGAAGTTTCCCCGTCCAAAGGACCGATGAGCGCTTCTGGGCCACATTTGACCCAAAGTCAACTCCCAAACCCGGGAGTAGTCCAAAGGACTTCCTCAGGTATATGAATTACCTTTCCAATGGTTTGCCCCGTGCATGATTCGAATCAACGGTTTGCGCTCTTCTACCGATTTTTCGAACGAACCTGAAAGAGACTGCCAAACGGTAGGTTCCAAACCCTGCCTATCGGCAGTGTACCTAAACACACCTGCTAATTGGAAGGAACATGACTATACAGATCGGTAATGCCCTGGGCCTATAAAAAGGAGGGCCTGACCTCATTGCAAAGGGGAGCCCATATCTGAAATATATCACTCTCAGCGAATCCAAAAAACCTCTCTCGAAGTCAACGTGATTTCCACATCCAAATCCATTTTCATCATCCTTTTCATCAAACTTGGTGAATTAACTACTCTCCATTATCATCCAAGTGCAAAGACTGCTCTCCAACATTTAAGATCAAGCTCAAGATCTTCAAGAAGGTTCAATTTTCTCAATTCTCTCAATAAATTCTCCTAAATTCACCTTAACTTGTTTTATTACTTAACACTTTTATTTTCTCATCTCACATATCCTAATATACTTTTTATTTAGTATTATTGCACATCTCTTATTTTCATATAAAAAAAACCCAACAAAACTAGAAAAAGAGGGTTTGCTCATAAATTTCAAATAGGAATTCTCACACTTTTCTCACACTTTTCCTACAACTAAAACACTTTTCTACACACACACACATAAGAAGAAGCCCCCGGTTGGATTTATGGGATAAACCCCAACCCTCGTTTTGTATGCAAACTACGTGGACTTTGATGCCTCTATGGGCTATGTAGGCGTTTCGGGATAAAACTCGAGACTCGAGTCCTATTCTTACTTTTTCTCTCATTTTCTATTTTCTTTAAACTCAATTCTCTTAAGATTCTATATATTTATATATACATATATTTGTTCTTAGTGGCGTACTATTCCACACGCGTTATTGTTCCATTATAACAATCAACGCAAGAATAATCGCGTAAATCCTATTTTCTAATATTATTTTTAAGAACATTCCTACCGATGAATAACTTTATCTCTTCCATGATATAAGCTGATGATTCCTATCTCCACTGCGTATACACATGCAAACATATCACGGGGAAATAAAGGAAAATATCAAAAAACCCATGAGAGATCGTAAGGGCATAATGGGTGCCTAACACCTTCCCATTTAGTAACTTAGCATCCGAACCCTTTTCGAATCATTTTGGTTTCGTATGCATCAGTATGTCTTTGGATGCTGTATTTCGGGATGGCTCCCTTTCTTTTGTCTATTTTGAGTAAAATAGACTGGCGACTCCATCTCTCTACATTTTTCACTTCATCAATGATGTCGGTCGAAGCACTCCCGAGAGGGACGCGTGGGACCTAGGATTCTCTCTCTCACCCGCCGTGAGGATCGGGGATGGCCACAGTGGTGACTCCACTGGGGATGTATTTTGAGGGCTAGACTCTATTTATATGGGTGTTATGCTTGTTTATATTTCCCCCCATTTTGCATGTTCCCCTTTTCCATGTCTACCCCATGCTTATGCTTCTATTCACACACTTGTAGAAAATCCTCCATGTACACTTCACACCTTGTGCACTTAGGATCACATATATCCACATGTTGCACGCATCACCCATCCATACTTGGTATACCATTGGTACTTGTACTTTGCCCCCTGTTTGTCATGATCAAGAAAGATACTCTCATCATAAGATACTAATAAAGAGAATCATGCATGATTAACACGACATCACCAAAGAGCATTGTTATTGACCAAATTCTACCTTGTAACTAGAGGGTCACTTCATGATGGGGGCTGGTCCGGCAGGGCGCATTTTGCCTAAGCGATATGACTCTCACCTTCCATTAGCCAAGTACCCTTGATGTATATCGAAAGGTTCCACCGTATCCTACCGCTTTACCAAAGTCATAACGGGAGGTATATCGTCGAGAACTCATTCACGTACACCGATTATATCGAATTCTCTCTCACACGTACCATCCCCATGAGGTATATAGTGAGACAATTCACGTAGACTCGGGTATATCAAATGGCTTGTCCACACGTACCGATTGCTCGGAAGAACAAGACGTATATCGTGGAAGTCACGCCAAAGGGGGAACCCCTTTCGATTCACCCAACCAACTACATACCCACATATAGGTGTCAATCCTAGGACACACATGTTAGATTGTCGGTTTCTACTCGAAACTCTGCCGAAATTTTTGGTCGGCCTACCGCCCAAATTTTTGCGCATTTTTAAAACGCGACCCTGCCCGTGATCCTAGTCACAAGTCCAGCCATAGCTTTGCATATATTACAAACTCATCTTTTCCAGGCTCGGGTCCCGTCCACCATTTCATTTTGCATTTAGGGGAATTTAATACAAGTGAGAACATAATAATTATAATAATCATGCTGAGTTCCGTCTCCAAAAACATTTTTCCTTTCTTTATCGAAAAATCCAAAAACATTTCTCCCTTCTTTATCAAAAATACAAAAACATTTCTCCTTTCTTTATCAAAAATCCAAAAATATTTTGTTCTTCAATCTCAAAAAGAAAAAAAAATGTCAAAATCTTTCCATTATTTTTCTCAAAAATAAATCCCATTTTACGCCTTCTCAGATCGATTGCATGCCCTTGATCTGGCTCCTTATTGGCTTCGGTCTTCAGTCAAATCACCCCGGAGCTCTGTCCGTTACCTTGTTACTTCTTTCGATTTCAGTATCCATCCGCTTTCCATGAAGAACACAGACCAAGCACCAGTTGTGTAGCCGAATCTGACGGCAGCCTTAGCTCAGCTCGTGCCCAAGATTGACAACCTCCAAACTAGGTCCGAGAGATGCATAAAAACCAGGTTCCTGTTCCTCAAGAGCCTAAGGCCCTATTCCCTCATGCTATGGGTCCAAACAATCCTATTTTGGTCCTCGAAGAGTATTAGCACGCTCTATGTACCCCTCCTGCTAATTGCCCACTGCCTGCCTAGCTCCCGATGCCGCACCTTTCCCAGCTTGGCGCTAATTTGCCTATGATCATTGATCCAAAGGAGTAAGAGTTGAACAAGGTCAAAGAAGATTTCAAGACGATCACTAAGAAGTTCGACCAAGTCAGAATATCTGGGAATTACGTGGACTACACCCACATGTCTCCTTATCCTAAAGCAAGGTTACCCGAGAAGTTCAAGATGCCAAATATCGAGAAATTCGGAGGAAGTGGACCCTATTGTCCATCTTAATAGTTATCACCGTGCTATGACTCTCCTAGGGGCTTCTGAAGAAGTGATGGCCCAATTATTTCAGCAAACTTTGAAGGATAGCGCCCTCCGATGTTTTTTATCTCTTGAGGAGTCCAGAATTCGTAGTTGGGAGGATGTAGCCCGAGAATTCATATCACAGTATAAGTACAACGAAGAGCTTGAGGTCACCCGTCATGATTTAGAGCTGCTCAAACAGAAAGGGAATCAGTCAGTAACTTCATAACCCGATGGAGGGAAAAAGAAGCTACCATGACCAATCACCCTTTGGAGGAAAAACAAGTCAGCATAGTGAAGAAGAACTTCTTACCCCATGTCCGACCAATGACGGGAGGATAATACTATCCACACTTTCAAGATCTCAGAGAAGCAGGAGTAGAAATCGAGGAAAGTCTTGCTAAAACAGATGTCGAACCAAAGAAAGTGTCTAGACAGTTCACCCCTAAAAAATATGACAAACCTGCCTGTTGATACCAAAATTAGTATGCTAATATGGACGAATAATAAGAAGACACGTGTCAATCTACGTGGCACAATAGCAATGAGGAAGTTCATTCCCCCAACCTAGTCATACTCACTCCGAGCAACAGGTGTACTCCGAGGAACTCCGGCTCTCCGAGGAACTCCTGAACGACAAGCAACTAAGACGGTCCGAGCTGCATCTCGACCACAGCATTGATTGCCAGATAATTAACAGTTCAACTATTCATTGAATGCTTATCATCTTGACGCACACGCTTAAAGAGCATTAAATGGGTTACCCTTTCATATGTATATCATTTAATGAATACCCTTTCAGATTATAGCCTCAAGGCTATAAATACATTGTATTACCCTCATTCAAAGAGGGGGAATTTCTGGAGAAAGCTTGTAATCGAGAATTCCCAAAACACTCAGCAATAACATAACAGTGGACGTAGGCCATTCTTATAAGGCTGAACCACTTTAAAAATCTTTGTTTCATTTTATTTATCTGTGATTGAATAATTAGAGCGATCTAATTTTTTACATCAACAGATTGGCGCCGTCTGTGGGAAACGACTGTTGTTATCATTTTTCACCAAAAATCATTTATCATCAATGGCATATAATCCAGAGTCCAAGAATCGAAACGCTGGAAATGCTGGAAATCTTCCAAATCCTTCTATACCTCCAGATCTGGCTGGAATTATGACGAATCTGGCTCAAGGACAAACCGCCATGCAAGAGACAATGCAGCAACTCATCCAAACTCTTTATGGCGGTACACCAACCCATCCTGGATCATGAAACATCCAAAGAAATACCCGTGCACCTTCTTCACGATCCAGGCGTACAGAGACGTATCATAATGAGGAATCTGATGATTTATCTTATCAACCTGGGCAAACTTCATCGATAAGGGCCACAGATACTGAGCAACGTATTACTCTCTCTCCAGAAAGGACCAGTGCCATGGAAAGACTGAGCAGGGTGTCTCCTTTCAGTCGATTAGGCCCTAGGAGGAATAAGAGTCCACCTAAAGCCATGTCGAGGAGTTTTCGACAACCATCAGATATAAGAGAAGGATCAGCACAATCACGACCAGTTGCTCGTCAAGATAAATCTCAGGAGGCTACTTCAGAACAATCGATTGCTCGAACTAATAGGCCCGAGGAGGGACATAATGAGTGGAAAGGTTCCATTCAGCAGTTGGAGGATAGATTGGGAGAAATGGATAAGGCAAAGAATCCCTTACAACGAACTTTTGTTCGAGGGACACCTTTTGTACAGGCCATTATGGATTTTCGTACACCGTCGAAATTTAAAGCGCCCGTGGTGACCCCCAAGTATGATGGAAAGACAGATCCTGTTCTTCACATAGAGCAATATCAGGCTGCTGCCGACATCTATGTTGTCCCCGACGAGATGAGATGTAGAGCATTCTTTGGAACTCTTACTGGATCTGCCCAAATATGGTACAACAATCTTCGTCGGGGTAAGATTTCAACTTTCTTTCAGTTGGCCGAGTTGTTCATTGGCAATTTCTGTTTTGTAGCAAAACCAGTAAAACGAGTAGCACACTTGTTAAGCGTTAGACAAAAACCTGGCGAAAGTACTAGAGATTACATAACTCGTTTTAATAACGAGAAGCTAGAAGTCATAGATTATGAAGAAAAGACAGCAATCACCGCCTTGATGAGTGGGTTATTGGCTAACAAGTTGTACTACACTTTGGCCAAAGATCCACCTACAACTATGTCAGAGTTGATGGCAAAAGCGGCCAAAATCATGAATGCCGAGGAGGCTATGGCTGAGAATAAGAATATGGATAAAGAAACCAAGGAGGAAGGCGACAAATCTAAGAAGAAAGAGCATAAGGGCAATGGTGGTGACAAGCATTCCAAGAATAATAAGTCGTCATGGGAAGTCCTGAAGAAATTCGATAATTATACTCCTTTGAAAATGGGTATTAATCATGTCTTGGAAGAAATCAAGAATAGCGAGGAGGTAAAGTGGCCGAAGAAATTGAGGTCAGACCCTGATATGAGGAACATGGATAAATATTGCGAGTTCCATAAGGATCATGGTCATATGACCAAACATTGCATAGCTCTTCAAAACGATATTGAAACACTCATCCGAAGAGGAAAGCTAGCAAAGTATGTTGATCGGGGAGGTGAAAGAAGAAATAATGACCGAACTAGAGAGAGGTCTAGATCTCCTCGTCGAGCAGAGGAGAAAAAGAAGAGAAATCATGAAGATGATCCAGATGATGACCCCGATCTTCCCAAGAAACGAAAGCAGCCAGAACGAGAGGTATTTTCCATACGTTTTGGGTCATTTGATTGTAATGTTATTACAGGAGGAGATGCAGGAGGAGGAGACCTTACTGCAGAAAGAAAGGCTTACCTCGGAGAGGCCCAAGCTTGCTCGTACATTTAGCGAATAAATTTGGCCGAGGAGGATCGTCCGAGGAAGGTAAACAAAGAGAAGCTGGTCATTGGCTTTTCAAAAAACGACATGGCAGGTGTTCTTTACCCTCACGACGACCCTTTGGTGATCAAAATGAGGATGAAAGAAGTAGTGATTTCAAGGGTGCTGGTAGACAATGGTAGTTAGGCAGACATCATGTATTATTCATGCTTTGACAGTTTAAATTTGAAATTATCTCAATTGGAACCTTATCACAGACCTCTTCTGGGTTTTGCTGGCGAGAAAATTTTTCCACTTGGGACGATCAAGTTGGATATATTCATTGGAACTTGGCCTGCTTGTCGAACAGAGAGAATATGCTTCTTTGTGATGGATAAGAATGTGCAGTCAGCCTACAACATCATCATGGGAAGAGTTGGTTTGAAGAAGTTCGAAGCAGTTCCATCTACAGTACATCAATGCTTAAAATTCCTAAAAAATTTCGGAGAGGGAGTCGTGAAAGGTGATAAAAAAGTAGCTCGGGAATGCTATTATTCATCTGCCGAGCAAGAGGAGTTTGAAGAGTCAAGGAAAAAGACTACTACCTACCAGGTGGATGAAGGTACAGAAATTGAAACACTTGATCCCAGAGATGAATCCCAACTTGTAAAAGGATAGGTGGTGGAATCTACAGAAAATGTTATTCTGGACGACGAGCACCCTGAACGAGTAACCCAGATAGGTTCAACGTTGGATGCTTCAATAAAACAGGAGCTGATAACTTTCTTGAGAAACAGGAAGAAAATTTTTGCATGGAGTCATGAAGACATGCCAGGAATAGATCCAAACTTCTTATGTCATGAGCTCAATTTGAATAAGGAGATCAAGCCTGTAAAGCAGAGAAGAAGGGTATTTAGCCCCGAGAAGAATCAAGCTATACAAGAGGAGGTCGAGAAGCTCTAGAAAGCCCATTTCATTGAAGATGTGAAATATCCAGACTGGTTATCAAACGTGGTGATGGTAAAAAAGAAAAACAATAAATGGAGAATGTGTGTTGATTTCACCGATCTCAACAAGGCCTGCCCAAAGGACCATTTTCCACTGCCCAGAATTGATCAACTAGTAGACGCCACCTCGGGACATGAGCTGCTCAGCTTCATGGATGCTTACTCTGGCTACAACCAGATCAAAATGAAACCTGAAGACAGGGAAAGTACTTCTTTTATTACCCCTAGGGGAACTTATTGCTATAATGTTATGCCTTTTGGTTTGAAAAATGCAGGAGCGACTTACCAGCGGCTGATGAAAGGGTTTTTTCCGAACAAATCAGTTGCAATATGGAAGTTTATGTCGATGATATGCTAACAAAGAGTAAGAAAGCTACTGATCATCTAGTTGACTTAAGTCAGACCTTTGATCAACTGGATAAATACTAAATGAAGCTCAACCCGACAAAGTGCACATTTGGAGTATGAGAAGGAATGTTCCTCGGGTACATCATCAACCAAAGAGGCATTGAGGCGAATCCAGAAAAGATCAAAGCTCTTTTAGGGTTGCGATCTCCAACGACGAAGAAAGAGGTGCAGAGTCTTACAGGACGAGTTGCAGCGCTCAACATATTTGTATCCCGAGCAACTGATAGATGCCTCCCATTCTTCAAAACACTTCGAAAAACTTTCGAGTGGAATGATGAATGTGAAAAAGCCTTTCAAGACTTGAAGAAATATTTGGGAGCACCTCCACTGTTGTCCAGGCCAGTAATGGGAGAAAAGTTGTACTTATACCTGGCAGTATCAGAGAATGTAGTCAGCTCGGCATTGATCAGATTGGAGAATGGAGTCCAGAAACCAATTTATTACACAAGTAAGGCTTTTCGAGGTGCAGAGGTCAGGTACCCAAAGCTGGAAAAATTGGCATTGGCATTAATTGAGGCAAGTAGAAGAATGAGGCCATATTTCCAGGCCCATACCATCGTCGTTTATACCGACATGCCATTGAGACAAGCCCTTCATAAGCCAGAAAAATCAGGGAGATTGATGTACTGGGCAATAGAGCTCGGAGAATATGATATTGTGTATGAACCCAGATCATCATTAAAAGGTCAGGCTGTAGCAGACTTTATAGCAGAGTTTACATATCCTGATACCCCCGAGGAACAAAAGTTGCTCGCTGACCAACCTGTGGATGTTACAGGATCAACAGACATAAGTCCAGACCAACTCCGGTTGGTAAAAGGGCTTGTGGATGTAGAAAGATCATCAAATTCAAACCCAGACCAACTCCGGTTGGTAAAAGGGCGAGAAAAGATGGTCGACGAGGAGCAAAAATTACCAGGGGAGGATGAAAGAAAATAACAGATATTTCACCGAGGAACTCTGTCAGATAAGAAATTTGAAGACGAATTACCTACATGGAGATTGTATGTAGATGGGTCATCTTGCACAACAGGTTGTGGAGAAGGGATTGTTTTGAAAACCCCAGACGCGATTGACATGGAATATGCCCTGCGATTCCAATTCAAAGCCTCCAATAATGAGGCTGAGTATGAAGCCATGATAGCAGGTCTTAATTTAGCCAAGATTATGGAAGCACAACAAGTGATGGTATTCAGTGATTCTCAATTAATTGTGAATCAGATGATGGGAACATATGCAGTTAAAGGAGAATTAATGGTCAAGTATCATGCAAAGGTGATGGAGTTGTTGGCAGAATTTAAAGCCATTCAGTTGATCAGAATACCAAGAATGGAAAATGCATAAGCAGACGCACTGGCCCGACTAGCATCAGCTACTCGTACCGAGCTGCGAAGAACGATACCAATTGAAGTATTAGAAAGTCGAAGCATAGATGAAGACTTGACGATGAATGTTATTACCCTTGATTTAGGACCATCTTGGATGGATCCCATCATGTCATATATTGAGGAAGGAGAATTGCCGGAGGATAAGCTCTCTGCAAAGAAATTGAAGTTTAAAGTTGCTCGGTATGTACTAACTAATGGTGTTTTGTATAGACGAGGAATTATGGTAGGTTTGCAGAGATGTGTACATCCCTCCGAGGTGAAAGAATTGATTGAAGAGATCCATGAAGGGTCTTATGGAGCACATGTAGCAGGTTGGACACTTTTACAAAGAGGGATGACGCAGGGGTACTACTGGCCAACGATGAGGGCTGATTGTATAGCCTATGCCAAAAGATGTGCTAAATGCCAACGTTTTTCTTCCATCTGACGTACTCCACAAGCATTGTTGACACCCATAACTTTCCCTTGGCCATTTGCCATGTGGGGAATGGATTTGGTTGGACCACTGCCAATAACCCGAGGAAGATTCAAGTACCTCGTCGTTGCAGTAGATTATTTTACTAAGTGGGTAGAAGCTGAGCCACTTATTGATATGATATACGAGAAGGTATACCAGTTCGTTTGGAAGAACATAATCTGCCGATATGGTCTCCCTCACGCCTTCATCACAGACCATGGAACACAATTCGATAACGAGGAGTTTGCTGCCTATTGTCGTCAATCAAACATTCTGAAGACCCATTCAGCACCAGGCCATCCTCAAAGCAATGGACAGACTGAAGTGACGAACAGAACATTACTAAATGGTTTGAAGAAGAGGCTAAGTGAGGCTAAAGCTAATTGGATTAATGAGCTACAGTCAGTATTGTGGGCTTACCGAACAACTCCCCGAGCAGCAACTGGAGAATCACCATATATGCTGGCATTTGGAAGTGAAGCTGTAATACCTGCCGAGTTGGGTCTTCCAACACATAGAGTTCTGAATTTCAATTCCCCAGTCAGTGACTTAATGAGAAGATTGGATTTGGATATGCTCGAGGAGGTTAGAGAAGAGGCAGCCATTAGGAATGCTGCTTACCAACAACGAACAGCTCTGTTCTACAACAAGAGGGTGAAGAAATGCGACTTAAAAGAAGGAGATTACGTGCTAAAGAAGGTCATTAAGAAGCACAATAAATTGGAAGCAAACTGGCATGGGCCTTACCGAGTTACAGAAGTTGTTCGACCAGGAACTTACTGCATAGCAACTCTAGAAGGAGAGGAATTTAAGAATGCATGGAATGCTGAACACCTACGCAAGTATTATCAGTAATGTAAAATGTAAAGCAGTTCCATCAATATGAATAAAACGATGATGTTTCTCCATCTTCTTTCTTTTTATCGAAAGTTTTTCGGCGAATACTAGTGTACAACACTACGCTGTTCAGCAATAAAAGCAACACTGATAGTTCAAACCCACGACCAACTCCGGTTGGTAAAAGGGCGAGAACAAACTATACTCCTTTGGTTAGGAGGCGTACACTAACGTGACCAACTCAGGTTGGTAAAAGAGCTAGTGGACATGATAGTTCAAACCCACGACCAACTCCGGTTGGTAAAAGGGCGAGAACAAACTATACTCCTTTGGTTAGGAGGCGTACACTATCGTGACCAACTCAGGTTGGTAAAAGAGCTAGTGGACATGATAGTTCGAACTCAGACCAACTCCGGTTGGTAAAAGAGCGAGAACACGAGACTCCTAAAAAGGCCAATCTCGATTGGTTAGGAAACAAGATATGCTCTCAAACGCCAACTTATGTTGGTCGGGAGGTAAAATTATTACAAAAAATACAAAAGTTCCTCAAAGAACAAAATATTCCAAACTGAACCAAGTATGGTTGGTCGGGGATAAAAACCCACTAATTGTAGTTGGTCGACGAGGAAAATTTATTGACCTTAGTTGGTCGGACATATTTTATGGAAAAGACAAAAATTTACCAAGTACGGTTAGTCGGGAATAAACTCTCACTAACCATAGTTGGTCGACAAACACAATTTAACAACCTTGGTTGGTTGGAAAAAATTTTAAACATTTTTATACTCATTACTTTATTATTAAGTGATCGATCAACATTACTGATACTTGTAACTTTTTATTACTAAGTTGGTCGATGAACCACCCAATATTGTTATGCAAGCACAAATATAAAGTGTTTGACAAATACAAGACAATAACAATACATATTGGCAAATAAAAATGAAAGTCTTTCATTAAAATTCAAAATAAATTACAAGTTACATTGATAAATGGGATATGTATACTAACTGTTACATAAGAATTTCCTATTCTATTGGTTTTTTCCCCTCAGCCTTCGATACAGGTTCCTCACCAGCAGGCGGATCATTTAAAGTCTGAGGAGAATTAATGAAGTTCAAGTCCTTCAGCATCCTAACATTCATCACAGAAGGTCGATCTAGGAGATGCTCAGGACGAGATACCTCAAACTGAGAATGCAAACTGTAGTCACCAAGATACTTCGCAAGTAATCTCCGAGGAATGGCACGAGCTGGGATCCATTCCATGTCCAAATTAAATGGTGGCACAGGCAAGTCGAGAAATCCGGGCTCATAGTAGTCCCACAAATAATATCCCTGCTCGAGTTTCAACACACATAAGGCATTCAGCCAACCTTGTTTGTAGCCCTCATTATTGGCATTCTGGATACGAGCATCTAAATGGAATAGTGCCTCGTTGTATCCAGCCATCCAAAATTCCCTGGGCTGTTTATGGAATTGAAATGTTAACCTCTCAAGCTTCTCATGAATACTCAGGATGAAAAGTTCCTTAGTCTTCAACGCTGATTCCTTTGCAGAGATTTGTGGTTCCAATTCTCTAACTTTCTTGGACTGTTCAGACAAGGCTTTATCTTTTGCATTCAATTGGTACGCTTGAGTTTCCAATGTTGACTGAGTACGAGCTTCTTCAACATTATGATGAAGAGTTCTTGAACGACCCCGAGCAGGTGGAGTACTTTGTTCCTCGACAACATCCTGAGCAACTCTTCCTCGCCCACGAGAACCTCTTCCTCGTCCCCGAGTAGAATAGAAGTACCAGACCTTCTCAGGATATCCAACTCTTGCCTTAATTTGTCATTCTCAACCTCTAGAAATGAAAATCCCTCGTCAGTCACTAGGATTACAGTTGTTGAAGAAGATGCTGCAAACTTATACTGTGCTAGCTCTTTCTGCAAATTGTTATTTTCTTATTCTAGCAGCTCTGCAATCTGTCTACAATCTTCAACTTCACCCTTTAGGGTTCTCTCCCTAACATCGTACCCAGCAAGAATCTTTTTGTGTCCTGTCTCGGCAGAAAGCTGTTGATACCTCTTCTCATATCCCTCATGCAAAAGGGCAGTTGATTCCTTGTACTGATTTTGAAAGTCTTCTAAGGTACATTGAAGATCTTCGATCATTTCGTAATAAGCCACGTTATTGTCCACAGCTCGATCAAGTAAATCCTTCAGGTACTGATAAGCTTCAACTGCCTGCTCTGAAGCACCATGACCAAGGATGTTGGCAACTTTTGATGCACTCAGTTCTGTGTGACCAGCCTTATAATATTCATGACATTGCTGCATCAACTTTGTGTCATTAGCAGACAACAGATCCATCCTAGCCAGAAACTAACAGAGAAAGAAAAAGTAATCATAAAAAAGAAGATCAAGAGAGAGTGCAGATAGAGAAGAGACAATCATATGGAAGAAAAGAACTCAAATTTTATTAGATCATAAGGCAAAGTTACAAAGATCTGGGTTACACTTGAAAAAGAAGAAAAACAGAAAGAGAATACCGAACAACTTCACACCTTTTCCTTGTCTCCCAAGACTTTCTCGGGAGGCTGGGACGAGGAGCTTGGTTGCTCGGTGGGAACAATGATTTGGTTGGCAGAAGTTGGGACTTGTTCAGGAGGGCAGGAAAAGAAGAAATCTCCTCGGTGGCTATCTGATTGGGTGGTGGAGCAAGGACTTGATCACCCACTGTCATTGAAGACTCCTCGGATGCAGCTTCGTCTTCATCCTCATCTTCAATTGCAGGAGGAGGGCCAGGAAGATGTTGTTGAAATATCTCAGAGTCCTCTCTCACCTTCAATTCTTGCAAGGCAGCAACCCAACCATCTCGGAAGTATTTCAAACTCCCATGCTGCACCTGGGTCATCATCGCTGCTACCCCCCTATCCCATCCTTTGTCCCAACCAGTTCGAAATGATTTTTTCACAGCTACTTTTCTTTTCATTTTCTCCGAGGAGAGCTTCTCGGATAGAAGATCCTCGGAGGCTTTCAACTTGGCCTCCACCTCCTCCTTCTGGAGATTTACTTCTCGCAGAAGGGTCAGCTCTTCCTTGGCCGATTTCAACTTATTATCAAGCTCCCCAAAGCTTGTGAGCTTCTCGGCATATTTTTTATTCTCTCTCTCCAAATCCTTCACTTTACTTCCCAACTGCACTTTCTCTGCTTCAGCTGCAGTCAACTTCTTCTCCCATTCAACCCCATCCTCATCATATTTTTGATGAGAATCTTTCAGAGATTGGGCCAAGCCCTGTAAAGCATCCTCTACTCCAGACGAGGAGCTAGAAGCCTTGATCGCTTCATCTTTCTTCACTATGGTGTTAAAGCAACTCACCAGCTGAAAAAGAAGGTAATGATAAGTCAGTGCCGAGATACATATATTGACTGAAAGAAAGAAAAATTCAGGATAAGAGAAACTTACTGAAGCAATGTGACGAGTATCTAGAGATGTTAGCATATCCCTAGACATGTTTTCCTCAATTCCTTGGACTTCAGGAATGGTCCAAGTCTTTACCGAGCTCATTGCAGAACTCGGAGGAATAATGGTTGGAACACCAGCTCCACTAGCTTGGAGCTGGGGAATGGTTTCAGAAAAACTAACCGAGGAGGACTTCTTCAGTCTCCTCAATGGCACTTCAACAGTCTCAACCAAAGAAGAACTTTTGGTTGGGGAAATGGTGATCACTTCCACTGGTGCATTTTTCTTGCTCGGAGCCACTGGGGACTTCTCGGCAGCCTTCTGAGGAGCAACAGAAGGGGTAGCATCTACTTTTTTTTCCCCTTTTGGACATCTGTTTTGTTTCTTTTACCCTCTCCAGCAGAGGTAGTCTCCTCAAAGATAGCAGGAACTCTCCTCTTGCCCATTTTCTGACTTAGAGGAATGTGAGATTCTGGAGAAGAGTCCTCAGAAGCTGGCAATGGTTCACTAATACTGACCACAGGACGAGCAGTAAAGGATGATGTATAGCTCCTGTACTGCAACAAGTATGAAGCAGACCTGATGTGCTCGTCTGCAATTTTCTGATGCAACTTCCAGATAAGTTTCAAATGCTTTATATTAACTTCTGATTCTTTGGGAGTCTTTCTTTTGCTGTCAATTGCAAACAAAAACATATTGAAATGTCAATCATGCATTTATTCAAACATAATGAAATCACAATTTCAGAAATAAAATAAAATGAAAATAACCTATCCCATTGCCATATGGAGGGCATTTGGGACCTTCATACACTTCATCTCCAACCAAAGGGGCATACTGCCAATTTTTTATAACTACCCCATGTTCAAAATAATCCCTGTTAGCATCAGGGAGATTGACTATTAAATCCCTATTCAAAAATCTAGTTTTTAAATAATAAACATTGGCTAGAATAGCCCATCTATAACAGTACATAATCTCAGGAATTCCTATACGAGTTCCATGAGTTTGATTTAACCTATGAACCCCATTAACTATTCTCCATGTATTGGGGGATATTTTTGCAGGAACAACATCAAAATGATGACAGAACTCTAAGCACAAAGGGTTTGGTGGAAAAGAAAATCCACATTCAGCAATAAAGAGGTTGGGGAACCAATGTCCCTCAGCCAAACGAAAGTAATTTGAAGGCTCAGAAAGATCCTCCAAAGTTACCCAAGAAGGAATAGAGAAATCCGAACGGAATTTCTCAAGAGATTCAATAATATAAACCATGATGAATGAAAGAAGAAGGAAGAAGAGCTTACAGGGAAAAAAGGAGATCTGTTGACAATGAACGAAAACAAGGATGAACGCACAAGAGAAAGAAAGGCTATGGAAAACTCGAAAGCACAAAATTGGAAAAGGTAGAAGACGGTGTGATTACCTAAGAAGCTTAAATACTTTGCCTTGGGAAATGGCAAAAGAAATGATTACAAAAAAGAAACTATTACGCCACCGGCGGCTAAAAGGACAAAAATTGCACAAAGATCGAAGCGCTTATAAAAATTCAAAAAGGAGGATTCTGCGAATTTGGAAAGAAATTCAAATACGAAGAAAATGCTCCTAAAACCCAGGAAGGTCATTTAATATTGCCGTATACCAAGAAATAATGTTCCATACTCCTCAAAGTTCGAAATATAAAACATTGGGGGATTCTGTTGATACCAAAATTAGTATGCTAATATGGACGAATAATAAGAAGACACGTGTCAATCTACGTGGCACAATAGCAACGAGGAAGTTCATTCCCCCGACCTAGTCATACTCACTCCGAGCAATAGGTGTACTCCGAGGAACTCCAGCTCTCCGAGGAACTCCTGAACGACGAGCAACTAAGACGGTCCGAGCTGCATCTCGACCACAGCATTGATTGCCAGATAATTAACAGTTCAACTATTCATTGAATGCTTATCATCTTGACGCACACTCTTGAAGAGCATTAAATGGGTTACCCTTTCATATGTATATCATTTAATGAATACCCTTTCAGATTATAGCCTCAAGGCTATAAATACATTGTATTACCCTCATTCAAAGAGGGGAAATTTCTGGAGAAAGCTTGTAATCGAGAATTCCCAAAACACTCAGCAATAACATAACAGTGGACGTAGGCCATTCTTATAAGGCTGAACCACTTTAAAAATCTTTGTTTCATTTTATTTATCTGTGATTGAATAATTAGAGCGATCTAATTTTTCACATCAACACTGCCAGTGCTATAGTCTCAACCATCAACAACATCTCTCAACCAACCACATCATGGGCACCAGAAAGCCGCCATGTCGCAGTCTGAAAAGAATACACCGAGCTCCATGCTCGCTTTCCAAAGTTTATCAAGCCCTGTTAAGCCGAAACCTTATCAAACCATTGGATCCCCGTCCATTGCCAAATCCGCTCCCAACAAACTTTAATGCAGATGCCCATTGCGCCTTTCACCAAACCGCTGGCCGTACCACCGACCAATGCTTTCACCTCTGAAACATAATCCAAGGTCTAATTGATCGGGGTACCATTGCCTCACCAGCCAATCCTAAGCCAAACACTACTCACAACCCACTCCCAAAACATGCCAATGCAATCTTCCTAAAAAAGAACCCAGAATTTGATCCCTTAACTCAAATCACAACCATATACTCTCCAAAACCTCTCCAAAACCTCTCCAAACTTGCCAATATTTCCTCCTGCACCCTACTAGTCTCGCTAATCAGGCACTATCACTCCTTACCAGAGCATGCATCATTGTCCGTAGGGGTGGCCATAGGCCCGAGGCCCGCCCAGCCCGCCCAATAAAAAAATAGGGCTTGGGTAAGGTGAATAGGCCAGCAAAGCGGGCTTGGCAAAATTTTATAGGCCCGATTTTTTTTCGGGCGGGCTTGGGCATGAGTTCTTAAGCTCGATGAGGCCCGGCCCGGCCCGAGGCCCGAAATATATATATATATATATATATATATATATATATAGGGCGGGGGAACTTTTATAAATATAAAAACGTATACCAAGTCTTTTCATATAGAGTAGGAAACTTTATATATGGACTTTGTAATATATGGAGTTTAAAACAGATTTTTAATTAAAAAAAATCGTCTTTAAATAAAAAAAAATAGGTATTTTAATTTAAAAAAAATATTTTAATTAACATAATAAGGCCCGATCGGGCGGGCCTGGGTAAAGAGCTTTCAAATCTGGGCGGGCTTGGGATTACATAATAAGGCCCGATCTAGGCCCGAGTGGGCTTGGGATAACACTTAATTTTTCAAGCCCGGCTCGAGCCCAACCGGGCCTGCCCAGGCCCGTCCCACGGCCAGCCCTAATTGTCCGTACCCGTTCTGAAATAGGAAGCATGGAATTATCAGAATTGTTAAATCAACTCTTGGAGTTCGAGATAAAATTGCCCTCACAAATGATCATTAATTGCCATAGCTTCAGTACACAATTCTTAGAAGCACGGAAATGGGCCCAAGAATCAGACATGTGGGTGGTACCAACTGTTGAAGTCAGCTTAGATGATGTTGTCCAGATCATGGCAGAATTATTCAGTCAAACCAATAATATTTGCAGTATGACCGAGTTACTTGATACTCTGAAGCTACAAGGGTGCCTGGTCCCTTCACCCTTATATATCCCTGCCAAATGGGAAGACATGTACGAAGAAGCCCTTGAAGTTATGGAATGCATTGACTTTGCATGGAAAGATAGAATTATTGCCACCGAATTGGGGGAAGAATTCAAAGATTCAAATGAAGAGCAAGCTTATAATAAAACTGGACCGATAGCCGATATGTGTGGGATGATATCATTTGAAGAACTCCTCGGATAAATAAAAAAGATGGCAGAACAACCAAAGATTGATGAGGAAATAAGATTCATATTCTTCTCATCTTCAGTAAATCACATAACCAGATCAGGGAGGCATTACCAAATCCCAAACTTACCAACATCAAATGACAAAAGGAAGGGCGTTGAAAACCTTTCTATGCCAGAAATGACCCTCGAGGAGAGCAAGATCATCGATCAACTGAAGAAAACTCAAGCTAACATCACTCTATGGGGGCTTTTCATGTCTTCCCAGCTGCACCGAAATGCTTTAATCAAGTTTCTCACTCGACCCACAGTTCCTCCTTCTGCTACACCAGAAGAAGCGATAAATTTGATCGGATCCTTGTCCTCTACCCGAATGCTATCCTTTTATGAAGAAGAAATCCCCAAAATCGGGCCCAAACACAATCATGCACTCAATATCTCCATCGAAGTTATGGGGAAGGTCGTATCACTCTCTCTTATTGATAATGGATCCGCCTTGAATGTTTGCCCATTAAGAACCTTCAAACGCTTAGGACTGAAAGAAAGTGATCTCGCTCCAACCTCCGCTACTGTACGTGCCTAAGATATTCCCTGTCGGGGGGTAATGGGATCCATAAAACTTATAATAGGGCCTAGACCTATAAACCCTGTCATTAAATTCCAAGTTATTGACATCCCATCTTGTTTCAACCTGTTGCTCAGACGATCCTCGCTCTATAGTATCAATGGCATGTCTTCCTCGCTCCATCAGAAATTGAAATTCTTTGTCGACGGATGAGTCATCACCATTTTGGGCGATGACGACAATGCTGAGGGTGTAAGTACCAGCAGTCCAATCCTTGAGATACATCATGGGTCAAACGGTATGCTCCTATCAGGATTTTGAGTTGAACCAGTTCTACTCCCAGTAGGGTATGATTTCAAAGAAAGGGTTCGTCCAGAATACGACCCTCATGGCAACGTCAATGTGATTCAAATGTTCATAAACATGCACTTCATGCCCAGACTGGGGCTAAGAAAAATACAACGAGGGATACTTGAGCCCATTGAACTGAAGAAATCTTTCCCTCCTTATGGTTTGGGGTATCAACCGTCAGAACAAGAGCTCAAAATAATCTGCCAGTCTCGACCAAAGAGGATACTAGACTACATCCAGACTATCCCAGGTGACTCCTTGAATGGACGATTCATCAAAGAGGGTGAAGACTTCCCCTTTTGCGTCTTTTCGAAACCATTATAGGACCATATAGACAAGAAGATGAAGCTTAGAATGGAGATCTTTTTCCAGGAATGCTACCCATGGGCCGAAAGTTACCAACACCATGTACAACCACTAATTAAAGATACCGAAGATTCTGAGGGGAGTGACTTCGAGGATTCATTCAACTTACATACACTGGGGCTGACAATATGCTTGGTCCATTCAGGAACTACATCACTGGATCCATCCCACCTGATTAAAGTTGTTGATACACCTCTCCTCAACTAGCATGCTGCGCCGATTCTACCTATTGAAATCACACCTAACCCCAATGTTTACCCTATTTTTTCTTTTGTTGTCTATCCTTGCTCAAATGTAATCCAGACCTCTTTTGATGAGGTTCTCAATGTTGTTTTTCCTATCAATGAAATAAATGAAGATTTTGAGTATATTGTTGTGCCTTACATTAATTGTTTAGATTCTAATCAAAATTTTGATGATGATGATTTTACAAATGAACAATTCTTAACTTATGTAAATAAGGTTAATAACAAACAATATAATCGCGTTCAAGTTAATAAAGAAGAGACTATTGTTGTTAACCTCAGTTCTAGTAGCAAACTGCGAGAGATTATGATAGGTGCTACCCTTGACGAGCATGAGCGTGCACAACTCGAAGAACTACTAAAGGAATTCGTGGATGTCTTCGCATGGTCCTATGACGATATGCCTGGCATTGATCCTGAAATAGCTCAACATGAGATCCCCACCCTTCCAGATTACAAGCCGGTTAAACAAAAGTTGAGAAATCTCTGCACCGAATGGTCGCTCAAAGTCAAAGAAGAGGTGGTCATGCAGTTGAACATAGGCTTAATTTGTTTGATCGAATATCCCACATGGCTAACCAACATCGTGTCTTTACTGAAATCATGAGGGAAGGTTCAGATGTGTGTAGACTATCGAAATTTGAACAAAGCCTCTCCAAAAGATTATTATCTTCTTCCCAATATCGATATGATCGTGGACAACACAGCTAGTCATGCTCTCAAGTCATTCATCAACGGGTTCGTCGGATACAACCAAATCAAAATGTACCCAGATCACCAAGAAAAGACCGCGTTCATTATCCCATAGGGAACCTTCTGCTACACTGTTATGCCATTTGGTCTCAAGAATGCTGGGGCTACCTACCAGAGGGCTGCCACAACCATCTTGGACGATCTGATTCACAAAGAAGTTGAGGTCTATGTGGATGATATGAATATCAAATCCAAAACTGGAAAAGGTCATGTTCCCACTCTTCGAAATATCTTTGAACGACTGCGATGGTATCAGATGAGACTCAATCCATAGAAATGTGTCTTTAGCATTACAAAGGGAAAACTCTTGGGATTCATGGTCAGTGAGAAGGGGATAGAAACAGATCCTGTCAAGCTGAAAGCCATACTTGAGATGCCACCTCCCCGAACGGAGAAAGAAGTCCGAGGTTTCCTTGGGAAATTACAATACACCATCCAGTTCATTAGCCAGCTAACCTCCATCTGTGAACTTATTTTCAAGATCCTCTGAAAGAATTCAACCAAGGTTTGGAACGAGGCCTGCCAAGAAGCTTTTGATTAAATCAAATAATATCTGACCCAACCACCGATGCTCATGCCACCACAGCCTAGTCTCCATTTGCTCCTATACCTAACCGTAATCGACACTGCACCTGGGGCTTTTCTAGCCCAATACCTTGAAGATTACCATAAAGAAAGATCCATCTATTATGCCAGTCACAAATTGGTGGGATACGAAGTCAAGTACACTGCCTTGGAAAAGGCATGTGTCGCGCTTGTTTGGGTCATCCAAAAGTAACGACACTACATGCTCGCCTTCCCCATCAAACTTATATCCCGAACAGACCCCATTAAATACCTTCTTGAGAAAACTGCCTTATCCAGCCGAATGGCCCGATGGTTGATGCTCCTAGCCGAGTTCGATATCGTGTATGTCACGTAGAAATGCATAAAAGGAATATCCATCTCTGACTACCTCGCTGACTACCCCGTGGAAGAGGCTAAGATTTGGATATCTGAATTACTAGATGAAAACATCCTCTGCACTGCTCAAGACGACCTTCAATGGCAAATGTTCTTTAACGGCGCTGCCAATAAAAAAGGATATGGCATTGGGATACTTATGATTGCCCTAGATGACTCCCAAACTCCCATCGCTATCAAGTTGGATTTCCCTGCACCAACAATATGACTGAATACGAGGCGTATACGGTAGGCCTCAAACTTTCTCTCAAGAAAGGTATTTAATGTCTAGATGTCTACGGGGATTCTACCCACATTATCGGTCAAGTTCTCAGAAAGTGGAAGGTCAATGACAAGAAACTCCATCCCTTCCATTCCCACTTAGAGAACTAGCCTCCTAATTCAAAGATATCACATTCCACTACTTACCACGGGAAAAGAATAACCTAACCGATGCCCTTGCTGCCTTGGCCTCCATGGTCGACATGCCCGAAGGAATAACAATAGCCCCCTTCCTAGTCCAAAAGCAAGACAAACCGACTTACTGCTACCACATTACGCTCATCACCACAGAAGATCCTGAGCTAGCCAATTACTGGTATTATAATATCTAGAACCTCCTCAAGCATGGTAGGTATCCCGAGGGTTACAACAAGAAAGACCGAGCAACCCTCCGAAGACTAGTCACCCAATACATCATCTGTCACAAATCACTGCTCAAGAGGAACTTCGATGGAACTCATCTATAATGTATCGCAGGGGCTGACATTGACAAAGTAATGCAGAAAATCCACAGCAGGGAATGAGGGCCCCATATAAACGGTCACATGCTTGCCAAGAAGATCATTCGACAAGGCTACTACTGGACCACCATGACCCATGATTGCACCGCCTATGTTCGGAAGTGCCTCAAATGCCAATAGTTCTCCAATCTTCAACACCTGCCTCCGCGAGAATTATACAACACGACCTCTCCCTGGCCGTTCTCCACCTGAGGTATCGACATCATAGGGAAGGTTACACCAAATGCTTCTAATGGGCATGAGTTCATCCTAGTTGCCATTTGATTAGTTCACCAAATGGGTCAAAACAGAGTCATATGCAGTGCTGAACGCTAAGAAAGTGGCCAAATTCATCAAAAAGCTAGTGTCAGATAACGAGTTGCACTTCGAGGAAGAAGTCACAGAAGTGGTCGACGAATATAGGATTCAAAGACATAAATATTCTCCCTTTCGACCTCAGACCAATGGTGCAGTCGAAGCCGCTAATAAGAACCTCAAATCCATCATCAGTAAGATGACCGAAAGTTGTCGAGATTGGGCCTATCGAATCCCTTGCGCCCTCTGGGGATACAAAACCTCAATCCGAACCTCTACTGGGGCTACCCCTTACTCTCTAGTCTACGGAATGGATGCAGTCCTACCCGTGGAGCACGAAATACCCTTGTTGCACATCATACTTGAAAGCAAGGACAACGAAGAAGACCGGTGCCAAAGCCGTCTTCACGAGCTGACCCTCTTAGATGAAAGGAGATTGAAAGCTTTATACCACATGCAAGGATACCATCGCCGAATAGTGCGATCATTCAATAAAAGAGTCAGGGATCGCGGTGTCCTAGAAGGGGATTTAGCCTTCAAAGAAATAGTAAAGCCCATCTGGGACCCCAGAGGGAAATTCAAGCCAAATTGGAATGGCCCATACATCGTCAAGAAGATCTTGTCCGGCGGTGCCGCCATGCTCACCGACTTAGATGGAGAAGAGATAGTCCATCCAGTTAACCTAGACCGCCTTAAGAAATTTTACCTCTAGTCTGAAATATCGACGCGCTACGATTCCTCTCATCTCCATTCTATTCTACAAAAAAATTAAAAAAAATAAAACAAATCTTCATTTCCCTCTACGCAGAACTACGTGGGCCTGATTCTCTATAAAAACCATTTTAAAACTTTTTAAAACCCCAGAGGTACGTAGGCAGCTCATACATTTTACATGAGCACGACCCTTTCTTTTTTCACAAAAAACTTTTCTTTTATCCGCGAACGAGAGTTCATTCTAACATATACTTGAGCAAAAGGATTATGTATGCCTTAGCGATCGGTATAGATAATTCAAAAATATAAATTCATCGAAAGGAACAGCTAGGTGATGAAAAACCTTTTTATTTCACAAATAATAAATTACAGTGAAATTACATAAGAAAAGGAACGGATAAACTCCCTTCCACTACCTTCCTAAAAAACCAAATAAATTCCCAAATTTATTCCCCATTACAAAATAAACTCTCCAAGAGTCCTACCCACAGCTACCAGAGGAGCTCGCTCCATCATCATCTACATCCTGGGGTCCCCAAGCTTCCCCTGCCTGAATAGAGTGCCACAGACGCTCCATGGACTGATAAGCTCGAACCAACTTCGAAAAGACCATAACCCCTCCCTCCATGGTATTAAATAAGACAAGTCACATTTGTCCAATATCCACTGACAACATCTTGTTGACTACTTTTCTCCACAACCACTCCATATAATCCCCAGGGATATGCCAAACTCTCCCAACAGACTGAGAAGGATGGGTCGACGGATGTCGACTCTCCCCTAAAGAGCCAAGACGCATTCATAGACGCTCACTCAGATATTCTACCGGAAATAAATCTAGTATCTGAGGTGGAACAACCTGCTCCCAACCAAATTGGTACAGAGGATGCCAAGGGAAATAGAAAGAGGTCTGTCTGAGGCCAACTAGTCGAACATACGAGTATTCTCCCAGCTCTAGAATAGGTAGGAACTGTCCCCACCAAGGCACTGACGGGTATAGATTTAGAGCCCCATGATCCACAAACCAGTTCTCCCTGATCTCAATATCCAAGCCAACATTAATGAAATGGCATGAAAAGAAGTTGGGTACAACCAACAAAGGGTATTCCGTAGGAGTCACCAAGTGAAATCTTTCGGACATCCACATGAACAGTATCACAGGGCTGCCCCTCAAAAAGTCAAAACGACCTTCTCGCCAAACATCTAGGCCATTCAAATTCTCCTCCAGTATCACCGCCGTAGGATTATGATGGTATGACATCCATGAAGTAATGGGTACAAGTTTTGGGTCCACCAGCAGTTCCCTAGTCACCAATAGTAATTTTGAAACCAAGCCCAGAACGATAATTCCAGCGTATCCAGCATCACCAACTCCACACAAATGCACAGACTGTAACATCACCTAAAGGGAGATCATTCCTCTAACAACCAGTGGTCTGGCCGAAGAAGGTGAGATACGAAAAACTCGGCTAACAAATCTCTGGGAAAATGGGAAAACTCAAGAAGAGCTGCAGCAACACTGGGATTTATCCACAGCATGGCAGAAAATTCCTTGTAGGTAGGACAAACCTCATCCAACCCAAAGTGAAATACATGGTCCTCGGGTACTAAAACCATACCGCCGCCATCAGCATGTTCCTTTCTATGGTCCGATTGCACCACAAAGAGACTCACCGCATATAGAAAGCATCGTAGTCGGCGTTATAGGAGCACATTGCCTCCAAAGTCTCAAGGTAGTTGGCAAACTCAATACTACCAAGGATAGCCATCTTACAAGGTTAAGAGATAGTAAGAAAGCAAGTAATATGAAGGTGTGATGAAAAAAATCCACCTTTACCCCTTTTTTATACTTCAGAACCCCCACGAAAGGCATAATCCCTACAGAAATCGATGGGAATCCTACCCCATAAAGGACAAAGGATGAAGAGGGTACCAATAAAAGCTTTGAATTGATGGGACTGGACTGACCTGCCAATAGGAAGGACAAGGGTCTTGCCGATCGACATCCCCCTGTTTTAGAAATTTCCCTTTTTTCCCTTTTTATAAAAATCTGAAAAACCCAATAAAAATAAATTGATATTCTCAACAGAATTTCAAAAATCCCCTTCCATCTTTAAAAAACATTTCTTCAAAATTTCAAAAATATTTCTTTTTACGAACTCAACAACAAAGTAAAAAGTGCATATGCATCCATTCATCATTAACAGAAAATAATCATAAAACCCCATTGCATTGCATAGATATTTTTCTGTGTTATATCAATTTTGCAGGAAGTAAAAGAAAAGCAAAAAACAACGGGACATAGACCGAACCCACATTCTCTCTCTCTCTCTCTCTCTCTCTCTCTCACACACACACACACACACACACACACCTAAAATTCACCTCTCTCTCTCTAAGAGCTTCCACCCCTGCGACGCGCTCTCTTTCCCCTACGGCGAGATGATGCACAACCCCTACCCGAGCCAGACTCCTCCCCGAACGAAGCAGACGACACCAAGCAAGAAGGAACCGAGACCGCATCCCGAATGTGGGAAGTCACCGAAGATATCCAGTCTCTAATGTACCTCAGCCAATTGGTGGACACCCGGATTTGCTGTCAGAAAAGGCAGAATCCGTATCAAACAGAAAAGATCAAAAGAATCCAAAAAAGAACAAAAAGAGAAGACCAGAAAGGAACACCACAGGATGAAGGGCCTCCTCTGTCAATCCCAACTCCTCCGGATCCATCGCATGAGGACGATGCAATATACGCACCACCCCTCCATCAGCCCGTCGAATGTTGTATGAAGGGGTATGCAACCGCACAAAGGGAACCTTCGAAGTCGCCACCGGCGATCGTCGTAGACGTCGATGGACCACCACCGTTGTGGGAGGACCCCACTGGCCGACTCGAACCCGCGAGAGGGAAAGGTAACCCATCATATATGCTGGGCGCCATCAGCCAGCTCGTCACAAAGTCCATGTAATCATACGACGTAGCCGTATCAGTGTATAACAGATAGGACTCACCGATCATCGCTGCAATCCTCGCATCCTCCGACAGTAGTCGTTCCCGCCTCATAGACATAGGGGGCCTCACAGGTGGCACCACCACCTCCTCAGTAATATGTCAAACCACCCTCTCCCCAAGATACCAAAAGTGGCCAAACTCATGCGCCAGCAAACGCCTCATCTGCGCGTTCACCCCAGTTGCCCCTATATCTTGAACAGCCGTCCCCCAAGGGTAAAAGGTCACCTGAAATCCCTAGCAGGTATATGTCAATACATAATCAGAGCATACAAAGACCAAGATTGAGGAAGAAAAGTCTTACCCTATCACTGGTCAGTCCATTCAAAACCTAACGCACAGCCTCCATAGAAAGAGATCTCCTTGACTGCCGATTGGCCTTACGCCATCGATACAACTGGAAGAAGTCCCCAACGGTCTCGTTATTCAGAGCAATAAGCTGGGTGTTGCACCCAATCACCTCATAGAACCATGTCTGCTAAAAATAAGAATTTGTAATAAAAAAATGAAACGCATAACTGCGAATACATGAAAGGAAATTGCAAAAATTAAAGAATACCTCAAGAAGATACATGGCTCCAGTAAAATTCTGCCGGTAGCACCGGCTCAATGCATCCAGAGAGAAATAAAGGGTCGCCAAAGTCAGGGTTCGCCAATCATAGAAAGGGATGTTTAAAAATTCTCTCAAGTACGGCAAGAACCATAAGTGGTCGAAGTCGCCGCTCGACACCACCATAAAGCCCCTACCACCAACAAGATGAACAACCGGACCATTTGTCTCACCTACAGCCCATCTTCCACACCATTATGACCGGCACCCCCTTAAAATTTTCGTAGAAAAACTTCCAAAAAATACTAGAAAGCCATGAAAAATCCTCAAAAAATTCCAAAAAAATCCCAGGAAGGATTTAGAACATCTTCACCAAGAAAATTTTGCACTCCCTCAAGTGGAACCCCTTATTTCCCCAGCGAAACTCTCAAAGGCCAAGCGGATCTCTCCCCGGCAACGTCCCTGGAGGACCTCTAAGGTATCCCAGACTTTAGGATAACCTCCTATGCCCCAAAGGTCACAAATCTCCTGGAGCAATACATCCAAACCCTTAACCACCTAATCACCTCCCCAGTAGAGTTTATAGCATCAGATTTTCTATTCCTCGGCAAAACCTCCAGAAAACCACAAGGTAATTTCCCCAGCAATCAGCTCCCTATATCAAATCCAAATCATGAGGTAATCTCCCCGACAGAGTTCCCCAAGAACATCTCAACTTAAGCCCACAGAATTGGCTTCGACCCCCAGAATTCGTTATCTCAATTTAAGCCCACATAATTGGCTTCGTCCCACAGAATTGGTCATCTCCACTTAAGCCCACAGAATTGGCTTCGACCCACATAATTGGTCATCTCAATTTAAACCCGCAGAATTAGTCATCTCAACTTAAGCCCACAGAATTGGTCACCTCCACTTAAGCCTGCAAAATTTGTCATTTTAACTTAAGCACGCAGAATTGGCTTCGACCCACAGAATTGGTCACCCTCATCCTCAAGCCCTTAGAATTTGCTTCGACCAGCAGAATCGGTCACCCTCATATTCAAGCCCTCATAATTGGCTTCGACCCATAGAATTGGTCATCTCAACATAAGCCCGAAGAATTAGTTTTTAACCCACAGAATCGGTCACCCTCATCTTCAAGCCCTCAGAATTGGCTTTGACCCGCAGAATTAGTCATCCTCGTTTCCTTAGGTCCTCAGAATCGACCTCAACCCTCTGAATTCATCATCTCCAGCACGCTCCTTAGGTCCTTAGAATCGGCCTTGACCCTCTAAATTAGTCATCCTCTTTTCCTTAGGTCCTCAGAATTGGACTCGACCCTCCGAATTGGTCATCCTCGTTTCCTTAGGTCCTCAGAATTGACCTCGACCCTCTAAATTGGTAATACTCTCCTAAAGGCATTATATGGGGTCTAGTCGACGGCTATCCTTTGTTCCAAACTCACCCGTCGAGGGGCTTTGTAGACACCCCATTCTATTACCCCTTAAACTCTCCTTAGGTCCCTAGCACCTCCCTCCATCACTATAAACCCAAGTCATACCTTGGTATTGACCTAGAGACCATCGGACGTCCCATGCTCTGTTTGAATAAAACGTCAAAATCCTCAGCTCGATCGAGACTGGATGAATCTTCAAAGGGCAGTGAAACCCCTTTCCAACGGTCCATCCTATGCGTGATTATGACTTACCAATGCTGACGAACGACCCATTTTCCCATGAAACGTGACCTAGAGGCCATCAGACGCTCCCAGGCTCCGTTTGACCAAAGTTAACTCTTTAGCTTGATCGAGACAGAATTAATCTTTAAAGGTCAATGAATTACCTTTCCAATGGTTTGCCCCGTGCACGATTCTGACTTACGGTACGGACGAATGATCCGTTTTACTCCGATAGGTCATCGAATGCTTACAGGCCCTGGTTGACCAAAGTCAACTCCCCAAATCAAGTGAAACTCTTTGGAATTTCTAATTACATCTCCTAACCTTTCCAACAGTCCACCCTGTGCGCGATTCTGACCTACCATGGGGACGAACGATCCGTTTGTGTCCAAAGTTTCCCCGTCTAAAGGACTGATGAGCGCTTCCGGGCCATATTTAACCCAAATTCAACTCCCAAACCTGAGAGCAGTCCAAGGACTTATGAAGGTATCTAAATTACCTTCCCAACGGTTATCCTCGTGCATGATTCGAGTCAATGGTTTGCGCTCTGCGGTCAATTTTCGGAAGGAACCTGAAAGAAATTGTCAAACGACAGGTTCCAGACCCTGCCTATCGGCAGTGTGACACACCTGCTGATTGGTAGGAATAGGGCTATGTCAATCGGTAATTCCCTGCGCCTATAAAAAGGAGGGCTTGACCTCATTACAAAGGGGAGCCTAGATCTGAAATATATCACTCTCAACGAATCCAGAAAACCTCTCACGAAGTCCGCGTGATTTCTACATCCAAATCCCTTTCCAACCTTCACTTTTCATCATCCTTTTCATCAAACTAGGTGAATTAACTACTCTCCATCATCATCCAAGTGCAAAGACTGCTCTCCAACATTCAAGTTCAACCTTAAGATCTTCAAGAAGGTCCAATTTTCTCAATTCTCTTCTTAAATTCTCATTAACTTGTTTTATTACTTAGCACTTTTATTCTCTCATCTCACATATCCTAATATACTTTTTATTTATTATTATTGCACATCTCTTATTTTTATATAAATAAAACCCAAAAAAATAAGAAAAAGAGGGTTTGCTCGTAAATTCCAAACGGGAATTCTCACAACTAAAACACTTTTTTACACACACACACACACACATAAGAATAATCCCCCTATTGGATTTATGGGATAAACCCCACCTCTCATTTTGCATGCGAACTACGTGGACTTTGATGCCTCAATGGGCTACGTAGGCATCTCGGGATAAAACCCGAGACTCGAGTCTTATTCTTACTTTTTCTGTCTTTTTCTATTTTCTCTAAACTTAATTCTCTTAAGATTCTATATATTTATATATACGTTCTTAGTTGCGTACTATTCCACATGCGTTATTGTTCCATTATAACGATCAACGCAAGAATAATCTCGTAAATCCTATTTTCTAATATTATTTTTAGGAACATTCCTACGGATGACTCACTTTATCTCTTCCATGATACAAGTTGATGATTCCAATCTCACTACACCAAAATGACCAAATTGTCACCTTTCAGCGGGCCACCCTTGTCAAGGTCATTGACCGTGATAAAAAACACGCGTTTTATGTCACGGTCATTGACCTTGACACGACCGTGACAAGGCCGTGACAAATTTACTTGTCACGGACTTGTCACGGTCATTGACCATGACAATTCTTTAAATAATTGTCACGGTCAATGACCTTGACACGACCGTGACAATGGTTCCAGCAAAAACCCTTTCCCCCTTCTTTTTTCCCTCCCGCCGTTCACTCTCTCTCTCTCTCTCTATCTCTCTCTCTCTCTCTCTCTCTCTTCCATTTATATATATGTTTGTGTGTGTATATATGTGTGTATGTGTGTATATATGTGCATGTGTGTGTGTGGGGGGGGGGGGGGGGGCGGGGCAGGGTGGGGGTAGGGGGTGGGGCAGTGTGGGGGTAGGGTGGGGGCAGGGTGGGGGGTACGGGGTGGGGTAGGGTGGGGGTAGGGGGTTAAAAATGTAAATAAATAAGTAATTTTCTATAAATTTCCAAAAATAATATCCAAAAATGTAAATGTAAATAATATCCAAAAATAATATCCAAAAATGTAAATGTAAATAATATCCAAAAATATTGGATAACAATTTATTTTCATTCAAAATAAATAAGTTAAAAAAAGTTAAAAATATTTTTTAAGATTTTTGGTGAATAACTAAAGTTAAAAAAGTATTACTTTAGTCATTAAATTACTTTTTGAATTCGGGCGATGCGATTAAATTTGTAGTAATTGTCTTATAATAAAGATTGAAATAGCGTTGCCAAAGCCGTTTATTGAAAATAAACTATTTAAGCAACTCCGAAAGTTTGTTGAAGAAACTCTTTACTTAAATCAAACAGATTTTGAACACAAGATGTGTTAACAAAATTATGTACGAGATATGGACAAGATTTGATAACAAGTTTTAGTAAACAGTTTAAAATATTTTAAACTCAGCACACATCAGAATGGGATGAGAAGATGTAGAAAAATTAATACTCAGGATTTTTAACGTGGTAAAACCTCACCAATTGAGGAAACATCCACGACTCCCTCTACGGAGTAAAACAAAAATAATCACTAAAACAAATATGTGAGTTACAATCTATTTAACTAACATGCACACAAAAACAAATCTATACAAGTTCAGGATTGTACCCTCTGGCGTCCTTAACTTTTCTGCAGATCTTGTTTGTTGATGTAGTTCTCTCAGTTTGTCAACTCTTCCTTTGTTTCAGCAGTAACCGTCGACTTATGTTCACCAAATCTTATAGCCAACACTTTCAGTGTTTGTAGTGTGAAGATGTTTGTGAAAAGTGTTCTAAAACACATGCATGCACACACACACACTTATTAGTTACAAACGATCCTAACAAATTACATATAAAGTCTATATGCAGTGTGTTTGTTATTTTTCTTTCTTACAAAACCAAGAACCTTTTTGACCTTTCAATATAACCCAGATTCCACGGAGATCTTGCTTAAGAACTCGGTCAAGACCTTTCTCAATCTCTTTTGAAAATATTTAGGAGATTGAGAACCCTCCAAGTGCGAATCCCACTAGATCAGGCTAGGTTTTGTAAAAACAGAAACTAGAAAACATTTATTTGTTGATTTTGAAGTAAGAAAAGGTTTTAACAGAAAACAATCAACAACGAAATTCTCAAGATGAGAAATAAAAATGCAACTAAGTGTGTTGTGACATGAAAAACTTCAGATCTATGATTTCTATTGAAACAGAAACAAGATCTGAGTAAGTGTCTAAGTTGGAAATAAGATTTTATGAACACAAGGATTCAGAAACCCAAAATCACTCAACTCGAACTCTCATAAACTCAAGAAAACACTAAGGATGGTGTTTATTTGGTTATGGTGTTTATGGAGAGGTAAGTAGTTTAGGTTGGAGAAGTTTTTAGACGAAGTTAGGGTTTCTAACTTGGCTCTCTGGTTTCTCTCTCTAACTTCTCTCTTCTCTCTTCTCTCTCTCTCTCTCTCTCTATTCTTTTTCAGAGAAAATTCAAAGTGGCAAAAGCTTTCGAAGGCTGAGATGAGAGGCCTTTAAATAGGAAGAGAAGAAGATTCCAGACCATCGTTCAAAAACAATGGCTGAGATTGAGTCAAGCTTCTTTGACTGCAATCCAAGGGCACACAGCAGGCGGTGGATTAAACAGGCTGTGATTGGCTTAAGGGTTTACACGGGGATTCACTCAGGCGACATGCAGGCCATTGATAAGGGTTGATCCAAGGGCTGAAAACATGCGATGGTTTGTCTCTGTAAAGAAACACAACTCTGGCCAATCAGAGAACAGCAAGTGTTGGCCATAGGACGAATGTAATCGCGCATCCCAAACTAATTACAAAGCCAACCCTAGAGTCTCTAGCGCTTTCGGTTTCTACCCAGAGTAACTTTAGGCCAAAAATCACAACAATACATATTTAGATATTAACCCCAAGACTTTTTAAATCAAGTTTTAATTTAATAAAACCTTAATTAAAAGATGTTTAAAATTCCTAAAAAATTAATAAAAATCAAATTGAGGGATTAAAACACACTCACCACATTAATACACATAAAGGTGCAATATGATATGCAAGAATTAAATTCTAAGTGTGTAAGTGATGGCTATAGCCTTAGGATCATCACAAGATGAATAGAAGAAGAAGCAACCCAATCTCTGAAGCTCTTTGGTTTCTAGGATGGACTCTATTTTGTCACTATTTCCAAACTAGATGAGCTCTTATACAGTCTAGACTCAAATGAGTCAAAAGTATAAGGGCTTCAATCTCCCCCTTTGGAAATATGAGACAAAATCTCCTTTGAGTCATCTAGACTCGTAGGGCGACAACAAATAAGGAAAACCTATTTCTATAAAAGTTCTATCTACCCAAATCCTAGAAAGCAAAAATTACATAACTCAACTATATACAGTTTAACATCCTATTATTACCAAAGAGAATGACTGTACGAGAAGAATACCTGCAAAGAATTACTAAGATCAAGATTTTTAGTATATGCAGAAATAGACTCAAATTTCTCCCCCATTTTGTCTCAAATGGACAAAGGGAAGGAACTTGGAAAATATAACAGGTATTATTCAACACAAACCATACCAATGGATTTACGTAGAGAAATGAATCTATTAAAATCAAGAGGTTTGGTAAACAAATCTGCAAGTTGTAGATCAGTTGGAAGATAGTTGATTTCTAATTCCTTGGTTTCCACTAATTCACGAATAAAGTGATGTCTTATCTTAATGTGCTTAGTTCGCGAGTGTTGAACCGGGTTCTTAGAAATATTAATCGCGCTTTGATTATCACAATAGAGATGAAGTGTGGGTTCTAGAATACCATAATCACTTAGCATTTGTTTAAGCCATAATAATTGGGCACAACAGCTACCGGCGGCTATGTATTCTAATTCAGCAGTCGAGAGAGATGTGCAGTTCTATTTTTTACTACTCCATCCTACCAAGTTATTACCAATATAACAACATGCGCCTGAAGTGCTTTTACTATCATCAGTACACCCAGCCCAGTCAGCATCAGTGTACCCAATAATAGTGCTCGGTGTGTCATTCGTGTACCAAATTCCTAAATTTAGAGTGCCTTTAACATATTTAATTATCCCTTTAACAGAGTTTAAATGGCTCTCTTTGGGGTTGTTTTGATAGCGCGCACAAACACACACAGCATACATGATATCAGGACGCGAGGCAGTCAGATAGAGTAATGTGCCAATCATACTGCGATATAAAGTAGGATCTACAGATTTTCCATTATTATCTTTAGACAATTTTTCTGTAGTACTCATAGGCGTTTTAGCACTTTTAGCACTCTCGAGGCCAAATTTCATAACTATCTCTAATGCGTACTTAGTTTGCGAAAGAAACAATCCATCTGGTTGTTGTTTGACTTGGAGACCTAGGAAGAACTGTAACTCCCCCATAAGGGACATCTGAAATTCCGTACTCATGATTTCAGCAAAAGATTTTACTTCTGAGGTAGAAGTAGATCCAAATATGATATCGTCAACATAGATTTGAGCGATAGTAATGTGTTTGTCAAAATGTTTGACAAATAAGGTTTGGTCATTTCCACCTCTTTTGAGACCATTATCCAGTAGAAAACTGGACAGGCGCTCATACCAAGCTCTAGGAGCTTGCTTAAGACCATATAAAGCCTTTTTCAACCGAAATACATGATTAGGATGATTAGGGTCAATGAACCCTTTAGGTTATTCTACATAGGTTTCCTCGGCAAGTATTCCATTAAGGAAAGCAGATTTTACATCCATTTGATATAATGTAAAATGCATGTGACAAGCTATAGCAAGAAGCAGACGAACTGATTCTAAACGAGTAACAGGAGCAAAGGTCTCGTTAAAATCAATTCCCTCTATTTGGGAATAACCTTGAGCAACTAGTCTAGCTTTATTTCTAATTACTATCCCATTTTCATCAGTTTTATTTTTGAAAATCCAACGAGTACCAATAACCTTTTTGTGATCAGGACGTGGAACAAGATACCATACATCATGAATGACAAATTGTAAAAGTTCATCCTGCATAGCAGAAATCCAGTGAGTGCCATTCAATGCCTCATTTACATTCTTTGGTTCCATGAGAGAAACAAAGCATGCATAAAGTGCATAATTTCTAAGTTGGGATCTTGTCCGTACTGGCTCACTAGGGTTACCAACTACATTGTTTCTGGGATGGTCTTTAGAAACCCAGTTAGGTACTTCAGGTGACTCAATAGGTAATGAATTATCTATTTCAGAAGAGTCATTTTCTAAAACATTTGACGATTCTTCTCCTATAGTTAATTCACTAGTCTTGCTTTCTATAGTAATGTCACTAACAATTACATTTATAGATTCCATTAAGGTTTTAGTGCGAAGATTAAACACCTGATAAGCTCTACTGTTAGGTGAATATCCTAAGAATATGGCTTTATCTCCCCTACTCTCAAATTTAGATAAGTGTTACCTATCTTTACACACATAACAGGTACTACCAAAGGTTCTAAGGTACTTAAGATTAGGCTTTTTATTGTACCAAAGTTCATAAGGGGTTTGTTTGGAATTCTTTCTAAGATAGACCCTATTAATAAGATGGCAAGCTGTTCGAATAGATTCTACCCAAAAATACTTAGGTAAGTTCTTGGCATGGAGCATGACTCGTGCCATCTCTTGAAGAGTTTGATTCTTTCTCTCAGCTATACCATTTTGTTGAGGGGTCCTAGGGGCACTGAACTCATGTTTGTAACCATTATAGTCACAGTATTCTACAATACCAGTGTCTTTGAATTCACCACCTCTATCACTTCGGATTCTATTTACTTGAGTGTCTTTCTCATTCTCAATCCGTAAAAGAATCTTTAAAAAAGTTTGAAAAGTATCGGATTTCTGTTTTAAGAAAGCTACCCAAGTGAATCTGGTGAAGTCATCAACCATAACTAGAATATAACTGTGTCCACAAAGACTAACAGTTTGAGAAGGACCCATTAGGTCCATATGGATGAGTTCTAAGGGATTAGAGGTAAGGATATCTTTAACCCTTTTATGAGGTGCTTTAACAATTTTTCTTTCTTGACAGGGACCACAGACAATGTTATGAATATGTTTAATTTTTGGTATACCTCTAACTATTTGTTGAGAAGACAATTTACTCAAATTTTCGTAATTAATGTGACCCATTCTGTTATGCCATATCTCATTGTCATCCATTCTGGAAACATTACAGATTTCAGAACTAGACATGACAGTATAACAATTGTCAAGAGTCCTGAATCCTGTAATTAAGCATTCTCCCTTTTCATTTAAAATCTTGCAATTGTTCTTTAAAAAGGTAACAGTGTAGTTTGAGTCACAAAATTGCGAAATGCTAAGTAAATTAGCCTTAAGACCTTTAACTAAGAGAACATTTTCAAGAACAGGAAGTCCTTTTTCTTTAAGAGTTCCTTTGCCTATGATCTGGGATGATACTCCATCACCAAAAACAACTTTTCCACCATCAAAGATGGTTTTATTTAAAAGTTTTGTATCATCACCTGTCATATGCTTGGAACAACCAGAATCCAAATACCAACCAGAAGATGTAAGTTCAGCTTTTAGGGCAGAAATAACAATGTTACACTTCATCTGGGGTACTAGATCATCTTTTCTAACCCAAATTGCTCTGGTTTTTAGTTTGCGCTTGTTTGCTCTCATTTGATAAAATGTGCGAGCATTAGTTTTTTGTTGAAAAACATTTTGCGCATGATTTGGGGTAAATTTAAACACCTGAGCATTTGATTTAGAAAAGTTTCTGGGATTCCTTCTAGTAAATGTCCTTTTAGGTTTAGTCTTTATATTCCTATAATTGGAGTTTTTGTCTGGTGGCCTGGGAAGGACATAATTGTTACTCCTCCTCCTAGAATAGTTAAAGTTATGTTACATAGGAGTGTTGTAGATAGGATTAATCAGTCTCCTAGCATAGCAATTATCGAAAGAGTGATCGTATATATCACAATAGGAGCAATAAAGATTGCTCAGAATGGGGTTTTCCTTAGGAAAGTCTCTAAACAGAGGTTTTGAGAAATTTTGAGGTTGAATTTTATTCCTAGGTAGCACAGGTTTGAAAGCAGGTTCACTTTTCCTAATTGGGGGGCAGACATATTTTCCCTTTGGTAAACTTTCATTCTTAGAGCAACTTGCATCTCCAGTGTTAGTGTTTTGATGATCAAACTCAGTTTTTAGTGAATGAAAGTCTGGACACGTTTCAATAGGTCTTTTGCCTCCTGACACAAATTTGATAGGTTCAACATGTTTTGTTTGTGTCTTCAAATTGGGGCAAAATCCTATTCCAGTTCTATCATCAGAATTGGTTTTAGATTCAGCAACAAATCCATCAAAACAGTTTGAATTATTTTCAAATTTTGTAAATTTTTTGAAAACAGTTGATGTCTTTTCTTTTGTTTGTTCCAATTCTAATAATGTCCCTTTGTATTTTTTTCTCCAGAATTTCATTAGCTTCAGTCAAAGTTTTCAGTTTTTCATCAAACACTTTAACTTCACTTTCATGAGACATGCATTGAGTAGTATACTCTTCAACATTCAGTTTTACCATCACGCTTAGATCCTCTAGCTTTTTGGTAAGATCTTTCACAATCTTTTCTAGTCTAGTTCTTTTCTTAAGAGTTTTGGCATATAGAGTGTGAATGTCTGGGAGATCTTCATTGTCTGAGTCACTAAGTGAAGTGTGTGAAGTGACCCCTAAGGTTTCATTTCTTAAACTCACGCACCCATTGACATCAGCAGTATCGATTCCCCTTTGACTCACACACCCCGAGAAAGAAGTATTAAAGTTCTCAGTAAGTAAAGCATCTAAACCAGTTAAAGTATGATTCAAGGCAACAAAACTAGAATTAATAGGCTCATCCTCACTATCAAGCACAGGCATATCATCATTATATATGATTTTGGCAAAGAAGGACAAACAAGGATCAAAACCATCAGATGTCTCAGGTTCCTCATTTTCAGAGTCACTTGAGTCATCCCATGTTTTGCATATGTTGGCTCTAGAGTGTTTGTTTTGGGTATTTAAATTAACTCTACAGTCTTGAGCAATGTGTCCTAGTTTACCACATCTATAGCATTCAGTCTTCTTGAGGTCTCTGTGAGGTCTTGTGTTGTCCTTTTTCTGTTTGTCATGAGGTTTCTCATGAGGCTTGTGATTTGAAGGAGTTGAATAATTAGACTTGCCCTGTCTATTTGCAATACTGTTTCTAAATTTAACAATTTTCTTAAATTTTTTTGTCATTAGGGCAATCTGATTATCTAGACTTTCTAAGTCACAGTCCTCATCAGAATCATTACTAGGGGTGTTTAACTCAGGCTTAGTCATCTTAGAAGTAAAGCTAAGATTGGAATTGGTATGATTCCTATGAGTGTGGGTCAATTGTTTCTTAAACTCCAATTCCATTTCCATAGTTCTTAATTTACTACTGAGTAATTCAGGAGTGAGATTAATATCACACATCTCCTCAATAGCATATCTTTTATTGTCAAATTTCTGTGGTAATGATCTCAGAATTTTAGACACAATTTCTTGTCTATCATAAGTTATACCATTAGCATGCAGTTTAGTGACAATATCAGTCAGATTCATATAGAAATCATCAAAGGACTCAGATTCAGACATGATTAAGGAATTATACTGTTGAATTAACATCTGAGTTTTAGCAGCCTTAACCCTAGAGTCTCCTTCATGGGCAGTAATCAAGGTATCCCATGCTTCCTTAGAAGTGGTACAAGATGAGATTCTCTTGAACTCATGTTCATTTATAGACATAAATATAGCATTCTTTCCTTTATTATTATTGCGAGAAACTTGTTTCTCTTCTTGAGTAAACTCACTTAATATTTTCCTAACTCTCTCATTGCTTCCTTCAGTGGCTGGTTTAGTTGGATAAGAGTATCCATTTTCAATAATGTCCCAGACATCATCTCCCAGAGTTCCTTGAATGAAAGCAATCATTCTTACTTTCCAATAAGAGAAATTGGTTCCATCAAAGACTGGAGTTCTGGTCAAGTTACCATATCTTTCGTTTTTCTCGTCCATAATTGATTTTGAGAAAACAGTTTCAGAAACTCAGGATCTTTTTGAAAAAGTTCACCAAAAGCTCTGATACCAATTGAAATAGCGTTGCCAAATCCGTTTATTGAAAATAAACTATTTAAGCAACTCCGAAAGTTTGTTGAAGAAACTCTTTACTTAAATCAAACAGATTTTGAACACAAGATGTGTTAACAAAATTATGTACGAGATATGGACAAGATTTGATAACAAGTTTTAGTAAACAGTTTAAAATATTTTAAACTCAGCACACATCAGAATGGGATGAGAAGATGTAGAAAAATTAATACTCAGGATTTTTAACGTGGTAAAACCTCACCAATTGAGGAAACATCCACGACTCCCTCTACGGATGAAAACAAAAATAATCACTAAAACAAATATGTGAGTTACAATCTATTTAACTAACATGCACACAAAAACAAATCTATACAAGTTCAGGATTGTACCCTCTGGCGTCCTTAACTTTTCTGCAGATCTTGTTTGTTGATGTAGTTCTCTCAGTTTGTCAACTCTTCCTTTGTTTCAGCAGTAACCGTCGACTTATGTTCACCAAATCTTATAGCCAACACTTTCAGTGTTTGTAGTGTGAAGATGTTTGTGAAAAGTGTTCTAAAACACATGCATGCACACACACACACTTATTAGTTACAAACGATCCTAACAAATTACATATAAAGTCTATATGCAGTGTGTTTGTTATTTTTCTTTCTTACAAAACCAAGAACCTTTTTGACCTTTCAATATAACCCAGATTCCACGGAGATCTTGCTTAAGAAATCGGTCAAGACCTTTCTCAATCTCTTTTGAAAATATTTAGGAGATTGAGAACCCTCCAAGTGCGAATCCCACTAGATCAGGCTAGGTTTTGTAAAAACAGAAACTAGGAAACATTTATTTGTTGATTCTGAAGTAAGAAAAGGTTTTAACAGAAAACAATCAACAACGAAATTCTCGAGATGAGAAATAAAAATGCAACTAAGTGTGTTGTGACATGAAAAACTTCAGATCTATGATTTCTATTGAAACAGAAACAAGATCTGAGTAAGTGTCTAAGTTGGAAATAAGATTTTACGAACACAAGGATTCAGAAACCCAAAATCACTCAACTCGAACACTCATAAACTCAAGAAAACACTAAGGATGGTGTTTATTTGGTTATGGTGTTTATGGAGAGGTAACTGGTTTAGGTTGGAGAAGTTTTTAGGCGAAGTTAGGGTTTCTAACTTGGCTCTCTGGTTTCTCTCTCTAACTTCTCTCTTCTCTCTTCTCTCTCTCTCTCTCTCTATTCTTTTTCTGAGAAAATTGAAAGTGGCAAAAGCTTTCGAAGGCTGAGATGAGAGGCCTTTAAATAGGAAGAGAAGAAGATTCCAGACCATCGTTCAAAAATAATGGCTGAGATTGAGTCAAGCTTCTTTGACTGTAATCCAAGGGCACACAACAGGCGGTGGTTTAAACAGGATGTGATTGGCTTAAGGGTTTACACGGGGATTCACTCAGGCGACATGCAGGCCATTGATAAGGGTTGATCCAAGGGCTGAAAACATGCGATGGTTTGTCTCTGTAAAGAAACACAACTCTGGCCAATCAGAGAACATCAAGTGTTGGCCATAGGACTAATGTAATCGCGCGTCCCAAACTAATTACAAAGCCAGCCCTAGAGTCTCTAGCGCTTTCGGTTTCTACCCAGAGTAACTTTAGGCCAAAAATCACAACAATACATATTTAGATATTAACCCCAAGACTTTTTAAATCAAGTTTTAATTTAATAAAACCTTAATTAAAAAATGTTTAAAATTCCCAAAAAAGTAATAAAAATCAAATTGAGGGATTAAAACACACTCACCACATTAATACACATAAAGGTGCAATATGATATGCAAGAATTAAATTCTAAGTGTGTGAGTGATGGCTATAGTCTTAGGATCATCACAAGATGAATAGAAGAAGAAGCAACCCAATCTCTGAAGCTCTTTGGTTTCTAGGATGGACTCTATTTTGTCACTATTTCCAAACTAGATGAGCTCTTATACAGTCTAGACTCAAATGAGTCAAAAGTATAAGGGCTTCAAAGATCAATTAGTCTATGTTGTTGAAAAATTTGATCAAATTGGTGAGCCCTTCATATTTTAAAAATGTTGTTTTTATTCCTATTTAACTTTTCTTTCTATACACCCCTAATTATATTTAAAGCTTAATAAAATAGGAGTTATAGAAACAAAAGTGGGGTTTCCATAATCTTACTTTGTCACAATTAATTTATATGCCTCAAAGTTATTTTATCACTCTTAGTTTATATTTGTGATAATACTTTATTAAACATTTTTATGGGAACTTGTTATACTAGAACTTAGATGAACACTAAGTGATGAAAATAGTCCTTAAAATTGAAAATTAAATAAATTTTATAAAAGTAAAGATGCTGGTAATACATCAAAGATAAATTAATAAGGACTAAATAACAAAACGTGTTCAAATGTATAACAAGAAAGAAAATGTGGTATTTAGATTGGGTAAAATTCTTATAGTAATGTTAAGGGACTAAAAGACCCAAGACAACTAGGTAGTAAGTCACGGACCGAAAAATTTATGACGGGTGATGAAAGCCCGTAAACATGTTGGGGTGGGGGTGGGTGGGGGTGGGGTGGGGGTGGGGTATGATTTATAAAAAGCACAAAACAATAGTAGAAATTCAATACCTGAAAACATTGAGATTATTTTAAATAGACAGTCACTACTGTGTGTGTGTTTAAATTGAAAGAAGATATGAGAATTTTATTAAAGATTTTTATGGGAACTTGTTATACTAGAACTTAGATGAACACTAAGTGATGAAAATAGTCCTTAAAATTGAAAATTAAATAAAGTTTATAAAAGTAAAGATGCTGGTAATACATCAAAGATAAATTAATAAGGACTAAATAATAAGACGTGTTCAAGTGTATAACAAGAAAGAAAATGTGGTATTTAGATTGGGTAAAATTCTTAAAGTAATGTTAAGGGACTAAAAGACCCAAGACAACTGGCCAGTAAGTCACGGACCGAAAAATTTATGACGGGTGATGAAAGCCCGTAAACATGTTGGGGTGGGGGTGGGGGTGGGGTGGGGTGTGTGTGTGTGTGTGTGCAGGTGTGTGCGTGTGTGTGTGGCGGGGGAAGGGGGGCAGGGGGTGGGGGGATGTGGTGTGTGTGTGGTGGGGCAATCTTAACAATATATATATACACCTGCATGTTATTAGAAAGTCTTAAATGTAATTCTCACTTTATTAATGCCAAACCCGACTCTCTTATAAGATATGCATATTGTGATAATATTATATCTGTACTAATAATATTTTTTTACAGCAAATGTCTCATTCAGATATTAAGGCGAAGATGATGATGCTGTTTATGATGATGTCGTCTGGGGTCGGTGGTAGTGGAGGCGACGAGGGCTCTTCCGCCCCTAGGCTCCCCAAATATAGGAAATTTTGGATTACCGTCGAGAGAAAATCGGTGATATTAGCGAGATCCCTCGTTCTGCTAAAGACGATCATCGGTCCGGGGTTTATGAGTTGGAAGGAGGTGCCATATGAGCTCAAGTTAGCTGTTTGGGCGGCACTACATGTAATATATTTATATTTATATTTATATGAATATTTCAATTTCAATTTCAATTTCAATTTCAATTTCGATTTCATATTCATATTTATATTTATATTTATATTTATATTTATATTTATTCGCAACTAACATTGTATTTGTTGGACATGAACAATTCAACTTGGATCCAAAGCTACGCGATCCCGTCTTGGAGCAGATTAGGGAGCAACTCAAGTCGTGGAAAAAAATATGCGGGCACGGTACTTTGGGAAAACACGAGAGTCGATTATCCAATGGCGTGAATCCGTCCCCCCCAAGGAGCCGATCTCATTGGCACAATGGCAGAAGTTCATTGACAATGAGATCGAGGATCGACAATTTTCATCTCGCCAATCGGGGAGGGAATATCGGGCAAAAAAGACGGACGTGCACTACTCCGGACGGACCTCTTATGCCGAGGTGGAGCATAGGATTCAGGTAAGATTTAATTTTTCTATAACTACAGAAATATATTATTCTTCATTATTTTACTTTGCGGGGCCGATACTAATTTTACTTTACTTTATTTTATTTTATTTCAGGGGGTAGGGAGTGGACCAGGGGGTAAGCCACATAAGCTCGATACTTATGTGGCTCTTCAGACGAAGAAGGGGAAGGACAAAGAGGTGTCCCCGAGCATCGCGGCCACGATTGTAAGTAATCCGACAGTTTAATTTTTGTTAATTACGTTATAATTTTTTAGTTTACTTATTTTACTAATCATGTGCTTTTTGTCGTTTCAGGCAAAGATTAAGGAAGTGCATGAGTCGTAGTCTGATGCCGACAAGGCATCTTTGTCCACAGACACACTCAGCCAAGTGCTTGGCTCTGAGCGCAAGAGGAGGACAAGGGGGGTGAGCTCGCGGGTGGCCAAATCTAGGATCATCGGATTGGAGACGAGCGACACCGGGTTGGCTCGAACGGTGGATTCACACGACGCGAAGCTGTCCCGTTTGGAGGCGACGGTCCAAGATATGTACGCATTCATGAAGCGTACGTTGGGCGGAGACCGTAAAGGGAAAGGGAAAGGGAAGGAGAAGGCGGTGGAGGAGGAGGTGCGGGAGGAAGAGGCGCAGGATGACGAGGACCTCACTGCTTCATCACCGACATGTTCGTACTTCGATGATCCACTTCCCTATTTGGCGCCCTTCAACAGACCAATGTCGACACTTGGTTGGCCGAGCGTGTTCATATTGGACGTATTTGATGGCCAGCGGATAGGGCGGGGGTTGAGGGACCCGAATATCGTCCAAGGTGGAATAATTCATGGACGTGCGCTTCAAGAGATGGAGTCCAGGGTGCTCGTCACGCATGTCATACCCGGGAAAGAGAACTCCCTATTGAGGTTGCGCGAACAATGCGGCATGACGTATATTAGTGGGTGCGTCAATTCGTATGTCGTGTGGCCTACTCACCTCCTCAGTTTTAACAATACACCAGACATGTAGTGACATTATTTTAAGTTTGAATTGAATTGTTTTAAGTTGTTACATTTGAATTATATCGTGATGCATATTGTTTCTATTTTGAATATATATTTGCATTATCTTTAGTTTGTTTGGATATATGATGTTTGGAACAGGTACAACGTTGCTATAACAGGTACAAATATACTGCTGGGCAGTGGCAGTGGTCATACTGCCCAGCAGATTTTTTTTTAAATTCTGCCCAGAATTGTCACGGTCATTGACCGTGACACGCCCGTGACAAAAAGTTGTCACGGACGTGTCATGGTCAATGGTCGTGACAATTTTTTTAAAAAGGGTCACGGCTTTGTCACGGTTATAAACCGTGACAAACATGTCACGGTCATTGACCGCGACACGACAGTGACACAAAACGCGAGTTTTGTGTCAAGGTCAATGACCGTGACACGACCGTGACAAAAAAAGTTGTCTCGCCTCGAAATGTCACGGTCATTGACCTTGACAAGTTGGATTTGTCAAGGTCAATGGCCTTGACAATTCGACAGATTTGGTGTAGTGTCTCCACTACGTATTCACATGCACACATCACGGGAAAATAAAGGAAAATAGCAAAAAACCCATGAGAGACCGTAAGGGTGGAATGGGTGCCTAACACCTCCCCATTTCCTAACTTAGCCTCCGAACCCTTTTCGAATCTTTTTGGTTTCGTATGCATCAATATGTCTTTGGATGCTGTCTTTCGGGATGGCTCCCTTTCTCTTGTCTATTTTGAGTAAAATAAATTGGCGACTCCATCTCTCTACATTTTTCACCTCATCAATGACGCCGGCCGAAGCGCTCCCGAGAGGGACGCACAGAACCTAGGATCCTCTCTCTCATACGTCGCGAGGATCGGGGATGGCCACAAATGGGGATGCCTAATTTTTCCCTACCTATCACTTGGCCCCTACAGTTTATGAATCGAGATTTTAATCAACTAATATCGGACTGATGACAAGGATTTATTCGTCGTAGGCTTTTAGGCCATAATATTTAGGATCCATCATACAGGCCTCATACTCATCCATGTTATCAATTCATTCGTAGGTGAGTTTTATATCAGTGGGTAGTCACTGTGACAATTTTAATGTTGAATCCCCTTTTATAGAGACCATGCCAAATTATAGATCCTAAGTTTCTCTATCGTTTAAGGCAAAAATATCCTCATCGGGAAATTCCACCTTATTCCCACCTTTCTCGTTTGAAAAAGTTTGTCTTGCGATAAAGATAAAGATGATTCTTCCTTTGGTGTATTTTTACGTGACATATGTGATCTCATACTTGGATATAATCAATTGTCATTTGGCCATCAGTTAGGAGAATGGGTAGTCATATATTAAAGGACATCATGTAATGATGGTACTTTAGAGTAATACACATGAGAGATACATAAGCCTTCTCCAAGGTTGTGTATTTGAGCTCATAGGTTGCTAGATTTTGGATGACATAGTATTTATCGCATTCCTTCTAGTATCTTTATACGTATTGGTATAACATGGATCCGACAACTGTATCGGTTATGACTATGTACAAAATGAGAGGTTGTCGTGGTTGATAGTGTACTAATACAAGTGGGTGAGCTTGGTAGTCATGTATTTTCTTGAATGGTTCTTGGCACTGAGCGTTCCATTCTTTGGGTGAGTCTTTTTTAAAAATTTAGAAGATGTGTTCCTAGATGGTAATAACATAGTTGATGAACTGACTTATGAATTGTATCTATCTTAGGAACCCTCTGATTTCTTTCTCTATTTTAGCTTGTGACATTTCCCGTTTGACTTTGACCTTAGTGGGTTTTACCTCGATTTTGTCTTTACTGATAACGAATTTGAGCACTTCCTTTTGCTGACTCAAAAGACACATTTATAGGATTTAGTCTCATTTTGCAGAGGCATAACCATTGGAAGACATTCCATAGTACCGAAACATGTTCTTCATGGTTTTTAGACTTGATGATAAATTCGTCAATGTAGACCTCCACTTCCTTGTGTATGAAGTCAAGAGAATGGTTGTGGCCTTTCTTTCATAAGTGCCACTAATATTCTTGAGACCGAAGGTCATAAGTGTAAAATAGTGTGTCCCCATAAGGTAATGAAATAGGTTTTGTCTTCATGATCGATGTACATTTTTATTTAATTATAGCCCATGAATCCCTCTACGAAGGATTTAAGAGAGTGTTAGTTGTACTATCTATCAAAAAGTAAATATGTGGTATAGGGAAATCATCATTTGCGTAAGCTCGATTGGGATTCCTGTATTCTATGCATAATCCAACTTTTATGTTGGTTTTGGGTACCAGTATGATGTCATCTAGCCAAGTGGGCTATTCTAGTACTCAGACGAATCTCACACTAACATGTTTCTCTACTTTCTCTTTTACTTTCAAAGACCATTCAAGTACCATATTATAGAGTTTATGCTTTATGGGATTTGCATCAGGGAGAGTGGGTATCTCATAAACGAAGATAGTCGAGTCTATGTCCAGAAAGTTGGAATAAGATCAAGTAAAATCTAAATTAGTGAAGAGATATGTAAGCTTCTTTTATTCATTCTCATATAGTAAGGGCCCTATTTTTTAGGGAGTGCCAAAGTGTATAGTTATTTTGTCATCCTCGTGGGGAGACATATGTCTATTTTTACTTTGGCCAAAGTTTTGTAAGTGTTTTAAGTATTTTAGTTATGTATAATCATCATTATTAGTTATGATTTTTAATCAATCGTTGGATTCATAATCATCACATGCAAGTAAACACTGGAAGTAGTTTATTATGACATCAAAAGGGGGAGAGAGAACATTAATAATAACATAAAAATCCGATTTATAGAGGGGTACATTAGGAGACGGGATGAGGGGGTAGGACACACTCAAAGGGCCTCATAATAATGGGCACTAGGATTTATTTGACAAAAGTCGAGTTGTTAAGTATAAAAACTCTCATAATGATGGTGATGGGGGGATCAAATTATTCTAGGGGACCTTTGGAGTGGCCTTTAGGTGTTATTAAATCTGGGAACAACCTGTAGGCTAGAGCAGGCGGTGCTCCTGAAGCTAGACTATTTTCCCCTCAGAGTTTGTAGAAGGATCCTTCATGGGCCTACAATGCGGTCACTATAGTGGAGTATCTTAGACAGGGTTTGAAGTAAGAGTTGATGTCTTTATTCATTCCTCTGATAGTCCGACAAGGGTTGGTGTATGGCGTATTGAGGTTCGATTAAAGGCAGTTTTTGTAATAGTAGAGATATAGAGTTTGGCATATGGAGGTAGAGTTTGAGTTCAAGTATGATGACTAACCATCCTTTATCTATAGTGATATTTCGAGTGGCGGAGGTGGTGTACAAGTCGTGGAAGCATTCTGCAGACATGGCTACTTTGAAAACTTCATCAGTAAATAGAGCGAGTAATCCTTATTCAGGTGCTGCTGGCTAAGGGATCTTTCTGACTTATTTAATGACTAACGATACGTTGATCGTGTTCTTCTTAACCTTTTGGATCTTTTCGTGATCTACGTATAGTCCATCCTAATATAGGATATCCATCTCAAGTTGTAAGGACTTTTTTCTTTCATCTCACAATGGTTTGGGGAGTTCGTAATAGAGGAAGTTCTTTACATGGGGATCGAAGTTACCAGTTCACCTTTATGGGGGGTTTTGGGACTTGGGGATATGGTTTTGTTATTAGATGCATAACTGAGACCAGGCTTTCCCTTTTGTTCCATGGTAGTGAGGGCTTCAAGGGTTTCTTATTTATTCATTCCAAGGATTAACCATGGAATTTAACCCTTTTTGTGGATGATTTGGGTAGTTGTACTCTGAATAATCGGCTCTTATTCAATCGTATAAACAATTACAATGACTTAAAATCTACCGAGGTATATGTCGCAATTATGATGGTGGGTATATATGGGAATGATACTAGTGGTTGCCATTGTGGTCAATCCGTTATTCCCATGTGTTTTGACGACCTCCATATCAAACGGGAACCTCAATTTATGTGAAATGATGAATGTAATGTTCCCATTGAATGATTCCAAGCCTTCCCAAGCAACAAGTCGAATTTGTCTTGGATGTCGAGTACCTGAACTCCCCATTTCACTTGATAGTCCATATTATGAGAGTAAGCGTGATTGCATATAGTAATTCTCGATTAATGTTTTCATATGTCTTGATGGTTGTAGACATTGGTTAAAATTCAGAGGCGGTGTATACCAGACCTGTGTTTGTGCGGGGATAACACACATTGGCAGTGGACCAGTTTGTTCGCACGCATTAATGGTGACATGTAGTGCGAACAGACAATTACAGCCCTCCGTGAGGAGTTCCTAATCAGAGAAGTTGAGGTATTGTATTATTTAAAACTACACTGATAAGTTCTAAATTAAACAGTACACGAATATAAACAAATGATTACCATTGTATGCATGCAAGAAAATAATTAAACTAAGATTAAATTGAATATCCATAATGAGCGATTTTCTAAACTGAATTAAATGATAAATTAAGTGAAGTTTACGAAAATATTTGACTTATACTATAAATAATAATGAGATGAATTGGAGAAATATCTAGTCCTTTATATTCTACATATAGAACATAAAAAACAGAACTCTATTACCATCCACATTAGTCAAGCCTAACATGCCAAAATACTTAACTATAGTCTATATATAAAATATATAAATATAAATATATATGACCCTATCTACTATAAAGGAAAAAAAATGAACTGATAGAACAAGCACATATGCTAGTGATAGGTACATCCTAAAGTACATCTACCACAGAAGGATAAGTGACACCAACACTATCGATCAAGATTACCAAACGGGCTACCTCGGTCCTAAAACATTAATTTTATAACGTTAAAAATATGTTTAGAGATAATAAAGTATAACAAAAGTTAGAATAAATCCTAATTGTGTATCTGCATTTAGTATTTTAACATCTTTTAGATTTACCCCAACATGCAATCCTAATAATATACGCATCTAAAATTCAAAATTCCCAAGTGCTCCTATGTTTGAACTGTAATCTAAACAAAGGAAAAATAAAAACTGAATTCGATCTCACCTTACAATAAAGTCAAGTGTCATAAATCAATTAGGATAATCTTAGAGTTTAAGGATCATATAATTAAGCCAAGTAACAAAGGCCTACCTCTAATGCATTTAAGGTTCACTCGTGCGTATCAAGTATAGTCCTAAGTCATCCCAGACATAAGGCTTCATTAAGGCAAGGGATAAATAACCATGTTTACCCATCAATCATAAATCCCACTATAACCAAGACTATGTAGAGGAAATTGATAATCACCCAAAAGTGTTTAAATAAAATTTCATATAGACGTTTTTTAATTGCTAATTCTCAATAAAATTAGTCTTATGCGCATATATGTCTATCTTGTAGGTTAATGTTCATTTGCGGCATCAAATCCTCTAAATTAAGGCAAATGCGAGAAAGATGCAGTTAAAATAGGGTTAATACCAATATACTGCTCTATACATTGTCCCGTACTAAAAACCAAAACCTAAACCCAAGCCCAAACTATCATAAACCCCTAGTGTGTGTGTAGTATTATTTTTATTATTTTCTATATGTTTAGAGTCATTTTTTATCACTTCATTTTATTTTATTTAGTGCTTTCTTATTTTATTTAAATATAATAGGTGTGCATTTAATATGATTTTTATTTATTGATTTTTAGTTTCTTAGATTTATTATTATTTTATCTTATTAGTTTAGTTTTATTTGAGTCTTTTTATTTTTCAAATTAGGTAATTAATATTTTTTTAATTGATTTTATTTCTTAGATTTGTAAATATCTTTAGGAGTATAATTTTTTAAGTTCAGTAGGTTTTATTTCTTTTAGTCTTAGATTTTATTTTTAGGTTGTAAATACTTATTTTTATCTTGATTTTTTTTACAAACTATACACAAACACTTTACCTATCCTACACACTCACACACCAAATCATGTATCGAGCCTCGTGTGTGTTTAGTTAGCACCTTTTGAATTTTTTTTATTTTTATTTGAGTCATTTATATTTTTAGAATTTATTTTATATTTTATTTTTAGTCGTGTATATTTTTACGATTTATTTGTGTGTATAATTATATATACTAGAGTCCGTATTATGCGTCGCGTGTTTTTATATTTTTTGTGTCAGTTTTATTTTATGTTTAGTTTTTATTATTAGTGTCATCTTATTAATATTTTATTATATTTTATTTTTATTAGGTTAAATTTATTAGTGTTATTTTATTTTAATCTATAGAATAGGAATTTAATTTTCTAGTTTTAATAAATTTTATATTTTCTTTTGTGGTACTTTATTTTCTATAGATTATAAATATTTAACTTTTGCTAAGTTACTATTTTAAATTTTCATTCTTTTATTAGTATTTTAATAAAATTTATTTATTTTAATTTTAGCTTTATTATATATTTTTTAAGTTGTTGAGTCTTAGAAATCTTTTAGTTAAGTGTACACTAGACATAGACACACCATATTATCATGCACCCCACAAACACCCAATACTACCCCTTATCATCTTCTCCAGCTCACCAACCACATTCTCTCTCATGCCCCATATTAACTTGTATAACTGATTTCTATTAGTTATACAAGTTAATTGATTCCCTTGACACATCAGCATATAAGTTAAAATAATTAGTTAGCAATTAGTTAGAAAGTAGTAACAGTTAGTTAGAAAGTAACAGTTCTGTTAGAAAGTAACAGTTAGTTAGAAAGATGTTTGTTTACTTCAATGTATATAAATATCTGATGTATTGTGAATCAAAGACAGATAATAAGAATTCATTCATTTCCTTTTTCTCTTCAATTAGTTTGAAATGGTATCAGAGCAAGATTTGTCACATTTTCTTACTCGTTCTTCTCAAAATCTTTCTTTACTCATCTTCTTCTTCTGAATTAGTCAATTAGCTTCTTCCATCAGTCAATACTCTCCTCTTGTTCTTCGATTGTCGATTTCATGGCAGCTGGTACTGAAATGCCTACGACAACAACAGAAAGAGTTGATGAAGCTTCGAATCCCTATTTTCTACATCATGGTGATAGCCCTGGATCTGTGTTAGTTACTCAACAACTCACTGGAGAAAATTATCATACATGGAGCAGGTCCATGTTGATGGCACTAACTGCAAAGAACAAAGTCGGATTTGTGGATGGATCAATTGCAGAACCTTCAGAAGGTAGTCTTCTTGTTTCTTCTTGGATTAGATGCAACAATATGGTATTGTCATGGCTGCTGAATTCTGTATCAAAGGAAATTGCATCTAGTATTATATACATAAATACTTCACGAGATGTCTGGATAGATCTTAAGGATAGATTCTCTAGAAGAAATGGACCTCGAATTTTTCAATTGAAAAAGTCAATATCATCACTCACACAAGAACAATCATCTGTCACAATTTATTATACGAAATTGAAGGCACTTTGGGATGAATTGATGAACTATGGACATTGCACATGTGGAGCTCAACAATCTGAACATGTTTTACAATTTCTTATGGGTCTAAATGATAGTTTTTCCCACATTCGAGGCCAAATTTTGCTATTAGATCCTCTTCCACCCATAAACAAAGTCTTCTCACTTGTTGTTCAAGAAGAAGAGCAAAGGAAAATTGGTTTCGGAAATGAGCATAGCACTGAACAATCAGCTTTTGCTGTTCGAAATGACAATTTCCGTCCCAATACTAATGTTTCTGGTAATTTTCATGGAGGAAAACCATACTATAATAACCCCAAAGCTTCATACCCTCGCAATAATAGGCCATTTTGTACTCACTGTGGGATACCAGGACATGTAGCGGATAAATGTTACAAGATACATGGTTATCCACCTGGTTTTAAATTCAAAGGGAAAGGACTTGGAAATAACCAAGGTCTGATGGCTCAAGCACATCAAGTTTCATCTGGTAATAATCACCAGAACTTCTATACAAATCCAAATGTTTCACAGACAGGGAATAATGGATCTCAGAATCAATCTCCACATCAAGAATTAGCTTCTATGGGGTTAAATAATTCCCAATGCCATCAATTGATTCAGCTTCTCACTAATCAAATGGCTCAACAATCTCCTCTTGATTCACCTAAGGATTTAGCTACTGTTTGCTCTACTTCTATGACAGGTATGTTTCATTTCTCTCCACATGCTTCATGCTCAGCAGCTACATTTTCTTCATTCAAAGATATGACTGTAGATAATAAAATCTGGATCATAGATACTGGAGCAACTGATCACATGGCTTTCTCTATCTCCCTATTCACAAATACCCAACCTGTTCAAAATACCTTTGTCAAATTACCAAATGGAAATAGAGTCTATGTTAGTCACATTGGAGATGTACAAATATCCGAATCTCTCATTCTCACAGATGTGTTGTGTGTCCCAAATTTCAATTTCAATCTTCTCTCTGTTAGTAAACTCACACAATCTTTGAACTGTGCTTTCTCCTTCTCACACACCAATTGTTTTATCCAGGACCTCACCACTTGGAGAGTGATTGGGATGGGTAACAAGGCTGGAAATCTTTATGTGCTCTCATCAAAATCTTCCAAATACATCTCAAACATACCAACTTCAGCATCTAATTCTGTTGTCAGCATCTCCAAAAATGATCTCTGGCATAGGAGATTGGGTCATCCATCACATACTAGACTTCAACTTCTACAAGATCAATTGTCTGGTTTTTCTACATCTTATCTTACAAACAATACTCCTTGTAATGTGTGTCCTTTAGCTAAACAAAGGCGATTGCCTTTTAAATGTAATGGCCACATTTCTACTATTCCTTTTAAAATCATACATTGTGATATATGGGGACCATTTTCTGTACCTTCTATTAGTGGGTTTCAATATTTTCTTACCATTGTAGATGATGCCACTCGCAATACATGGGTTTATCTCATGAAACATAAATCTGCTGTTCATGGTTTGATAACTACATTTCTCAATCTTGTCAGTACACAATTTGAATCTAAAGTCAAAATTCTTAGAAGTGACAATGGTCTAGAATTCATTCTCAAAGATCTATTTTGTAAGTATGGCATGATTCATCAATTAAGTTGCATAGAGACCCCTCAACAAAATTCAGTAGTTGAGAGGAAACACCAACATCTTCTAAATGTAGCAAGAGCACTTCGATTCCAAGCCCATCTTCCTATATTTTTCTGGGGAGATTGTGTGTTAACAGCAGCATATCTTATCAACAGAACTCCTTCCCCTCTATTATCTAACAAAACTCCTTATCAAATGTTATTTGGCAAATCACCATCATATAATCATCTTAGAGTCTTTGGATCTTTGTGCTATGCTTCTACTACTAAAGCTCATAGGAACAAGTTTGCTCCTAGGGCCCGACAATGCATATTTTTAGGATATCCTTTTGGAATCAAAGGGTACAAAGTGTATGATCTTCAGTCTCACACCATTTTTGTGTCTAGAGATGTTATCTTTCATGAACACATTTTTCCATATTTTCAGTCTGATCATTCTTCTAAGTATCACTCAGATGTAGTTCTTCCAAATATACCTAATAATGATTTTGATCATTTCAATTCCCAGCCACTATTTCATGAATATCCCACTGAGTATTCTGACCCCATTCAGCAATCTCAACCAGAAGAAACCACTTTCCCACACAACACTCAAACCCAACCATCTACACAACCTATCCCTAGAAAGTCAACCAGATCATCAAGACGACCTTCTTATCTTCAAGACTATCATTGTCAATTGGCTTCTTCAAATTCTGATTCTAAAAATCATCCTCATGATATTTCTCATTTCCTGTCCTATCAAAAATTAAACCAACCACACAAAAACTTTGTTCTATCAGTATCCAGTACAATGGAACCAGAATATTATTATCAAGCAGTCAAATCTCCTGAATGGAGATAAGCTATGGCCAAAGAGATACAAGCACTAGAAGAGAATCATACATGGCATATTGTACCTCTACCTCCTGGAAAATCAAGTATAGGATGTAAGTGGGTGTATAAAATCAAACATAAATCAGATGGCAGCATTGAAAGATACAAGGCAAGGTTGGTTGCCAAGGGATATAACCAACAAGAAGGTGTAGATTATTCAGAAACATTTTCTCCGGTGGCAAAATTAGTCACTGTCAAGTGTCTCTTAGCTCTTGCAGCTATCAAAGGTTGGGAACTCACTCAGTTGGATGTGAACAATGCCTTCTTACATGGTGATTTGCAAGAAGAGGTATACATGTCATTACCATCAGGGTTCAATAGTAAGGGGGCCCATATGGTGTGCAAATTAAACAAATCATTATATGGATTAAAACAAGCTTCAAGGCAATGGTTTGCAAAATTCTCAGATGCCTTAATTTCTTTGGGATTTCAGCAATGCAAGTCTGATTACACTTTATTTGTCAAAAATAATGGTTCATCTTTTATGGCTCTCCTAGTCTATGTTGATGATATCATCATAGCAAGTAATGATTCCACAGCAGTAGTTCACCTCAAGACTGTGCTCAATGAGAAATTCAAACTCAAAGACTTGGGTTCTCTTAAGTATTTCTTGGGTCTAGAGGTTGCTAGATCTCCACAAGGCATTTCTGTATCTCAAAGACATTATGCTTTACAATTACTCAATGATACTGGCTATTTAGGCAGTAAACCAGTTCAATTTCCCATGGATCAAAACTCTAAGCTAAATTCAGAAAATGGTCCTTTGATTGCAGATCCTAGTCTTTATAGAAGACTTATTGGCAAGTTATTATACTTAACCATTACTAGGCCCGACTTATCATACTGTATACATAGACTTAGCCAATTTCTTTCCGCACCAAGAACTCCTCATTTACAAGCAGCATACAGAGTTCTTCAATACATCAAATCAACTCCAGGACAGGGCCTTTTCTTCCCTACCACTTCTTCTTTTTCTCTCAAAGCTTTTACTGATGCAGATTGGGCTGGTTGCCCTGACTCCAGGAGGTCTATCACTGGTTTTTGCATTTATTTGGGAGATTCCCTAATTTCTTGGAGATCCAAGAAGCAACCTACTGTCTCTAGATCATCAGCAGAAGCTGAATACAGAGCTATGGCCTCTACTGTTTGTGAACTTACTTGGTTGCAACAACTTTTCAAAGATTTTGGTCTTCCTTTTTCTCAACCAGCTGCTATGTACTGTGACAGCCAAGCAGCCCTCCACATTGCAGCTAATCCTGTTTTTCATGAGAGAACCAAACATATAGAAATTGATTGTCATCTAATAAGAGACAAGATTCAGCAAGGCACAATCAAGACTATGCATATTTCATCAAAACACCAGCTAGCTGATATAATGACAAAGCCTTTGGGATGTCAACAGTTTCATTTTTTCCTTAGCAAGATGGGCATTCACAACCTTCATGCTCCATCTTGAGGGGGCCTATTAACTTGTATAACTGATTTCTATTAGTTATACAAGTTAATTGATTCCCTTGACACATCAGCATATAAGTTAAAATAATTAGTTAGCAATTAGTTAGAAAGTAGTAACAGTTAGTTAGAAAGTAACAGTTCTGTTAGAAAGTAACAGTTAGTTAGAAAGATGTTTGTTTACTTCAATGTATATAAATATCTGATGTATTGTGAATCAAAGACAGATAATAAGAATTCATTCATTTCCTTTTTCTCTTCAATTAGTTTGAAACCATCTCCATTACCAAAAAACCAACTCACTACACCTTACACCTCCATTAACGAAAGCCCTTCAAAACTACCCGCATGGAAGCAGCCTGTGAACCACTGCTGCTTGAACCCATACTCGGAACCCAAAGCCACATCCCAGATCCACCAACCCGTACCTCAATCCGAGACCTTCCATAATCTCAATCTAGACACGATTTGAGCCATTTCTATTTTTAACCCGTCTTACAACACCCAACCCGAATTCGACCACCCACGGACCTCCCTCCAAATGGTAACTCATTCACCCCATGATTAGCCCCCTGCAACCTCCAACCCGCCTGAAAACCTTAAGCTTAGATCGTAACCAAATCATACCCGGAACTCCTATCTGTTCGACCCAGCTGAACATCAAACCCGTCATACCTGCTACCCAAATCTCAACCCGATTCTATCCCCCGAACCCGAACTAACACCCATACACGGTTCCATTTCTACCCAAAACCCACGAAGTCTCCAACACCTTTTGTTAAACCCATTCAGCAAAACAAAACCAAACCAAAATAAAACCCATAACTCACATGTTTAAATTCATTTATCCCTTTTTCCTATATTACCCTCGCATCCTTTCAATTCACACGCTCTCATGTGCATTACTAAAATTATCTTCAACCAAATACCTTAGGCACCTCATGCACTTTTATTCTTTCAAAAATGCCCTTAGCTCCATGTGTATATAAAAGAAGACACTCAAGGCCCATTTAGGGTGAATGTAGAGATGACTACAAGATCTATAAGAAGCTACTAGAGAGAGAAATTTTAGTTTATTTTTTAGTTTTTTAGTTTACAAAAAATAAATAAATTGAGCGTGGTAATTAAATTTGAGATATATAATTAAAGAGTTCATTCAAAAAGAAGGCAATTGTGGGTTTGAACTATTCATCTCTAATTCATCTTGTTTAATCCTTGCATACTTTTATTTGTTTATCTTATATCTTGGATGAACTTCTCTAATTAAAAATAATAAGGGAAGTTTATATAATTTATGAGGCAGCGGTTGACCGTTGGAACACTATCGGTCGACCACGTGCTTCATTGTTTTGAAAATTTTCACTATGGGGTTCGTCTTCTCCAACCCAAAAAAATTAAATTCAAACCTCCGTTAAAGATTAGAATATCTTCATATATGATTGACATAACATATAAACAATGTATCCACATACAAAAAAAGGATTGGAACATAATTATATCATTACATCGTAATTAATATTCAAGAACTCAAACAAAATCCATTTTCTCTCTCAATAACCCTAACATCCCAATTTTATAACAATTTGATCTCAATTATCTTCATACTATTCATAATATCCTAAGGTTTTGAATGAAGTATGTTAATAAATCATAACCTATTTAAGATCTACTCAAAACACATCGATTTTGGGGAACATTTAATAAAAATGATGCAAAATCAATCCTAATTAATTTCTAATTGGGTTAATTATGAAATTTCTTGATTTAAATAATTAAAAATAGATTCTAATCACTTGGTTAGGGTTTTGATCTAAATAAATAGGCATAATCTATAACAATTTCAATTATAAATAAATTTAAATTAAACTTGCCTCCAAATTGGTGTAGATCCAGGGCTCCAGTCTTCAAAATCCTCTCTCTTCATTTTATCCTTCTTCTCTCCAAGTTATTAAATCTCTAATTTTGTGTTGTGTGTTAAATTATTCCCCCAATGGTTCAATACTAACTCTTAAAGACCTAATTGGGTTTCGACCTAAATTAAGGTCATAAGTAGATAATTAAAAAGTATTCGATTTATATTTTAAGTTGAAGAATCATCAGTTCAAATACTCTTAAACATCATAATCCATAATCCTCATAACGAATAATAGTTAATAACACATATACTAATTAGTATCCAAATTAGTCATAATTTACTTCAATCATAATCAAAATATTTGTTAATGTTTTATAATCTCTTAATTTACCATCTCTTAATTTAAAAATATATTTATATACGTATAAATAAGTTGTGACATTACATGCCACTCAAGCACACATTATATATATATATATATATATATATATATATATATATATATAGAGAGAGAGAGAGAGAGAGAGAGAGAGAAAGAGAGAAAGAGAGAGAATATGGGGTATTACATTCCTCCCCCTTATTCAAGGAATATCCTCTAACACCCGATTCACCCTTTTTGCCTGGCCATCCGATTGTTGGTAAAAAATTATGCTCAAACTGAGCTGAACTCCCATTGTATACTGGAATGCCTTCAAAATTGGGAGATAAAAATGCTACACATATCTGACATGATGTCTAGTGGCACCCCATGTAATGTCACTATCTCAGCTATCAATAAAATCGTGTACTCCTATATGGAGTAATCGGTTCAAACAGGTAGGAAATGGGCTACCTCCATCAATCATTCCGTAATAGCCCAAATATAATCATGACCACACTGCGACCGTGACAATAATATCCATTGAGATGATTTTCCATTTCTATTGAGAGATTTTTAAAGATTGTAACTCTTGTGTTAGTCATTTAAGCTACACCTTTACCAACTGATAAGTAGCACATCTGCACACATAGGCAACAATATCCTTCTTCATTCCAGCCCACCATAACAATTGTCTCATATCTTCATATATCTTGTGCCCTCTAAGATGCACCATGTACTATGATATGTGAGACTCAACTAACACCGCTCTTCACACTTATCCATTATCAAAAATTACTAGTCGCCTTTGAAACTACAAACCCCCATTTGATTTGATCAAGAAGGATGGGACTCTTCCCGTTTGTAGACCATTTACCTTTCTTAGATAAAAAAGATCTACCAACTGGAACTGAACTAATCGTGAAATAATGTTATGGGTAAGGATCACCACGGCCATAAAAATATTCGCTAAATCCATCTCCCTCAGATTACTCCACCTCTCGGCCCAAAAATCCGTCAAGTCCTCTCCATGTTTTGTCCATAAAGCGGTTAATGTAGCTACCGGCCTATTACTCAACGAGTCTACAACCACATTGACCTTTCCTAAGAGGTATTGGATAAAAAAGTGATAGTCTTTTACGGACTCCAAATCGCCTCTATCTCATATTCAAATCCCTCTACGTGAACAAGTATAATATACTTTTTGCGATCAGTGAACAACGAAAACAATTCTCTTAACAAATAATGCCTCCATACTCGAAGGTAATTGCCAACTCTAAATCATGCGTTGGGTAATTACCTTTATGTTTCTTCAAATTCGAGAGGTGTAAGTTATATGTCTATCTTCTTACATCAAAACTCTGTCCAAACCTTGAAGTGATGCATCCATAAATACCATATACTCAATGTCTCCCCTATGTAATGTAAGAACCGGAGTAGTTGTGATCCTCTCCTTGGGCTCCTCAAATTCTTATTGACAATTGGCATCCCAAACAAATGATATCCATTTATGGGATATGATGGACAACAACCCTGTAATTATCGAAAGCTCTAAATAAACCGGCAATAGTAACCAGCCAAAAAAAAATATCCTAACCTTTTATCGGTGTTGTGAGCTATTCCAACTCCATCACCGCAGATACGTTGCTAGGATCAATGAAAATCCTAGTCTCCTGCATGATATGGCACAAGAACTGAACTCCTTGAGCCGAAAACATCACTAGGAGAACTTAGTTTGCAACTTATTGTCGCTCAACATATGTTGTTTACAACTTATTCTTGCTCAACGTCTGTAGCACCAATCTCAAATGATGAGTATGTTCATTCTCTGAACATGATTATATCAAAATTTATTCAATAAATAAAATTATGAAATGATCCAGATACTAGAAAAATACACGATTAATAAGATCCATAAAGAATGTAGGCACTTTTCAGTTGGAATGACATGACCCAAAACACAAAAGACCCATAATGAGAGATAAAGGTTGACTTTGGAATATCCTCCTCCTTATTACTCAAATTGTGATATCCTATGCATAAATCGATCTTTGAAAATAATGATGCACCCCTCAATTGATCAAATTATTCATCGATGCGGGTAAATGGAGACTTATTTCTTAATGAACACACAACTGAAGTGTCCCTCCCTTATTATTGACGAATAATACTAGAGATCCCCACTAATTATTGATTCTCCGAATGAACCCCTAACCCAAAAGTTATTGTATATGCTCCTTTAACTCTTGCATTTCCACGAGAGCCATATGATAAGGTGCTCTTGTAATTGGTAGGGTGATCGGGGCTAGGTTTTTCCAAAATCTACTTCTCTCAATGGTGGAAATCCTAGTACCTCCTTAACTACATCCAAAAACTCTTGGACCATTGGGATAGATTCTAGAGGTACCACAACCTCCTCGGATGGTCGTTGCATCAATATAACATAATTGGGTTCTAGAATCCCCCTCGAGTCTATGCATAGAAAAAAAAACATCTCATGTCCTAAAATGGTGAACGTAATCATAGTGCCACTACATTAAATATGCAAATGGTAAGTGGAAAACTAATACATACCCAATATAATGTCTTAATCCATATCTAACAACAACAAGTCGGCAGAAAAACATATATTGTCGATCTTTAAAGCAACGCCTATATGAGTTTGGCATAACGCAACTTCCCTACCTATTGGAATGTTCCCATTCATAATAACCTCGGAATATATATCTATCATGTTCGATGTAACAATGAATCAAGAACTAGAAAATGAGTGTGAAGCTTATGTATCAAAAATCACGCGGGCATAACAACCATAAATATAAAACATACACTCAATAACACGTCGTCGATCTACTAGTAAGTACTACTAGTAGATATTGAACACACGTCCTTAATACAGTGGAGTGATTCCCTACTCTCGATTTTTAAGGGGATGTAATGTTAGGTAGTGAGGTGCGAGTGGGAGGGATTAAAATTGAGGTGGGGAAGGAAGTACTAGATGACGCCCCTACTGAAACTGTATTGGGTCGGCCTGAAGCCCTTAGGATAGTGGTCCAGTAACCTATATTCATAATATGGCCCACTAAAAGGGTGACCCTACCAACGATTAGGGCTGTAAACGGATATTTGAAAATCCGCATCCGTCCGATATCCGTATCCGAATTTGCGAATAATTATCCGAAAAAATGAAAACGAATACGAATATGGATACTCTATAAAAATATTCGAGAAAACGGATACGGATACGGATAGTACTAGTATCCGTCACGGATAATCCGTATCTGATGCGGAGTATCCATTTTATCGGATATCCGTTTTATCGGATATCCGTATCCGTCAAACATATGCATAAAATATTACTAATAATATTAGTATTAGTATTACTAATAAAATAATATTAAATAAAACATTGATCGTTTATTCCCTAAAACAAAACAAACACATACTCCACTCAAAACAAAAACAACCTAAAATTATTAATTTATTGAGTATATTATAAAATGTCATGTATTATTATTTTATTGGGTATATTATCATAGAGCTACTGTTAGTTTTTTGTAAGGCTTTAAGCTTATATGGTTGTAAAGTATGGATGGATTTAAGCCATATTATCATTATGGAATGCTACTATTATTATGGAAACCATAATTATTAATGTTAGGAGGTAGTAATTTTGTTATATATTTATTTGGATAGGATTGGATTTCATTAGATTGGATATTTTAATAGTTATTTTTTGCGATGGCTAAACAATGTAAACGGATACGGATATTATCCGAATCCGAGGTATCCGAGTGGATACGGATATGGATAGTTGTTTTAACTATCCGGGCGGATACGGATACGAATACGGATAGTGCATCCAGATAGCGGATACGGATATAGAAAACATGGTATCCGATCCGTATCCGTCCGTTTACCACCCCTACCAACGATACTTCTTTCTCTGCTCATAACCCTAGGGTCTGCCAAACTGACATTATGCCTAGACCCGGTGGCCCTGTCCCCTCTGGTTAAACTGGCCCTGATATTGTTGACCTAGATGCCCAAACTGACCATGGCTCGATGGCTATGATCTTATACTCCCTTTCGATGATGGTCATCAATTTTGAATCTCTTTGGGGTTTCTCCCCTATGATGGAACTCCATGCAGCTGATTGCATCCTCCATGTGCTCGAGAAGACTCCCCACCCATTGATACTTTTGGTCCTGGTCCATCTCCTGATCCCTCCCTCTTGGGATCCTTTTCTCTCTCTGTCTCTAAAAAAAACTCATGGTTATCATCACAATGTAGCAAAGCGACATCTACCATCTGAATATATGTGGTAACATCGAATTCTTAGCAACACATATTTAATCTTCTAATTTAGAACTCTCACAAATCGATCCATCTTAAAATATTCACCTTTGATAAAAAAAAATGTATAAGACAAGTGAACTCCCGCTCATACTCAGCAACGATCATACCCTCCTTCTTGAGTCACTCAAACTGTGACCTCAATTTCCTCTAGTTTGAAGATATGAAGTACCTTCCTTCAAACTTGACCCAAAATTGTGATAGAGTCATCTGATACCTCTCATCTGAGCTGATAATAGTCTCCCACATGTTTAGATTTTAGGGTTTTTGGTGCGGCAGGTGGTGGCTGCTATGGCGGCTGAGGTACATCGGCCTCTAACTCAACATTCCATGTAGATCTCTGTCAAACCTGACGTCTTCAAAGGTTCATTCTCTGAAATATAGTAATTGAAAATACGTTAAGACTTAGTGTACAAATACTAAGTGTAGGGATCTAAAGTATCAAGAGCGCAAATGCGGAAGTAGCGATCAACTCACTCATGACCTTTAGAACACTAGAACCTAAAATGCTCTAATACCAAATATGACACACTGTATTATTTAAAACTAGATTGATCAAATTTAAATTAAAAAAAAATACAGGAGACTAAACGAATTAGTACCATTCTAACCATGAAATAAAAGAAATAAACTGGAATTAAAGTTGAATGTCCATAATGAATGATATTTTAGAACTCTAATGCTATCCACGTGAGTCAAAGCTAACACTCCAAAACAGCTAATTATATGCTATATAAAATTAAAGAATACACACACACACACACAGCTAATTATAGAATACAAATAGCTAATTATATATATATGTCGATCTGTATTATAGAGGAAAATAAATAAACTAATAGAACTGGCGCAAGCAGACTAGTGACACCGACCTCTTAAAGTAGATCTGCAACAAAATGATGAGTGGCATCAGCACTATTGATCAAGGTTACAGAATATTCAACCTCAGTCCTAAAAGGTTAATTCCACAACATTAACAATAAGTTTAAAGAGAATAAAAGCTTAACAGAATTCCCCACCCTCCAATCCTAATATTATATGAATCTAAGGTTCCAAATTCCCAAGGGATCCCATGTATAAATTGTAATCTAGATATAGGAAAAATGACAATTGAATTCGATATAATGTTACACTAATCAAAGTCAACAATTATAAAGAAATTATGATAATTTTAGAGTTCAAGGATCACATATGATTCATATAATATATAAACAATATATTCATGGACAAAACATGATTGGAACACAATGATATCATTAAAATCCTAATTAAACATTAAGAACCCAAATGAAACCCATTTTCTATCTCAAGAACCCTAGCATTCCAATTCACAATAGTTATATTTCAATTTTCTACTACTATGCATACGATCCTAGAGTTTTGAATGGATTTTGTTAATAAATCAGAACCTATTCAAGATCTACTATTAAAATAATTTTTATAAGATTAATTCAAAATGAAGCTAAATCGATCCTACTTAGATGGGAAGTCCCGTGTCAAAAATTCTTCAATTCTCCAATTCTCTCCAAGAATAACCCAAGAAACAAGGGTGAAATCTCATTCCCCCTAATCTTCCAGGCATAGCTAACATGGAAAAAATCCCTGTAAACACTTTGATTCCCCCTAAACCTCCTGATCCAAACAACATGTGGTTGATATCTTTTGCAAGTGTGCTTATGAACTACATGACTAAGGAACTTGAACTCAAGAAACCTACATCTTTCAAAGGAGAACCTGCCATTTTATTCTCAGGAGAAGATATTAATGTTCTAGCTGCTCCTTTTTAACATTCTATCGTAGGTAAATTCTCTCATGGAAAACCTTCCTTAGAAATAATTCGAAAAACATTCCAAACATTTTCTTTAAAGGCAACATTCACAATTAGATTGATTGATTCTAAACATGTCCTCATACGACTTAACTGTGAAGAGGATTATGTTAGATTATGGGTCTGAGACCAATAGTATATTGGGAAATTCCCAATGCAAACCTTTAAATGGTCAACTGATTTTCATCCTGAAGAAGAAAGCCTCATTGTTCCTGTCCGGATTAACCTACCTAAATTACCTATTCACTTCTATGCCAAATCAACCTAATATTCTATAGCATAGTTAATAGGGAAACCTCTATCTATGGATGCTTCTACAGTCTCTATATCCAGACCAAGTATTGCAAGAGTCTGTGTAGAGATTAATCTACTTGAAGAAAGAATTCAAAGAATTTGGATAGGTTATGGTTCTAAAGGGTTTTGGCAACAGATCTATTATGAAAATATACCTTTTTATTGCCAGTTCTGTAAAAAGAAAGTACATCAAGAGTTTAAATGTATGATCAAACACCTAAATTCCAAAGTAGCCCAAAATCAACTTATAAAAAATCAAGTAGCAAGGTAAGATGCTGAGAAGAGAAATCAAGAACAACCCACAAGGAATCAACAACCCAATCAGGCAAAACATAAAGAAAAACAACCCATTTAAGAAATGCCGGATCAATAACCAAAGAAGAATTCTATGAATCCAAGAACTTAAGGGAATAAGATAGTAGGAATTGATAAACAAATTGAATTTATACAAGAGGAGCCATCAGACTAAGAAAAAGAATTTCCAAAAATAGAAAGATTACAAGCCTTACTTCAGCACAGTCAACAATTGAACCAGGGCACAGTTGGAAAAATTCTATATGGTGATTACACCTCAGAGGAGATATTGATTGTTGATCAATATAATTTATCCCCTAAAGGATCAATACTTCCAAAATATGATATATTAGCAGAAGTCTCAAAATACTATCAATCGGACCTTGATGAAAAAATCCTTCCATTCCTATGATAAAAGAACTCCAGAACTTTGCATCATGGATAGATGTCAAGTGGTCAAAGTATCAACCAAAAAAAACTTCAATCCAAAAATCAAATAAAGAAATTGATTCAAATCAATTTGCTGCAGAAAAGGGCTCCAAGACAGGTAAGTCAACTAAACCTTCTCCTTATGATCCATTGTTTAGAAGATTTACTAGATCTCTAGGAATATAAAAATCTAAAAATTACCACCTAAACAATAAATGATTAACTTCATAACCTGGAATGTTAGAGGTGTGGCCAATAAGGACACCAATAGAAGAATTAAAAGGCTAATTAGAAAATACAATTTACCTACAATTGCTCTTCTTGAACCTAAAGTTGACTCTGATAAAATTAAAAATTATCAAGATATATGGAAATTCTCAAACAGTATAAGTAATATATCTAGTAAAATTTGTTTTTTTTTGGCAAAATGACCTGTCAGTTAAAGTCATTTTAGACTCTGATCAATTATTGTGCCTTAAAATATATATTATCTTTCTTAATCTAACTATTCATCTAGCAATAGTTTATGCTAAATGCACCTCTATAGAAAGACAAAAATTATGGCAAGACTTATAGCTACACATTAGTGATTTAACAAATGAATCTTGGCTTATAATAGGAGATTTTAATGTAGTTTCATCAGATAGTGAAAAAATAGGAGGTAATGACCCTGAGGGCCTGTTTGGTTCTCTATTCAGAAAATTCGATTTAAACACTGTTTTTAAATACAGTTTTAAAATTCAATTTTTTGTGTTTATAATTATTGGTGTGCGTTTGGTAAAGTTGTTTTTAAATACAGTTTTTTGAAAATTTGAGAAAATTGACAAATATGCATATTTATATCATACATATGCGTGTGTGTGTGTGTGTGTGTATATATATGTATGTACATATAAACATACATAAAACTTTCATATATACATGATACATGAATGTATACATACATACATACATCATAAATTATATACATGTACATTTAATAACATGTATTTTTAGGTATATTTAATGAGGTATGTTGTGGAGTTTATATATATATATATATATATATATATATATAACTTTCATACATACATGATACATGAATGTATACATATACATACATACATACATCATAAATTATATACACGTACATTTAATATCATGTATTTTTAGGTATATTTAATGAGGTATGTTAGGGAGTTTAACTCTCTCTCTCTCTCTCTCTCTCTCTCTCTCTCTATATATATATATATATATATATATATATATATATATATATATATATATAATGATGTCGCATATATAATTCACTATAAAATTATATACATACATGAATTGATAATATTTTTCAATACATATGAACTATATGTATATTTTATATTATTCCATACATTAATAATATATGTATAAAACTATATATAAGTATCATGTATCTATTGATAATATTATTTAACTTTATATTATTCCATACGTAATTTTGTGTATATGTACATATATATTTTTTATTTATAAGAATTACACACATTAATGTATTATGTATGTATATTATATATTAAGGTATAATTGCTTTAAAATATTAAGAATGAATAATTCTAAGTTGAAAAATAAAAAAAACAGATGTTATAAAACACCCAAAATCTGTTTTCTGAAAAACTTGATTATAACACATCAATATTATAATTCTGTGTTTAAAAACAGGTTGCCAAACGAAGATTTTTATCAGAATTGTATTTAAACACAGAAAACAGAATTATAGTTGCAAACCAAACAGGCCCTGAATTTCATGCAATTGAAGACTTTAATGATATGATCTCCTCTTTTGCTCTAACGGACTTAGGATTTTCAGGATCTAGCTTCACTTGGTCTAATAATAGAATCAATAGAACTATATTTTGTAGATTAGATAGAGGATTGGTAAATCAGACTTGACTTAGGCATTTTTCACAAACAAACATAACACATCTCCAGAGAACATGCTCTGAACACAACCCCCTTCTATTAGTTATAAAAACTCCAAAAGACAATTACCCCAAATCTTTTAAATTCCTATCAATGTAGTGTATTAAGTCAAATGTTCACCAAATAATTGAAGAAGCATGGTCTCAAAATATTTCAGCTCCTCCAACGATTGAACTTGCTTTAAAATTAAAACACTTGAAAAACAAGCTTAAAACATGGAACAAGGAAACTTTTAAAAATGTATTTCAAATAGTAAAAGACTTGGAAGATTAAGTCCTCATCAAAGAAAATTCTTTTGAGCTTCTTTCTAATGAAATAACTAGAAGTGAAATGTATAAAGCTAGAGTTGATCTCAACATAACATTACAAAGAGAAGAAAGTTTTTGGCATAAAAAAAGTCATATCAAATGGATCAAATTAGGAAATAAAAACACCAAACTTTTTCATGCTTCAGTAAAAAATAGACAAAGGAAATTATCTATCTCAAGAATTAAGAATTCTCAAAATATTTGGGAATATTATAATGAAGAGATAGGGATAAAATTTCAAACTCATTTCTAAAATTTATGGTCAGATGAATATCTTTCTAGTGATCCATCATTTTCTGCAAGTAATTAACAAATAAATAACTGAAGATATGAATAAAAAACTTTCAGAATTCCCTACTGAAGATGAAATTTTCTCAGCTATATATGTAATATGGATCAATCAAGCTCACCTGGACCTGATGGTTTTGGATAATTTTTCTACTTAAAATTTTTGGAACGTAATTAAGAATGGCCTTGTTAAAGCTATTCATTCTTTCTTTGTTGGGGCAGAAATTCCTAAAAGCTAGTCTTCTACCCTTATAGCTCTTATCCCTAAGGTGTCTAATCCATCTTCATGTTCTCAATTTAGACCAATTAGTCGATGAAATGTTTCTAATAAGATACTATATAAGATATTGAATGATAGACTTGATCACATCCTTCCATCCATTACTTTCCAAAATCAAAGTGGTTTTATTAAAAACAGGACTATACAAGAAAACATTCTTTTAGCTCAAGAGATGGTTCATAATCTTGGTAAAAACGCATATGGGAATAATGTGATAATAAAACTTGATATGGAAAAGGCTTATGATAAAGTATATTGGCCTTTTCTATGTGAAGTTTTAAGAAAATATGGATTTAATGAGACTTTTATTTATATGATTTGGAGAATAATCTCCAACAACTGGTATTCTGTGATTTTGAATGGTCAAAGCATAAGTTATTTTCAGTCTTCTAGGGCCTTTAGACAAGGGGATCCCATATCTCCTAGTCTCTTTATTATTATTGCTGAAGCTTTAACTAGAAACTTAGATAATTATTTATCTCAAAGAAGGCAATTCCTTTTTCTAATCCTCCAAACAATAAATTGATTTCTCATTTAGGATATGCATATGATCTTATTATTTTCATTAGGTAGGCATATTATCAAATCTCTTATTCAATTGCTTAAATACTATGAAAACAGTTTAGGGCAAAAAGTGAATTTTTCAAAAAGCTCTTTTTATGTGGGTAATAAAGTTAGTCAACAAAGAAGATCTACCATAGAAAGGGAAACAACAGTATCAAATAATAATTTTCCTTTGAAATAATTGGGCTGTAATTTGATTAAAGGTAGACCTAAAGCCATTCATTTCTCTGAACTAATCTCAAAGATTAGGGAAAAGTTATATACTTGGTCTTCCAAAATGATCTCCCAAGATGGAAGATTTATACTTATTAGACATGTTCTACAATTAATTCCAGTTAATACTCTAGCAATCTTAAATCCTCCAAAGATTATTATAAAGAGCCTTCATACCATATTCAATAAATTTTATTAGGGAGGAAGTTCTAAAGAGCATCATTTTCAGTGGATTAAATGACCTGATTTATGCTATCCATTTGATGAAGGCGACCTAAATTTCAAAAGATTAGAAGATATTTTCTTTGCATTTAGCATTAATATTTTCTGGAAATTTACATTTGACTCGAGAATTTAGGCATTTTTCATCGTAAATAAACACAAGATTGGTCTTTTAGTCTCTATAGGTTCTCATACTATTAAAAGAATTGCAACCATTCAAGATTTTTCACAATAATTTATTTCTTCTGAAAAACAAATTTGGTTGCCTTTTAGTACAGGAGAATTCTCTATTAAGTCTTCATTCAACACTTGCAGACAGTCTAGACATGTGTCTCTCAGCTAGAAATTAAATTGGTCTAAAGAATGCCTAATGAAAATTTCCAACTTTATTTGGAAACTCCTGAATAATTCTGTACCTTTTGAAACAGTGGTTCAAAATATGGGAATAGGACTTGCATCTTTTTGTAGATTGTGTTTTTCTGCAGAAGATAGCAGTCATCATGTCCTTATAGAATGTTCTATTGCTAATAAGGTTTTGTCTTACTTTTCTAAACTCATGGGGATTTATACTGATAATTGTTCTTGTAGATCAACTCTGTTTTCCTGGTGGTTAGCAAAAGCTAAGAGAGAATAGATTAAATTAATTCAAAACATATTACCTAAAGTCATTTTTTGGGAAATATGGAAAGCTAGAAACAATTTTTTTTAGAATTCTCAAACGAATTCATCTTTAATTATATAAAATGTTATTTCCATAACTTCTAATATAATGGATAACTATAAGTTTTATGATTCTATTCTACAGGAGGACAGTAAAAGTAGTAATATTTTTAATATTAAAACTATGGCTAAGAAAATTAAATTAATAAAATGCAAATGGAATAAACCTCCAGTAAGTTTTTTCAAACTTAATATTGATGGAGTTCTAAAAATAATCATGGACCTAGTGGTATAGAAGGTGTTATAAAACACTCTAGAGGTCTATTTATAGTTGGCTTTGCAAAACCTAATGGGATTCAAACTTCATTTATTGAAGAAGTTATGGCCTTACAAAAAGGCCTTAATTTAATCTTCTAACTTCTTATTTCGGAAGTCATTATTGAATCTTCTTATAAATCTTTGGTAGATGTTGTTTTAAAGAAAGCAAAACCTCCTTGGACAAGCTTAGAAATCTTTGAAAATCTTAAGTTTCTAGAAAACTTCCAAATCAATCATACATGGAGAGGAAATAACTCTGTAGGAGACTACCTTGCATCAAGTGCCTCAATCAAGTAATTGGATTCAACATATTGGAGTTTTAATTCTCTTCCATCTTTGGTTAAAGGTCATATCAACATGGAAAGACAAAACCTTCCTAATATAAGAATTAAGGTTCTAAATTTGTAATGGGGATATTTTTATAAATCCTCAAGTTTTTAAATTCTTAAATTCTCCTCTCTTTGTAATGGGGATAAGATATAAATCCCTAAATTTATTTTAAGGTTGTCTTTAATGTAATGGGGATATAAATCCCCAAATTTCATAAATTTTCTTTCTAGAGTAATGGGCGCATCCTCTAGAAATAAGTAAAGTTTGGGTTTGTAAGCTACGGAGAGGCTTTTTCTCTATTAAACTTATAAATAAAATGTGTGAGGGTTCCGTCCCTCTTTGATAAAAAAAACCAATTCTACTTAACTCCTAATTGGATTAATTACGAAATTACTTAATTTAAATCATCTAATTATAATCATTTATGGGTTTTGATTCAAATGAATAGACGTAGTCTACAACAGTTTCAATTATACAAGAATTCAAATTAAACTTGCCTCCAAATTGGTGTTGAACCAGGGATTCAATCTTCAAAATCATCTATCTTCCTATAAGCCTTCTTCTATACAAGATCATTGATCATTGATCCCTAATTTTGAATTTTGTGTTAAATGTACCTCCTAATGGTTCAATATTAATTATTAAAGACCTAATTCGACTAGGGCCTAAATTAAGGTCTTAAGTAGATCATATAAAATACCCCTTAACTAGTATAAAAGTGTACAAATCATATTTTAAGTCAAAGAAATCATCATTTTAAATAATCATAACCCTCATAATCCATCATCATCATCATCATAACAAATCGTAGTAAATAACACATATACTAATTATTATTCAAATTTGTCATAATTTACTTGAATCATAATCAAAATATTGTATTTATTGTCTCTTAATTTCAAAAATTATTTATACATGTATAAATAAGTTGTGACATTACATGTCACTTAATAACATATAATATTCTATTTATATATAAGTAAAATATAGGTTATTACACATGGCTACTATGACAACTTCATCAGGAAATAGTCCGGGTAATCCCCATCTAGGTTTTAGGTCGGGGACTTTTTTTCATCCTCCTTAGTGACGCATGATACGTTAAGATCGTTCTATCTAACCTTGTGGATCTTCTCTTGATCTACGTACAGTCCTTTTTCATAGAGGATCTCCATCCCTGGTTGTAAGGATTTATTTGCTTCATCCCACCGTTTTTCGAGGAGTCCGTGATCGGGGAAATCCTCTCCATAGAGATGGAAGTGACCATTCCACCCTTGATGGTCATTATTGGTGCCAGAGGTTATGTCATGGTGTTTGGTAATACCCGATACCGGACATTCTGTTGTGTTATGTTGTATTAAGGGCTTCGCTGGTTCTTTCTTTAATCCTTCCAAGGTCGAACCCGGGTACGTATCCATTTTATGGATGATTAAGGCGACTACATATGAATAACAAACTCCTCGTCTATCATAAGAGCAAGCGGGATGAATCAAAATCCATTGAGGTAGATGTCACTACTGTGATAGTGGGTATTTAGGAGGGGAATAGTACTATTGCTAGACAGTGTGGTCCATTCGTCGTCCCCATGGATTGTGATGACATCCATATTAAATGAGAACCTTAATTTTGTGTGAAGTAAGGAGGTTAATGCCCCTATCAGTTGTAACCATGATCTCCCAAGAAAGAGGTTCAAGTTGGATGGGATATTGAGTACCTAAAAATCCACATCACACTTGATCATCCATATTATGAGAGTGAGGATGATTACCCATATGACTTCTCGACGTGTTTTATCATAATCCCTTATGTTTGTATAAGTTAGTGTAAAGTTGAAGGTAGTATATCAAAGATAGATAGAGGTGTAGAGAGGGAACAGATTGAACTTGGAGTCGTTGTTTATAAGTTTAAGGTGAATAATATGTCTATAAGACTCAGTGGTTATGTGTAGTGTAAAATGATGATTACCGCCCTTCATGAGGAGGTCAATATCAAAGAATTTGATATGATGTTTCCATGGTGATAGACTCAATGGTAGATGACATCTTAGCCAGAGTCAGGTTTGTATTCATATAAGTTTGACACAATAGATGGAAAAGGGAGGCTTGCTTCTCTCGGGATATAGCTAATAACTCCAAACTAGTGATGTTAGCTAATATCTGACGAATTAATTCCTAGAATTTATTTCCTAAGGAGGTGGTGTGAAAACTTATTCGGGGGAACATTTCTCCTTACTAACTAGATATGAGTGGGGTCGGGGCGGGCGACGTTGTCTTTGGGGCCATCCCATCGGTCTAATCCAAGACAAGATCTATTTTTGGGATCTTAGGATCTTTATTACGAGTACATGATATGGGGACATCTATACACCGTATGGAAACATCAAAGTTTTGGTTATGACTAGGGATTTCTGCCAAAGTAGTCAATGCTTATCCATTTATCTGGTTAGGCATAGTAAAAGATGAATCTACAGGCCTGAATGATCATGGAAAGATGTCATTATCGCAGGCGTTCTACTGATACTCTTCTTTGGTGGAAGAGCTTTATGGTTCTCCTGGGTTCATCTTTCTTATTATGTCGGTGGTCTTCTAAAAGATATCGCTATAATAGTACCAGTATTCAGAGTTTTATAAACCCTAGTGTGATATCTCTTTAACAAATCTTCCCAGAGTTACTGCGGACACTACATACTATAGGTTGTCAAACTTTTTAGATGGGTGGTTATGGGGAATAGGGTTTACTTGTTCCATCTAATCGGTGTATGACTACCTCTGGTTTGGTGAACTTCTGGTGGGGGACAGCCACAACGAGACATCTTATCTTAAAGTTTAATTAAGATGGAAACATGGGAATAATCTAGTTAATTAATTATGAAGTTGTGTTGTACATCGATATACTAATGGAATGAAGGCGACACTCCTAGTATGAAGATTTCAAATTCTAGATGTCGAATGATTACGTCGAGCTCACTGTAGGCATCAATGATCTCTTCTTTGGTAGACTGACTTCAGGAATATTAAGCTTGTCCTATATGTTATTTTATATTTCGATAGGTAAGTAATCACATTTGGTGGGATGGATACTCCAGTATATGTTAACATTAGGGTTCTTGATCTCTCCCTTGCTAGTGAAGAACTGAAGGAGTAGTTCTTTGTATAAGAGATTTAGATGTAAAATGTATACATATTAGCCCCACCTTTTTCATACGACAGGTGCAATGTTCATACTGCTCAAGTCGATCAAGATCTTCTATTATAGCTTTGAACTCAATAATAAACTTATAATCATGAATGATGGAAGGCTATTAAGATGAAATCCCTTGCTTATGAACTCCATGTCCTTTCCCCTAGGAGTAATCCTATTATTTCATCATCTCCCAGATTTGGGGGTTGAGGATATACTCATTTTTAGACCGCGAGGATGTGTTCCCCTTAGTGATCAAGATATGATGGAAGAACTATGTAATGACCTACTCTGGTAGATGGGTATAGTAGATTTATTCGGGCTCAAAAGTTAACTATGTTAGAGTAGGTACGATTTTCTAAAGGTGTTGTTTCTCATGGGGAGGATCAGTATATGTTTTGGACCTATCAATTGGTAAGTATTCATGTCATCTACAGTGTCTGTTTGAATCATGTGAATGGTTATCATGAGGAATACTTGTGTTTCGTATCCTTGGGGATGGGATCAGGCATTTATCTCGTGCTATATATTGTATTTGGCCTGGAACATGATTTGGGTGTCCATGATCCTTTAGTTTTCATGAGTAGGTTCCAATTTTCTTTTGGTAAGCTTGGATCTAAAATGTACTTGATCGGACTAAAGTTCTCCTCAGCATATCTTCCTAGATGGTGGATCTTTAGGAGATTTGGACTCTCTACCTTTTTAATTATCATACATCAGTTGATGGAGGATTCAATATTTCTATATAATATGATCGTTGGCCCTAAGTTATCAGTGTCTTTAACCCATTTGTACTGGGGTTAGGATATCAGTGTGTCTAGATCATATGTTCTTCTATCTGCTTATTGGTAGATGTAGCTCTATCACTGTTTCTTAAAGAGTTAACTGAAAATGTTTTGTAAGCGGCGGGCGAATTAGTGCTATTTTTTCTCCTTGTATCCGTAAGGGAAAACATGAGTTCTTCATAGGTTGATACTCTCCATCTAGTGGATTGAATTCGTACTGCGAATATTATATGCTCGATTTCTTAAAGGGCCTAATTGTAGATCTCCTCCCATTCAACTAGGTGATATATTTCTTTTAAGGAGGCAATAAGAAGTCCTGGCTCTTTTAAGAGAATAAATTATGTAACCAGACCTAAGTATGGGCTAATGTTATTGGTTATCATGAAGTTTATGTCCATGGTGGATAAGGCTATATGATCAGTGGTGGGATTGGTCTTGGCAATGATTTTTATGTCTGACTTTGGCATGTTTGGAAGTGAGAGTGCATCCTCATCCTCAGTTTACGATGACTAGGGACTATCACAGAGGACGGATTAATGTTTGGTAAGGGAGTGTCTTTTAATGCATTGGTTCCGGTATTAGATGATATGGTAAGGGGTTGTTAGTGATATTTGGTTTGGCAGGATAAGGCTCCCGACATCTTTGAGGTCTTGGATGGAAATTCTCAAAGATCGAAAATTACCGATAATATATAGTCGGGTCCTTGGTAGAACTAATAATAAGAGTCATCCCACCTGTTCTTATATGGAAATGCGGGGATAGTGTGGATTTGAGAGGTTTTAGGCGACCATCGATTTCCAAGACGGTGAATACTTAATGACTCTAATGATTTGTGAATTTTCTTGGTCGGACTCTAAACTCTTTAGGATGAGGCAAAACTAGATTATTTCTTGGAAGCGGTCCCGATTGGAAGGGTGAGGTGGTAACCACGATATCTTAGGAAGTATTGGCAACTGGACGTGCTTACGATTATGGACTGACCACGAGAGTGGCCATGTGCGATGCGAAAGCTCCAAGAAGGTTCTTACGGGTGATGAAATGAATTTTAGCTTAGCGAGTTTACTTAAAATCTTAGATCCATGTGAGCCGAAGTGCACAATGTTGCTCTTTCTAGAGGTTCCTACTCATAATTTTGATCTGATTATTTTTTTTATAGGCTATTAACCATATAACTGTGTAAGGACAAAATTTCCAATTGATTCCCTTTGTAGTTTTGACTTATTCCGTGAACAAAACTTTATTTGTAATATGTCATAGGAGATTTTATTTTGTCACGATCCCACTCGGTCTATGACGTATTAAAGATAATTGGAGATGTTGCGACAAAGATTCAAAGAATTAATCATGCCTAAGTTTAATTGGTGCAAGTTTATTCGTCTTCAAAGTCCAATTGCATTCCGAGATCACATAAGGTATGAATGCATATTGTTAATGGGTCTCAGAACTTTTTTATAAAGAAAATGTTTGTAAAAGGTTTGAAAATGTCTTAAAAGTTTACACTTCATTTTATTCTGATAAGGTCAGAAAAGAGTTTGTTTTAATTGAACCTCTTGTAACAGAGTTGGAACAATTTAAAACATGTTTTGTCAGAGTCGTTCGAGCGACTTACAGCTGTCGTTCAAGCGACATTAGCTATCGTGCGAAGTGTATCTCGCGAGATGTCAATATCGTTCGAGCGAGATCTTTATCTCGTTTGAACGATATGAATCTCGTTCGAGCGACACAGCTTTCGATGACCGACTTAAAAAACTATTTAAATCGTGGTTTTGTCAGAATTTCATAACACTGCAATTTGGAAAATAGTTTTCAAACCAGTACGAGTTTTGCACATGTTTTTCCAAGGTTTCAAAGATTAAAACATCCTTATATGTTTGCAAAGATCCGAGTTATCATTAGAATATGTTTATGTGATTTTTCTGCACCAAGAAGGTTTGTTCAACACCTGAACAATGTTGGTTTTGCAGTGAAGAAGCGACGAACATCGTGCTCAACATCGTGGGCATATCAAAGCCATTCGGTGGACATCGAGACATACGTAGACACGTGTGTTGTGGACATGTATCGTGGAAGAAGGTTATTTTCTACGTGGGCACTCTGAGTGGAGTGGTTGAAGATCATAAGAGCGTTAAGACACGTGGTGATCGAGTCATTGTGTAAGGTTGAGTCTGTTCATAGTAATTCCACATTCATAGTGATTGTCTGGCTTGGGGCCGTCCGAGGTTTTCTCCCATTTTGGGTTTCCTCATGCATTCGGTGTTGTGAGTATCATTTACTTTATTTTACTTGCTTTAATCACTAGATGCATGTTTAGGATTAATCAAGATAAAATCGGTTTAAAGTAAAATTCGATTTTTCACAACTTGGTTTGGTGGTAGTTAAAAGTTGGATAATTTTTTTGATAAAAATTGGTTTGTTTATAACACAAACATAAAGGGCGCACTCCATAGACTGGATTTTTCTTTCTAGTGAGTGGCAAAAATCCCAATTTTCTCTATCTCCTCTTTCTTCAGCATTTCCAAGCCTTTACATGTGATAAAAATATCTTCATTTTATACGTATTGCTTAAGAAAAGAATGACGCACATCGTCCCATGTTTTTACAGTTCCCTCTTATTTCAAACCCATATACCAGGTAAGGGATCCTCCAGACAAAGTAAAGGAGAACATACTCTCTAGAACTCCTAGGTCTACATCTCAAACCTGGATTTGGAGGTTCTAGTTGGATAAGTGGATGGATTGGGAGCCCAATCCTTTATACGTTTTAAAGATTGGAAATTTTAATTTATGTCAAGACTAGGCTTTCGGATAGAGATCCATCTTTTTAATATTTATAAGCTCATTTTTAGTCTTCATCTTTCTGATAGATTTTCGGAGGAAGCGCGATTCAGATTGGACTTACGTTATCTCTTGGTTTGGAGTCGTGGAATAACCTTGTCGATTGGAAGAGGAACTAGAGATTCATCTCTTGGGGCAGTGTGTGGGTACTCGGGCTACTGTGTGTATGGTCCAAAGTATCCATGTGGGGAAAATATTATTTAGAATAGGGGGAAGTGGCATTAATAGGGGTAGCTTGTCTTGGAATCGGTGTAGTGGATCTTAAAGGTTAGCTGGTATTTCCTCGACAATTACCAAAGGATGTGTGTTAACGTTAGGGAGTTGGGGAGGCAACAAGTTATTTCCTATTACTATGGAAATATTGTCCTCTTGCAGGTGGACTTGTGCTAGACCTAATGCCCTGATTTCTGAGTGCATGGTATTTTGGGAGGTAGTGATGTTCTCAAGTTATCTCAAAAGTTGGTCTATTATGGATGGATATTGATCTTCTTCGGTAAACATGGAGCATACTATGGAGCATAATTGACAATCATGGGGTGGGGAGCTCTCTGATGAAAATTAGACGATCAAACGAAGTGCAAACTAGAGTTTCCTGGTTAAGAACTTAATGTGATATCTCTGCTGATAATGATAACTGTAGAAAAAGTCAGGGCATTTTCATTTTTTTTATAGATAGAAGGACAATACATAGGGGGAGAATGACTCACGTATGCATACTTATTCTAATCTAATTATTTTATCTTTTTTTAATCGTATTGTAACACCTCATATTTTTGGGCATTAATTAATTAATTAATTCAGTAAATTTTACGTTACTTGAGTATGTCGTAATTTAATTGAATTAATTATTACTAATATTATTTAAATATTAATCCTGTGAGTAGGCAATTAATATTTATGGGATTTAAAGTTGCAGAGTGAATAGTAATAATTTAATAAGTTAATAGGTAAATAAATTTTTAGCAAAACAATTCGGATGGTAATTCTGAGTGTACGGTTGAGTCCGAATGGGGCGAAATAGTCGAAAAAGAGTGTCCATGGGTAATAAATGGGTCTCGGGGTAGTTTTCGGCATAACCAAGACCATATAGCAGTGGTTGGGCTCTTTTAATAAAGCCCACAAGCCTAAAAATAGGATTGACTTAATAAACCCTAAAAGTGAGAGGATGTGACAACCATAACTATTTTTAGAAAACCCAATAAAGTAGGGTTCAAAAGTGTGAGCAATTAGAGAAGCCTTGGGAACATAAATTAAAAACAAGTGTGGACATTCTTCAATCAAATCATCATCTACTACAAGAGATTCAGACCCTACAAACCCTACAAGACAAGTGGTTAAACTTTCTCCTAGTTAGTTGCAGATTCGTATTCATATCATAGTTGGTGTAAGATGAATTAATGTATCGTTCTTGAGTTTGTTCACATCTATTTGGGTTCTATTAATTTTGTTTTAAAATCTGTGGAGGATTTCAAAATTGGTTTATTGACTTTAAATCTTTGTGATTGTTAAATTAAAATTGAGGATCTTGAAATTGTAGATTTAGGGTGAGTTTTTAAAGTGTTAAATTAAGGAAATCTGGGTAGAATTTGAGGTTTAAGAATCATCAATGGTGGTTTGATTGGCTAACGAAGGAGAAGTGAGTAAGCCAGGGTCATTTGAGCGAACTAGTTTTGGTTCGAGCAAAAGTTAATGTCGTTCAAACGACATGCCAAGTCGTTCGAGCGAGAATGCTTTGTAGCCACCATTTTCTCCTTTCCCTATTTTGGCTGGTTTCATTTTGGGATTTACTGATTTGGGGTTTTAAAACTGAGGCTAGAGTTATGTGTTTAATTATGGGAGATATTAATGGTATAATTAGGGTGATAGTCCCAAGGGGGAAATTAAGGTTTAAATTGAGTGATTTAAGAACCCTAGATTAATAAGTGTGCAAAACTTATTGAAAAGAAATTTTGAATAATAAATTCTGATTATTCTATTTTCGGACCCAGTGAGTGAGTTCAGATATATTTATTTGAGCGACACCAAGGTAGTAAATTAATTAAATGTGCAATTAATTCAATTTGAGTTGGAGTATGGACTCGGGTATAATTTGGGCTAGTGCTACGTGTTTTGTGCAAGGTATAGCTGGGATTAAATTTAATGTATTTATATACGGTAGTGAATATATATATATATATATAATAAGATATAATGGTGTTTTCACTATTCATAAGATGGGAAGACACTTCACGGTTCAGATCGAAGCCAACGAGGCAAGAAATCAAGGGTGGAGAATAAAAGAAAACTCTTTCATTTTTTGGTCCTTCATTATTTAGTTTCCCCCCATTTTTATCACTTGATTTCATTTCCCCCTTTTACCCAAAATTCATAAACATGGAAACCATAGTAAATTACACACTTTGGTCCACTAAACAACATTCTGGGTCCACCAAACAAAGACTACACTCCTCTCTTTCTCTCTCTCGCGATCATTTTCAGTCGGAACACTCCTCTATCTTCTCTCTCTCTCAAATCAACGGGAACACTTGACTCTCTGTTCAGCTCCACGTTTTTATGATCTTTAGCCCCCATTTTTACTGATCTTCAGCAGGTAGCATCCGTTTTTCATCCTTTTATTTATTTTTTGGGAACTAATGATTTTAGTTAAGATCTATTTCGATTGTGTTAGATTTTGTTCGAAAGTACATGTATTACTCTCTCTACCTCTCTTTTTTTAGCTCCTTTTTGGAATCGCAAACACTCAAAGAATCCTTTTTGAGTTTTTTCAGATCTGAGTTCTGTATTAGTTTCTTATCTTGCCGCCACCGTCTTTATATGTGTATTTTCGGAAAAAAATTGCATTTTGTTGTACATTGAATTTGCCCAACAAGTGTTTGAGTAAATGCCTCAAAGAGGCTTTCAGTGCACCCACAAGTGTTTTTTTGACAGGTTTCATTATGACATTTAATTTGTAACTTCTCTGAGTACAAGTTTGTTTATGTTTTTGTTTCTATTTTTAGAGAAATGGTAAAGGCTAAGATCTATTTTTCACTTTTTTTTACTTGGTCCTACAAAGGTGTTTGAATCAGTTTAATATATTGATAATTTAACGCTCCTGATTTAATCCATATTGATAATTTTGGAACTGTTTTTCGTTTTGGGGGACTCTCAAATTTTTTTATTTATTTATTGTTTTAGCGAATTTTTTAGTATATAATGCTTGTTGGGGTTTTGGTTCCAATATCACTGTTCTTGGTTCAAATGTATATCGATGTTATAATATCTCTCACATTTTAGTGTTTTAGGGTTTAAAATTTTTGGTTTCATATTTAAGTTATGCATCTTGCTCAAAATTTTAGGTTGTGAAATTCAAGCTTAACCTACTTTAGAGGTTTGATTTAATTTTGGGGTTTGCTTTTGTGTTTATTTTGCTACTAATTTGGTGTTTATATAAGTACGCAGGTATAAATGGATTAGGATATGAGCTACTATGGAACTTTCTCTTTAACTTTAATTTTTCCACTTTTAGCATAACTTTATTCTTTTAGACTCTTAAACCCTAAAGATTTCATCACTCTTTCTAATTGAATGTTTCTTTCTCTGTTTTTCTGTTTTGTTTTGTAGGTTTGGGATTTCATACGAAAAAAGCAAAGATTACAATTTTGGTGTTGCTTTTATGGTCATTTGCAGTACCACACAAGTAAAGGTTGGGATGCCTATGATGACTAATTTTATTTTCTGCCTACAACTTCATGGATATGTTTATTCAAATGTATTATGAATTATCCATGCTATTAATGTCATACTATTATCCATACTATTAAGTCCATTCAAATTGTCAAATTTGAAAAATTCATAACTTTCAATCCCATTGAGGTGAGGGCTCTTCATTTCTAATTTTATTTATGGAGTATTTGCATTTTATTTATGGCCCTTGGGGCGAGTTTTTACGTTTTAGTTTTGGTATGTAGATATGGACTATTTTCCTTTCCGTTAAAGGTGTGAGATATTATTAAAAATAGTAAGGAAAGCGTAGATCTTGAAATGGGATTGTTTGGGTTAAGTTAGAGTGAGGGGTGATTGGGACTCTTATTTATAATGTAAGTTCTTGAGATCATTGGTGCATTGATGGTATGTCTGAGTAAATTTTCAAAGGATATAAAATGTATTTTTGAAGCCTCTTAGATGTTTGAGAAAGGCCAATATGTTTTTTTTTTACTTTTACTTCTCTAATTTTAATTTCTTTTGACAATGTGTTTTTAGAAGTATATGTCAACTGATTAGTGTATTCTTAATAGTCAATTTCCTTGATTTTATGTTGGCTTTAGGTCTTTACATCATATTTCTTCGTTTGAAACGATGCTAAACCCCACTCTATCCTTTTCTGATGGTAAGAAACTCCACTTTAGGTACCTATGTTATTTTTTCTTTTAATAAGTTTCATTCTAGGTGTATGGCGAAAGGACCGAGTGATTCTTATATGAAAAATTACATAAGTACCTTAAGAAGAAAACAGAGATAGTGAGGCAGTGCTCTCAGGTGCATAAAATCGGGATTTTCTTCTATCGGTACTCTTATAAACCTCTGGTAGATGTAATCCTCGGATCAGTTATAAGATGTGCGGTCTATAATAGATGGAAAGGCCTTAAGAATATAAGTTTATGACCCTCAAGTTCTCCGTGTTAGTAATTTGATGCATTGGGTCTTATGTTGGATATATGATGCGGATGATATAGATAACTCCATGCATTGGGTCTATTTTATGTGTTGGTAATTTGATGCATGAGTATTCCCACATTCTCTTTCATAATTTGATCTTCATACTTTTTGAAATAGCTCTGTTTAACATGATGTCTATTTAAGGTCCAAAAAGAATGAGAAGTAGGCTAATTAAAATACTGAGATTCCATAAGTAGTTATGTTTTCCGTGTTTTTAAAAGATGCGTTTAGTCGTATGCTTCATCACCTCCTTAAAATCTTTCTTTTGTTTGTGAATGCATTATGTTTAGGATACAAACCCAATAATATCAATAATATTTCTTTTGTTGGTGAATGCATTATGTTTAGGATTATCTGCACCAATTTCTTTAGGAATGGGGGTTATAAGATTTGAACTTAGGTGGGGAAGAATTCAATTTTTGGTAAAACAATTGTTTCATAGAAGCAGTGACATCATTTTAAACCACGCTCAACATTTTCCATGAGGTCTTTATTGGAATGGCTTCATAGTAACTCCATTTGGCAATTCCATTTGAAAGCAATCCTGATTAAATAACAATTTACGCAGTCTACACACTTGAAGCTAACACTCCTTAAAATTCTATATTTTTTTATGAATTCTGCTGTTATCTATATTTTGAAGCTAACACTCCTTAAAATTCTCACCATTTTTTTAAGTTGACATATCCTCTTCTATTTGGAGATTGACATAAAATAAGTGAGTTCTCCGTGTTTATTTGAATTGGGTACCTTAGTTTTTTATGCAGTTTTTGACATAAAATAGTTTTATTAATCGAAGGCTATGATAAGACCCGTGGGATGTGGATGTGAAATGATAGGTATGGCAAAATTTATGTTTGATGTTGTTATTGATTAACCTTTCTATTTATATTTTAGGATTGTTAACTTTTTGGTATTTTTTTTATATTTTCTCAGCTTAGTTTACGATTTGTTGTGTTTACTAAGGTCTCACACTATTGTAGCATTGAGTATTATTCTGTTGTATTGTTTAACATATTTTTTCTTATGTTTTATAGTCATATATGTTAGTTTACCGAATGTTAAAGATATAGATATCTTATGGATTTCATGGAACTTTGTTTTGAATTTTTTTATTTTTTAACTAATCAATTAGCAGTGGGTATTACTTTGTATATTGTTTAGCATTGTTTATAACATTTTATAGTCAAATGTTGGCTTTTTGAATGGAAACGGTAGGGATATCATAGAGTATTGATTGAGTGATGAATTAATTCCTTACGGTCAAGTAATGAATTGACTCCTAGGTTGTATCGACACATTTCAGCATCTCATTCACTTTCTTCTTCCTCTTTTTCATCTTTATTTCTTTAGAAATATATGCTGGTAGTGTTGCTAAGATTTTGTATTGGGATTTAACTGATGATCAACTCTGTGTACTTTGGAGGTGATGCTGATGGAGCCATACATAAGAGCTGCAGGTCCAGAAATCTCAACAACTTGATATCACATCCTAACTCGTGGTAATAGTTAATGGAGGTGAAATGATTTTTTTTACTAGACATTGGTAATAAATTAGACTGAAAAACATTATTAACTGTTCGGATCATTAGATGTCATAGAAGCTGATGAAAAATTGGAAGACGTTGAGAGGAGAGCTGAAGGAGAGAATTAGGTTTTGTAATTTGCATTGTCAAGAGGGACCTTCCTTATTCCGACCTTGAAGAAGCACCTTCCCTGTGTGGTGGTTGTTCATAGCAAAAAAATGTGGGTAAAATTCATTATCTAGGTTAGTTTTTCTCATAGAGTATTTGTTGGGTATGTTAATTGTTTGATATTGAAAATCATGTTTATCATTATGAATTATTTTTTACCTTTTAACTTTGTTATTACAAATTCATTTTGTGTGTTTCTCTTTTAGTATGCATATGTATACATATGCATATTCATATACAATGATCCTTTGGCGCTTCATTTTGAATTAAATGCCCCCCCCCCCCCCCCCCCCCATTTTAGCACGTTGGTAGGCTTGCAACCTGTTACCTCTTTGAACCAATATATGAATGTTTCACATCTTTTGCAGATCATGAATTTTTAGACCATGGTTGAGTGACTGGAAATCCTTAAAATTGACCGAGATCTATATACAGATAACTAAAGCACTTGATGTTTCGGGGGTCCCGTAGTAATTAAGCTCAACAAAGAACCTTCTCCCCTGGACAGTCTACCTGGATTGATAGAAATGCACTTTACTTGCTCTTCTCCTTCACTTACTCCCCCCACAGATAATACCATCCCGGATTGACAGACTCACGCGCGCAGTAGAACCCATGGATTGACAGAATCACGCGCGCATGGATTGACAGAATCACGCGTGCAGTAGAACCACAAGCGCAACATAACCCATATACTCCACATAATCTTGAAGCTTTGAGAATTTCAAATTTAACTATTTCATCAAATGTTCTGTTTAGAGTTCCTTTCTTTATCTCTTCATATTCTGAATCAATGAAGGCCCTGAACAGTATACGCAACTGAGGTTGCTTTCTTCGTCCGTATGCCAGCAGCTCAGCTACAGGATCAAACAATAAATTATCAATTGGACAGGTCACTGAGAGTGGACTTCACCATAAAGTTGTTCTTTCATTCCTTAAAGGGCGTCACTAATTCTAAAGCTTTCCCAGAAGATAAAATGCTCCCAGTTAATTTATGTGTTGAATTAAATATATCTGCAAAAAGTGTGCGAGATCTGTCTACAGGAGTTCTAGGGGCAACACACGCTGCAATATGCATATATGCACTGCATATATGCATATGCATATATGCACACATGCACACACGCATATATGCATTGCATCTACAACCTTTTCCTTGGCTTTGATCATGAAATTGTTTTGGTCTATGTAGCTTGGCTATATCAGTGCACCTTCATCGTCCTTATTCAATAATCTCTTTTGTTATGTTTATACTACTGCTATGAACATAATATGTTATGGAGATATAACCAGTGGATAAAGCTTTGCTTTATGGGGTACAACTGAAGGCTTCTTTATTTAGTCTGACTGTAACTTCTTTGTTATAGGTTATTGGCCGTGGTTCGGCCCCATTATTCAAATCATGGATATCCTCATGCACATTATCCAGAATCGTCACGGCCCCTTTATCCAAATCAAAGATATCCTCATCAACATTATCCGAAATGTTCGCAATATCAACATTACCATTCAAGTACGGCATCCCATGCATATGGTTATCAAGAGGGGATGCCCATGCAAGGTTTTTACAACTTCAATGACTACTTCAGTGATTAAAGAACAAGGGGTTGCAGCATAATGTGAGCTGAAATTTAACTCATCTTTGATGTACAGGATATTTTGATACAGCATGCTGATTTTTTTTCTTTACTTGAAGGTTTTGAGTTGAATTGAATTTGATAGGGTGCTAGGGTTATATTTTAATTATAAAACATTGGAGTTGATGTTGATAAATTATAATACTCTGTATGTGGTTCTACGTTTAGTTTTTTTTTCTATGCAATTAATGGCCTTTTAAGCAGGATTTTTTTTAGACAGGAGTTCCTATGCTGAGTTTTTTATGCAGGAGTTTCTATGGTGAGTTTTTTTAATTCTCTTTGAATTCGCATTTCCTCTACAAACAATTAGTAGTGGGTATTACTCTATTTCTTACATTTAATAGTCACATGTTAGTTTACTAAATGGAAAAGTTATGGATATCGTATGGATTTCCTAAAACATTGTAACATAATATATTGATTATATGGATTATAGCCAAACTTTTGTTGTCATATTGATTATATTGTGGTTATATTGATTCTTATGGTGATTCCATTGTCATTATAACGAATCAAGTCCAATCATTTATGTTATGTATAGTAAAATATATACCATTACCAACTGTTAAGTATTTTTTTTATATCCCATTTCCTCTGTTTTGAGATGCTATATCCCAATACCAAGGTCCTCTGGTGCATCAACGTGAGAGTTATTAAGTTTCAAGCAGTCTACGATGACAACAAATTCAATTAGTTTCATTTTAGGATGTTTGGTATTCATAAAAAGGTCAGTGTAAGAACCTGTCTCTTATTTATTTTGGAGTGCATGATTTGGTAATTATTTATTTCCTCTTTACTTAAATTTTTTAATGATTTAGTGATCACCATATATATAGTAATCTGAGTGAAGTTTTAATATTGTGCCATGTTTAGGTGGTGACTCTGCTACTCAGTAATATAAACATTAGTTTCCTTGAACTACTACTCAAGCTGCTGGGAGGGTTATGCGTAGCTCGATTTTCGTATCTTAGCTGCAACCAATCCCCATCTTCATACAACTATCTGGGATGCATTTTCCCCATTACCCTCCAAATTATATTCCATAGGGTCATTATTTACCATATTTTGTTCCACCTTTGGCCATTAATCAATTTTTAAGTGCGGGTTTATTCCCTCAACAACCCCAGGTTGGTGGTGTATATCTAGCTCCTTCAGTGGGACCTACCAAATATTCACTTTCTCAATACCAGTAAGGAAGTAATGGAATAAACTCAACTCATGTTGGAGTTCATGAAAACTATGGACCATACACCTCCTCCCTAGACAGTTACAACCCTACTTCAGCTGCAACAGTGGGAAAATCAACTTATAATAAGGATCTTGCTATTTCCCAGTCCCAAGAAAGTAATGTTTATATTACTAGACAACAGGTTAGTTTCTATTTATTTAGGTGGTGACTCAGTAATTTTTATGGATATTTCATCTTTCAAAAGGTAGTATTATTGTGATCTTTCACATGTAATTTGTTGGTGGATATAAAGACAACTCTCTATGGATATTCATCTGTTGTATTTTTCTTATTCTCAGTGCTTAAGACAGTAATGTACATGTTTATAGAACCTTGCATTAGTATTGAAGGCCCTCTTTTTGTAAGAGCTTAAAGCCAGTAATGTACAGGTTTCCCCTTTCCTAACAGAGCCAGATCGTTACCCCCTTCCTAACAGAGACATCGATCTTTTTCTAGCATCCCAAAAGAGAACAAAGAGGCCGCTGAAATGAAGTTCAAGGAGGTTCTTGGCAGGCATCGGATTATTAACGACGGTAGCCTCGATAAGTGATTGAATGATTGAAGGCAAACATTAAGGACATACATCTAATAGAAGTGCAGGTCATTTCAAGATTTGTTTACAATGAATGATGCAGACGAGGGTTCTTTCAGTCAGTAAGAATTATTGAGTTGGATATTCTATTTTGACTGATCATGCTTTGCTATGAATATGTTCCCTTGATGAATTGTTCCCATATCTTCTAGGTACACAGTTTAAATCATTATTAGTTCTTTTTATTTTTTTTATTGTAAATGGAATCAAACATTAGAGGGTTTGTGGTGTCTTCAAGGTCAAAACTGTACACAGATATGAAGTTCTGCAGAAAAATCTGTTACATTAGTTTATCATATTTTTACTCCAAGATGGAGTTTTATGTTGGATAAGGATGTTTATATATTTGATTGTCATTTGTTTAAAGTAGGGTATGACATCTTACAAGCCCATAAAGTTGGAAAGAATTTCAGGTTTTGCACTCTGACCCCTATATTTACATATAAATGACTTTGGAATTTAATCTATAATTCATAGTTCGTTAAAATGAACTATGCCTAGAAGGGGTTTGGTCATCTAAAACTTTAAAATTTCAATTGTTCACATGAAGTAAGTTGTATCCAATCTATGCAACGTTAGGTTTCTTTAGTTATTGATATTGCATTTTTGGTAATACCAATTATAAACAACAAAATATTGTTTCGAACAGTTTGATTTCTTACAAAACAATTATCAAATACCTGATAATTGGTGGTAGTGGAAAATGTCAACAAAGAAATATTTGAAAAAATATCAAATACCTAATAATTGATATTTGAAAAATTATCAAATATAAAAAAAAATTACCAGTTTGATTTAGTTTGGAGCGATTTAAAAAAAAATTAATAGCAGTTTGAAAATGTCAATAAAGAGATAAATATATGTGTGCTTGATTGCTGAGGTTCTGATTAACAAACCAGAAGTTAACTTGATCTGAGAAGTATTATCAACATTAGACCATCAAGATAGCAATTTTTAAGAATTGTTGAATTTGGTATATTCTTTTTAAATTACAAAACCATTGTGTAAGAGTGTCTTACCATGGCATCCAATTTATTTTGATTACTAAATTGTTACTCTGTTTTTGGTATCATCTTTATTAACACATCTAATCATAATTCTTATTTTTTAACAAGTGAATTATTGTTGTTGTCGAAGATACGCGGACAATAGTGGGCATTGTTATATTTGATGTGCAAGATGTTTATTCTCCTCTCCAAACTGATATAATCATTTTATTGTTTAGTCTTAGCAATATTTTTTGTTTTTAGTTATTTGGGGAAGATTAATATGTATCCACATACGTAATTTTATTCTTAATTCATTGAGGTACGTAGTTTATACCAGGTCCTTGAGTGATATTTTTTTGTCGTAGAAGTCTTTTTATACCCTAAAAACAAATGGATAGTCCTATAAATAAAGGAAATACTATCCATTTTTTTAAAATCTAACTCTTTGTATTGAAATTACATCGGGTCAACTGTTCTCTTGTTGCGATTGTGCAAGATTTCTCGAATATCGGCGTGCCTTCAGGCACGGTTGAGTCCGAATGGGGCGAAATTGTCGAAAAAGAGTGCCTAGGGGTAATAAATGGGTCTCGGGGTAGTTTTAGGAATAAACAAGACCATATATCAGTGGTTGGGCTCTTTTAATAAAGCCCACAAGCCTAAAAACAGGATTGGCTTAATAAACCCTAAAAGTGAGAGGATGTGACAACCATACCTATTTTTAGAAAACCCAATCAAGTAGAGTTCAAAAGTGTGAGCTATTAGAGAAGCCTTGGGAACATAAATAAAAAACAAGTGTGGACATTCTTCAATCAAATCATCATCTACTATAAGAGATTCAGACCCTACAAACCCTACAAGGCAAGGGGTTAAACTTGCTCCTAGTTAGTTGCAGATTCGTATTCATATCATAGTAGGTGTAAGATGAATGTATCGTTCTTGAGTTTGTTCACATCTATTTGGGTTTCATTAATTTTGTTTTAAAATCTGTGGAGGATTTCAAAATTGGTTTATTGACTTTAAATCTTTGTGATTGTTAAATTAAAATTGAGGATCTTGAAATTATAAATTTAGGGTGAGTTTTTAAAGCGTTAAATTAAGGAAATTTGGGTAAAATTTGAGGTTTAAGAATCATCAATGGTGGGTTGATTGGCTAACGTAGGAGAAGGGAGGAACCCAGGGTCATTTGAGCGACCTGGTTTTGGTTCGAGCGATAGTCAATGTCGTTCAAATAACATTCCAAGTCGTTCGAGCGAGAATGCTTTCTAGCCACCATTTTCTCCTTTCCCTATTTTGGCTGGTTTCATTTTGGGATTTACTAATTCGGGGTTTTGAAAATGAGGCTATAGTTATGTGTTTAATTATGGGAGATATTAATGGTATAATTAGGGTGATAGTCCCAAAGGGGGAAATTAAGGTTTAAATTGAGTGATTTAAGAACCCTAGATTAATAAGTGTGAAAAACTTATTGAAAAGAATTTTTGAATAATAAATTCTGATTATTCTATTTTCGGACCAAGTGAGTGAGTTCGGATATATTTATTTGAGCGACACCCAGGTAGTAAATTATTTAAATGTGTAATTAATTCAATTTGAGTTGGAATATGGACTCGGGTATAATTTGGGCCAGTGCTACGCGTTTGGTGCAAGGTATAGCTGGGATTAAATTTAATGTATATATATACGGTAGTGAAATAATATATATATATATATATATATATATATATATATATATATATATATATATATATATATATATTAAGTTACAATGGTATTTTCACTATTTATAAGATGGGAAGACACTTCACGGTTCAGATCGAAGCCAACGAGGCAAGAAATCAAGGGTGGAGATTAAAAGAAAACTCTTTCCTTTTTTGGTCCTTCATTATTTAGTTTCCCCCCATTTTTATCACTTGATTTCATTCCCCCTCTTACCCAAATTTCAAAAGCATGGATACAATAGTAAATTACACACCTTGGTCCACTAAACAACATTCTGGGTCCACCAAACAAAGACTACACTGCTCTCTTTCTCTCTCCTGCAATCATTTTCAGTCGGAACACTCCTATATCTCCGCTCTCTCTCAAATCAACGGGAACACTCGACTCTCTGTTCAGCTCCACGTTTTTATGATCTTCAACCCCCATTTTTACCGATCTTCGGCAGGTAGCATCCGTTTTGCATCCTTTTATTTATTTTTTGGGAACTAATGATTTCAGTTAAGATCTATTTCAATTGTGTTAGATTTTGTTCGAAAGTACATGTATTACTCTCTCTACCTCTCTTTTTTTAGCTCCTTTTTGGAATCGCACACACTCAAAGAATCCTTTTTGGGTTTTTTCAAATCTGAGTTACGTATTAGTTTTTTATCTTACCGCCACCGTCTTTATATGTGTATTTTGGGGAAAAATTTGCATTTTGTTGTACATTGAATTTTCCCAACAAGTGTTTGAGTAAATGCCTCAAAGAGGCTTTCAGTGCACCCACAAGTGGTTTTTTGACAGGTTTCATTATGACATTTAATTTGTAACTTCTCTGAGTACAAGTTTGTTTTTGTTTTTGTTTCTATTTTTAGAGAAATGGTAAAGGCTAAGATCTATTTTTCACTTTTTTTACTTGGTCCTACAAACGTGTTTGAATCAGTTTAATATATTGATAATTTAACGCTCCTGATTTAATCCATATTGATAATTTTGGAACTGTTTTTCGTTTTGGGGGACTCTCAAATTGTTTTATTTATTTATTATTTTAGCGACTTTTTTAGTATAAAATTCTTGTTGGGGTTTTGGTTCCAATATCACTGTTCTTAGTTCAAATGTATATCGATGTTATAATATCTCTCACATTTTAGTGTTTTAGGGTTTAAAATTTTTGGTTTCATATTTAAGTTATGCATCTTGGCTCAAAATTTTAGGTTGTGAAATTCAAGCTTAACCTACTTTGGAGGTTTCATTTAATTTTGGGGTTTGCTTTTGTGTTTATTTTGCTACTAATTTGGTGTTTATAGAAGTACGCAGATATAAATGGATTAGATATGAGCTACTATGGCACATTCTCTTTAATTTTAATTTTTCCACTTTTAGCATAACTTTATTCTTTTAGACTCTTAAACCCTAAAAATTTCATCACTATCTCTAATTGAATGTTTCTTTCTCTATTTTTTTGTTGTGTTTTATATGGTCCCAAACGAAAATAATGATTAGTTAAGTTAATGAGATACAACTTATAAATCATATAATGATTATACTCGGGTTAGAGTGGGCTGACAGGAAGGAACTATATGACAAGAACTATTTATGGGGTAGATGACTGGGTGGGTTATATGGAGAAACGGTAGGCATGCACATTAGTTGAGGGGTGAGTCGTTCCTCAAGAGAGTGAGACACTAGCTAAAATATGAAGAGAATTCATGCATTTTAATTTACTGCAATTTCATTCACTTGCTAAATATTTTCAAAATGTTTTGGGTTTTAACCCTTTCTATCACCTATTTTCAAACCCTTTTAGGTGTCGTACCACAGGGGCGCCAGGCTTGATTCCTTTTCAGGGTACGTAGCTGTGGTACATGTGGGTGCTTCAGGACTTGCACTAGACACTTCTCTTATTCACTCCTAGATAGGGATATTATCTTAGTTATACTTTCGAGCATGTTGCTCATGGCAGTTGTACATTTTATTTTGGTTCAACTTGTATTTGACTACTTTTCCTATGTGTCAAGAATTATGTTGGTTTGGCTATTTTTCGTCGATGTTTATGCGGCTAGCACTTGTTTGAGATATTTGTGATATGCTCAGACTCTTTCATATTGTGATGGTTCTTTTATGTCTCTGGTTGTACTTTAACTTGGCTTTTTGAAAGATAAAATTTGGTACTGGCTTAATTAATCTAGGTGGTTAGTAATTAATAGGTTTTTCGACAGTGATGCTAAGAATGAACCAGATGAAAATCCTGTTTAATTTGGTAAGGGAGTAATCACCCGGTATTTAATTAGGCGGGGTATCACACGTATCTCGATAATATTTTTGCTCTTTCTTTTTATTTTTTGGTTTAATAGTATATTATGAGGGGAAGAACTATATAAAGTTCCGTTAGATTTGGGTAAATTAGGATGACCTCTTACTTTTCATGCGAAGAGCAAGTAATAGACCATGATCTATTATTTTCTCAAAATAAAATGTGGGTAGGGAATCCAGCGTAAGGGTATTATGATTTGGCAATGACTTGTGAATTCATATTGTTTATCTTCATATGAAAATGAGAAGACATTCAACCTGATTTCTGAGGGGATTTAGACCAGCCCTTGATCATTTGAGAAATTGAAAAAAAAGGGCCAAAATGAATGATCGGTAAGTCTCTATTAATTTTATGCAATAGAATGAGTTCCTATAGCCTCTTTCTATATCAAAAAGGTGATGTGACTCGGTGATAGGTGGATCCCTTTTCATGTCCATGGATCACGATATACTGAGATGCTTGGAGTGAGAAAACTTTAAGATAAATGTGAAACCACTTTATCCTAGTACTGAATAATTGTAAAATCCTACTCGATATCCCCCAATACTGAAAAAACTTCAAATGTTCCCTGTCATCGAGACATTAGGATTGAGAGAGAAGATGCCTGATATACCACACGAGTGGACGAAAATAGTGAGAATATTAATTGGTGATTAGACTTTTGGCTAACCTCTTTTAGACTTGATTATATAAGGTTTAAACAATTTCAAAATTAAGACTATCTAGTGCATGATGCAAATATGTAATCTTTATTTTTACATACTTTGGTGTTTATTTTATCGAGGGGACTCTTGCGCGTACCTATATGGTTTGAAAAAATGTATAATGATGTCCATGGGGACTTAAGAACGTATCTACATACTCTAAAACTAAGGCTACTAAACAATTCTAAAATGTGTGTAAAGTAGTCATGAAGGAGGGGCATAATAAGCATAGTAGAAAGGAAACATAAGGATAGTTGGGTTATCTTGATTTATAAAGTCGCCACGGTAGTGTTACGGGACCCAATTTGTAATGCGTTCGGGGGAAGGTTTAGTTACGGTGGGTAAAAGAGTGCTTGTGTCATGGTCCGCTACTCCCCCTGATGTTGGGTTATCAATTCGATGGGCTGAAATGACTTTACCCTTGAAGATGTTTGACACCATAAGTAGTTTTTATTCCGTGCCCATGGTTTTTGTTTAAGGCCTAATTATATTCCATAAGAGGGGATGTTGGTTGTTCAAAGTCACCAATTTTTTATATAAAAAAAGGGTTCAGGTTAACCCTTTTGGTTTAATCGTAAAACATGTTTAGGTCTACTGTTATCCAGGGATTCTTGTTGTGGGGTTGGGAACTGGGTTACGAGTGGGGAAGGTGTTAAGAACCCCACTTGTTCTTTATGCTTCCTTAATTCTATGCATATTATCTCTCTTAACATTATTTGATTACTTTTTAGTTTATTTTAAAACATATTTAGAGACCTTAGTTCGAGAATCCCTTGACATTACTTGAACACTTGACGTTCACGATTGGTCGTGGTTTGAGATTGTTGGATATATTATTTAAGGGATAAAAGGTAACTAGTGTGGGATAAAGATAACACAGTGATGGACATGTTGTTGAGGCTTGTTCTCATGAGGTAAACTTGATATTGCGTCTTTGTACTCGGGTAACCACTAGATAAATTCTTACGTAGTTCGATTGTTCACGTGTTCCAACATAATGTGCGTGCAAGTGTAAGACTTGTATTATGATAGGAAGAAGTTATCAGTAGTCTATATGGTAACTGAAAAAATAACTACGTTATATTTTTTACTGTGATTATAGAATAATTCTACTCAAGAAAAATAAATGTATATCCTTCTATTTTTTTTATTCATTATTTTCCTGCAGCTTTCGTGTTAAGCAAACACACAGAAGAAAGTAACTTTCCTTTTCCTTTACTTCACTTCACTTCACTTTGCAGGACTCATTTTCATGCTTAGGTTTTATGATAATCAAATCGATCCGAAGTAATTTGCGTATGCTTCCACAGTATGACATTGGAGGACTAGATTTCTTGTTTTATTATTGTGTAATTAGAGTTCAATAGTATTCATTCCACTCCCCAAACTATTTGACCTAGTTTCAAAGATGACCATTATAATTTTTTTACTGATTGAATTAATCTTCTTAAAATGATGGATAACTTTGTATTCTCACATTGTTTTATATACCATTTCTTGAAACATAACTATGGATATTGGATGATTAAAAATGAGCGCATAAGTATTAATTTGAAACAAATGGATTATATATTTTTGTTAGGGTTAATTGCACTTATCCCCTAAACTTTACCGCAATTTTCACTTCACCACTCAAACTTATATTTTCTGAATTGAACCCACTAAACTTCTAAAATAACTTCAAGTAACGCCCTAACACTAAGACCATTAATTGTTTGCATGGATTTTGGTCACGTGTCATGCACATGAAGGTATTTGTGTCCAATCTAGAATAAAAGTTTAAGAAAATAGAACTTATAGGGAAAATATTGAATTATATTTATAGAAAAAAATTATAGAAAACTATTTTAAAAGTTTTTAAAATCACATAATTTTTAAAAAATAAATATTACAAATTATGAAAACTTATTTTGTAAAATACAAAAAAAGAATTTAAATTTTTGAAAAATATTATTTTTTTATAAAAAATCAAGAGATAATTGAAAAAGATATTATTTTTTTTTGAGTTTGAAAAAAAAAAAACCATTAAACAGATTCAATAATATTGTAAACAATTTATAAATGTTCCAGAAATATAACAAAATCATTTAAAAAATTGAATTAAATTTTAATTTTTTTAATTAAAGAATGGAATTTATAAAAAAAAAAATTAAGTGTGACTAATATTGAAAAAAATTATGAAAATTATGGAAAAGAATACATTTTAAAAAGGTTGAATAATATTGAAAGTGTGAGTACATGAATTCATAATTAAAATTTTTAGAAAGCAAAGATTGAAAGAGTAAAGAAAAATGGCCATAACAAAATATTTATGTGGTTCGACAACGCCCTACGTCCACGGAAGGTAATCTTAGTTCTTTATTAATTTCTTAGTAGTTCGAAATTACATGCCCCTTTGTCCCGTGGTCAGGGTTGTACTTATAATAGTGAATATTAATTGAATTGTACAAGAAACTCTCCTAGCTCCTTCTTGCCCCTTTGGTAATTCTTGTTTATGTCGTCCGAGAATGTAGGTAACCGTTTGAGCCTATAATTATGCACGTGATAATCCATTATAATTATCCATGCGACACTAAATTTGAGTGAGGTAGCGCGTTGGGCCTGCTCGGGCTGTCGAGAGTTAGTCCTTTATGGTTTGGTCCCCATAATTGCCCCTAAACTTATTTGCCAAGGACGGGCCAAAGAATTTTAAATCCTTTATAGGGCCAACGTTAATCCCAAAGTCTAAAATTTCATGCCCGGGCATGTTTGTGATTAATCAAAACTGGCAGGGGTACGCTAGTTACTCTTGAATGTTGAACCGCCAAATTTTTTCTTGAGCTTTGCTCCTTATGCTTAATTTTCACACAGTTTGAACGTCACTCAGCTTCAAACTAGTTACCTGTCGATTTTCCCCCTATTTCTACTTTAAAAGACTTTCGAAGCTCTCAGTTTCTTTGCTTGCTCTATAAGTTCTCTTTGCTTCTTCTTATTTCTCTATATTCGTAGTTCTTTTATGCTAGATATTCTTCTGTTATTCCTCTATTATGTAAAACTTGTTCACATTCTCTATGAAAAAACTTGGACTACTTTAGTAAGACTTATGTTATCCCTTCCTGGGTCACCATCGAGTGCGTCCCCATGCCTAGAAATCCTATTGCGGTTGATGGGGTCCACTGGATCCACACGCTTGTCATGGTTCAGGGGGGATTAACTTTCCCTCAAGCTAACTTTTCTTATAATTTTGTGAATACTTTGAGGTTGTCTCCGCCCAATGTGCCCCTAATAACTGTCTCATTATTAACGGGGTTCATAGAATCAATGAGCTATATGGGGCCAAACTGGGCATCCCAAAAATTAAATATTGTTATTCCTAGTACCACAACATAAATGTTATTTTATACCTAAAGGCAAGGAAGGTCAACAAGGTTCTTGTACCCAAACTTCCTGATTCCAATATGGGATATTGGGATCACGGTTTCATTATTCGTAATTAGCAACATCCTCCTCTCCCAAAGGATGAACAGTACACTAGTTTTCCGTGCCGAGAATGGGGGAATGATATAGGTAAATACTTTTATGCACTTTTATCCTTATGGATTATTTGACTGATGATTTTTCTTTTCTTGTTTGAATAACTCGACCAAAGAAAAAAGAGCCTTGCCTTGCCCATATCAATAGAAAAAAGTTATTGAAGGTCTGAAAGTTAAGGAAACACCTAGTTTCAGGCGATGATCATCCTCGCTCGACCTGTTTTCTACTTGAATACAAGAATTCTACTGGTAGCTTCACATCTCGTCTAGTAGATAGCATCCCCGATCTCCCTTTTCTAGATAGGAAGCTTCTGTCTCCTCCACTTTTGAATCCCTATATATTGGGTCCATCCTTTCTTTAGAAGAGGACTCAATGGCTCTAAGGAAGAGGATTTTGGAGATTGATTATGATGACATTGATTTTGGTTCTTCTTCTACCAAGACCAAGTCCTTGAAGAGAAATGAACGGGAAAGAATTAAGGCTAATGACTCGGATATGGTTGTACGATAGAGGAATAAAAAAGATATGGTCCCCATATCCACTCAACCCTCCAAAAAGGGTTATGTCCCTCCACCTGTGAGGTCTTCACAGGTAATGTCTGTGGCTAAGAATCCTTCATTGGCCTATAGCCAACTAAAGGGAGATATGCTTGTGACTGGTCGCGAGCAAGTCAAGAAATTGTCCTATGAGAAGATTACATCACATACTGCTAAAGCACTGCCATTTATAAGTTAAGAATTCATTTTCCTTTCTTTTTTATTATGCTTTGAGATGGATGGATGCCTCTTTTGTGACTAATATCTTCCTTATTTGTTTGTTTGCAATTTTTGGATAATTTTTTTAATTTTGAATGATCTCCTAGACCAGTCCAAAATTAATGATGAGTTCAATGAAGCTCTTTAAAAGATGAAGGAAGCTTTGGCCTCTGCCAAGAAGGCCTGCGACGAGGAGAAAAATCCACCAATTATGCCATGAGCGCATTGACGATCGAGCGTGAAAAGCTGAAGACTAATAATGACCAATTAAGGGCCGAATGTGATTGATTAATAAAGAATGCCCAATACCTGTCTTCGGGCAAAGAGGAAAGCTATGATAAATACTATACTAAAGCCTTTGAGGATGCCAAACGCCAGTTGGCGAACATCCGGAAATCAAAATTCAAGAAAGACTGGGATGCAACCTTGGTGAGGAAAAATGTACTAAATGAATCAGAACTCTTTGGCGAGCACAAGATGGGCTCTCCACCAAGAGTTGAGGAAGAATCCACCACTAGTGCCCTAACCGATCAAAGTGGGGACGCTACGTCCAAGGGCAAGGCTGCATAGAGTGAAGAGTAGGTGAAGAGGAAATGACTTTAGTATAGGACTGATTATTCCTTTATGTTCTTATATCTTTATCTTAACATTTGTTTGTAAGGGCTTTGCCTATTTTGATGTATCAATTAGAAAGCTTAATTTTTTTTTGTTAATTTCAATATTGTCTAGACACTTTGTTGAATGTCTTAGTTGCTTTTTATTTTCTATAGTCCGTTGCCAAGTATGCTCTTTAATTTTTTGGCAACGTAGATGTCTTTCCCACTTAGGATGCTAGTTCTCAGGCTCATTGAGCATTTGTATCGGTTCGTAAGGCCCTCGAAAAGATGCCTGGTGCCTACAAGAACCAGTCAGCCTTGGTGGCCAAACTAAAGGACGATATGAAGGACCCGGGGGACGTACGTACCCTGATGCTAGAGGAAGTGATCAATTTAAAGGCCCAACTTATTGCTGGTGCCTTTCTTCAGTTCTATAATACAGAAAATAGTAGACGAAGATCTCATGTTATATTTATGGGACTCAACCATGATATTTTCAAGCTTTGTTTCTTGTTCATAATGGGTCCTCGAGGGGCATGTTCGGTGGTCTATGATGAAGGTTGAGTGGATGATTCTCTCAAATTTGAAGAGGCAAAGAGTGTGGGCTATAAACATGATTGACGAAATGGCTTGGTAATTTTAAAAATTCCCACGGACTCTCAACTATGGTATATGTACCAAGTTGATTGTTCAGGTATAGGCATCCTCCTTTTGGATGTGAAGAGAAGTGGGTTCCCCTGGACGTTGTTCATATTTAGCTAGCTAAAAGATATTTGCCCACTCACAATACTAACGATGAGTTTCGACCAGACCCTAACAAAAGCCGACAAAGAGCAATTGCTAATTTTCTTTTGAGCAGACCATAACATGTTAATCTTTTTATGTTTTTACTATTTTGGATGACATTTTTGTAATTGTAACTCGTGTCGTAGCGGTTATTTATTTAATAACAATCTTGTGAATCTTTCCATTCCATTATACCAAGCATGTGATTTATTGTCTTATCTTACCTTTTAGGTCGTGTCATCACACACCCTTAGGCATAGAACAAGTTATGACAAAAGTGCACCTGGTTGGGTTCATTCAGTTCCTAGGGATCCCTCGTAGGCCTTTTGCTTGCCTGAGAAATTCATGGGTCTTTTTATTTTTTATGGAGAGGACCTGGAGACCTTAGGCTTAATTGTAATTACCAAATTTGTAACTATAATTAAGCAAAGGTAACTCTAATCATCGTTCGATCATTAGTGTTAAATGTGAGACTGTAATTTTGGAACAATGCTAAGTAATTAATTGAACCATTTGGACCTTTATTATTGGCTTTAAATCGAATTACGAGCATAGTAAGTCTTGAAATAAAAATTCTCAAAAACAAAGTATGCTGGGAAAAAATTTAAAGAAATTTTATTGAGATTATCCACATTCCAAGCTCTGGGTATCTCTTTTCCCTCCCTTATTTCCAAGTGATAGGATCCTTGCAGGTCATCTCTGATTACTTTGAATGGTCCCTCCCAGTTCACTACACCAAAAAGACCAAATTGGCACCCTTCAGTTGGCCAGTATTATCGCGGTCAATGACTGTGATAAAAAAACACGCGTTTTTTTATCACGGTCATTAACCGTGATAAGCCCATGACAAAGGCTTGTCACGGTCAATGACTATAACAAGCTTATAAATTTGTCACAGTCAAAGACCGTGTCTGATCCGTGACAAGTTTCATAGTAAAAAAACCCTTACCCTCCTTTTTTACCACCTCTTTGTTTCCCCCCTCTTTCTCTCTCTTTCTACGTGCTTCTCTCCCTCTCTCTCTACTTTCAGGTTGGTCTCTCTCTCTCTCTCTCTCTCTCTCTCTCTCTCTCTCTCTCATTTGTATATATGTGTGTGTATATTTGTGTGTGTGTGTATATATATGTGTAAATGTGAGTGTGTATATATATGTGTGTGCGTGTGTGTGTGTGTGCGGGTGTGTGTGGTGGGGACAGGGGTGGGGGTGGGGAGGGGGTGTATATGCGTGAGTCAGTGTATATCTGCATGTGGGTGGGGGGGGGGGGGAGGATATATAGCGACACGTGCCTCTTGGTTGTCGCTATATATGCATGGGATAAATAGCGACACGTGGCTATTGGTTGTGCTCCCAGGAGAAGACTATCTTTTATTTTTCATTTTTAGTTTAGGGTATTATTATCATTTTTGTTTATTTTTAGTCTTTAATTAATCTCCAAGCATGTTTGGGACTAATGAGTCATTTTTAGTTATTAGTTGCCCTTTTTAGTCTTTTGGGGTCTTTGCTTGGTTAACAAGGTAAACTCTCCTATAAATAGGTCATTGCCCTTATTTGTAATCACACCTTGAATATTGAGAATTGAGAACAGAGAGAGAAAGAAACTCATTTCATTAGTTTAATTTATTTATTGTTGTTGTTGTTATTGTGTAGTTAATAGTTGTGTAGTGTGACAACTATTAACTATAAAAATTTAATCATATATAAAAAAATTCTCCTCTATTTGTGATGCGAATTATAGTCGAGGGCAAGTTCGTATTTCTAATACTGTAATTTTTCTTTTATTATTTTGCATTTTTAGTTCTAGTTTAAATGATTAGAGACGGCTAGAATAGTGATACCGAGGACTTTTCTGAGGACATAATCCTTGACGGGGAATTTCCTCGGATTAACCCCCTTGTTGTACTTCTTAGCTAACTGCTATTGGTAGGAGTCCAGTTTCATCACGCCATGTTCCCTCTATTCTTCTGCTAGGCCATGTTCAACACTCATAGCTTTTTGTTCAATCCTTGATAAAAAATGATAGTCCTGATGGTTGGCAGACCAGCTTCCATTAGGTAAATCACAGCTTCCATTCCATAATCTGGAGTGAAAGGTGTTTCCCCATTGGGTCTCCTCGTCATAGTGAGGTATGCCTAGAGAATGTGAGGAAGCTCATCCACCCAAGATATTTTTTCTCTTTTCAACCTCTTTTTTAAGTTTTCGAGCATCGTTTTGTTGGAGGCCTGGACTTCGCCATTGCTTTGGGGGTAGCCACATAATTGAAATAGTATTTGATTCCATGGTTGTCGTAGAAACCTTAGAAAGGCCCACTTTCAAACTATGTGCCATTATCAGTTATGATTGTTCTGGGTACCCCTCTAGTGAGTTATGATGGTTCTCCAGATGAATCTGATCATATCAGTATCTCTGATGTTCGCCAATGGTTGTTCCTCAATCCATTTTAGAAATAGTTTGTGCCTACCAACAAGTACTTGGGATTTCCTGCTGCAGTTGGGAGTGGCCTTATAATAACTAGTCCCCACTGTGTGTACAACCATATGCTAGTTAGAGATTTCTGGTCATTGGCTGGTTGATATAGAATGGAGAAGAACTTTTGGCACTTTTCACATTTTTGAATGTAAGTATTTGCGTCTTTTTGCATATATAGCCTCCAGTAGACTTCATTGATTGTTCGAAAATCTAGAGACGTACCTCTTACATGGCTCCCACAACTCCCATCGTGTAGTTCATATAGAACTTGGTCGACGTGTTTTTTATGCCTGCATTGAAGGTAAGGGCTCGTAAAGGATCCTCTCTAGAGTTTTCCTCGGGTCCATGGTAAAACCGCATAGATTTTAACCTAACTTAATGAGCTTGATTTTTATTGGTAAAAAAGGTGTCGTTCTGCAAATAAGCGATGATCGGATTCATCCGGCTAGGATCTTTTTCTATGAAGGGAATGTTATCGGATGCCACCATCTTCATAATTATAGGCTTGTCGAGGAACTCCACTTTAATTGATCTTCGAAGATTTGAATCCACTACTGAACTCAGGGTTATTAAAGCATCCATATGACTATAGTGCACCCTGGGGAACTGTTGACTCGGAATTTCTCAAACATTGATATCAAATCATGAACCACCTGTAGGTATGCTGCCATTCTTTCGTCTTTAGTTTTAAATTCTCCACTGACCTATTTGGACACCAACATCGAATCGCGATACACTTTAAGGTGGTTTTACCCTCAACAAGTGAGCCTTACATAGTCCAGCTATAAGATCATACTCGGCTTCATTATTGGAGGCTTCAAATCCCAACTTGAATCCTTGATTGATAATGTCATTCTTTGGTTGGATTGATCAAGCCCATGATATCTCAACTGGTCAGAGAACTATTGATCGGTAGTTTCATCTAACACATTCCCTTTGATTGCGCTATTATTTGTTGGTAGTGTATAACTAATCCTTCGAGTGTGATTGACCATTTGGACATGCATCCATATAGGTCAGCCTTACGAACAACGGCTCTAAGAGGTAAGGACTTGATGACTGCGATGGAATGGGACTTAAAGTAATTCTTTAACTTTCAGAATGCAATGAGTAGTGAATAAGCTAACTTCTCTCGTGGAAGGTAGCATTTCTCGGCATCTAGGAACGTTTTGCTAAAATAGTAAATAAAGGACTGTCTTCTCTCTTTTTCACATACTAGGGACGAATTGGTTACGTGTCTTAAAACTGCAAGGTAAAGGTAGAGAGGATCCCTTGGTTCTGAAATTTCTATCAGCAGAGTTTTTCTCAAATAAGACTAGATTTTACAAGTGATTTTCATCATTAATCATTCTAGGTGAGGCCATTTTACTTCTTGAGCTGCTGAAAAAGTGGTCTGGAACATTCAGACAACTTTTTGATGAAACGGTTCAGGGCTGCGAGCATTAGAGTTAGCTTTTGATTCTCTCACAACATCTTTGATGGATGGACATTATTAATCTTTAATATATGGTCAGGGTTTGCTTTGATCCCTCTCTTACTGACCAGGTAGCCTAGGAAATTTCCTGACTAGACCCCAAGTGATCATTTTTTCGCATTGAGCTTCATTCGGTAATGACCGAGGATTTTAATGTTTTATACCAAGTCCTTAGTGTGGTCATCCTTGCGCTTAATTTTAACAAGCATATCGTCAATATACAATTTGATCGTCTCTCCCATTTGCTTCTTGAACATCTTGGGGAACAATCTTTATTATGTGGCTCCAACATTTTTAAGGCCAAGGGGAATGACCTTATAATAATACAAGCCCAACGGAGTGATGAATAAGGCTTTATCTTGGGTGGGGCCAAATAGGGGGGCCTGGTGGTACCTCAAGTAAGCATCTAGGAAACTTATTCATTCATGGGATGTTGTGGCATTAACTAATTAGTCAATTTTTTTTTATAAAGGGAAGATATCTTTAGGGCAAGTTATATTGAGATTGGTGTGGTCCACCCAGACTCTTCAACTGTCGTTGCTCTTTCAGATGATCATATAGGGTTTGAGATCCAGATCAGGAATTAAACTCCTCTAATGGACCATGCCTCCAAAAGTATCCCTACATCCTTTTTCACTACCTTGGGCTTTTTTCACGCAGCAACAATCCTTCTATATGATCGACTGAAATTATGGGTCCACGTGATAACGATGGCAAGTGATTCTGAGAACCATCCCTGGCATACCATATGGCTTCCATGAAAAAATGTCTAGACCCTATTCTAAAAAGGTGATCAACTCCTTACTTTCCTAGTCACATAAGGTGGTGTTGATTAGAAATTTTCTCTCTGGTCAACTGTTATAAAAAATTACTTTCTCCATCCATAACTCTGTGTACGGGGTGGATTCACATCTCCTTTACATCGGGTCAGCCATACTTTAGTTGCTACTTGGAAGGAGTAGCTCCGTCCTAGAAGTTTTAAGGATGGATTCCTTCCCTTTCTTCTTATCTTGTTTAGGCTTGATGGCGGCGATGTACTATTTCTGAGCAATAGCGAGATCATCTCTGATCTCTATTATGCCCTGATTTGTGATAAACTTGAGTTTCTGATGGTAGGTTGAGAGGACTGCCCTCATGACACGTAGCCACCCTCTCCTGAGGATAGCATGGTAAGGTGATTCAATGTCGAACATCAGAAACTTGATGAGTTTAGAAATGTTTCATGCCATAATTGGCGAGACTACCTTCCTAAGTGGCATGGTCATCTTTCTAGCGAAGCCAGGTAGTGGGATAGCCACTTCCTTCAAATACGACATCTTTAGTTTGAGCTTATGAAAAAGCTTCAGGTACATCACTTCCAAAGAACTTCCTTAATCCACTAGTAGCTTGTCCACATCCCAGTTTCCAATCCTGAGAGTGATTACTAATGTATCTTGGTGTGGGGTTCTTACCTCGACCAAATCCTCCTCCGTAAACACTATGTGCTTGTTATAATGTACATATTTTGACCGCCTACGTGTTCCATCTTAACTTTTAGCAGTATCTATCTGGAAGGACTCCACCACTACCGTGACCTTATTGAGTTCCATTCGAACTTTATTTTCCTAAATCTGCTTGAGGTTGGATGTCTTATGTATAACGACAAACTCGCGCCCTACTTTATTGTCCAACACATTATCTTATTTTTGGTCATCGTTGGTGATGACCTGATCTACTTTCTTCTTAATGCACTAGTTCAGGTGCCCTGCCTGGGCCAACTCCTCCAGATGAGATTTCAAGGACTTGAATTTTTTTTGTCTTGTGTCCATTTTTACATAACTAAGTGTGTTGTTCCTCTTAGTTGAATCTCCTCCCATCTTCTTCGGTCACTTTAGAAACTGCTGGTCCTTGATCTTCCCTCAAATTTTGTAAATTAGTTCTTTGAAAATCTTATTAATGTCTTGGAATGCTTTGGATGAATTTTCTCTCCCCTCATTATTAGCTCCTCTATTTTGTTTCTTTTTCCCCTTTTAGGGTTATTCTCTTTGTCGTTGCCTTTGTTCGCCTTGGAGCGACAAATTTCTGCTTGGCTGGTGTTGAACACATCTTTCACCCTAGCATAATTTTTGATACATGACACGAGGTCATCAATGGCGCCCACTTCCTTGTTATTGAGAGACTGGTGCAGCATAGAGGTAGGGGAAAGCCAATCTTTAATGATGTTATGTCTATCTGTTCTGAGCAATATTCCACTTCATTGAAAGATTCCCAGTAGTATTTGGCATACTCTCATAAAGTATCATGTGTTTTTTTCCTCATCGTTAGTAGAGAATCAATCACCTTTAGATATGAGATACTGGTCATAATGCAAGTTGTGAAGGTCTCAACGAGGGACTTGGTGCACTTAACCGATTTATGGGTCAGTCTATCAAACCACTTTTGAGTAACGTATCCTAAGCTAGATGGGAATACGTGACACATAAGAGCATCATTATGATACCATAAAGTCATCACTTGCCTATATTGGTGAACGTGATTTATGGGGTCTCTCTTTCCATCGTATATTTTTAATCTTGGGCAATGGATTTGTTCTAGGGTTCCTCCTCCTCAATTTACTTTGAAAAAGGGGACTTCATTTACATGATGAGGGTCCTTCTTACCAATTTTTTTGTGGATTTGGCTACTCAGTGTGCTGGGTGTTGATTCACCTTTTTATGGACTAAGCTCCTTATACCATTGATGTGGCATTCTTTATCCTGGTTTTGTTTCACCAGGTGACTTCCATGCTCCGAATAGTCCTGGTCGCATCTAGTACTCCTTCCTCTAGAGTGAGTTTTGCTAGCTTGAGGACTAGGAGTCCAACCACAGTGTTTTCATCTCTCTTAACGTCATTCTTTCTCCCTCCTCTCCACTCATCGCTGGAGGCGTTCATTCTCCTCCATTCAAAGTCGAGTTTCCTTCTCTTGCTATGGGATTCGTGCTTCATAAGCGTCGATTAGCTTTGAGATCTGTGTTAATCTACGATGTCATTATTTTTCTTGGAGATCTTCTCCCCCGGGTGAATCGTAGGATTCCTATCTTGGGGAACCTCAGATCTGATTCTGAGTGGGGCTAGGTCATCTCGCACATTGCCAGCGAGGGGTGCCTTATTTGGGTGAGGAGACATTGCGTTTACTCTTTAATTTTAAGTTCCTTTCATAGAAAAGAAAATTGATTCCCACAGATGGCTCCAATTATGAGTACAAGAATCCACAATTAATTATTTGTAGAAAGTAGAGATATTAAAAGAGTAAAGAAAAATGGCCACAACACAAGATTTACGTGGTTCGGCAACTGGCTACGTCTGCGGACGGGATTATAAGTGTAAGGACATAATTTTATAAATGTCCGGGGTAGAATCTAGGATTCTGTATTTGTCCTAGATCACAGTATGTATGTCTGATACCGCTACATTTGGCACGTCAACACGATCATCCATGACGGCCTTGATCCGAATCCATGCATCCAACATATTCACACGTGCATCACGCTACATGCGATGTGCTGCTCAACTCATTTCCACTACTCCACTATGCAATATTGGTAAAATGATTTATTAGAGTTGTCTATATTTGCATAAATATTTGGGAATTTTTTAGAAAATATTATTTCGAAGTCTAATTTGTTTTTATCAAAAGTAGAAATTTTTCTAAGTGTAGAAGCGGAGTGCCTCGGTCGACGAGCTCATTCAAATGACATAGCACTATTGTTCGAGGGAGATAGGCATGTCGTGCAATCTCGTTCGAGCGACACATGTCCTTAGTTCGAGCCACATGCTTATCTCGTTCGAACGAAGCTGCCACCTCGATTTTCATATAAATATCTGGTCCCCTTCTACACGTTTTTCAAGTCTTTTCTCACACAAGATTTATGCGATAACAATCTAGAAAACATACTTCACTTTTTAAGGTTTTATGCCTTCTTTATTCACATAAACACTCCCATCTATGTATGTAAATCATTAAACCTTCAAAAGGATCGTTTTTACTCATCTGGAGGAATTTGTGGAGAAGCCGTTCTCTTCTTCATTGCTGCCCACCTGGAGTTCTTGCAGGAGATTCCAGCCGACGACATCGGAACCGACACATGAGGGTATTTCGTATGTCACTCTTATTTTCATTGTAATTCATATAACCGTTTCTTACAAATTATAGTGAAAATAAAAAGGTTTTGACCCTTTGGGGGATTTTTCCTCATTCGTGTGTTTTGTTTGTGATTGACTATTCGTGCATGTTCATATTGATTTCAATAACATCTAGATGCATGCTTTAGGATTTAATTGAAAAACTGAGTTTAATTAAATAATTTCTTTATTTGAACAAACGCGCACTCTTTAAATTGGTATCAGAGCCAATTACACAATTATACCGTGTAATTTTTCGCAAAATTTTTCTAAGATATCAATTTTTCGAAAAAATGATTTTTGAAAAAGGGCGTGTTCAATATGGAGAAATTATATAATAAAATGTCAGTTTTTGACGGGACAAACAATGCTTACTGGAAATCTCATGTGAAATATGCTTTAAAAGTTATTGATGAAAGAGTTTGGATTTTGGTTGAAAGAGGGCGGACACCTCCCTCCATCATTATTGATAATGTGACTAATTTAAAATCTGTCACTTCATGGACTGAAGAAGAATTTAAATGGTCATCTTTTAATCCTAAGGGTTTAAGTGCTATTTCTAGATCCGTCGCTCCTGACGAGTTCTGACGGATAATGACGTGCACCAGGTCAAAAGAGTCATGAGATGTTTTGCAACTTACCCATGAAGGAACTAATTCTGTAAAAGAGTCTAAACTGCAAAATTTAACAACTCAATTTGAAACTATCACCATGCTTGAGACTGAATGTTTTGATGAATTTTATGCTAGGTTATCTAATATTGTAAACACTAGCTTTAATCTTGGTGAACACATTCCTAATGCTAGAGTTGTTAAAAAGATTCTAAGATCGCTGTCTAAGCATTTTATCCCCAAAGTCACTGTGCTAATTCTATGGGTAATTTAAACACGCTTAAATTGGAGGAACTTGTAGGAGACTTACAAACGTATGAAATTGATATGTTTCCTAAATCTGTCAAGCCTAAAGATAAAGGAATTGCACTTAATGCCCAGGATAGAAAGAGTGAGGGGTCGGCAAGAAAGAGAGTTGAGTCATCAAGAAAAAGGGAGATAGAAACGTCAGATTCTGAGTGTGACTCTGATTTAGATGATTTGGCCCTGTTTGCTAAAAATTTCAAGAAAATTCTCAAATTCAAGAAAAATGGTAATTTCAAAAATAAAAAGAATTTTGAGAAAAATAAGAAAAATGAAAGTATTTTAAAGACCCTCTTAATAAAGATAGTGAGAGATACTATGAGTGCGACGGTAAGGGTCATAGAGCATTTAAGTGTGCTACCAGGCTGAACAGACTTGCCAAAGAAAAGGGCAAAGTTGTCCTTAATGCTACCCTTAGTGATGACAATGAGGTCGAGTCGGTGGACTCTGGAGACGAGTCACCACATGAATGTAACTTCATCGCATTCATGTCTAGTCATGTGAGTACCTCTTGTGATCCTCACGACGATGAGGATGCTTATTTACAGGGACACCTCGACAGTGCGAACGATATGAGTGAGGGAGAGGATACTGCAAGTGAGAGCGAGAGTGATCTTCAACGCGCCTACGCTGAGTTATATTCTGAGTCATTTGAAACCAAAAAGTGTAACAAAACATTATTTCTTAGGATCACCACTTTAGAGAAAGATTTAAGATTGTTTGGAGAGAGAGAAAAAGTTGTTGTGAGAATGAAAAAGAGAGAAAGGAAAACCTTGAGATGATAAGATGTTTTGAGTGCGATGGGACAGGGCACAAGAAATTTGAGTGTCCTACTAGACTTAGGAGAGAGGGAAAGAAACTTGCCATGCCTGCTACCCTAAGCGATAATGAGGATGAGAATGGAGATGAATGTGTGATCCGAAAATCTTTTAGAAAGTTATTTATCAAGACCATGGAAATAAAAAGGTCAAATAGGATCCTAGGTCTTCAGATTTGTGAGTTAAAGGAAGAGAATGATGAGCTAAAAAGGGAAAAATGTGACTTGACCAACACGGTGTCTAGTCTGATGACATGTGTATCCCATCTCAAGGATGATCTCAAATAAGCACGGGAGGTCCAAGTCTCATTAGCGAACGCATCTGAGAAGCTTGATAAGATGGTTCCCTATCTCATTTTGAATGATGTTGGAAAAAGTAATGACGGTGCATTCACTACTTTTAATGCGCCCGAGCTTATATCCACTTTGGTGAGTGAGTCTCATGGGTTCCTGTCTAGGAAAGCTCAACCCAAAATTCTTGATAAATTAATTCCTAGATGGGTTTATGTTTCCTCCAACTGCAAGAAGTGAGGACATCTTAGGGAGTTTTGTTCAAAGTTGGGTTTTGTGCCATATCATGCCACTTCACTCATCCCCGCACATGCACCCATTCATGATAATTTGCTTGAACATAATGATAGAGAGTTTGCACATATTCGCGAGCAAGTGAAGTTTTTGGTCAAGACCACACATGATCTTATGGAGTTGGTTCAAAAGATGTCACCATCTTTGAAAAACTCCACCGCTTTTTCCGGTTGAGGTCTTGTCATGTTTGCTAGCATAGGGTGATTTACATGATGTATCGTTTGCCTATTGCTAGCATGTATCATTAGTTGTTTGATCTTTTCATATTTTTTTGAAAAATACAAAAAGATTTTATTTTGATAAATTTTTTGAAAAATCCAAAAAGATTTTTGTATTTTATTTTCCCCTTTTATGGATGAGCTATTAAGATAGCTGAGTCGCAAATTTCATTCCATTTATTCCACATGATTGTTTGATAGTGGTTTGAGACACTACATCATTGCATCCATGTGCTTTACATTATTTGGAGTCTTTGAGATGTGATTAGTGATATCTTTCTATATGTTTGACTCCTATCTCCTTTATTGCACACATGCACAACTTTATTTGATTATTGTACTAGTCTATCACATATTGGCTTGAGTGTTTCCATCTCAATTATGTCTGTACATCGAACCATATGCGATAAAACTTGACAAGATTGGAATGCATGCAAAAAAAATGTTTGGTGAGGTTGTGTGGTATTTTTAAAAGGGGAAGGGATGCAAAAGGTTCTTTTTGCCTTTGTGAATACTAATACATAGTTAAATCGGACCTAAAAAATTGAGGAATTTTATTATCCGGGGTCCAAAGAGGTTAAAAGAGCTCGAAAAAAAATAAAGGCAATAAAAAGCAATACATGCCTAATATGGGCCATTAGGTTTCACCATCAATTCTCCAAAGTTTGAGAATTTAGATCACCTATATTCAAAATATAAATCTGAGGGAGTTTGGTTGGATAATTTAAACGGGTTTGCACTTCCTTGACAGTCTTGAAAAAGCATTAAATCATTTTGGACGTTATTGGTATGGAAATCACTTTGAGCTTTGAGTTGTTGATTTGATTGAGTCAATGTCTCATATTACCATCTTTTAACACCTAAGGAAGATGTTGAGTTCATTTGTTAGAGTATCCGATATTCATCGTTCACATATGTCATATTTGTATGCATTTGATTTTCCTGTCGAATTTGATCACACCACTACATTTACGCTATCATCGACTTGGTTGTTTTTGTGTTCTTTCATGGTGTGATTCTTTGTTGTATATTTTGTGCAAAAAATTTTGAAAAAAAAATCAAAAATAGAAGTTTATTTCCTTGTGACATTCTCCATTTGCATTTATTTATGCTTCTCATAACTGTCTATTTGGGGACATCATAAAAAGGGGGAGAAGAATTATGGGGGAGATTTGTTTTGGTGTTTTGTTGATTTGTGAATGATTTGCTTAAGCTTAATTGATCTTGGATTTTTGCATATCATTATATTTCAATCTGGTGCTTGTCACGAGTATTTGCTTTATCTAATGTGTGTAGGCACAAAATTGATTATTATTGGATTGCACACCCTGATGAGAAAAGATTTGGGAGTTTCTGAAGAGCTGAAGATTTGAAGACATGTCACTTAGTATTCTCAGTTTGAGTGTTTAATGGGGATATTATCTTGTATGTCATTTGATTGCATAATTCAATTTTTTATGTATGTACCGGCATAGACATAGGGGGAGATTTGTAAAGACATAATTTTATAAATGTCCAGGGTAAAATCTAGGAATTCTGTATTTGTCCTATATTACAGTATGTATGTATGATACCACTACATTCGGCACGTCAACACGATCATCCACGGTGGCCTTGATCCGAATCCATGCATCCATCATCTTTACACGTGCATCATGCTACATGCGACGTGCTGCTCAACTCATTACCACTACTCTACTACGCAATATTGGTAAAATGATTTATTGGAGTTATTTATATTTGCATAAATATTTGGGAATTTTTTAGAAAATATTTTTTCGAAGTCTGATTTGTTTTTATCAAAAGTAGAAATTTTTCTAAGTGTAGAAGCGGAGTGCCTCGATCGACGAGCTCGTTCAAACGACATAGCACTTTCGTTGGAGGGAGATATACATGTCGCGCGATCTCGTTCGAGCGACACCTGTCCTTAGTTCGAGCGACATGCTTATCTCGTTCGAACGAAGCCGCCGCCTTAATTTTCTTATAAATATCTAGTCCCCTTCTACATGCTTTTCAAGTCTTTTCTCACACAAGATTTCTGCGATAACAACCCAGAAAACAGACTTCGCCTTTTAAGGTTTTATGCCTTCTTTATTCAGATAAACACTCCCATCTATCCATGAGAATCATTAAACCTTCAAGAGGACCGTTTTTACTCATCTGGAGTAATTTGGGGAGAAGCCGTTCTCTTCTTCATTGCTGCCCACCTGGAGTTCTTGCGGGAGATTCGAGTCGATGACATCGTAACCGACACCTGAGGGTATTTCGTATGTCACTCTTATTTTCATTCTAATTCGTGTAAGTGTTTCTTACAAATTATACTAAAAATAAAAAGGTTTTACCGCTTTGGGGGATTTTTCCGCATTTGTCTGTTTTGTTTGTGATTGACTGTTCGTGCATATTCATATTGATTTCAATCACACCTAGATGCATGTTTTAGGATTTAATTGAAAAATAGAGTTTAATTAAATAATTTATTTATTTGAATAAACGCTCACTCTTCAATTAGTTCTTTTTTAATTTCTCAAAAGTTTGAAAATGGATGTCCCTTTGCTTCGGGGACAGGGTTGTACTTATAACAGTAAAAAGTAGTTGTGTTGTACAAGAAACTCTCTAAGCTCCTTATTGGCCCGTTGGTGATTCCTATTTATCATGTCCGAGGATGTTGATAATCCGTTGAACCTATAATTATACACGTGATAAGCCTTTAGAATTATCCGTGTGGCACTAAATTTGATTGGGCAGCGTGTTGGACCTCCTCCGATCGCTAAGAGTTGGACCTTTATGGTTTAGTCCCCATAGAAAACTCTAACACCTCACCCCACAATTTTAACTATATTCATGGAATTGGATGATTAAGTACGACTTAGACCGATTTAGATGGATCCTGGGTCAAATCGGGGTAGCCTCGTGGCCTCGTACTTACCGAATCGAAGTTTTATGGTTCAAAATATAATTTTTGGAATATTTAGATGTCGTTCGAACGAAGGGCAGTCTGGTTTGAACTAGGTCGTTCAAACAACGTTCGAATAAGGCATCTAACGACCCGGGCTTTAACTTTGTTAAAATCTCGTTAGATAGGGTCGTTCGAACAAGATCAGGGTCGTTCGAACGAAAAATTTGGTGACTTGAGTGTTGAATTCTAGATAGTAGAGTCATTCGAACGAGGTCGTTCAAACGAGATCTACAGATCGTTCGAATGACCGTCGTTAGATTAAAATAATCTTATCCTTTTTATTTGTTGTTGCGACGTGGGCCGTTGGATGCAATGACATGTCGACTTCTCAGTAACCCAGATCAAATATGGAGTAAAAGACTATATTAACCTTGGATTATAAAGTGAGGTGTGTGGGCATTTGGGGTATTTAACCCTTTAAGAGTTTAGAGAGTATTCAAATGGGAATTATCCCATTTGGGATTTTAGTATCATATTTCTCTTCTCTCTCTCCCTATCTTGAGAGTTTTCCCCACTCCAACCACCACAAACTATCCTACACTAGCACTCATCCACCATATTCCACTGCCAAACCACCAATCTCCCACCATTTTCATAGTGTATTCAACCCAAAAACACCCATTTTCAGCATGACAACGAGGAGCTACGAATTTGGGAATTTTGTTGGAGGTTTTTGGAGAATGAATATGGAGATTTTCTTGGAGAAGATGAAGTGGGAATTACTTAGAGTTCAAATGGAGCTTGTTGGATGAGCTTTTGGCAACCCATTTGAGGCCACATTTGGAGGTGGGGGTTGCTCCTCCTACACCAACACTCTTGCCACCATTGGAGACCTTAGAGGTGGGTGAAACTCTACTCTTAGATTAAGACTTTAGTTGTGTGTTTTTAGTCTTGATTGTTGGAATATTAAGAGTAAGATATTTGTGATGGGTTTTGTAGTAGAAAAATAATAGTAAACATTTTTATGCAATCAAAATGTTCAAGAAATGTTATTTTGGTAAAAACAGAGAATAGTTAATTATTTCAAGGATTTGAAATAATAAAAGTGGGTATTGAGAAAATGGTGTATTTTCTAGTAATTTGGATGAAAAATATTTTATGGAATAAAATGTTGGCAAATGAATGTGATTTTGTTGAAAAATGATATTTTCTTGAAAATAAAGAAAAAGTAAATATTTCAAGGTTAGGAAATATTGAAAGATGATATATTTAGTGGAAATGGGCATTTCTAGAAATATTGGTGTTAAACATTTTATGGAATAAAATGTTTGGAAACGAACCTTTATTTGACAAATGTTTGGTGAAAAATATATGTAAACCATGTAGTAGGATCTTTGGGTTTAAAATCCATCTTCTTATGCATATAAACTTGTAGTATTTTGATATAAAATGTATAAACAAGTTTAAATAAGATTTTTTTGGGTTTAAACAAGAAATAATAAAGGTTAAAATTTTGGTCTTCAAAGTATGTGTAATTGGGACTAAAAAACATAAGGTGTATGAAGTTAAAAGACTACATGTTAAGTAAAAGAAATGTCAATTTTCTTGTAAAAATAGTCTTAAGTGTGAATGTGTTAATTAAGTCTTAATTAACTATTAATGGGAAAACATGGAATGGTTAGTGAATGTAACTTACTAATGTTATGAAGTATTAACACTTATGGAATTAAAAGGAAGTAAAAGTATAAAAGCTGCTTCCAATCAAGTAAAAGATTACTCAAAATGTGAAAGGGTTAAAAACACTTGAGAAGTTGGTATAAGTAACTTAATAGTGTTTTAGGGAAAATAACACTTTCGAAAATGGAGCAAAAGTGTAATTTGGAAACAAATGGATAAAATAGTAATTTTACTAAAAGTGGAACATTTTTATGAAATAAAAATGTTGGAAAGGGTGTTACACAACGTGGTCCTAAATGGATATGATTTTTGGAATAAAAACTAAGGTTAAAGAGTAAAGGACATGAAATGGAAAATTTTCAAGTGTAACACAAATTTGAGCGGTAAAGTCCCAAATTTTGGTTTTGTCCGGGTAAAAAGGAAAGGAAATAATGTGGACATTTGTAAAATATTAAAACACATTAAAGGAACTGGAATGACACTAGAATAAAGCAATAAGGTCCCGAAGCACTTGGGCAAAAAGCCCCAAACCACTGGACAGAGCATATAGTGTGCATAGCCGTCGGTGTGGAGCCTGTGCAAGTATGAGGTATAAGAAGATTTCGAGAAATTTTAATTGAAATATGGAACATATCAAGAAATAGGTTATGTGGTAAATGTGTTAATACAACATAACTCGAATGAATGCAATAAATGTTCCGATAAAGGTAAAATGGACAAGTTAATATGTAAATCTATTAATGTCCATAAATGAATACAAAAAAGGGTTAAAGGAAGTGGATAAATAGGTGGTTAAGCAACCAAAATGGTTAAACCCATATTTAACATGAGAATGTGTTGTAAAAAGGATTTTCAAAAATTAAATAAGTACTTTCTAACACGACGAATTTGTGTGTTGAAATGGTGATTTTCAATGAAAACACTAAAGTACGTTCAAATGAATAAAAGGCTTAAATTTCGGTAAAGGAATGGGTTCGAATCAAATAAAGTGTAATGGTTTCTAGTTTTGAATAGGGTGTGTTAAACAAAGTGAAATGGTAAGTATGAATAAAGGAAGTCTTTACTAGATTAAAGTAAATTAATCTTGATAAGTAAGATTTTTTGAAAGTAAAATGGTTAATGCATTGGCATGTGTATTTTCAAAGGTATACGTATGTAGATATATACATATTTTTACATGCGTATGGTCATAATGTGTGGTTATTCCTTTCTGCCATTCGTTTTTATATTGTTTTATAAATTCCACTAGGCATATGCTCACGTCCCCACTTTGTTACGGTAGGTTGGGAGCGGTTCCATAATTTTAGAGCGCTTTACAAGTAAGTATATTTTATTTATGTTTACGTTAGTAGTTATGTTTACTTGGACTTCGGAGTGATCCCTATGGGTACCTCACATAGTTTATCTTGAAACTAGAATCGCATGCTAACAAGTGAAACGTAATTAAAATAATACTGAATTAACAACATTATATAGGTTATTTTATTTCACTTCACACCTAACAAATAGATTCAAATCAGGTTGACTCACAGGTAACCCATAAATCTGGGTTGGGCATTACAAATGGTATCAGAGCTCTAGGTTCAAGGTTTCTTTCAGGTGTAACGTGGTAAGGTCGGTGTCGTATCTTTCAACGTCAGCGTGGTTCGGGTCGGTCATGCTAGTTTGATGACGATTTAGTTCGTGCCCTTGACAGTAAAGTCTAAGAAGTTAGCATGACAAGTTAGCTTAATGCCTGGTGGCACACGATTAGATTGGTAGTTATTAATCACTTCTGCATTTCTAATTAGAATTGTAGTAATTTATGGGTGTCCACACAAGCCTATAGTGGTGACATTGTAGTTATAGTGTGAGGTGCTTTCGTTAACAATTTAATGGCTTATAATCATGTGAGAGGTTAGTAGAATGAAATGACGCCCATTGGACAAGAGGCACCAAATTATGTACAATCAATGGTTTAGATTGATAGTTAGAGTGTCGTAATTATGTAATGGGAAATCATGATTTAAATTTTGTGTAGCCTTGAGTGTGATGCATGTGAGAGGTTAATATCGATGTGATAATTAGGCAATTTTGATCCTTGGGGGTAATACCGTGATTGCTGATAAGGTCAATGAGTTTATAAATTGATGTAGGCCAACTCTAGAGGATAAGTCAATCTTAGTTGATAGAATGTTATCCTTATGAGTGGACACCTTAGTGGATTGTTGGTCGATGAATGTAATTACAAGTGTTGGTTCCTGGTGAGGAAGTTCTAGGTCCACACATTGGTGAACATGGGTTTAGTGCATCTCAAATTGTGTACCTTGACTATAATGTGGGTTTAGATAATCCTGATGCTTGAGTTAACCTAAGAGTGAACCTAGATAATCGTGGTGACTTGGTACTAAGTAATTAAGTTTTGATGTTTTAGACCTCTTGGGGGATACTCGACGCCCCTTGTCCTACTAAAACCCTAAGTGGTATTAACTTATAGTTTGGTGATTATAGTTTGGTATTGAGGAATAGGATCTCGTGTGACGTTCGTGGTGTCTATAGGCAAGCTCGACATCGATATCCTACCAAGAACAACAGAGTTATGTTAGCTTATGGATTGTCACATAGTGATAGCAAGGCAACTTGATTGCCATATATGAAAGGTCATCGAGGATTTGGGTAAGGCAGACCTTGAGGTTTATAGGATGCAGGCGACGCCTATGTTCTGCCACGATTAGTGGTAGCAATAATTATAATTTATACGTGACTTATAGTCAGAGTCATTTGGGAGAATGTAAGATTTGTATATAAGCATTGAGTCTCCTTTTAGACTCCGAGGTAAGGGCTAGGTGCGAGGAAATCATAGTGTGTGGATAGTTCATAGGCATGTGGAGGTGCCCATAAAAAGAATTTATGTGTGGCATCATCAAGGATAAATATCGAATTTTATGATGTCTTGAGATGTTAGAGGGTTAAGTTACACTATGGTTAGAAGCTCGTGGACTGATGTCCTTACGAACACCAAGCAATATCGACGTGGGTATCAAAGATTTAAAAAGTTCACCTAAGATGATAAGTATGTAGACGATGAAATCTTGTCAAATTGGGGCCTTCACATGAGACATATCTGGTGTTCTTAGGAGACCAATTAAGTCTGGTAAGAAGAGGCAATGGCATTCCAATAATTATAGTGTTGAGGGTCACGTGATGATCCCAAGTTAAGAGTTGCATAGTGTACATGTCGGGTATGGCTTTCCAATCGGCACAGATAAGTGGTCTAATTCCTAAGGTAGAATGGTAGTTGTATCCTTTGATAAGTGATGCTCGAATGTCAGGGAATGACTAGTACGGGTGTGGTGATATTCAGTTTTGAGACACAATAGGAAATCTATTCGAGGTTTAGAGTAATTACGCCATGAGAAGACTTGCGAATAGCGGCTAAGGTGGGGTAGCATTGAAACATGAGTGTTATGTCAGGGTGTCGACAATATATGCTAGAGTAGAATTAGCAATAAAAGGATTAGTTATTGGTACCTCTTACCAAGATGGAACAGGGCAGAAGATGTGGCCCATTGTGATATTAATTACACTTAGGGTGACAATGATGGCGGATGTGGTCATCGCGTAAATATTGTATGAGTGAAAAATCGAAGGTGAATCGGTGGCAATCTCTCGTGGTCAAAGGGACACAGTTAGGTGAGTGCTTTTATTGAGCCAAATAATGTCTGAGGAATTTGGGACACGATCACAATATGTTAAAGAAGGAAATAACCTAGGAGTAATAGGTTGTTGACGTCCTCACTAGTTTTTGGATAAGGTCAATATAGACGACGCATGAGGTATCCGCTAATCAGAGTGATTTGTATACACCAAGGGTGTGAGAGGTAGGGCTTTGATCCCAAGGAGGGAAGTCGGGCATTGACTTCCTCAAGGACTACTGATTTGTAAATTGTGATCGCATTCGTAATATAAGAATGAATGGTTGGGATTCTAGTCGTCATTGCTAGCGACCCAGGTCAGGGCACATGGCTAGAAGTGGTACTCGGTGAGAGCGTTGTGAAGGAGTGGTATAACTTCCTGTGTACGGTATAGGTTCTCTTCCGTGAATGAGGACTGAATGCCCATGGATGAAATTCCTTGGGACATTTTCATGTCCCTCTAACTCCAGTATGTTCCTTTCGTCTTAGGCAATCGGGAATCGGTATTCTCACCTATATAGTGACTCATATTGGTGACATGTCTTAGCACGATGCGGTTAAGCCCAGGAGGGCACGGTGGGCTAAGTTTGGCCAATGCAGCTCGATAACTGGGTGTGATCATCTGAGGTAATCTTGTTATTACATAAAATATTGTGTACGGCTGGTTATGCTTTCGCCTATCGAGTTTGTTCGTAGTATTAATATCCCTTAGGCTAGTGGACCCTAGACTGGTTGGTTCGACAGTCAGTGGCTCAGGTTGTGATGATCGAAAATATGGCTTGAGGATACAGTATAGTGTTGTAAATCGAGGAAAACTTAGCATACGATATTGCTTTGCCATAGTGAGTGGATTGAAGTCAGATACAAGCGAGTACTCGGGATGAGACACCTAAGGTAAGGTTAGATTCATCAGAGTGACGCAGTGAAAGGTGTAAACCAGACGTATAATAATGATTTGATGGATTATTCCTCCTTGAAGTGGGAGACTGACATGATGTGGGTATCGACAAATTCATACGAGTCATATAGTTAAGGTAACCTGGTATTTGTGAAACATAGGAGGTACATTCCTAAGCTATAATTTATTTTAGATATAGATACGATGATTGGTTGTATCACGATTTGTTTTGGGTGAGCATTGATCGCTAGGAATAGTTTTCCCATAGAGGCACCGGTATGCCTTATATGCTATCATATGTAGTGCTAGAAATGATTTAGACTTGATCGTAGAGTGAATGGGACATGGGAGCCGATTATATCATGACATGATAAACATTAGAATATATCGCATGTTGAGTATTGGTGACACTAGTGTTGAGAACTTCGATAGTTTGCCTTGGAGAATTTTCGCGACTTAAAATGGAAGTTAGTGGACCCAAATGAGTTTGAGGATTGATGGATTGGAAATTTCGAGGATAAAATTTCCCAAGGATGTAAGTTTGTAATGCCCCGCCACGTAATTTCACCCGTATTCATGGAATTTGATGATTTAGTACGACTTAGAGCAGTTTAGATGGATCCTGAGTCAAATCGGGGTAGCCTCGTGTGACACCCCGCCTAATTAAATACCGGGCCATCACTCATTTATTAAATTAAATCAAGGTAAACAGTTGGTTCATTCTCAGCATCGCTGTCGATAAAAATAAATTTTCCAATTTAACACCCTAAATAATTAAGCTAAGTGTCAAAACCATTTTCATACATACTTTCCAAATTTTAATTAAAGAAAAAGATTTATTTATTTAAAAACAACATTTCTACAATTAAGAATCACACCACAATAAACCAAATAATAACATACATTCGTCAGTCGAATGTCAACATATGAAAACTAAAGTCGCAAATCCAAACTGAATAAATCCCATAGAACAAAACTGGAAATAACTGAAATATAAATGTCCCAATAACAATGAAATAATGGAAAGGGCGACACGTGCCTAATAAATGAGAATGCTAGAAGTGGAGTCAATAAAGGAAGCCGTCTACGCAAGTGACCTGCAACTCCCACCTAAGCTGCAGCGCGTTCCTGCCAAGAGATCCTAAGCAAGACGCCCCTATGGTTGGGCACCTGAAATATATACATATATATACAAGAGAGAGAGAGAGAGAAAAACGGGTCAAATCCCGAAAGTGTGTTTGATTTAAAATACGTTTAGCAAGTATTTAAATTGATACAGGCCAATGCAACAACATATTAGTGCGACGCTCTCTTGAGAAAATCTCACCTCTCTTCTAATGTGCACACCTATCGCACTAACCTTCCCAACGATTTGTTTTATCATTAATCGCACTAGTCTTTCTAAATGATTTAACTTATCTTAGATTACTCGTAATATTTACAATACATGATTCCATTTTTAAAAAGGATGTTCCCATCAGTAACCAAAGTTCTCCATTTTAACTTTATAAAATCAATAAGGTTTTCCAGTGACATAATATACTTTCTTAAAAAAAGTATTCATAATTTATAGTCCAGAATTATTTCTCACTTACTATGTTACAGCAACAGTTTAAATTTCCCAATTCAGATATATATATTAAGCACTCGTATAATATATATATATATATATATATCTTAACAGCACCAACATACAAACTATGGTACAGGCATACTCTGCTATCCAATCCCCGTATCTCTCACACTAAGGGGTATACAAGTTCGGAATCACTCTCGAACTGTAATAATATATATACACAAAACAAGATTGAGGCGAAGCATAGATTCCAAGTCTCTAAGAGGTCAGTACATGCCCTCACGTCTCTTAGGACCGTCTGAACTATCGGTCCGATAGCTTATACCAAGGATATCTATCTTCTAGGGTACAAGTAAATATCCCCCATAAAGGTCCCATCGAGATAAGACTGTACCATCGCGGTAACCTCAGGGATAGCAAGTAGCGCGGGTACGTTTTTCACACGTATATAATATATGCATACACAACCATATAAATATACCACATATCCTTTATATTAATATAGGTTTCTCTCATCACCCATAATTACGATATTTATCCTTAATATTCACATTAAGTATTTTATATAAAGTTCCGTCACTAACCTTAACTTGAAGAGTTCTCTCACTTATTATATGACACTAGTGGACTCTATCCTCACAAATCTGAAATTCAGTGCGTGTCCTTATTAGGTTCCAACGTAACTCTCTTATGCACCTCACCCTTTACATATATAACTTTACTAAACCTAAAGTAAATATCCCATAAATACCATTCTCGTTGAAGATTCAAGGTCCCAACATTTATACATATGCCCTACTGGTCCTCAATGTCTCCCAAATTATTTTATCAAGAATGCCCAAGAATTATATCACGACAATTGGAATTTAACTCATTTAAAGAGGGAATTAGGAGTCTGCCAGGAGGGGTCGATCGATCGAAGCTTGGGGCTCGATCGATCGAACCTTCGATCGATCGAAGCTCTAGGCTCGATCGATCGATCAAGCAAGTCTGCGAAAAATTTCTGCAGAATGCAGTTACGGGTTTCACCAAATTTCTTCATCCAAAACCATGTTTTTCCATTCTAATCGTCCCAAAAATCCTACTACTATCATTATAACCATATACCAGATGTTAATAACGTAAAGCATGTGTATATCTAACATTAAACATGGATAATTAACCCAAAATCCCATCTAATCATCAAGAACCCTAGAGTTTTTCTTAATCAAGGTTCTAATCTATTTTTTTACCAGAAATTCCTTCTAATATATCATCAAAATTTCGTGGGTTATATTCCTCTACATGGCAAGGGTTCCATAATTTCCATAAAATCAAAACTACATGCATTTTCCTAACACAAATTGGGTTTTCTTCCATAGTTTTCATCTCTAATCAATCCTAAACTAATATAAAGATTGCATTAACGAAAATACGCAAGTTAAACACTTGCCTGGGATTTTTGGTATTCTGATTCACAGCTGATTTTGGTATGGCTACGTTCCTCGTCTCGCGATCTACGCGGTGGTGGTGGCGGCGGTGCAAACCGGTGACTTTTTGGCCTTGAATTGCCTTGGAGCTCTCTCCTCTCTTCTCCAATGGCCGTCACTTGATTTCTGGATATTCTAACCCTAAAGGACTAACCTAGATGGCTGATATAGGTTGCTAAATTAAGTGGGTTTAATTACCCAAAAAGGTGAAATGACTAAATTGCCCTCCCGGGGTACCAATTAGGCCTAAAAATGCCCCGAGACCCAAACTAAACCCCCGGGTACACTTTTCTGACTATCTCGACCCTTCCGGACGCGTTGGCGCACTCAAAATGATCATACGGACAACTTATAAAATATTCACTTTTTATTTAACAAAATTAGTCCCGACGTGACACGGGCACGTCCCGACTTAAATTTTCGAAATAGTCATTTAATTCACTCATGACATTCAATATAACCAATATAATATATTACTTTGCTCATTAGTAATATTCAACAAGTTTCCCATAATTACTAACTCTCGTCACGTTAATAATTATAACATAATTAATTTCCGGATTTTTATTCGCATTAAATTTAATAAATCCCCAAATTAATATAGCATAAAAATACGGGGTATTACATACTTCCCCCCTAATAACGGAATTTCGTCCCGAAATTCGGAAAATAAGGCATACCTGGTCAAAACAACTTGGATATCTTTCGCTCATATCTGCCTCGCGCTCCCAAGTGGATTCCTCCACATTATGATGCTCCCACTGAACCCGCACAAGTGGAACTATCTTCGACCTCAATCTCCTCTCACAATAGTCTCGGATAGCCACCGATCTCTCCTCGTAAGAGATATCAGGCTGTAAATCGATCTCATCAATCGCAATGTGAGTATGGGCCATATCATCCCGAAGATATCGTCTCAACGACGAGATGTGGAATACATCGTGGATGCGATGTAAATGTTCTGGCAGTCCCAACCTGTATGCAACTGGACCAATCCTCTCGATGATGGGAAATGGTCCCACGTACCTCAGAGCCAACTTCCCCTTCTTCCCGAACCTCATCACCCCCTTCATAGGAGATACACGCAATAACACTTTGTCCCCCACACTAAACTCCCGGAAGAACCGTTTTGCATCGGCGTAGCTCTTTTGCCTGTCTTGGGCTACCCGAATACGACCCCTGATCATCTCAATCCTCGCGGAGGTATCCTGAATCACTTCTGGTCCTAGCAACTTATTATCCCCCACCTCGAGCCAACAAGTTGGAGAACGACAAGGCCTGCCATACAAAGCCTCAAATGGAGCCATGCCAATCGTGAACTGATAGGAGTTATTATAAGCAAACTCTACCAGTGGAAGATGTGGCTCCCAACCTCCTCCAAAATCGAGAACACACATGCGTAGCATATCTTCTAACATCTGATTAGTACGCTCTGTCTGTCCGTCTGTCTGTGGGTGATAAGCTGAACTCATCCTCAACTCAGTACCCATAGCCTCCTAAAAACTTTCCCAGAAACGTGACACAAAAATATTGTCCCTATCTGACACAATATTCAGGGGCACCCCATGTAATCTGACAATCTCAGTGATGAACAACTGAGCATACTGACTCGTGGTATAGTCTGTCCGCAGTGGCAGAAAATGAGCCACCTTGGTCAAACGGTATACAATCACCCAGATAGAATCGTGGCCCCGGTGTGATGTAGGCAACCCTGTAATGAAATCCATAGAAATACTCTCCCACTTCCACGCGGGTACTTCCAATGGCTGAAGCAATCCTAACGGTTTCTGATGGTCCACCTTCACCAGTTGGCAGGTAGAACACTTGGACACAAACTCGGCGATGTCCTTCTTCATCCCACTCCACCAGTATTGTCACCTCATATCCTGGTACATCTTATCACCTCCCGAATGGACTGCAAATCGGGACCCGTAAGAATGAGTCATCACTGCATGACGTAATTCTACTCCTTCTGGGACCACCAATCTCCCATTAAACCGCAAACCTCCATCAGAACTAACAGAATAGGACTCAGCACCCTCGGCTAGAAGTCTCACAATCTGCTCCTAGCAAAATGGGTCTGTGGTCTGTGCCTGTATCACCCTCGTAACAATCTCGGGTGTGACTGACATCACGGATATGAAAGAACGTGCCACTGCATCCTGTGACCCAACTCCTTCCACTTTGCTTTCCAGACGTCCGCTACATCGTCTACCGGTCTACGGCTCAACGCATCAGCAACTACGTTGGCCTTCCTCGGATGATACTGTATCTCGAACTGGTAGTCTTTCACAAACTCTAACCACCTGCGCTGACGCATATTCAGCTCTCGCTGAGTGAACAGGTACTGCAGTGATTTATGGTCTGTGAACAAACGGAATTTCTCCCCCAATAAATAGTGCCTCCATATCCTCAATGCAAATACGACTGCTGCTAACTCCAGGTCGTGGGTGGGGTAATTCTTCTCATGCGGCTTAAGCTTGCGGGAAGTAAAAGCTATAGCCTTCTCTTCCTGCTGAAGTACTCCCCCAAGTCCCCGTAAGGACGCATCGGTGTAAACCAGGTACTCTACACCCGGATTTGGTAACGCAAGGACTGGCGCTGAAGTAAGTTTGTCTTTTAGCTCGTCGAAAGCCAACTGACAAGCGTCATCCCAAACATATGGTACCCCCTTGCGAGTCAGATTCGTCAATGGACCCGCTATTTTGGAGAATCCCCGAATGAATCTCCTGTAGTATCCGGCTAATCCCAAAAAACTACGCACTTCCGTCGGTGTCGTGGGCTGTCCCCACTCCCTCACCGCTGACACTTTACTCGGGTGAACTGCTATCCCTTGCTCATAAACAACGTGGACCAAGAACTGTACCTCTCGCAACCAGAATCCACACTTCTCGTACTTAGCATAAAACTGATGCTCTCGTGGAGTCTGAACAACCTGCCTCAAGTACTCGGCATGCTCCTCCTCAGAGTGTGAGTATATCAAGATGTCATCTATGAAGACGATGATAAACTGATCCAAGAACTCTCTGAATACTCGGTTCATCAAGTCCATGAAAACGGCTGGGGCATTTGTGAGTCCGAACGGCATTACCCTGAACTCATAGGACCCATATCTCGACAAAAAGGCAGTCTTTGAAACATCCTGCTCTCTAATACGTAACTGGTGGTACCCCGACCTCAGATCTATCTTCGAAAAGAAAGTTGCTCCCCTCAACTGGTAGAACAGATCATCGATTCGAGGCAACGGATACTTATTCCATATCGTGACCTTGTTCAACTCCCGGTAGTCCACACACAATCTCAGTGAACCATCTCTCTTCTTTACAAACAAGACTGGAGCGCCCCAAGGTGAGGTACTCCTACGAATGAAGTCCTGACCTAATAGCTGCTCTATCTGATCTCGTAGCTCTCGCATCTCTGCCGGAGCCATACGGTACGGTGCGCGTGCTATAGGTCTCATATCTGGAAATAAATCTATAACAAAGTCTATCTCTCGACTGGGGGGTAGGCCTGGTATCTCCTGAAACACATCGGAATACTCCCTGACAACAGGAATCGAATCTAAGGGAATCACAACCTCCTTAGAGGTATCCTCCTCTATGTAATACAAATGAGCAGTCGAACCTCCCTCTGGGCGAGGCATCGCCACTACAAACATCTCTTGCCCCGAAATGGCAAAAACAATGCTCCCACCGAAGCAATCAATCATGGCTCTATAAGCTACGAGCCAATCCATACCAATAATCACATCATGCTCGTGCATATCTAAGACTAAAATGTCTGTAGGTAATACCAAGCTACCAATCTCTACCCCTACTCCCCGGCATATAAAGAAAATAAGTGACCCACTCCCCAGTGGTGAGTCGATACACGTCGAGGTGCTATCTGCTGTGGCTAACAACCCTAAGGACTTCGCAAAATGCGTAACTATAAAACAATGCGTTGCCCCCGTATCAAACAAAACCCGACCCATAGTACCATAGATAGGAAACATACCCTCAATCACGGGTGGTGCCTGTGGAGATGCTGCCTGGTGGACGTTATAGACTCGTCCATACTGTAATTTCCCCTGCTGCACTGGAGCTGCTGGAATGGCTGGTAGGGCTGGCACCTGGGCTGGAGCTGGGAGGGCAGGTGGAAAAAGTGGCCTCTGTGGCTCATTACGGGCTCCCTGCTGCTGTGGGGCCCTATCACCCTCAGGACAATCCTGACGTCTATGGCCATGTTTTCCACACCCAAAAATTCAGCCTCTGAAGTTTCCTCCCCTCTGTCCCTACTGACCACGGCCCTGCTGGCCGTTACCTCCCCGCCACTGGCCTTGTTGGCCCTGATTAGCACGCTGTTGGCCCTGATGGCCCTGTTGCTGTCCCTGCTGTCGGTGTTGGCCTTGTTGGCCCTGATGATTAGGCTGACCCTGCCTATAGCCCCCATATCCCTGCCTAGAATCACGTGAACGGAATCGCTTAGCTGGGTCCCCCTGATGGGAACTCTGCTCGTGCTGACGAGTCTGTCCATGAGATGGTGCCCCATAGGCACTATTACCCCCGGTCCTGCACTGCTGGCTGGACTCTCCTGCTCTCTTGCTTCCCTGAAGGTGGAAGCGGTGATCCTGGCAATGTGGTAACGCGGCATTGAGTACATCAGTGAAAGTACTCAGGGATAAATTCCCGATAAGGTGCTGACGGATCCTCCAAGCTAACTCGTCGACAAACATCATAACCTTCTTGCTCTCAGTAGGTGCCTCATCTGGCACAATGGTGAGAAGTCTTGTGAACTCCTCCTCATACTCCGCTACGGTAAGATTCTCCTGCTTCAGATTTAGTAATTTCCGCCTCATCTCAGTCTGCACTGCGGGTGGAAAATACGTGCGGTCAAACCGCTCCCAGAACAACTGAATAGGGATCGTGTCCCTCTCCTCCAAAGTGGTAGTGGACTCCCACCGCTGCAATGCGGCTCCCACCAGCTTAAAAGAAGCCAATAACTTCTTTTGCACGTCAGTGCACTCATACATACGGAGATGCCGCTGGATGTCTTTCTTCCATTGGCTAACTGTGACAATATCGGAGCTACCAGAGAACTCAGGGGGATGCGCTTTCTGAAAAGCATCCCGAACCCTCTCCCATGCAGATGGAAGATGTGCTGGTGCTGGCGCCACTGCCTGAACCTGGGGTGGAGCCTGCTGAGTTACCGCTATCGCGGCATTCACTACCTGAACAATAATGGTGGCTACTTCATTCGCATGCATAGTGCCTTGTGCCGGAACTGCTGGTTGTTCGGCCTGGGCACACCTATCTTTCGGAGCACGTCTCAGAGGCATCTGAAACGTGAACAAGTTTATTAGTCTACAGTTATTATCAAATCTCAAATAGCTGGAGACTTAAACGTAAAAGCAAGAATACAATAATCCTAAAAATAGGGCTCTATAGCAATAACGTTAAGCTGAAAGCGAAATAAGCCGTACAGATCCTATGGACACTAGAACCTGATGCTCTGATACCACCTGTGACACCCTGCCTAATTAAATACCGGGCGATCACTCCTTTATTAAATTAAATTAAGGTAAACAGTTGGTTCATTCTCAGCATCACTGTCGATAAAAATAAATTTTCCAATTTAACACCCTAAATAATTAAGCTAAGTGTCAAAACCATTTTCATACATACTTTCCAAATTTTAATTAAAGAAAAAGATTTATTTATTTAAAAACAACATTTCTACAATTAAAAAATCACACCACAATAAACCAAATAATAACATACATTCGTCAATCGAATGTCAACATATGAAAACTAAAGTCGCAAATCCAAACTGAATAAATCCCATAGAACAATACTGGAAATAACTGAAATATAAATGTCCCAATAACAATGAAATAATGGAAAGGGCGACACGTGTCCAGTAAATGAGAATTCTAGAAGTGGAGTCAATAAAGGAAGCCGTCTACGCAAGTGACCTGCAACTCCCACCTAAGCTGCAGCGCGTTCCTGCCAAGAGATCCTAAGCAAGACGCCCCTGTGGCTGGGCACCTGAAATATATACATATATATACAAGAGAGAGATAGAAAAACGGGTCAGAGCCCGAAAGTGTGTTTGATTTAAAATACGTTTAGCAAGTATTTAAATTGATACAGGCCAATGCAACAACATATTAGTGCGACGCTCTCTTGAGAAAATCTCACCTCTCTTCTAATGTGCACACCTATCACACTAACCTTCCCAACGGTTTGTTTTATCATTAATCGCACTAGTCTTTCTAAATGATCTAACTTATCTTAGATTACTCGTAAGATTTACAATACACGATTCCATTTTTAAAAAGGATGTTCCCATCAATAACCAAAGTTCTCCATTTTAACTTTATAAAATCAATAACGTTTTCCAGTGACATAATATACTTTCTTAAAACAAGTATTCATAATTTATAGTCCAGAATTATTTTTCACTTACTATGTTACAGCAACAGTTTAAATTTCCCAATTCAGATATATATATTAAGCACTCGTATAATATATATAACAGTGCCAACATACAAACTATGGTGCAGGAATACTCTGCTATCCAATCCCCGTATCGCTCACACTAAGGGGTATACAAGTTCGGAATCACTCTCGAACTGTAATAACATATATACACAAAACAAGATTGAGGCGAAGCATAGATTCCAAGTCTCTAAGAGGTCAGTACATACCCTCACGTCTCTTAGGACCGTCTGAACTATCGGTCCGATAGCCTGTACCAAGGATATCTATCTTCTAGGGTACAAGTCAATATCCCCCATAAAGGTCCCATCGAGATAAGACTGTCCCAGCGCGGTAACCTCAGGGATAGCAAGTAGCGCGGGTACGTTTTTCACACATATATAATATATGCATACACAACCATATAAATATACCACATATCCTTTATATCAATATAGGTTTCTCTCATCACCCATAATTACGATATTTATCCTTAATATTCACATTAAATATTTTATATAAAGTTCCGTCACTAACCTTAACTTAAAGAGTTCTCTCACTTATTATATGACACTAGTGGACTCTATCCTCACAAATCTGAAATTCGGTACGTGTCTTTATTAGGTTCCAACGTAACTCTCTGACGCACCTCACCCTTTACATATATAACTTTACTAAACCTAAAATAAATATCCCATAAATAACATTATCGTTGAAGATTCAAGGTCCCAACATTTATACATATGCCCTACTGGTCCTCAATGTCTCCCAAATTATTTTATCAAGAATGCCCAAGAATTATATCACGACAATTGGAATTTAACTCATTTAAAGAGGGAATTAGGAGTCTGCCAGGAGGGGTCGATCGATCGAAGCTTGGGGCTCGATCGATCGAACCTTCGATCGATCGAAGCTCTAGGCTCGATCGATCGATCAAGCAGGTCTGCGAAAAATTTCTGCGGAATGCAGTTACGGGTTTCACCAAATTTATTCATCCAAAACCTTGTTTTTCCATTCTAATCGTCCCAAAAATCCTACTACTATCATTATAACCATATACCAGATGTTTTTAACGTAAAGCATGTGTATATCTAACATTAAACATGGATAATTAACCCAAAATCCCATCTAATCATCAAGAACCCTAGAGTTTTTCTTAATCAAGGTTCTAATATGTTTTTTTACCAGAAATTCCTTCTAATATATCATCAAAATTTCGTGGGTTATATTCCTCTACATGGCAAGGGTTCCAGAATTTCCATATAATCAAAACTACATGCATTTTCCTAACACAAATTGGGTTTTCTTCCATAGTTTTCATCTCTAATCAATCCTAAACTAATATGAAGATTGCATTAATGAAAATACGCAAGTTAAACACTTGCCTGGGATTTTTGGTACTCTGATTCACAGCTGATTTTGATATGGCTGCGTTCCTCGTCTCGCGATCTACGCGGTAGTGGTGGCGGCGGTGCAAACCGGTGACTTTTTGGCCTTGAATTGCCTTGGAGCTCTCTCCTCTCTTCTCCAATGGCCGTCACTTGATTTCTGGATATTCTAACCCTAAAGGACTAACCTATATGGCTGATATAGGTTGCTAAATTTCGTGGGTTTAATTACCCAAAAAGGTGAAATGACTAAATTGCCCTCCCGGGGTACCAATTAGGCCTAAAAATGCTCTGAGACCCAAACTAAACCCCCAGGTACACTTTTCTGACTATCTCGACCCTTCCGAATGCGTTGGCGCACTCAAAACGACCATACGAACAACTTATAAAATATTCACTTTTTATTTAACAAAATTAGTCCCGACGTGACATGGGCACATCCCGACTTAAATTTCCGAAATAGTCATTTAATTCACTCATGACATTCAATATAACCAATATAATATATTACTTTGCTCATTAGTAATATTCAACAAGTTTCCCATAATTACTAACTCTCGTCACGTTAATAATTATAACATAATTAATTTCCGGATTTTTATTCGCATTAAATTTAATAAATCCCCAAATTAATATAGCATAAAAATATGGGGTATTACACCTCGTGGCCTCGTACTTGCCGAATCAAAGTTGTATGTCTCAAAATATAATTTTTAGTAAATTTAGATGTCGTTCGAACGAAGGGAAATCTCTTTCAAACTAGGTCGTTCAAATGAGATTTGAACGAGGCATCCAACGACCTAGGCTTTAACTTTGCTGAAATCTCATTAGTTAGGGTCGTTCGAACGAGGTCGTTCGAACGAGATCAAGGTCATTCAAACAAAGGATTTGACGACTTGAGTGCTAAATTCTTGTTAGCAGATTCGTTCGAACGAGATCTAGAGGTCGTTCGAACGACTGTCGTCAAATTTGAGAATCTTATCCTTTTTATGTGTTGTCGCAACGTGGGCCGTTGGATGCAATGACATGTCGACTTCTCAGCATCCCGGATCAAATATGGGCTAAAAGACTATATTACCCTTGGCTCATAAAGTAGGATGTGGGGGCATTTGGGGGTATTTAACCCTTTAAGGGTTTGGAGAGTATTTAGATGGGAATTAGCCCATTAGTGCATTTTAGTATCAGATTTCTCTTCTCTCTCTATATCCTGAGAGCTTTCCCCACTCCAACCATCAAAAACCACCCTACACCACCACTCCTCTACCATAGGCCACCACCAAAACACTACTCTCCTACCATGCCATAGTGTATCCAACCCAAAAACACCAATTTTCACCATGACAATGAGGAGCTATGAATTTGGGGATTTTGTTGGAGGTTTTTGGAGAATGAAGATTGAGCTTTTCTTGGAGAAGATGAAGTGGGTCTTGCTTGGAGTTCAAATGGAGGTTGTTCGAGGAGCTTTTGGCAACCCCTTTGAGGCCACCTTCGGAGGTGGGGTTTTTTTCTCATACACAAACACTCTTGCCACCATTATAAACCTTAGAGGCGGGTGAAACTCTACTCTTAGATTAAGACTTTAGTTGTGTGTTTTTAGTCTTGATTGTTGGAATATTAAGAGTAGGATGTTTATGATGAGTTTTCTACTAGAAAAATAATAATACACATTTTTATGGAATAAAAATGTTAAGAAATGTTATTTTTGTTAAAAACAAGGAATAGATAATTATTTCAAGGATTTGAAATAATAAAAGTGGGTACTGAGAAAATGGTGTATTTTCTAATAATTTTGATGAAAAATATTTTATGGAATAAAATGTTGGCAAATAAATGTGATTTTGTTGAAAAATGATATATTGTTTAAAATAAAGAAAAAATAAATATTTCATGGTTGGGAAATATTGAAAGATGATATATTTAGTGGAAATGGGCATTTCTAGAAATATTGGTGTTAAACAATTTATGGAATAAAATGTTTGGAAATGAACATTTGTTTGACAAATGCTTGGTGAAAATATGCTTAAACCATGTAGTAGGATCTTTGGATTTAAAATCCATCTTCTTATGCGTATAAACTTGTAGTATTTTGACATAAAATGTATAAACAAGTTTAAAGAAGATTTTGTTGGGTTTAAATAAGAAATAATTGTGACACCCCGCCTAATAAAATACCAGGTGATCAATCCCATATCAAATTAAATAGGAATCTCATGTCGTTTCAATCTCAGCATCATTGTCAAAAAACAATTTAATTACTAATAACCTATTAGGCCTCAGTGTCAAATTTTGAACTTTCTAAGATTTTTAACCTTAAATGCACAATATGCATCCACACAATTAATATACGCATTAATGGAAACAAATAAAATGATAACTAATAACTCTCGGTAAAACATCATATACACCCATATTGAATCTGCGTAAAAGTAAAATACAACAATTGGGCAAGTGCCTGAGTTTAACTCACAATGCCTCCTATTTAGATCACACGGATAGAAGTGTCTACGCAATCCCTTCTAGCATCCACAATAGCTACAGCAATGTCTGACTCTCAAGTATATGTCATCCAGGCGTCCTTGTGTCTAGACACCTGAAAACGGGTTTTGAAGAAAAGAAAAATATATACAAGTGGGTCAGAACATGAAGTTTTAAAAATATTTTAGCAAGTGCTTAAAATACTTTAATATATTTGATATGATATTCTCCATATTTAAATTTTCGCACTCACATGAGATACTCCTCGCCTCTCATCTAACAGTGCACACCTAACGCATATATTTTAAACATCCTTGGTATGCTACCCAACCTAACTAGCACTTACAAAACCTCTAACTAACCATACGTTATCACAAACCCCGCGTATATAATATCCTAAGCTTACTCCCGGGCTTATACATAATAATCTATTTCTTATAATATATCCATTTATGATTTATAACTTTGATTTAGTAGTTATAACTATGTACATGGACAATAATCGAGGTACCTAACCCATGTACTAGAGACCAAACATCTCCTCACTTCCAATGTTTCGTCAAGTTTCATGCATGGAATGTCTTGTAAAGGGAAATCAAAACAAGGAACCCCCCGATACACTACTACTTAACACTTCTGGTCGTTTAGATCTGTTTTTCCCTCAGCCTGTAGTATGTACCCCTAAATTCATGTCTCTTGTCATAAAATTATACTCATATCGTAAAAAGGGATACTCCGAATCCCAACAAATTTAGGCATTTGATTATACTAAGAACAGTAATCCAAAATATTCTAGGGTCTAACATCTCTCAGCTCCCGACATTTGCTATTTTCATGCGTGGGACGTAATGCAAGTGAAATCTAAACAAGGAACCCTCCCGATACACCACTACACATCTCTACCGGTTATTGAGATTCGTCGGACCAGGACCTAAGTCTATAAATGTGCTTAAATCAATTTACATGGCTCCACAAGCCTACTCACTGTAGGTGATACATAGAGATATAAGTCATTTTCTTTATTTAGTCCGTATATATATATATATATATATATATATATATATATATATATATATATATATATATATATATATATATATATATATATAATATACCATACACATCAAGTATATCCATACTTATATATCACACCCTATATAAGTAAAATAACCATCCCTCAGAGATAAAACTCCATGGATGAAGTCTATACAATGCTATCATCTTTTAGGGAATTTCTCACACATCATCCTGGGTACCAGCGATCGGAGTATCACATCAACTTGGTAAAAACCAAATCACAATGTATGGGAAGCGATCATAGTTTTGATCCTGAACGTAAGAACGAATCATACCTAAGACTTCTCACCGAGAATAAAAATCACATAATATAGATAATGGGTGCCTATTACTTGGGGACTATAATCTCCCTGCTCCTCAAGCCAGGGGATTCACCCACATCGCGTAACTTCCCATGATAGCACTAGAGGGGTATGCTTCACATAAATATATCATTCACACACAGATATATTTATAATCATATCATATATATATATATATATATATATATATATATATATATATCATCAAATCTGGCTATCCATGCCTATCTGTCTTGGCATTAGCCTAAAATCCCGAATATATCAATTCGTATTAATTTATAAGTATACAACCAACTTATTTTATCCCATAAGTATTCACTCACTTATGATACAAACTTATCACAACTAGTTATTATCCTAATATCAGCATACTCACACATTCGGATTCACTCACATATAATCGGCATATATATATATATATATAGGAGAAGACTCACATACATCATGCTCTATACATCATCCATACATCACACCTAGTTGTAGCCCCTTAAAAACTATTTTTTCCAAAATTTATATTTTTCTCTTGAAATTAACCTTCCAATAAACCCATGATAAAAAAATGAGGTCAAAATATAGTTTGTACCTATTTTTAAAAAATTCACAAAAAACTACTCAAAATACCTTATTTTTAAGGGTCTGCGCCAGCAGTTTTTTATGAATTTTTTAAAAATAGCTACAGAATATATTTTGACCTAGTTTTTTGAATATGGGTTGAATAGAAGGTTAATTTCAAGGGAAAAATAAAAATTTTGGAAAAAAGATTTCTTAGGGCCTAGAACTAAATGTGATGTATGGTGTGATGTATACATCATGATGTAGGTAAGCCTTACTCTCTCTCTCTCTCTCTCTCTCTCTCTCTCTCTCTCTCTATATATATATATATATATATCCATCGAAACACTTTCTCGAGTGTCACTAATCTCAAATACTCCTCAAACTTATAACCTAGATCTTATACTCAACTAACCCGAGATTTATATATCACTCATTTCATCAATTCGAGGTCCTCACACTCTATCTAAGATCCCCTAAAGTTTATGTTCCAAAAGGAATTCTTCTCCAATACTTTTTATCCAAGAAGATATCTCCTAATTTTTTCTGTTAAAATCGAACCGATCCGGCCACAGAAAACGAATCGGTCTGGTGCTAAAAACGAACTGATCCGGTGGCCAGAAAAATGAACTGATCCGATTATCTGATGAGGTCGGGAGTTCGTCTTCTCCAACTCCAAAAATTCATCATAAAATTCATCTAACTCCATTCCTATGGCTTCTAACATCACCCAACATCAATATATATATATATATATATATATATATATATAAACACTAGATTATACCCAACACAACAATTAATTATGGGATCCATCAATATAAACCAATAAAATCAACCCTTTTCGTAATTAAACCATAACTTTCAATTACTTCCAATTCATCACCAACAATTACACCATTAACATGGATTTAATCCTAGATTTCATATGGAGTTATTATAACATCAACATGTTGTGAAATCATCACCCCAAAACTCCATTTTTGCAGAATCCCAAACCCCAAAATTCATAATTTTCTCACCAATTATTATATGAAATATAAACACACTTAAAACATAAAAGCAAGATAAACACTTTCCTCGTTGGATAAATCCGACGACCTCGTGCCGGGATTCCATTGGAGATTGGACCGAGTCCTACTTTTTCTCCTTTTTCTTCTTTATTTCTTTTCCTATCTCGTGGATTATATTGAGGGAAATAGGGGTTTATCCTTTATTAAACCCAAAATAGGCTCATATACACAATTGCGAGTCGCTACTAGTCCAAAAAGTCCCCGAAACCCAAACAATACCCCCGGATACTCTATTCTAACTATTTTGGCCCTTCCGAGACCAACCGTGCACTCAGTATCCCCATCTGAGTCATTTATCAAAAAATCATTTCTTAACCTAACACATCTCCGCACGTGTTTTCCAATTCAAATAATATCACCTATCGTTTTAGTTCACTTGCGACATAAAATATAATTAGTCCATCATATTTACTTTAAATTCTTGAAGTATTAAATTAAATCCACACATGCAATTTCAATATCCAAAAAAGTACGAGGTATTACAATAATAAAGGTTGGAATTTTAGTTTTCAAAGTATGTGTAATTGAGACTAAAAGACATAAGGTGTATGAAGTTAAAAGACTACATGTTAAGTAAAAGAAATAAAAAATTTCTTATAAAAGTAGTCTTAAGTGTGAATGTGTTAATTAAGTCTTAATTACGTGTTAATGGGTAAACATGGAATGGTTAACGAATGTAACTTACTAATGTTATGAAGTATTAACACTTATGGAATTAAAAAAAGTAAAAGTATAAAAGGTGCTTTCAATGAAGTAAAATATTACTCCAAATGTGAAAGGGTTAAAAACACTTGATAAGTTGGTATAAGTAACTTAATAGTATTTTCGTGAAAATAACACTTGCGAAAATGGAGTAAAAGTATGATTTGAAAATAAATGGGTAAAATGGTAATTTTACTTCAAGTGGAATATTTTTATGAAATAAAAATGTTGGAAAGGGTGTTACACAACGTGATCCTAAATGAATACGATTTTTGGAATAAAAATCAAGGTTAAAGTATAAAGGACATGAAATGACAAATTTTCAAGTGTAACACAAATTGGGGTAGTAAAGTCCCGAGTTTTGACTTCAATTAGGTAAAAAGGAAAGAAAATAATGTGGACATTTGTAAAATGTTAAAACACATTAAATGAACTCGGATGACACTAGGATAAATAAAAAAGGGCCCAAAGCCCTTGGGTGAAAAGCCCTAAACCACTGGCCAGTATATAGTGCGCATAGCCGTCGCTGTGGAGCTCATGTAAGTATGTGGTATAGGAAGATTCCGAGAAATGTTAAATGAAATATGGAACATATTAAGAAATGGGTTGTGTGGTAAATGTGTTAATACAACATAACTTGAATGAATGAAATAAATGTTCCGGTAAGGTTAAAATAGACAAGTTAATACGTAAATATATTAATGTCCATAGAGGAATGAAAAAATGTTAAAAGAAGTGGATAAATGGGTGGTTAAGCAACCAAAATGGTTAAACCCATGTTTAACTCAATAATGTGTTGTAAAAAGGATTCTCGAAAAGTAAATAAGTATTTTCTAACATGACGAATGTGTGTGTTGAAATGGTGATTTTCAATGAAAATACTAAAGTACATTCAAATAAATAAAATGGTTAAATTCCAATAAAAGAATGGGTTTGAATCAAATAAAGTGTAATGGTTTCAAGTGTTGAACCGGGTGTGTTAAACAAGGTGAAATGCTAAGTATGAATAAATGAAGTCTTTACTAGATTAGGGTAAATTAATCTGGATAAGTAAGATTTTTTTTAAAGTAAAACGGTTAATGCATTGGCATGTGTATTTTCAAAGGTATATGTATGTAGATATATACATATTTTCACATGCATGTGGTTGTAGCATGTGAGTATTCCTTTTTGTCGTTCGTTTCTACGCTGTTTTATAAATTCCATTGGGCATAAACTCACGTCCCCACTTTGTTACGGCATGTTGGGAGCGGTTTCGTAATTTGAGAGAATTTTACAAGTGAGTGTATCTTATTTATGTTTACGTTAGTAGCTCTATTTGCTTGGACTTCGGGGTGCTCCCCATAAGTCCCCCACGTAGTTTATCTTGAAACTGGAATCCCATGCTAACAAGTGATTAAAATAAAACTAGATTAGCAGCATTATATAGGTTGTTCCATTGCACTTCACACCTAACGACTCTATTCGGATCGAATTGACTCACGGGTAACCCATAAATCTGGGTCCGGGCATTACAAAAACAAACCCCAAATTTCAATTAAAAATGTATCTTCAAATAAATAAAACAAATTTCTAGAAATAAAACAATAATCCTAGAAAAAAACATAGATCTTGAAACATTATCCCCCCCCCCAAAAAAAAAAAATATATATTTCTCGAGAAAATATTTTTTTCAGCAAAAAAATATATTTCTAGTAAAAAAATTCGGGGAGAAACATATTTTTTGCAATAATAAGCCATTGTTTCAATAAAAACAGAGTTCCAGAAAATAAATTATATATAAATAAAAAAACATTTTTTTCAATAAAATAAAATATATTAAAGCTAAAGTAAACCCTTATGTCTGAAAAAAAACCTTATTAGCAAAAACCTAAATTTCAAGAAGAAAAACATGTATTTCCATCAACAGAAAAAGAGGTCCTAAAAAAAACCCATCAAATATAAACACTTAGTTACAACAACAACTAGAAAAAGAGTTCCTAAAAAAATATTTCTAGTAAAAAAAATAGAAAACAAATCCCCATATAGCCATTCAAAATAGAAGCCCCAAATTCAAAAAATCATTTCCCTTCTCATCAAATCCACAAAAAATCAATAGTATTTTTGGCTTTAGTCTTATTTATAAAGATTTGTTAGGGTCCACTCCAATATATTTTTAAAATTGTAAAAGTTCTCATAACCACTTAAAACCACTTATAATTTTTCTATAACCACTAATTTTTCTGTTTGTAGAGAATGACACATGTCCCATATTTATTATAACTAGTTGTGCCCACGTGCATTGCACGTGTTTGTGAGTCCATATATTCTTCTTTGCTTTGAATTAATATGAATTATGTAAAATTAAAAATCTAAAGCATCACAAAATATGTTTTTGTAAGACTTTGGATAATAACTATGTTTAATCGAAAGAAAAAGATATTGTATTTATCAATCTTGGATAACACAAATCTTTAATCAAAAAGAAAAAGAAAATGTCTTCATCAGATATGTTGTTTTGGACGTTTGTTTTAATGTGAAGGTTCTTCTTCCTCTTCAATCTTGTGAGCGACGAAACGTGCTAGCTTTCGATCTGATTCTTTAGCTGACTTTACTTTAATATAGAATCTGTAGAATTTGCCAATGCATGTGTATAGCTTTCGAACATATTCTGAGTGCAAAATTTCCTGTGGAGTGAAAGAATAGATATGAATATTAAGTATATTTTTTTAGTATTGAGCATATTGAATTTACGAATGAGTTTGAATTGGTAAAAAAAATTATATCAACTTATCGTTAGAAGTAATGATGTCGAAATGTTTCACCCAATGAAAGTTTCTGCTTCGTTGACCATTGTCACTGATACTCTTTCGTCGTCGTCTTGGACCACAAGTTGAAGTAAGTACCTTACATTTGTTTGTATAATGTGTAAGTAAAGGTATGTGTATGATGAGTTATTTAAATTAAAAATCATAGATTATTAATTTTTTTTTACCTTATTATGTAATTTCCATTTGAGGAACAACAATTTAAGCATGTTCCATTTTCGTTAGCAATAGTGAGTTTCTTGTTGCAAACATTTGAAGCGTCATACCATGGTTTTTCTTTAATTCTGACCTCCATAATCTTGGCAATGAAAGAACAAAAAAGATTATGTGGAATGTGAAAATATTTTTATGTTACGTTATGGTAATGAAAATGTTAGACATGTAAAGGTGATTCATAGTAAATTAAGTATTACCTCCTTTGTTGATGCAACTCCATGTATAATATCACGAATAGAAACCTTGTCTGCATTCATAATTATTTTTTGTGGCGGCGAACTAAATTTCTTGAAATTTGGGGATGTTAATGAGCTCTTCAACCTGTAGGTTACATTTTGTCAATATATTTATGTAATGTAGAAACTAAAGTGTTTGTGAAAAGAAAATCAAAGCATTATTTTAATTCGGTAGCCCGTATGATATCAGGGTTAATCTGAATTCTAATCTTTGATACGCTACTTAAGCTATATTCGCCTGTTAAGAATAAATTGATGAAATTGGAATTAGTAGGACCTGTATTCGTTGTTGTTTGAAGTGCAAAACAATATTTTACCTTCGTAAGATGAAAGTTTAGCTTGAGAAACAACTATTAAAGGATATTCGACTGATAAGATACTTAATTGCTATCCTTTATTCTCTGCTAAGTCTCCCCATAAAGTGAAATTCATTGATTGGAATCTGTGATAAGTAATAAATTATAACATGAAATAGTATATTAAGTAATGTGAAATAAATTTACATACATAAAAGTATATTTTTAATATAATGAAAGTTAAATTCTAGGATTCATGCTTTGTATCTCGGAGAGTTATATCGCGTAAAATCACTTTTGCCGAGTTGGATGCTTTTGTAATGGTCCTCATTGATTTCACATTTATGACAAAAGCTATACATCTGTATGTTTGAGAATTAGAAATAAGATAAAATAATGAGTTTTTACAAATGTATGAGCAAAACTTTTGTACTAATAATTACCATATGTTTTCTCGTCATCTTTCTGTGTGAGTAGATCTTCAAAGGAGATGAATTTGTAGAACGTTGGCGGGAATATGAAATAATGATCTCGTTCAACGACCTCAATCAATTTATTTAAGGACAGCTCGATTTTGTCGCGAACGGTTGAGTAAGCATCATTAACGCCCTTTACCATGCCATTAGTGAGGGACTATTATTTATGACTTTCAAGAAGACCTTCTAGTCGATTTTGTCATGAACGGTTGAGTAAGAATCATTAACGCCCTTTACCATACCATTAGTGAAGGACTATTATTTTTGACTTTAAAGAAGACCTTCCAGTCTTTTAATAGGGATAAACTCCTACTGCGCAAGGTGTAAAATGTGAATTGTTTACTATAAACGGTTATGCTCTCTTCGATGGTTTGACGCACTGGGATGCGAATTTAAGGGTAACATCCATTATATAAAAGATTTATCACTTATCAAATATTAAATCCACTGATATTGGTATTTTTATTTTATATACAGAGTATTGAGATGATATGTCAATTCGTCGACCTCTTAGGTGTAAGGATGTATTATCCATTGTGTGCCTATGTATAAGTTTGAAAAAGGAAAATGAAGCTCCCTCTTTTCAGTTATGTTTCAGTTGAGTATCATTTAACCTATGTGGTGGGTGAATTGAAGACCTTGATGCATACCTAAAACAACTGAATGGTGAAAGGCTCCTTGGTCCTTAACAATTTTAGAAGTGGTTTTACATCTCACAGCTCAAGCTTTCAATGGTGGGATCGAAAATACCAGACCTATAATTGGGATCAACCATATTGCAGGTTCACCTAAGCAATTTCAAGGCCAATCAACCAGCAAAGTAGCACCTACTTTACTCCCCTGTTTGTATGCTACTAATGCATTTATTTTTCTGTAATTCATCTCCTCGATCATAGTTCTAATTTAATGTAATTTGTACATTAAATTTATATTTCTTGTAGTTTTGTCTACATACTTCTTTTATTTTTTTTCCTTCGATTTTACGTAGTTTCATTTGCAATACTCAAAATGATACATAGTTTTACGCTGGCTAAGGACACGGAGGTGAATTCATATTCTAGCTCATAAAACAACAATATTATAGCAGAACTTTTAATCTGAAATATTCAAGTAGAATAGTTTCATTAGGAAGGTCTATAATTTTATTCTGAAATATTAAAGTATAATAGTATCATTACTCTTTTTTCTATTATCCTATAACAGTTTCATGACATATCAAATGAATGGCATTACAAACATGAATACGTAAGTTTAGGTTAAAAAAACATAATGAAATGAGTTTGACGAAATAACTTGAGTCATTCAAAAGAAATTGTTTTAGAGGTCTAAAAGTGTAGATAGCGGTGACATAATAGTGCAAAGCTTTAGCAACAATACTCGAATATAAAAAAAAATTTCCAAACTAAAAATTGTAGAACGTATTAATTTACATTAACAGAACAAAAAAATGAACATTACTACTAAAAAAATCTCAAAATTAAAAATTGTAGAACGTATAATTTCACATACCTCCTAAGAAAATGAGGAATTCCTTCAGTCGTATCTGATTTAGAAGCCGAGCTTGTACAACAGCTAACGATAATAACCTATAATATTTAAATTAACATTTCATTAGGAAAGTTAAGAGATTTTAAAATTTTGTAATTTTTAGTAAGAATTAATTTTATATGAGTAGCGTATTGGAACCAAAAAATTAACTTGATTTTAGAATAAGAAACAATAAGAAGAAAGGATGCAATTTGAAATAATCTTTTGTTGTGTTTTTTAATTTATATAACTTTGGAAAAAATTATTGAACAACTTACTATATCAATTTAACAGTACCAAAAAATGAACATTACTAGTAAAAAAATTCTCGAAACTAAAAATTGTAGAACGTATGATTTCACATAACTGGTAAACCAATGGGAAATTCCTTCAGAATCTAAGCTTGTACAACCAATAATGATAATGACCTATAAGATTTAAATTAATAATTCATTATGAATGCTAAGATAATATTGAACTTGGTAATTTGTACTAAGAATTAATTTTATAAGAGTAGGCATACTATATAAAAAAATCATAACAGAAGTGAGGAAAAATTCTATACAGAAGTAGGATTATTTATCTAGATTTTTGAAGAAGTAACAATAACAATAAAGGATGCAAGAAGGAACAATAAAAACAAAGTATGCAATTTCAAATAAATAGACATATACAAAAACATATACGAAAACCTAGCATACCTCATATTGATCATTGGTTTTTCCAGGTTCCATCTGATAAGATGAATGAACCAATGTTTAAGATTTTGTGTTCTCTTGAAAGATGAGAAGATTAATGAATCTTGTTGGTGTAACTTAAAAGATGAGAAGATGAATGAATGTTGGGATGGAGATACGACTCCTCATTTGTAGGGCATGGATGTTTGATCGGGTGTGATCGGGGTATTAGGGGATGAATGTATTAGTAAGGCTATTCTAGGAATAAAATATTTAATGAGGATATTTTGGTCATTTGACAAGTGAAGAAGAAGTTCCCTCTTTTTTAGTAGTAGTGATAGTGATAGTGATGATATAAATAAGATCAACAAGTAAAAAATAAAAATATGAAAGTGAATACAAATAAATTTTTATAAATGAAACTAAATATTTAATATCCCAAAAATCAAAATCCAATAATAATAATAATACCCATTCCAACTAATTTCGTTTGTGTGTTTATTTCTTCGTTAGTGTATTCGTTCAGGGACGAGAAAGAAGGGGGGGGAGCATGGCTTCCATGCCTATCACGAGAGAGAGAGGTAAAAATGAGGGTTTTTTTCCATCTCCATCAGCCACTGTATCTTCTATATTTAGATCTCAATCTCTTCCATGTACCCAACACGATCAGACCTTGATCTCCCCTTTTCCTTTGATCACGAAATCATTTGTGGATTTTTATGTTGATCTCACTGTCATCTCTACGATTGCATTAGCGATAATAGTTTGGTTGCCATTGTTGGGATCGATATTTAATTTAGGATCTTGATTTGATAAATAATTGGACTACAAAAATTTTCATTTTTTTTACTACATGGTAGAAGATAATACCTTTTGGGTTAAATTTTTTTTGCTAGAAACCCCAGTAATTAGTTTTACCAATGTTATAAGTATTATTGGAGTAGATGACATGTAAGTGAGAGTTTCCTTCCAAGTAGGGGGAAGTCTTTCGACATTTTTAAAGAGGGTGACAGAAGTAGAGCCCGTTTCCGTTTTTTTAGAAAGGTAGAGGTAATATAAGGGTCCGTTTGGTTGCGAAGTGCGTTCACTGAGTAGATTCATAGTAAAATTTTCATAGTTAAATGTTAAGTTCGTTCACCTTAAACTACTAGTTGTGCCCACGTGCGTTGCACGTGTTTGCGAGTCCATATATTCTTCTTTGCTTTGAATTAATATGAATTATGTAAAATTAAAAATCCAAAGCATCACAAAATATGTTTCAAGAAGTTTGTTTATTTTTTTTTAAAGTGAAATATCTCCCTTCCTGTTTTCAAAAACACTTCAAAAACCCATTTTCGTTGAGTTTTAACTTTTAAGGTTTCTGTGAGTTTAGTTAGAGTGAGATTTGAGTGGAATATTATAATACCTACCCTCTTATAACTCATTTCTCTCCCAATAACCTCACACTATTGAGAATGTCGACTTCCTTTTAGAAATTTGATTTTTCGACAATGTGATACATTTGTTGCAATATCTAGGTTGTCTGGTTTAAATTTTACTTCATTTAGTAGGAAAAAATTATCTCTCTCTAGATCTTTGTAAAAATACTTTCAAAATTTTCAGATTGAGTTTCTTTACTTTTGAAAAGTTAAAAAACAGACTTAAAATGTGTTGCACGTTTTAGATCTTCTTTGAAAACTTAATTTTACATTTTTTAAATTTTTTGTATATAAATAAGATTTTAGATCTTTATTTTTATAGATATAGAATAGTCGGATCTAAAACATCTTTGAGTATTGAAGTATGACTTTTGACATTTTTGAGCATATAATCACTCTCTGTAATTTATAGGACTAATTGTAACATTTAAGTGTGAGTGTATTCATATTTGCATATTTTTATACACACACACGTTACACTTCTCACACACACTACACGTAGAACATGTGTCCTATTGAGAGAGAGATTTATTGGACTGAGATGTCGTAAAGCTAAAAGAAGAACGAAGAGTTGAATTGTTGGGAGTGGTCAGAAAAGCGGTACTTGGGAGGTGTGGCTCAAGAATAGGTATATTTCTTATTTTTCTTGATCTCGTGTTATTATTGTAACCATGTAACACTACTCTATTTTCAGGGATTTTTTATTTTCTGGCGTAGAGGACACCCTGGAGGTTTTCCCTAAATTGGGGTTTTACCACATAAAAAATATTGTGTGTACTGCACTGCATTCGTTTCTTAATTCTCACAAAACTGGTTAGGATAAAAAGGCTTAGTAAGGATTATTTCTTAAACTTGGTTTACAAAGAATCTTAAATTATTAAATGGTTTTACAGAGTTACACATCTTGTGTTCTTACAATCAAAAGTAGTTTCCTCAAAGAGTTTAATCGGAGCTTAACCTAATAATTAACTTTGGTTAATAACTTGGTTGAGTGATTTAAGGTGGTATCAGAGTGGGGTTTTCAAAATATCTTTTGATCCTGAAACTCCTGATATTGTTTTCAAAAATATTTTTTCAAAATGGATGAAAAATTTGAGAAGCTTGGTAATCTTTCCTATCGACCTCTCTTTGATGGGAAGAATTTTTCTTACTAGAATGTGAGGATGATTGCCTTCATTTACAGAACTTTGGGTGATGATGTATGGGAAATCATTGAAAATGGTTATACTCACCCTACTAAGCCTTTAGCTGAAACCAATACTATAAGGATTAACAAAAATCTCAGTGAGTTCACTAAGGAAGAAAGACAAATGTCTCTTAGTAATAGTAAGGGTAAAAACTGCATCTTTATGTGTGTGAGTGAACATTAAGTCAAAACAATATCTGTATATACCACTTTAAAAAAGCTTGGGATGCCCTTGTCACTCCCCATGAAGGTTATGGCCATGTTAAGGCTAGGAAGACTCAAATTTTAGTTCAACAGTACAATACACCTATGATGGATGAATCAAAGTCATTTGATGACTTATATATTGAATTCACTGATATTATCACTAAATTACGTGTTAATGGGATAGTTTATGATAGGAAATAAAATTTTCTTAAAATTTTGAGATCCCTGCCTTCTAAGTTTAATAATAAGAGATATGCTATTGAGAAAATGGATGACCCTAATATGACTCCCAAATTCTTAAATAGTGAACTTAGAATTGTTGAAATAGAGTTAGAATACAAGAAATATATGTCCTCAAATAGTAAAAGATCTTCTAGATCTAATTTTGTGTTATCATCATAGTTTATTGTCCATAATAAGACATTACCTGACTCTGACTTAGGGTTAGATGACGAGGATGATTCAAAAAGCATTGACAACTAGATTTCCCAAATGAGTAAACAGTTTAAGAAAATTATCAAGTGTAGGAATGTAGTATCTTCCAACCAAGGGAAATCTTATTATCAATGTTTTTATAATCCTAAACCCCATGATAGGAATAGTGATAGACATACTGTCGATAATAACTATAGACCTAAGAAATACCTTAGTAACATACAGTGTCACATGTGTGGTAATTTTGGGTATTTGCCAATAAATGCAGGACTAAACTAAAAAAATACTATCAAGGCCCATATGTGTAAAACCTAGGATGATGCTAGTGACTCAGAAGAGGATGAACCTGAGTCATTCAACACAAATGAATCATGCATGTCTTTCTTTGCTAAAATGGTGTATATTGATGATAAAGCATGCTTGCCTTTAGATAATACTATTCATTCTATGCCTCTTGATGTTGTGAATGAAATATCTAATGTTGTAGAGATAAATGATATTAGTGCTTCTAGCATAAATGTGAGTCAAAGTGAAACACCTTATGACGAATTAAATGGGTGTGTGACTGACACAACAAAAATTGAAGCATTATGGGACATATCACACACATCACTTAGTGAGTCCAAAGATGAATTACCTCACATACATGAATTGTTCACTAAGACCCTTAAGAGAAGTGTCATACTAGAAAAGATGGCGAAACAGTTAATTGAATGTGTTGATAACTTAAGTAATATTGTTAGGAAGAATGATAAGGAATACACTAATCAATGTGTTGCCCACAAGACAAAAACTAAAGAATAAGTTTCCAAACTAAAAGAACTTTATGAGAAAAAAATTGTTTTAAAAGAAAGTTATAAAGGTACCTTAGTGGAATTAGAAGAATCTAAACAAAGGGTCTTGATTATTTTTAAACTATGTCTTCACTTTGAGACTAAATCTTAAGCTTATGCAAAATCATTAGTTCTAGAAAAGTTAATTCTGATGATAAGACTCGCCTTGGCTTTAATAAAAATCTTAAAGAAACAAAGACAACTTTTCAAGATTCTAAAACAGTACTGGTTAAACCGGGACAAACGTTTCATAAATCTTAGAAAGGAATTCTAAACATTGATGTCTCTAAAGCAACACAAAGAATGAGTCTTCCAAAGCTGAAATCCAATGCTAAAGCTAAGTATGTTCCCTCCCCCCCTAAAAAATCTCGGGCAAAGAAATAAAACTATTGCAGTTCATGTATCAAATATGTCTAAACATTTTTTATGGACTTAGAAGCTAAAGGCAAGCCGACCTCACACCAATACAGTAATTACTACGATGTCCATGGTCACTCGATTAATGAGTGTTTTTAAAAAAGTCTCTTCACACTAGTGTACCAAAACTTTAACTATTCTAGGAAGAGTCATCATCATCATCATCCTTTCCTTAATCCCATCATATAGGGTCGGCTATATGGATTTTCCTTTTTCATTCTAATCTATTTTATTCATTATTATCATTTAAGTTTAATTCCTTCACGTCTCTCCTAATAATTTCTTCCCATGATAGCTTAGGACGACCTTTTTTTCGCTTATCCTATATTTCCAATAATTTTCCTCGTGTTATAGGGGCATCTACTGATCTACGCAACACAAGTCCATGCCACCTAAGTCTACTTTCTCTTAATTTATCATTAATGGGAGATACTCCTAACTTTTCTCTCAAGTATTGGTTTTTAATTTTGTCCTTTTTAGTAATTCTTATCATCCACCTGAGCATCTTCATCTCACTAACATGGAGACTTTGATCATGTTTTTAGGATGAGTAGAAATACATATTTTCTCCCTAGGCAGACCACTCAAAACTCTAACTATAGGAAGAAAAAGGGAGGACCTCGAACTAAGAAGAAATTATTTAGAAAGAACCCTCAAACCTTTTCTAAGTCAAAGGCTAAGAAAAAAAATTAAAACTAGGTACATTTGGGTTATAAAAGATGACCTTATACCCCAACTTAGGTTTAATGTTATTATAATTGCGTTTAGAGCCAAACACACTACAATTGGTTAGCATTTGGATTCCCGGTGTTCAAAACACATGATCGGGGATGAGACTAAATTAAATAATAAGGATGACTTCTTGGGAGGTAATGTCCTTTTTGACGATGGAGTCTCATCCCATATCATTGGTAAAGTAACACTCTGTGAAGAAGGTTGATTCATGTCAAATATTGCATTTTATTCCTTTTTCTTCTTCACAATAAAGCAATCATGTGTTCGTTAAACTAACATTTTATATTCATTTATCATATAACCTTAGATATGCATCGTTCAACACTTGTTCTAGTTTTATTTGAGTATTTACAGGATTTGCAATGTTAAGGATGAAGACTGGATGTAATTCGGATAAATAACGAACGCAAATGCACATTGAAGGGAAAATTTGTAAATTTGAATGACTAAATTGGAACTCGGGAAAAACACAAAAAATGATGTCTTTGAATCAAGGGACTCCTGGTTCAAACGATGAGTCAATCGGACTCCAAACGATAAGATATGACGGTGCAAAGTTTGAAAAAGAAAAAAAAATCAAAGTCAAAGGACCGGGTCATACCCAAAGTCAAAGGACCGAGTCATACCCAAAGTCAAACCCCGTGACCTGAGCACTTATGAAATATTGACAACATCAAATTTAGGTCACATTGGTTTTTGTGGTTCATAATTTGGAGGTCGTGTGAAGAAGTTACAGACATTTGAGGTTATTTTGTAAATAATGGAAATCAGATGAATTATAACAGTTATATATTTTTTGCGTGCTTTATTAAACTGAATCCCAATTGGGCTTAGTGGTAAGCACATTGTTTTGCAAATTAATAGGTCTTGAGTTTAACTCCCAGCGAAGCGAAGATTTTTGCGAGAATTAAATCAAGGTGCGTGGCGCCCAAGCGCTAGTCCCCCAGACGCGTATCTCTCCTGCCAGTGGGGCAGGCCCATGCGCGTAATAGATTCCCTTTTACCCCTTGCTAGCCAAAAAGTTCCATTAATTCTACTTTTAATCAAGGTTCTAAAAAATGCGAGGCGTGATCGAGGCGTGGAGGCCAAGCTTTAAGCCTTAGAAGCCTAGGTGGGCCTTCGGCGTATAAAGGCGTGAAAAGGCGTGTAGGTCTTTTTAATATATTTTAATATTTTTTAACCATAACAAGGCTATTAAAAATTCTAAAATTGTACATACCTTAAAAATATGTGTGAATATTTACAAATTAAAATACTATTCTTTTTAAATACTAAAAAAACGCAGGTTGAGATATTGTTTGTTATTTGATTGTTTTGGTCGAAAGTCGGTTGGCAATTGTTGATGTAAAAAATTAGATCCTATGTAATTATTCAATCACAGATAAATAAATGAGACAAAGAATTTTTAAAGTGGTTCAGCCTTATAAGAATGGCCTACATCCACTGTTATGTTATTGCTGAGTGTTTGGGAATTCTCGATTATAAGTTCTATCAAGAAATTCCGGTCCCATTACAATGAGGATTTTACAATGTATTTATAGCCCTGAGGCTGTGATGTGAAAGGGTAATACATTAAATGATGTACATATGAAAGGGTAATACATTCAATGCCCCTTAAGCGTGTGCGTCTGAATGATAAGCATTTAATGAACACTTAAACTGTAGGTTATCCAGCTATTAATGCTTTGTTTGAGGTGCATCTTGAACCGCCTGAGTTGCTCGGACCGCCTAACCTTCTCGGTGCTCAAGAGTTCCTCGGAGAGTTCTTGCTCCTCGGAGCGTGTGAGTTCCTCGGGGAAGCAGTGTTTCTCTTTGTAGTATGGTTCCTCGGAGCGTCTGAGTCCCTCGGAAGTGTTTGTTATTGCCATGTAGGTTACCACATGTCTTCACTTAATTGAGCCATGTCAGCAGACTAAATTTGGTATCAACAGAAGCCCCCAATGTTTCGTAGTTCAAAATTTGAGGAGTATGGAACATTCTTTCTCGGAATATGGTAGCTTTAAATGGTCTTCCTAATTTTTAGGAGTGTTTCCCTTGTATTTATTTCTCCTTCCGAATTCATAGAATCATGCTTTTTTAAAAAAATTTATACTCGCTTCGATTGCCGCACCCTTTTTGTCTTTTTAGCCGCCAGTAGCGTAACCGTCTCTTTTCGTACTCATTACTTTTTCCTTTTCCCAAGGCAAGGTATTTAAGCGTCACAGACCATCCCATCGTCTTTTACTTTTTCAAATTTGTATCTTCACATTTTCCATTGTCTTACTTTCTTGTGCTTTCCATCTTTCGTTGTCAACAGATCCACTCTTTTTCTGTAAGATCTTCTTCCTTCTTCTTCATTTCCTTTATTCATCATGGTTTACCCTATTGAATCTCTTGATAAGTTTCGCTCTGACTTTTCTATTCCCTCCTGGGTTGTTTTGGAAGAGCTTTCTGAGCCTTCTGATTGTTTCCGTTTGGCTGAGGGACATTGGTTCCCCAGTCTCTTTATTGCTGAGTGTGGATTTTCTTTTCCACCCAATCCCTTATGTCTGGAATTCTATCAATACTTTGACGTTGTTTATGCAAGAATAGCCCCAAATACATGGAGAATAGTTAATGGGGTTCATAGGTTAAATCAAATCCATGGAACTCGCATAGGAATTCCAGAAATCATGTTTTGTTATAGATGGGCAGTCGGTGATAACACCTTTTATTTAAAAACTAGATTTTTAAATAGGGCTTTAGTGGTCAATCTCCCGGATGCCAATAGGGACTATTTTGAGCACGGGGTTGTCATAAAAAATTGGCAACATGCTCCTTTATCTGGAGATGAAGTTTATCAGGGTCCCAGATGCCCTCCCTATGGCAATGGGATAGGTTATTTTTATTTCATTTTATTTATTTTGAAATTATGGTTCCTCTATGTTTGATAAAATGTGCCACTGATATTTTAATATTTATTTATTTGCAGTTGATAGCAAAAGAAAGTGTCCAAAAGAGGCAGATGTTAATATAAGGCTTTTGAAACTTATCTGGAGTCTGCATCAATCTGTTGCCGACGAGCACATTAGGTCAGCCTCATATCTACTGCAGTACAAGAGCTACACCACCTCTTTTACTGCTCGTCCGGTAATAAGCGACGCAGAGCCAGTACCAGCTTCTACCAGCTCTTCGCCTGAGTCACACGGTCCTTTAAGTGAAAGGATGAAGAAGAGAAGACCTCCCACTCTCTTCGAGAAGCCTGCCTCTGGTGCTGGAGAGGCCAAAAGAAGTAAACACGATGTCCCATAAGGGACAAAGAAAATTGATGCAGCTCCTCCAGCTGCTCTTGCTAAGGTTGCCGAGAAGCCCCCAGTGGCCCCGAGAAAGTCTGTTGCTCCAGGAGAAGTGATTGTAATATCACCGACCAAGATTTATTCCTTGGTTGAATCTATTCCTGCTCCCCCGAGGAAGCTAAAGAAAAGCTCCTCGGTCAATTTAGCTGACACCATCACTCAGCCCCCAATTACTGGAACTGGTGTTCCAACTTTTGTTCCCCCGAGCTCTGCCATGAGCTCGGTGAAGACTTGGATCATTCTCGATATCCAAGGTGTTGAAGAGAACCTTTCTCGGGACATAGTTACATCCTTGGTTGCTCTCCATATTGCTTCTGTAAGTCTTGTTTCTTTTAACTTTTCATCTTTTCCTTGTTATATCTGTCTCTGACTTGCTTTTGTTTTCTTTTCACAGTTGGTGAGTTGCTTCAATACAATTTTGAAGAAAGATGAAGCCATTAAAGCTTCAAGCTCCTCATCTGGTGTGGAGGAAGCTCTGGTGGGCCTGACGAAGTCTTTGGAAGATTCTCGTCAGAAGCATGATGCTGAAAAGGCTATCTGGGAGAAGAAGGTTACCTCCACCGAGCATGAGAAGGCTCAAACTATTGAAGTCTCTAAGGAGTTGGAGAAAAGAATAAAGGACTTGGAAGGGAAAAATAAAGAGCTCGACAAGAAGCTCAAAAATGCTGGAGAGCTTAAGAATAAGCTCAAGGTTGCAGAGTAACAGTTGGGTCAGCTTCGGGAGGTAAATCGACAGAAGGAGGAGGCTGAGAATAAATTGAAGACTGCCGAAAACCTTCCGTTCGAGAAGTTTTCCTCGAAGAAATTAAAGAGAAAAATGGCTGTGAAGAAGTCTTTCAGCGCTGGCTGGGACAAGGGGTGGAACAAGGGCTTAGCTGCCATGATGTCGCAAGTAGAATATGGCAGCCTCAAGTACTTTAGGGATGGATGGGTCGCAGCTCTTCAGGAGATGAAGATTGATGAAACTTTTGAGCTCTTCCAGCGACACATTCCTGGTCCCCCTCCAACTCCTGAAGATGAAGAAGAGGACGAAGATGCCTCCGAAGAGTCTTCTATGGTGATGGGAGATCATCCCCCAGCCATCCATCTTGCTACCGAGTAACATCTGCAGCTCGCTACTTCCTCCGAGCAACTGCCGGCGCTCTCCGAGCAACTTTCTATTCCCTCCGAGCCAACTACTTCCTCGTCCCAGCCTCCCGAAAAGGTTTTGGGAGACAAGGAAAAGGTGTAGAGTTGTTCGGGTTTCTCTTTATATCTTTCTTTTGTCAAATGTAACCATGAATATGTAACTCTGATCCTTATGATATAATAAAACTTGAACTTTGGTTTTTGCATACTGTTGTCTCTTCTTCATGCTTTGTTTGTACTTTTATTGATTACTGCTTTTTCTTTCTCTACTAGTTTCTAGCCAGGATAGAATTACTATCTGCTCATGATACCAAGCTGATGAGGGAATGCAATGATTATTTTAAGGCTGGTCACACAGATCTGAGTGCAGCACAAATTATCGACATCCTCGGCCAAGATGCTTCGGAACAGGCGGTTGAAGCCTACCAATACTTGAAGACCCTGCTTGATCATGCATTGGTCAACAATGTGGCTTATTATGACATGATCGAAGATCTCCAAGGCACCCTTGAAGACCTTCAGCAACAATACAAAGAGTCCACTGCCCTTTTGCACGAAGGGTATGAGAAGAAATATCAGCAACTCAATGCTGACAAGGGATACGAGAAGCGCTTTGCTGGCTACGATGTGAGAGAGAGAACTCTGAGGGGTGAGGTCGAGGAGTGCAGACAAATAGCCGAGTTGCTGGAGAAAGAGAATAATAACCTGCAAAGAGAGTTGTCACAGTTGAAGTCCGTAGCTTCCACTTCAAAAGCTTTGATCCCAGTGACTGATGAGGGATTCTCGTTCTTGGAGGTCGAGAACGCCAACTTGAGGGATGAGTTGGAAACCTTGAAGAGAGCTGGCCCCTCTACATCTTCTCGTGGACGAGCAAGAGCTCCTCCGGGATGAGCAAGAGTTGCTCGGATTCCTGTCGAGGAACAGAGGACTCAATCTGCCTTAGAGAACCAGGCCTTCCAATTAATGGCGAAGAACCAGGCGTTGGCTGAAATGTCAAAGAAGATCAGGGACCTGGAAGAGCAGCTTTCTTCGCAGAAGTCAGTCTTGGAGAATAAGGAACTCTTCATCAAAAATCTCCACGAGCAGTTGGAAAGTTTGACATATCAATTCCACAAACAACCCAGGGAGTTCTGAATGGCTGGGTACAACGAGGCTCTCTATCACTTGGACGATCATATCCAGAATGCCAATAATGAGGGCTACAAGCAAGGCTGGTTGAATGCCTTAGGTGTGCTGCAACTCGAACAGGGTCATTACCTGTGGGACTACCATGATCCTGGGCTGCTCGACCTACCTGTGCCACCATTCAAACTGGATATGAGTTGGATCCCTGCTCGGGCCATTCCTCGATGTCTGATCTCCAAATACCTCAGCGACTACAATCTCCATTCAAATGTCGAGATATCTCGTCCAGAGCATCTACTAGATCGACCTTCCGTGATGAATATCAGGATGTTGAAAGATTTGAACTTTATAAATTCTCCTCTTGCTTTAAATGATCCTCCTGATGGCGAGGAAGCTGTTTCAAAAGCAGAGGGGAAAAAATCAATAGAATAGGAATTTTGATGTAATAGTTAGTATACATTTGATGTAACAGTTAGTATACATTTGATGTAATAGTTAGTATACATTTCATTATCAATGTAATTTATTTTTGGATTTAATGAAATACTTTCATTTTTGTTCGCAATCTTAATTGCTATTGTCTTGTAATTATAAAACACTTTACATTTGTGCATGCATATCTGTTAAAAAGATAATACTATTGTGTTATTTGTTGACCAAATTATTGTCGACCAACTTGAATTTGTGGTAGTCATTTGGCAAAAATAATGTTTTGTTTATCGGCTAAATTAGTAAAAGGTTACGAATATCAAAAATGTTTAAAATGTTTCCGGCCAACCAAGGTCGGTAAATTTTCTTTGTCGACCAACTACAGTTAGTGGGTTTTTATCCCCGACCAGCCATAGTTAGTAGATTTTTTCTTAAATGTTTCCGACTAACCAAGGTCGGTAAATTTTCCTTGTCGACCAACTACAATTAATGGGTTTTTATCCCCGACCAGCCGTAGTTAGTGGATTTTTTCTATACGAGCAACTTTGGCACTTTTTGAAATAATTTTACCTCCCGACCAACTCAAGTTGGTATTTTCGAGAATATATTTACTTCCAAACCGACATAAGTTGGCATTTTTAGGAATACTTTTATTTCCCGAGGAACATATAGTTTTACTTCCCGTAGGTATACAAATTTTACTTCCCGGAGGAATACAAGTAGCTTTACTTCCCGGAGGAATACAGGTAACTTTACTTCCCGGAGGAATATAGGTAGCTTTACTTCCCGGAGGAATATTGGTAGCTTTACTTCCCGGAGGAATATAGGTAGCTTTACTTCTCGGAGGAATATAGGTAGCTTTACTTCCCGGGGGAATATTGGTAGCTTTACTTCCAGGAAGAATATTGGTAGCTTCACTTCCCGGAGGAATATTGGTTTCTCGACCAACCTTAGTTGGCGTTTTCGAGAAAAAAATTTGAATAGCCTGAGCTTTGCCAAGTTTTGCCGAGTAGTGTGTAGCACTAGTATTCCCCGAAAAACTTTCAATAAAAAGAAACAATTCGGCAGGATATCTTCATTTTATTCATCACTGATAATACTTGCGTAGGTGCTCTGCGTTCCATGCATTCTTAAACTCCTCCCCTTCTAAAGTTGCTATTCGGTAAGTTCCTGGTCGAACAACTTTTGTAACTCGGTATGGTCCATGCCAGTTTGCCTCCAGCTTATTGTTCTTTTGAATTACTTTCTTCAGCGCATAGTCTCCTTCTTTCAGGTCGCTCTTCTTCACTCTCTTGTTGTAGAACAAAGTTGTTCATTGCTGGTAAGCAGCATTTCTAATGGCTTCTTCTCTAACTTCCTCGAGCATGTTTAAATCAAATCTTCTCATTAAGTCGCTGACAGGGGAATTGAAATTCAGTACCCTGTGTGTTGGGAGGCCCAACTCGGCAGGTATAACAGCTTCACTTCCAAATGCCATCATATATGGTGATTCTCTGATTGCTACTCGGTGAGTTGTTCGGTAAGCCCAGAGTACTGATTGTAGTGCGTTGATCCAATTCGCATTTGCATCATCAAGTCTTTTCTTCAAGCCATTTAGCAGCGTTCTGTTTGTCACTTCAGTTTGTCCATTGCTTTGAGGATGGCCTGGTGCTGAGTGGACCTTCAAAATGTTTGATTGATGGCAATAGGCAGCGAACTCCTCGTTATCAAATTGTGTTCCATGGTTTGTGATGAAGGCATGAGGAAGACCATACCGACAAATGATGTTCTTCCAAACAAATTGGTACACCTTGTCGTATGTCAAGGCGATGAGAGGCTCAGCCTCAACCCATTTAGTAAAATAATTCACTACGACGACGAGGTATTTGAACCTTCCTCTGGTTGTTGGTAGTGGCCCGACAAAATCTATTCCCCACATGGCAAATGGCCAAGGGGAAGTTATGGGTGTCAATAATGCTTGTGGAGTTCTTCAGATGGAGGAAAAGCGCTGGCACTTGTCACACTTCTTGGCATAGGCTATACAATCAGCCCTCATCGTCGGCCAGTAGTATCCCTGCGTCATCACCCTTTGCAAAAGCGTCCGACCTGCTACATGTGCTCCACAGGACCCTTCACGGACCTCTTCAATCAATTCTTTCACCTTGGAGGGGTGTACACATCTCGGCAAACCTGCCATAATTCCTCGTCTATATAAAATACCGTTAGTTAATACATACCGAGCAGTTTTAAACTTCAATTTCTTGGCTGCGAGCTTGTCAATTGGTAATTCCCACTTTCTCAATATATGCCCTGATGAGATCCATCCAAGATGGTCCTAAATTAAGGGTAATAAAATTCGTCGTCAGATCTTCATCTATACTCCGTCCATTTAAAACTTCAATTGGGATTGTTCGTCGTAGCTCGGTACGAGTAGCTGATGCTAATCGAGCTAAGGCGTCTGCTCTCGCATTCTCCATTCTTGGTATTCTGACCAGCTGAATAGCAGCAAATTCTGACACCAGCTCCTTTGCCTTTGCATGATATCTGATCATTAATTCTCCTCTAACTGCATATACTCCCAACATTGGATTTACAATCAATTGAGAATCACTGAAGACAATAACCTGCTGCGCCTCCATAATTTTCACCAAATTAAGACCTGCAATCATGGCCTCATACTCAGCCTCATTATTGGAAGCTTTGAATTGGAATCGTAGGGCGTATTCCATGTCGACCTCGTCCGGAGTGCTCAAAACTATTCTCGCGCCACATCTTGTATTGCAAGATGAGCCATCTACATATAGCCTCCATATAGGTAACTCGTCTTCAAATTTCTGATCTGACAGAGTTCCTCGATGAAATATTTGTTGCTTCCTTTCATCCTTCCCTGATATTTCTTGCTCTTTGTTGATCATCTTTTCTTGCCCTTTTACCAACCGGAGTTGGTCTGAGCTCGAATTTGATGATCTTGTAGTGTCCACTTGCCCTTTTACCAACCGGAGTTGGTCTGAGCTTGTGTTTGATGATCCTGTAACATCCACAGGTTGATCAGCGAGCAACTTTTTCTCCTCGGGGGTATCAGGATAGGTGAACTCTGCTATAAAATCTTCTACAGCCTTCCCTTTTAGCGATGATCTAGGTTCATAAACTATATCATATTCACCGAGTTCTATTGCCCAGTACATCAATCTTCCTGATTTTTCTGGTTTATGAAGGGCTTGCCTCAATGGCATGTCAGTATATACTACTATGGTATGAGCCTGGAAGTATGGCCTCATTCTCCTACTCGCCTCAATCAGTGCCAGTGCCAATTTTTCCAGCCTTGGATATCTGATTTCTGCTCCTCGGAAGGCCTTACTTGTGTAGTAGATCGGTTTTTTCACTCCATTCTCTACTCTGATCAATGCCGAGCTAACTGCATTCTCGGACACTGCAAGATATAAGTATAATTTTTCTCCCATCAGTGGGCTGGACAACAATGGAGGTGCTCCCAAGTATTTCTTTAAGTCTTGAAAAGCCTTCTCACATTTATCATTCCACTCAAAAGTCTTTCGGAGTGTCTTGAAGAATGGGAGACATCTGTCAGTTGCTCGTGACATAAATCTGTTGAGTGCTGCTACTCGTCTTGTAAGACTTTGCACTTCTTTCTTCGTCGTTGGAGATCGCAGCCCTAGCAGAGCTTTGATCTTTTCAGGATTTGCCTCAATTCCTCGTTGATTGACAATGTACCCGAGGAACATGCCTTCTCGTACTCCAAATGTGCACTTCGTCGGGTTCAGCTTCATTTGATATTTATCCAGTTGATCAAAAGTTTGACTTAAGTCAACTAGATCATCGATAACTTTCTTACACTTTATCAGCATATCGTCAACATGGACTTCCATATTGCAACTGATTTGTTCAGCAAAGACCTTGTTCATCAGCCGCTGATATGTTGCACCTGTATTTTTCAAACCAAAAGGCATAACATTATAACAATAAGTTCCCCTAGGGGTAATGAAAGAAGTACTCTCCCTGTCTTCAGGTTTCATTTTAATCTAATTGAAACCAGAGTAAGCATCCATGAAGCTCAGCAACTCGTGTCCCGAGGTAGCATCCACTAGTTGGTCAATTCGGGGCAGTGGAAAGTGATCCTTTGTGCATGCTTTGTTGAGGTCGGTGAAGTCTACACACTTCCTCTATTTGTTGTTCTTCTTTTTCACCATCACCACATTGGCTAACCAGTCTGGATATTTAAAATCTTCAATGAAGCAAGCTTTCTGGAGCTTCTCGACTTCCTCCTGTATGGCTTGATTCTTCTCGGGACTGAATACTCTTCTTCTTTGCTTCACAGGCTTGATCTCCTTATTCACATTGAGTTCGTGATATAAGAAATTTGGGTCTATCCCAGGCATATCTTCATGACTCCACGCAAAAGTTTGTTTTCTGCTTCTAAGGAAAGTTATCAATTCCTGTTTTAGTGAGGCTTCCAACGACGAACCTATTTGAGTAGTTCGTTCAGGGTGTTCGTCGTCCAGAATGATGTTTTCAGTAGCTTCCACCACTTGACCCTTCACGAGTTGCGACTCATCTCTAGGATCCAATGTTTCAATTTCTGTACCTTCATCCACTTGATAGGTAGTAGTCTTTCTCCTTGATTCTTCCAGTTCCTCTTGCTCGGTGGATGAATAATAGCATTCCCGAGATACTTTCTGATCACCTTTCACAACTCCTACTCCAAAATTTGTTGGAAATTTTAGGCATTGATGCACTGTAGATGGTACAACCTCGAACTTTTTCAATCCTACTCTTCCCATGATGATATTGTATGATGATTGAACATTCTTATCCATCACGAAAAAGCGTATTCTTTATGTTCGATAAGAAGGCCATGTACCAATGAATATATCCAACTTGATCGTCCCAAGTGGAAATACTTTCTCGCCAGCAAAACCGATGAAGGGTCTATGATAAGGCTCCAATTGAGATAGCTTTAGATTTAAACTATCGAAGCACGAGTAGAACATGATGTCTGCCGAGCTACCATTGTCGACCAGTACTCTTGAAATTATTACTGCCTTCATTCTCATCTTGATTACCAATGGGTCATCATGAGGATATAGAACACCTGCAAGGTCATTCTTTGAGACCCCAATGACCGATTTCTCTTTGTTCACCTTTCTCGGGCGATCCTCCTCAGCTAAATTTATTCGTTGAATGTACGAGCAAGCTTGAGCCTTACAGAGGTAAGGTTTTCTCTCTGCAGTAAGGTCTCCTCCTCCTGCATCTCCAACTGTTATAACATTACAGTCAAATGACCCAAATCGTATTGAAAATACCTCTCGTTCTGGCTGCCTTGGTCTCTTGGGAAGATCGGGGTCGTCTTCTGGATCAACTTCATGGTTTCTTTTCTTATTTTCCTCTGCTCGATGAGGAGATCTGGACCTCTCTCTTGTTCGGTCATTGTTTATTCTTTCGCTTCCACGATCGACATACTTTGACAACTTTCCTCGTCTGATGAGTGTTTCAATCTTATTTTGAAGAGCTATGAAATTTTTGGTCATATGGCCATGATCTTTATGAAACTCGCAATACTTCGCCTTATTCCTCTTGTCAGGGTCTGCCTTCATTTTCTCGGGCCAGTTTAATTCCTCGTTGTTCTTGATTTCCTCTAGAACATGGTTGATATCCTTCTTCAAAGGAGTATAATTATCAAATTTCTTCATTACGTCCCATACCGACCTAGTTTTTGAATGTTTGTCATTACCATTGTTCTTATGCTCTTTCTTCTTAGCTTTATCACCTTCCACCTTGGTTTCTTTGGCATCCATATTCTTCTTCGCAACCATAGCCTCCTCGACATTCATAATCTTGGACGCTTTTCCCATCAGGGCTGACATGGTTCTAGGTGGATCTTTAGCCAAAGTGTAGTATAACTTATTCGACAGTAGTCCACTCATCAAAGCAGTAATCGCTGTCTTCTCCTCATAATCAATGACTTCAAGTTTCTCGTTATTAAAACGAGTTATATAATCTCTGGGACTCTCACCAGCTTTTTGTCTAACACTTAACAAATGCGCTAGTCGTTTAACTGGATTTGCCCCAAAACAGAAATTCCCAATAAATAACTCGGCCAGTTGAAGAAAAGTTGAGATCTTACCCCGAGGAAGATTATTATACCATATTTGAGAAGATCCGGTAAGAGTTCCCGAGAATGCTCTGCATCTCATCTCATCTGGAACAGCATAGATGTCGGCAGCAGCTTGGTATTGTTCTATATGAAGATCAGGGTCAGTCTTTCCATCATATTTGGGGGTCACAACAGGTGCCTTGAACTTTGATGGTGTTGGAAAATCTACAATGTCCTGGATAAAAGGTGTTCCTCGAACAAAGGTTCGTTGTAGAGGGTTCTTCGCTTTAGCCATTTCCTTTAATCTATCCTCCAGCCTTTGAATAGAGCCTTTCCATGCATCATTTCCTTCCTCGGGCCTGTTGGTTCGAGCAACTGATTGCGTTGAGGTGGCTTCCTGGGATCTATCTTGACGAGCAACTGGTCGCGACTAGGCAGATCCTTCCCTTAAATCTGATGGTTGTCGAAAACTCCTCGACACGACTTTAGGAGGACTTTTACTCCTTCTTGGTTCTAATCGATTAAAGGGTGATACCCTGCTTAATCTTTCTAGAGCACTGGTCCTTTCTGGGGAGAGAGTGATACGTTGTTCAGTATCTGTGGCTCTCACCGACGAAGTTCGTCCAGGTTGATAAGAAAAATCTTCAGACTCCTCACTGCGATATGAATTGGTACGCCTTGTACTCGAAGAAGGCGCACGGGTGTTTCTTTGAATACTCCGCAGCCCTGAATGAGTTGTTGCACCGCCATGGAGGGTTTGTATGAGTTGTCGCATAGTTTCTTGCATGATGGTCTGGTCCTGAGCCAGATTTATCACTATTCCAGCCAGATCTGGAATGTTTGGCAGAGCAGATTGATTTGGAGGGCTTCTAGCATTTCGATTGCTGGATTCTGGAATATCAGCCATTGGTGATGAATTGTTTTTGATGAAAAATGATGTTACCAGTCGTTTTTCACAGACGGCGCCAATCTGTTGATGTAAAAAAATAGATCTTATCTAATTATTCAATCACAGATAAATAAATGAGACAAAGAATTTTTAAAGTAGTTCAGCCTTATAAGAATGGCCTACGTCCACTGTTATGTTATTGCTGAGTGTTTGGAAATTCTCGATTATAAGTTCTATCAAGAAATTTCGGTCCTTTTACAATGAGGATTGTACAATGTATTTATAGCCCTGAGGCTGTGATGTGAAAGGGTAATACATTAAATGATGTACATATAAAAGGGTAATACATTCAATGCCCCTTAAGCGTGTGCGTCTGAATGATAAGCATTTAATGAACAGTTAAACTGTTGGTTATCCAGCTATTAATGCTTTGTTCGAGGTGCAGCTCGGACCGCCTGAGTTGCTCGGACCGCCTAAGCTTCTCGGTGCTCAAGAGTTCCTCGGAGAGTTCATGCTCCTCGGAGCGTGTGAGTTCCTCGGGGAAGCAATGTTCCGCGTTGTAGTATGGTTCCTCGGAGCGTCTGAGTTCCTCGGAAGTGTTTGTTGTTTCCATGTAGGTTGCCACGTGTCTTCACTTAATTGAGCCATGTCAGCAGACTAAATTTGGTATCAACAGCAATGTTAGGCGTTTTTTGGACGAGAGGCTGAGAGGTTTGGGATATTGTTTGTCTTTTGATTGTTTTAGACGAGATATTAGTCCGATTTGTAAAAAAAAGTCTTTAAAAGGCGATACTGTTTCACTAAATCATTTTTGTTTAAAATAAAAAAGTGCGCCTTAAGGCTTTTACCAAGAATAAGGCGTAAAAGGCTTAAGGCGGGGCGTATCTTCCAAGCCTCGAGCCTCAAGACTATGCGCGCCTAGGCGGAGCCTAGGCACGCCTTTTAGAACACTGCTTTTAACCCTACATTCTTATTTTCTTAATATATTTTTCATTTTCACAACATTTTTCCTCCATCCCTGTTTCATTCATTTTCTAAAGAGAAACCATACTTCAATAATTCTTCCACCACTCTCTTATCATCAACCAACTTTCTTTTATTAAATAATCCGCACCCATATCCCTTTTATTATTTTATTTAAAAGTAATAAAATGATGAGAAATACCGAAAATGACCCTTAATTCCTATTTAAAGGTCCATATGAATTCGTTCTCAACACATTGATTTTTCAGATTCATGGGGAGAGCATCGTAGGAGTAGGTCTAATTTAGTTTTTATTTTATTTTTGTAATTTTATTTTTTCATTTTAATGCAATTTTTCTCCTGAAATTTTGTGCATTTTTTTACTTTTTCGTTATGCAATTTCTTATGTGCTTTCATAAATAATTCTTCCACTTTAAAAATCGATTTCTCTTCATCGCAAATCCATTTCTCCTTACGCACTGTTTTATTTAATTAAATAGTTTTTTTTTAAGATTTGATTTATTTATTTCTTTGAATATATTTCTGTATATATATCTTCTACTTTGTCTTGTAGGTAACTTTAACCTTTGATATCTAAGAAAAGCAACAAGAATATTGAAGATTCCGTGCTTGTAAATTCTCTAAAAGATAATGGTTGTAAGTGTGTCTTTATTTAAGGCTTTCTATAGTTCTTTTAGTTTTGATAATGGTTCAAAATACTATTATAATAATAATTTCTCAAGTTCCCCACCACCGATGTCTTTTGGTGAATATTTACAAAATTTTGAAAATCATAATTTCGGAATTTTTGAAAATAATTATTATAATAATGGATTACAAAATTTGCACAATAATTATAGTGAAATTGTTATAATAATAGTTTTTCAAATATTATAATAATCATTTTAATAATTGTTATCATGAAAATTTTAATACTAGTTACAAAAATGACATTTCAATTCTCGATAAAGAAGAATTTACACCAAAATCGATGTCTTTTGGTGAGCACATGCAAATGAATCAAAATAAAAGAATTGAAAATCATTCTTATGAAACTTTAAATAAAGGAATATTTGGAACCGTATGCTGAATCGAAGGATTATGATCACAATTGACATCTTTGGAACGAAATATGTCCGTAATGACCCAAAACTTAAACGAAATGGAAGTTTCCCTCACGGAGTTGTTTCCTATTTTAGAATTCCTAAAAAAGATGACTTTATTAAACTAGAGACAACTTTAAATAAATTGAACTCTTCTTTCGAAATTATTATGGAGTTTAAAATCTCGATTCCATCTCAAACCTTTTTAGAAGATCAACCTATTAAAAGTGATTCTAATTCTTGTGAAATTCAATCCGCACTTGATGAATTTGTAGAAATTGAATTTCTTTTCTCATTATTTTTTCCAACCATAATCGAACCATTAAACTATCACATGAATCAGACAAAAGTCTTGATGATTTTGCACCGAATGTTGTCGAATAATGCATACTTGAAATGTTTTCTTTGATGGGAATTTTTCTAACATGTGAACTACCTCCCGATCAATTTGAAAATTCTGGGGAGATCTTGCTGATTTTCTTGGAACTAATTTGGTGTCGAAACCTAGAGACACCACGCTTATTCCTCTCGATTGTACCTACCCCATAACGTACAAACCACCCATCACCCAAAAACACTTTTATTCAAAAATCAGTGATGGTTCAATATTTCTGCTAAAGTGGTGCCCCTTGATTCATAAATGGAACTCTTATTTTACGGGACACATGAAAATCGTGGGAGTCCATTGTTAATTCCACAAAGTCAACACATTTTCGGGATGGACCCCCAAAAATTTCATCTTCTAGTTTACGGTAAATTCGAAGACGATATTTTTTTGTGCATATTTTATTATAAAAATAAATAAATTGTTTTGTTTATTTTTTTCTCATTACTAATGTGTATTGAAGGAGTATTGAACTTGATATCGGGGGATTACCCCATAACATCACTTTATAACTTGAACTGAATATTGCTCTTAAAATGCATTGAGGACAATGAAACGTTTTAGTTAGGGGGTGTCATAATGTATTGCACACATCTTGTTCTTTTTCCTTTATCAAAATAAAATTGAAAAAATTTCTTTAAGTGATTATTGGAGGAAGTTTCTCGGTGAAACCAACTCTGATCAATTAAAAATAAAAATAAAAATTGAAAAAAAATATCAAAAATATTTTCCTTTTTAATAGATTTTTTGCCTTAATTTTGAGCTTTCTTCGATTTTACTCTCTAAAGTCAATTCATTTTTTTTAATAAAAAAAATTAAACTTATCTAAGTATTAACTTTTTCTAAATAGCTCTTTAGTTTTTTTACCATTGCTATTATGATTTAGTAATTCATATGATTCATGTATTGACGGCCTTATGCACATCACGAATTATACCTGCGTAATTGTTAAAAGCTAATTGACTCGATAAATTTGAAGATGTATAAGTATACCTACCTTATGAGCTTCGTGTTCTCTTCCATATTCTAAGTGATATATAAACTTATTCATTATTCATTTGAAAGTTTTTTTAAGTCGCTGGTAATCTTAATATTCTTATTTTGGATGTTGACTAAATAATGGTGGTATGATCTTTTTCGAAACAAAAAAAAAATCAAAAATTATACTTTAACCTAACTTTTGATCAAAGGTAATTAATTTCATCATTTCATTCATTTCATTCATTTCACCGACACTTTATAAATTGGTTAAAAAAGAAATGCAAAGTGAACTAGGGAATGAACACAAATAAAAGAAGAAAAGAAAAGAAAAATAGAAATAAAGGAACTCAAAAGGAGCAAAGAATTCCAAAGAAAAGGAAAAAAATAAAATAAAAAAGAAATTACTCCCCCTTCTTCAAAATATACAAGATCATTTTAAGGTGTTGACATTTTTCATCCATATTCATATTTTTCCATCCCGAAGAGTCCTGAAATGATTCCAGGGTTAACATGATTTCTCAAATTTAAGAAGATTATATTTTCACAGTCATCAGAAAATAGTATCCTTTCATGAGATTACATTTTACATTTTATATAAATGTCTTTCATCACTGACATGTACAAGAATTTAATTCCAATTACATTTATTCCTTATGCCTATATGTCCCAAGTGACTCACCCATATTCAGAGTGCCTTCATTTTTTAGTTAATCACCGACGAGAATTGAATTAGTACGCTTTATTATAAGCATCGAGTCAGTAAATCGAGAAACAATGTCGCTTGTAAATTTTGTGATGCACACACACACACACACACTTAGTCAATAAATATACATCTTATGAATTTCTTTAACATAATAGTTATGGTGAATAATCTATTTGTGAAGTCTGATAGTAATTGTTATGTACTGGTTAAAACTCAAGATTACATATAAAGCATTTTTATTAGAAAAAAGATAGTTTTCTTGGTAAAATTTGATGTTTATGAGTATCATCACTGTAAACTCTCACGAGACAAAACTCGTCCACTAGGGTAACCTAGGGGTTTAATGGCTTATTGCATAAGTCAAATGCAATTGTGTATCCTATGAAAGTGGATGTCTATTTTTATACATATTTTTTTAATAAAATTGTAGAATTCAAAACGAACAAATCTTTTACTATGATGGTAGGAACTAGTAACATGTTAGTTAAGGGGTGTAATTTGTGTTAAATATTGCATTTTATTCCCTTTTCTTCTTCCCAATAAAGCAATCGCGTGATCGTTAAACTCACGTTTTATACTAATTTATTATATAACGTTAGATATGCATCATTAAACACTTGCGAAAGGTTTATTTGAGTAGTTACAAGGTTTACAATGATAAGGATGAAGACTGGATGCAATTCAGGTAAAGCACGAACGTAAATGCACATTCAAAGGCAAATTACTAAATTCGAATGACTAAATTCGGACTCAAACAAAACACGAAAAATTTAGGACTTGAATCAAGGGACGCCTGGGTTCAAGCGATGAGTCAGTCGGACTCTAAACGAAGAAGATATGACCGATGCAAAGTTTGAAAATGAAAAAAAATCAAAGGCAAAGTGTCGGTTCATAGCCGAAGCCAAATCCCGTGACCTGAGCACTTGTGAAATAATGACCACGTCAAATTCATTGTCACGCCGATTTTTGTGGTTCATAATTTGGTGGTTGTATGGAGAAGTTACGGACATTTGGGGTTATTTTGTAAATAATGGAAATCTTGAGAATTATGAGGGTTATATATTTTTCGCATACTTTGTTAAACTGAGTCCCAATTGGGCTCAGTGGTTGGCACATTGTTTTGCAAACTAACAGGCCTTGAGTTTGACTCCCAGCAGAGGGATGATATTTGTGAGAATCAAATCTAGGCTCGCGATGCCTAAGCTCAGGCCCTCCCAAGCGCATAATTCTCCTGCACGTGGGGCAGGCCCATGCATGCCCTCGGACCACACACGCAAAGGATTCCATTCCCCCTTGCCAGCCTAAAAGTTCATTTAATTCTACTTTTTACCCCACATTCTTACTTTCTTAATATCTTCTTCATTCTTTATCCTTTTTTCTCCTTTCTCTTTTCATTCTTTTTCTAAAAAGAAACCCTACCTCAATAATTCTTCCATCACTCCCTTATCATTATCCCACCTACTTTTATTAAATAATCCCCACCCATAACCATTTTATTATTTTATTTAGAAAGAATAAAATGTTGAGAATTATCGAAAATGACCATAAACCCTAAATTATTTCTATTTAAAGGGCCATATGAATTCATTCTCAACACATTGATTTAGATAAAATTCACGGGGAGAGAATGGTAGGAGTAGGTATAATTTAGTTTTTATTTTATTTTTATAATTTTATTTTGTCATTTAAGTGTATTTCGTCTCCCAAAATTTTGTGCGTTCTTTTACTTATTCGTTATGTAATTTCTTACGTGCTTTCATAATTAATTCTCGCACATTAAAAATATGTTTCTCTCATCTCAAATATGTTTCTCCTCAGGAACTGTGTTATTTAATTAATTAAAAATTCTTTATAGGTAATTTTTAATTAGTTTGAGATTAATGAACTCATTTAGAGTGTATTGTTGCTTTGCTATGATATTATGGAATAGACTCGTTTTTAACGGGTTAATTATTTTTAAGAATACACCGAGGGACCTTAATGGGGTATATCACGTATGCAACATATTTGAGACACTGCACATGTAGTTTACAGATTATTGTTGACACTAAGCCCATATTTGGACTTTTATGGAAATTTTAAGAGTGACACCCCAAGTTTAAATAATATGTTCAAATGAGTATCAATCGCGTTTTAAAATGCATCTAACCATGTAATCATTTATGCTACCTTTTCAAAGTGACGGAGTTAATTCCCAACTTATGCTTTTATGTATGTAATTATTTTAGTTTAAATATTTGCCAAGAATAGTTGTAGTATAAAAATATTTTATAACACAAAAATCATCTTTTACACTTTTTATTTAAAGTAATCAATCAGTTAAGTTTTAAATGACATTCCCTATGGATTCGATACCCGAACTCACCGCTATACATATAAAACATGTATAGTTAAAGTTTAGGTTTTTGTATTGAGGTGTAAAACTGAAGACAACGATAAGCATATTCACACGACGCTCGGTTTTTGCCCTATCAAAGGTCTTCATGCTCTAAATGATGTCTTGTTAGTAAAACGTCTTAAAGACAATCTACTTAGTATATCACAATTTTGTGATTCTAATAACACTGTTAGCTTATCTAAAATTGAATGTGAGATTTTAAACAAAGAGGGTAACTGTATTCTATCAGGAAATAGAACTCCAGATAAATTTTATATAGTTATTCTATGTAATGAATCATGTAAAATAGCAATGTTAGATAACTCTGATCTATGAGATAACAGATTAGGTCATACTAATTTTAATAATCTATGCAGATTGCGTTCCTAAAAATAGTTAAAGGATTACCTAAATTAAAAAAATACGTTTAATACTATTTGTGGTCCTTGCCAAGTGGGGAAAATAAGTAAATCAACACACAAGAAAGTTAAATATGTCATAACTTCTAAACCTCTGGAGGAAATCCACATGGACTTAATGGGTCCTTCTAGAACTATCAACCTTTGTGGTAACAGTTACATCCTTATGATGGTGGATGACTTTATACGATTTACTTGGGTTGTTTTATGAAAAATAAATCGGATACATTCCGAGAATTTCTTAAAATCCTTTTAAAAATTGAAAATGAAAAGGATACCCAAGTATCTCGTATAAGGAGTGATAGAGGTGGAGAATTCAATGAATCTAGTATGGAAGAATATTATCTTGGTAATGGTTATCAATATGAATTTAGTGCACATAAGACACCTCACCAAAATGGTATTCCCGAGTGAAAGAATAGAGCAATACAAGAAATGGCTAGGGTTATGTTGCATGCAAAAGGATTGCCAAAATACATTTGGGCTGAGGCAGTTCAGACATTTTGTCACATTATCAATTGTGTCTACCTTAGAATGAATATCAAAGATACTTCCTACGAACTATGTTACATTAAAAACTTCAACTTGAAATACTTTAGAACCTTTGGGAACATCTGCTATGTTTGTAAAGAGAGAGAAAAATCTTTGTAAATTTGATACCCGAGGTAATAAAGTAATTTTTTTTGAGATATTCCAAATAAATTAGAGCTTACATTGTTTACAACTTGCATACCAAAGTTATGATGGAATCTATAAACATAGTTATAAATGACATAAGTGCTGAGAGTAGCGACAGTAGATCAATTGTCGTGGATGAGGCTGAAAATATTTTTGAAATTGACTCTCCTCAATTAACTGAGCCACTGACACCTAATGTCCCTATTGTACCAACTTGGGTTTCTAAATACCATCCCCTAAAAAAGGTTATTGGTAACCCTTTGGATGCTGTGAGAAATACATACCAACTCCAAATCCATACCGCAAGAAGTACCATAAGCGGTACCACAAGTCGTACGTTCATCGATTATTATACACAAAAGGTGAATAATGCAAGAAATTATTACTCAATTAGTGAAAAACTTTACACATTTTATTTTTATTGTAGAACAAAAGAATGTAAATGATACCTTTAATGACTCATACTGGATTAATTCCATGCAAGAGGAATTAGTACTGTTTACGAGTCATGAAGTTTGGTATCTAGTTCCAAGTCCTGAAAACAAAAAGGTTATTGGCACCTATTGGATTTTCAAAAATAAAACTGATGAGTCTGGGTAATCATTAGAAACAAAACCAGATTCGTCACGCAAGAATATTCTCAGATAGATGGAATAGATTTTGACATTTCTTTTGTTCTGATAGTAAGGTTCTATTCTATTCGTCTCCTCTTAACCATTTCTTGTCATTTGTAATTTAAGCTTTTTGAAATGGACATTAAGTCTGCCCTTTTGAATGATATTACAAGAGAGGAAGTATTGGTTGAGCAGAATAAGGGCTTTGTTGATCTTTCTTACCCTAACCATGTCTTTAGACTAAAAAGGCATTATATGGATTAAAGCAATACCCTAGGGGCTGGTATAAAGGCCTCTCAACCTTTTTAGTTAATAAAGGATTTGAGTGTGGTAGCAATGACCAGACATTATTTGTTTAAAAAATTAATAACAAGTTCTTGATTACATAAATCTATATGTATGATATCATTTTTGGTTCCATTTCCCTTGAACAAGTAAAGGACTTTTCAAGTATCATGCACGGGGAATTTGAAATGTCCTTAATGGGGGAGTTACAATATTTTCTTCGTTTACAAGTTAAGCAATTAGGTGATGGCCTTTTTATATATTGGACTAAATGTGCTAGTGAGTTAGTTAAGAAGTTTGTTCTAAAAAATGCCAAAATTGCACGAACATCCCTAAGCACTACTACTAATATATCAAAAGATGAACATGGGAAATATATTAATCCAACCCTTTATAAAAGCATAGTAGGGAGTATTTTATATCTTATTACATCCAGACTTGATATTTTATATGTTGTGTGTCTGTGCGAGATATTAATGTTCACCTAAAGAATGTCATTTATTGTGTGGTAAATGAATCATAAAATATGTTAAGGGCACACTTTATTATGGCATTCGGTACACAAAAGACACAACATGCAATATAGTTGGTTACACAGATGCTGACTGGGCAGGTTGCTCAGATGATAGTAAAAGTACATCTGGTGCCTGCTATTATGTAAGAAATAATTTAGTTGGGTGGAGTAGTAAGAAACAAAACTACATATCCTTATCTACTGTTGAATCTGAGTATATCACAGCTAGTAGCTGATGTGCTTAACTACTTTAGATTAAATAAATGTTATGTGATTATGGTATTAAAGAAAACAAGATGAATTTATTTTGTGATAATCAAAGTGCTATAAACATTTCTAAAAATCATGTTCAGCACTAACGCACTAAGCATATTAAAATCAGATATCACTTCATTCGAGAACTTGCAGAATTTAAAGAACTAAAAATTGAGTATCTAAACACGGAGAAATAGTTGTCTTATTAATTCACAAAACCCTTGGATAATATTTGTTTTGAATCATTAAGGAAATCCATACGGATGATAGTTCTTAAATAAAAATTCTGATTAATAGTCATATTCCCCGGTACATATCTTGTTAAATTTTTTTTATAAGGATGAAGGGTATAGTTATTTGATAAATTACAAAAGACACATCATTTATCTATTTGATGTAAGAGACCCCTGATATAACCCTAGTTGTGACTTTCAATTGGTAGATTTTTTTTATATCTCTATTATATTTGTTTACCCATTGGTTACTTAAGACAACATGGGGGAGAACATTTGAGTACATTTTCTTAGCACCTTAATCTATATATTTATGTGATTCAACTAACATGCCATTTCAAGTGTTTTTATTTCAGGCATTCTCATATAGATCTTGACATACATTATTCTCTATTAGGGTAACAGTTTGTATTGTAGTTGAGTTATGTATTTTTTTTCTTTCTCTAATTTTTTATTCGATGATTGGTTGGGTAGAATAGAACTTTGTATAGGATTATAGAATTTTTTTTGTGCCTACAAGTACGAATGTACTCAAGGGAATTTTGTTTACCAATATTCATAGGGGGGAGATTGAAACACACTATATGGTTAACTTGTTAGGAGTCTGTGGCATATATGAGTTTTAACTAGTTTAGATATGAAGATAAAGTACTTTTTAGATAGAACTGAGCCTCCCTTCTTCAAGGTACAACAATATTCAACATCAATGTACAACTTTGGCAATCCCAATCAAGATTTTAAAGACAAAAGGTAGCAAACAACACACTATAGGAACACATTGCACTCATATTGCATTAGGTGTGTTTGAATTTATTTTCAATAATTTTTGGTGTTGTCTATAAATTTTATTCATTTACATGGACCTATGAGAAATGGACACCTATCCTCCAATGTGACAGTTCTCACAGTACATAATTTCTTAGTCTGCTCAAGAAACACTTGGCCAACCAACCGTCTGACCAACCTCAAGAATACGAGCCATGAAGAATAGCAAAAGTCACTCGAGTCGAATAGCTAATAGCTCTTTTACACGTACCTATGAATGTCAACAGTCTTATTGATTATATATAGATGTAAATGCCTGAAGATATAAAGGCATTCCATCTATTAGGTTCCTAATTACTATAAATACATCATCTCCCTTAGCTCAATAGGACGATTTAATCGAGCACAAACATACAAACCCCAGAGTTATTGTAACCACCAGAAATACCAAAATGGTGGACATAGGCTTTTCTCATAGCTAAACCACTTTAAAAACCTCTTTCTCGTGTGTTTGTCTTACTTGATTATCTTTATTTTATCTATGATTATAAATTTGGAGCCAGTCCATTTTTAGACATCAACAAATTGGCTCCATTAGTAGGAATGTTTGTCTGCCATCATTCTCAACCACTTATTTCATGTCTTTTCCCATGGAGAAATGACTGACCCAGAAAACAACCTTAAGAATGAAGGAAAAACTATTATTCCACTTTCCCTTCTAGTGTGGCCAATTTTCAAGGAATTTTACTCAACCTTACTAAAGAGAAAGAAGCCACGCAAGAGTCAGTTCGTCAACTAGCTCGCCCGTTGTAATACAGGTCCATCACTAAACCATTCTGAAGGGATATGCCACCTCCACTAGCCAAAAATAAGAGAAGTAATTGCTCCAGATCCTCTTTTGATAGATCTTACCATCCTGGGGCAACATCATCAATCCTATCTACGTATTATTATGATGGTCAGTCTTGCTCTAATGAACAGTCAAGCGCATTTGAATGCTTAAGGCATCAACCTTTGATCGTCTGGGGACCCAAAAAGACAAAGGTTATCACATAGAAGGATTCATGAGGTCTAGAGCTAACATAAGAGGCTTTGTGCGTGCCGATTAGACTTCTAAGGAATATAGCTCAGTACATGTGCATAGTAAAGCCACAAAAGCTGCCTCAACTAAATCTAAACCAGAGGACCATACTTGGAAATGATCCATGCAGCGACTATAATATCATTTGGGAAAAATGGCTAAGACTAAAAACCCTTTGCGAAGGAGATTTGTGAAGGTATACCCTTTTATTCACATAATTTTGGATTACCCCACCTTTAAATTCAAGACACCGGTTGTCACTCCCAAGTATAATGGGAAAACTGATCCACTCCTCCATATTAAGCAAGATCAGGATGCTGCTGATATCTACTCTCTCCCTGACAAGATGCGTTGCAGTGCATTCTCCAGTTCAATTACAGGCCTAACCCAAACATGGTACAATAACCTACCTAGAGTGAATATTTATAGTTTCCATCAATTGGCCGAGTTGTTTATCAATAACTTTTATTTTGGGGTAAAGTCGATCAAGAATGTCACTCATCTGTTGATTGTTCGTCAAAGACCTGGAGAAAGTACTCAAGAGTACATCACTCACTTCAAAAATGAGAAACTAGAAGTGATTAATTATGAAGATAAGACTTCCATCACAGTATTGATGAGTGTATCCTAACCAAGGACATTTACTATGCTCTAGTAAAAAATCCTCCTAAGACCATGACATAGTTCATGGACAAGGCTGGGAAGATTATGAACGTTGAGGAGGCAATGGCTGCTAAAGAAGCTCCAGAGGTAAGACTAAATGCCAGAAGAATTCAAATAAGAAAGATCAAAAAGACAAGAAGGTTGATAAAATCAAGAAGTGTGATGAATATACACCACTTACGAAAGGTGTCCATCACATACTAGAGGAGATTAGGGGAAATAAAGAGTTAAAATGGCTTGGGAAACTAAATTCGCCTCCCAACAGGAGAGACAAATCAAAATATTTTTATTTTCACAAAGATCAAGGGCACACCACTAATAATTGCATCGCTCTGAAGCACAAAGTGAAATATCTAAATGGTTGGGAGAAATTAACTAAATATGTTTGATGATGGTATAAATATCATCACCAAGTCAATATGATGCTTGTTTGAGCTCAAACTAGTACAACAATGGTAGAATAATAATGTAATAATGATTAAATAGAAGGGATGAGGAGAAAACGATGAACACAATGATATAAAGTGGTTCAACCAATCATGCCTATATCCACTATGTGAGTGTGTGAGAAATCCACTAAATAAAGGCACTAATGGCTATGGATACAACACTCAATGAGCTTTATCTCTCTTCCGAATACAAATGTGCAGAGTATTTGCTAGGTTTGCAATAGATCGGTCCTTTTTCCTGAAAAGGGTGGATGGTATATATAGTGCTTAGGGGGTGAAATAAACCCCCAAGCATGCTGAAGACGTGCATGGAAAAGGGTACCCACTCAGGTAGTGACATCTGTCCATGCACATATGTGTAATAATGATGAAATCCCCCCTCATGAGAGGGGAATAATCGTAGTTATAACTGAATTGCACACGTGGGACATGTTACCTTTGATATCTTCTATTGCTCATCCAGTCATGGTGTCGTCTAAATAGGTCTCGGCTTCGACCGAGTACGAGGTTGCTGAGGGGTCTTTTGGCCTCATATGCAGAACTGTCAAGAGATAAGGACTTATTTTGTACACTGTTTGTGCCTTTTCCCAAATTTTTGCCTAAGTCAAACCTTGACCTTTGATGTTAAGGCTTCTTTATAAGTCATCCGAGGACTTTTCCAGTGTCAGAGATAAGTGTTTTGACGATATTAGGAGGATAGAGTCTGAGGAGGTCGAGAGATGTGATGCCGAAGCATTTCCACTCCATCCTATTTTTCCTCCCCCTTTAGATATCATACATTGTCAAGCCTCTAAGCATTGTGACCCTCCAGTCGCTGGACAAAGTGATCCCATGTCTGTGTCGTCCTCTCCTTCAGACGGCCCTATGTCCACATTTGAGGCAGCCAAGAGTGTAGACTCGTACGAGGAGGCGATGGCTTATTCTGAAGGGTCTGATGTAGACGAGGCCACATCTCATGTCTCTTCATCTCACTGAGCTGAGGCTTTGAACCAATCTGATTCTGTTCAGATTCTTGAACCCAATGTAGCAATTCCACCTCCGGTGGATGCAATTCCATCATTGATAATTGCATCGCTCTGAAGGACAAAGTGAAATATCTCAATGGTCGAGGGAAATTAAGTAAATATGTTGATTGGGTTGGTGGTCAGGACGACAAAAGAAGGTTTGAGTCACCTTACCAAGGAAAATATGATAAGGAAATGGCTCACAATAATGATTATGAGAATGATCATAACCTACTGAAAAAACCGACGGAGACAGAAGTTAAGGTGAGAATGATTTCTCTTGGCTGACATTTCATTGCATGGGGAAATTACCGGTGGAGGAGATAAGATAGATAAAAGAAAGGCTTATCTAAATAAAGCCAAATCTTATCCTTCTATTAGATAGATTGGCATGTCCGAGTGCACAGATGGTTGGCCTAGGAAAGTCAACAAGGACAGATTAATGATCGTCTTCTCCAAAAATGATTTGAGTGGAGTACTTTACCTTTATGACGGCTCTCTGGTTATCACTTATTGAGTTCATTATGGAAAAGTGTCAAGAATCCTAGTAGACAATGGGAGTTCGGTAGATGTCATGTTCTATGATTATTTCCATAGCCTAGGGCTATGAGGCTATAAACTAGAACCTTATCACAGGTCCCTCATAGGATTCTTAGGAGAAAAAGTTTAACCTTTGGGGAAAATCAAGATGGACGTCTTGGTCGACACTTTGTCAGTAAGAATAAATGAGAGGATTCACTTCTTTGTACTTAATAAAAATGTCCCTTCAACCTACAACATGATTCTTAGCATAGTTGGGACGTAGAAGTACCATCTATAATGCATCAGTTTATAAAGTTTCCTATTAATAATGGAGTTAGAATAGTGAATGGCAATCTGATGGAAGCTAGAGAGTGATATTACACTTCTGTCGACCATCAAGAAGTCCAGAAGAGCACTACCACTTATCATATATACACTCTGGATCTTCGGGAGGAAGAAGATATGGTCAAAGGGTAGGTTATGGAGGCAACAGAGACCATTGCGCTTGTTAATGAGAAGCTGAAAAGAACCACTCAAATTGGCTCGAACTTAACATCTTCTCTCAAACAGGATTGATTACATTAATAAGAGAACGAAAGAATGTGTTCACCTGGAGCCATGACGACATGCCCAGAATTGACCCTAATTTCATCTATCATGTGCTCAACATTTACAAAGATAATAAGACGATCAAGTAGAAATTCAGAATGTGTATTTTCGAGAAGAACATGTCCATGCAAGAGGAAGTGGAGAAATTATAGAGAGATCAATTTATAGTAGATGTCAAGTATCCTAGTTGGCAGGCCAATGTAGTGATGGTAAAAAAGAAGAATGACAAATGGAGAATGTGTGTAGACTTTATTGATCTCAACAAAGCATGCCCAGAGGATCAAGTTCCTTTATTAAGGATTGATTAGTTGGTAGATACAATGACATGTCATGTGTCACTCAGCTTTATGGATGCCTATTCTGGTTACAACCAGATTAAAATGAAACCATAAGACAAGGAGATCACGTCTTTCATTACTAGCCAAGGAACATACTACTACAACGTTGTGACTTTTAGGCTAAAAAATGTTGGAGAAACATATCAGAGGCTGTGAATAAGCAGACGGGCAAAAACATAGAGGTATATGTGGACGACATGCTCACCAAGTGAAAGCTTGTCGTCGACCACACTAAGGACTTAGCTAAGACGTTTGACCAGTTGGAGAAGCACCAGATGAAACTTAACCCGACCAAATGCAAATTCGGGGTACAAGAAGGAATGTTCTTGAGTTATATTGTAAAACAGAGGGGAATCAAACCCAATCATGACAAGAAAAAAGCTTTGAGGGAGACGTAATCTCTCACATGCAAGAAAGACGTGCAAAAACTAACTCGACGAGTAGCATCTCTCAAGCACTTAGTGTCCCGAGAAATAAACAAGCGTCTTCCATTTTTTAAGGTGCTAAAAAAGACCTTTAGATGAAACAAATAATGTGAGAAAGATTTCCTGGAGTTGAAGAAATATCTAGAATCTCCACCATTACTCTCCCGACCAATTTTGGGGGAAAATTTCTATTTATACTGGGATATTTCAGAGTCAGCTATTAGTTAGACCTTGATCCGACTAGAAGGAGGAGTTCAGAAGCATGTTTAATACACTAGAAAATCATTTCGAGAAGAAGAAATCAAGTATCCACAATTGGAAAATCTAGCACTTGCACTTATTGAAGCGTCCAGGAGAATGCGATCCTATTTCCAAGCCCACACTATTATGGTGTACACTAATTTGCCTCTACAATAAGCTCTGATCAAACCAAAAAAGTCAGGAAGGTTGACGTCCTAGGCAGTTGAACTAGGGGAATATGAGATTTTCTATGAGATAAGGACTTCATTGAAAGGGTAAGTAGTAGTGAATTTCATTTCAAAATTCACATACCAAGAGGTGACCAATAATCTAAGTTTGCCTACCGAGCATACTTTTTTCAAAGGAGAAGAGCTGAAATGCAAATTGAGGTTGTCATCGACCAACCTTTAACATCATCTTCTCAAGAAAGAGCATTGCGGTTAGATGAACAGAGCAAGAAGATATTTAGACATGGAGTATTATCCGAGGAAGACTTCAACAACGACATTATAGTTTGGAAATTATTTATGGATGGATCTTCATGCACCACTACTAGTGGAGGAAGACTTATTATCAACACTCCAGATGGATTAGATATGGAATATGCTTTACATTTTTAGTTCTATGCTTTCAATAATGAGGCTGAGTACGAGGAGTTGATCATGGGTTTGGAACTAGCTTTATCACTAGGTGCATAGAAAATGAGAGCACATAGTGATTCTAAACTCATTATCAATTAAATGCTTCAGATATATGGGTCAAAGGAGAATGTATGGAAAGGTATTGAAACAAAGCTATGAAGGTTATCTATGTGTTTCTTATAGTTCAGATGGTCCGGATCCTGAGAATGGAGAACGCCCGATCATATGCACTTACTCGACTAACCTCAACAACTCATATAGAACTCATACAAATCATTCCAATAAGGAGCCTTACACATAGAAGCATTGATGTGGAAAATGACAACGTTATTAGTGTGGAATAAGGATCGTGCTAGATGGATCCAATCAAAGACTACATTGATAAATTAGTGTTGTCATTCGAACAAAGTGAAGCCAGGAAGTGAGATACAAAGTAACCGGTTTTGTTCTGGGGAAAAGCATTTTGTATAGAATGGGATATACTTTATACCTACTTCAATGTGTTCATACCGCCTAAGTACATGAATTGATCAAGAAGGTGCATGAAGATTCATGTGGAGCTCATTCAGTCGGTTGATCATTGGTACAAATAATATCCATCCAAGGCTACTACTCACCGATGATGAAGGAAGATTATGTTTCTTTCGCCAAGAAGAGTGATAAGTTCTAGAAGTTCACCACTATTTATTGTATACCGGCTGCTGCCTTAACTCGTATCACTTCTCCTTGGCCATTTTCTATTTGGGGGATTGACTTGGTCAACCCATTTACGACCACCAAAGGCAGGTTCAAGAATTTAGTAGTAATAGTGGATTACTTCACCAAATGGATGGAGGTTGAGCCTTTGGTTGATATGATTTATCAGAGGGGTTTTCATTTCATATGGAAGCAGATCACATGTCACTATGAGATACCTTATTCTTTAATCACTGATCATGGTACTAAGTTTGACAATAAAGAATTTGAGGAATATTGCATCTGATCCAAGATTCAAAAACTTCATTCAGCACCTAGACAAATTCAATATAATGGTGAAACAGAGATCACTAACAAGAATTTTGTTAATGGGTTGAAGAAAAAGTTGGAAGATGCTAAGGGGAACTGGATCAATGAGTTGCACAGTGTCTTGTGGGTTATAGGACTACACTGAGAACAGCAACTTGAGAGACTCCATACATGCTCAGTTTTGGCACTTAGGGAGTAGTACCAGCCAAAATAGGTCTGCCAACTCACAGGGTATTGAATTTTAACTCCCCTAAGAGTTATCTCATGAGGCGACTAGATCTAGACATGGTTAAATAGGTAAGAGAGGATGTTGCAATTCAAATGGCTACTTATCAACAGAGGACTGCTAGATTCTATAACAGGAGGGTTAAGCGACCAACCTAAACGAATGAGACTATGTCCTTAAAAAAGTGATTCATAAAGGAAAAAAATTGGACTCAACTACCACGGTCCTTATCACATCCCGGCAGTCATCCGACCAAGCAACTATCTACTAGAAATACTTGAAGGGGAAGAATTTAAGAATCCATGGAGTGTCGACCATCTGCGAAAATATTATCAGTAATTTTGATTTGATGTAATCGTTTATTTAATTTAATGAAGTTTTGAGTTTCTATCAAATATGCTTCCTTTTTATGTTTTCTTTTCGATATAGAGTGATATACATCCACAACAAACATTTCCAACTACAAAAAAAGTCAAACTTTTCCAACTTCAAAAAAGTTTAGTTTGGAAATATTTTTTCGACTTCATGTATGATTTCGTCTTCGAAAAGTCAAGAATAAGAAGTCATTAAAACTTCATGTATGACTTAAAGTTAAACATAAGAAGTTTTCCCCGACTGGGCTAAACACATGAATAAATATACATTCCTAACACACTTTGTCACCAATGAAAACTAATGCAAACACTTAGCTTAACAAAACTACTTACAATTTTATCTAAATTCTTTAGTAGAATCTAAGTCATTACAAATAAGGTTCAACATTTGACCAAACACTTATCATTTAAGAAGATTACCTAGTTTGTAAGTTGATTACCTAATCATAATATAGATTATCTAGCCGATAAGCTGATTAAACTAATCATAAGCTTAAATAAAGATAAAATGTATTAAAAACATACATATGGGAAAACAAAGTCTATTTTATTCCCAACACATTTTGTGTTACAATACAGAAACCAAAAGGCAAGAAATATAAGCTTATTCTACTAAACGTTTCCCTTCATCTTTACTCATCCCGGTAGGAGGCTCATTATGGGTGATCGCTAAGGTTGTAGATCTTAAATCTCTTGGCTTATTACGTATGTTGCTACTCGACTGATCTAATACATGCGGGGGGGAACATATTCATCTTCTCCGTGAAGGCCATAATCCCCAATGTATTTTATCACTAAGCTCTAATGAATGGAGTCAGTTGGAATCTATTTAACATCAATCTTAAAGGGGGGATCATGGTAATCCAATATTCATGGATCATGCTATTATAATAATTCATTATTTTTGGGTATCTTCAACAGCCCCAATAAATTCAGCCAACCCTATTTATGTCATTCCGACCGAGCTTGCTTCATGTGGTCACCTAGTTAAGTCAAGGCTTCATTATACCCATCCATCCAAATAGCCTTGGGTTACTTATGGAAGTGTAAAGTTAGTCAGTCCACCCTTTCTTAAAGTTTTTTATGGCCTTATCCTTCTCCTACAATAAAGCTTCTTGGTCAGTCGAGGTCTTCCTAGTTCTCTCTTCATCTACAATTGGACGAGAAACCGTCACTTGCCTAGAAGATTGGATATACTTAGTTTTTCTCTTATTAAAGTTCTCAAGTTCCTCCAACAGTTTGGCATTCTGCATCTCCGAGAAAGAGACACCTTTATTCGACCCAGTATCAGTTATCTTATTCAAACTATCCAGCTGATTCCTCAAGACATTAGTTTCTTTTTTCAGAAGTGCAACAACCTCATGAAAAGTTTTTGTTTCATTATTTAGCACAATTTCCTTCTTCTTTAAGGTAGATGTATTTTTTGCAACCTCTTATCAAACCCCCAACCTACACTCAGGGCTTCGTACTTAGATTCATAGTTGGAGTGTAATAATGCTCGAGAAAGTTTGTGATCATCTTGCAGTTTCTCAATAATCGCATATTACACGGCGTTGTTCACTACAGCCCTATCAAAGAGACAATGAATATGAATATAGGGATTTTTCATTTGGTTTGAGGCACTTGCACCAAGAAACCTACCAACTCTTCTTCATCCAAAGCCACATAACCAACTTGAAGAATACTTTTGTAATGTCGCAATATGTCGGATTCAACAGAAACTATCATATTCTTTCTGGCATCAAATTAGAAATTAACAAGTGTAAGAATCTAAGTCCGACTAAGGAGGAAAAATAGGAATAATCAAACAAGCGAAAAATATCAAGGGATCGCTGAAAATATTGAACAAAACTTCTTCATTTGATTGATAAACCAAGGATTACATCGGGTTATATTACAAATGAAAAAGGAACAAAGAAGAAAAGAAAAATAATTAAAAAATAAGGCAAAAACTAGCTAAAAGTAGTTAAATCTTCTCCTTTTCCTTTTCCTTTTCCTTTTCCTTGTCTTAACCAGTAGCTGTCTCTGGAGGAGGTAGGTCATCATTATTAACAAGCAGCAAGAAAGATTCTCCCAAACCCTCCTCTTAGTTAAATTCATCATCTAAGTTGTTAGGAGTTCCTCGACCATGCCTTTGAAATAATTCTAAGTCTGCCTGCGTGCCAACCTCCTTCAAAACATTTGACCAACCGTCTTTATTGGAGAGCTTTTTAGTGTACACAATTTGGATGGTTATAATAGAAAATTCCTTGTCCCATCCTTTATTAGCGGCCTCTTCCTCCTCCTCCTCCTCTTTCTCTTAGCCTTCAGAGAAGTAAGTTTAGTATTCAGGATATAAGTTTTATCCTCAGCAACCTTTGACCTGCTCTCACCTTCCTTGAATTTCTGCTCGACAAGGGTCACATTATCATAGGTAGCCTTTATTTTTTCAACTGTTGTTTTTGCCCAACCCTCTGTCTCTTTAAGCTTATCCGACAAAGTTTCTCTCTCTCTCTCTCTCTCTCTCTCTCTCTCTCTCTCTCTCTCTCCAAGGCCTTCCCATATGCCTGGAAGGACTTCTAAAAGACTTTAAAAGCTTCCAGTACATTATCCAAGGAAGCCTTGAGTTGGTCATCCTTATCCAACATTTGGTTATAATCAACTAAGAACTGGAAAAGAAGAAATATGAAAAATTAGTACAGGAGAATTCCAATAAATATTATTAAAGATAAACAAGAAAGTTAAGTGCTTACAAATGCCAAGTTTTGACTAGGCCTCTCAACCAATCAGGCTCTGGACATAGGGGCTTCTGTCGACCTACTTAGTGGAAGGTTCCAGTCTTTATCAAACCCCTGTCCAATCTAGGGTTGATTACCATAGAAGCATCTTTAATGCATCCTTAGTCGACAGAGGTTTTTTGGGCCAGCTCTTGGTGGCTAGGCAGAATTTTCTTCAACCTCTTGAATTAAGGGTCAATAGTTCTTACTTCTTCATTATTAAGAACTCGAGGCCTCTTGTAGGCCACATTATTCTTCTTGACAGGAAGAGGTGACCAAGATCCAGTCAACAAGTTAGGGATTCTTCTCTTCACCATTTCTACAGTGGGTGAATTGGGGATGGTTGTAGGTCAAGAGATTCAATGGAAGATGTAGTTTCTCCTTGTGCAAGCTCTCTCTACTCCAATTGACTCGGTAGAAAATGAGGTAAAAACTGGTTCCTCGTCCAAGTTGATAGGGGACTAAGGCAGAATGATTGTTGGTCGGGCAAAAAAATAAGTAACAGATCTCTTATATTCGAGCAGGACATAAGTTTCTAGGGGATGCTCCTCTCATTCTCTTTGATATATGGCCCACAAATATTTGAAATCATTAATGTAAACTTCACTTTCCTTTGGGCACTTCTTTTGGTGTTTCTCTGCATCATACCAAATGAAACGGTTAGTCAGCAAACCATCAAATAGTTAGTAAGAAGGGGAAGAAATTGAAAATCAAAATAAATGTACTACCCATGCCACGCCTTTCCTGGGGGCATCTGGGTCTAGTGTATGTGTAGAGGACAGGGAATAACTGATACCAATTTGACAGGAAAAATAATTGCAATAGTGGAAATGAACAAATATTGCAACACCAATTTATAAATGTAGAAGCCAATTGTAAATTGATTTTATCTTTTTATCCTATGCATGTATATATGGTGATAAAATAGATAAATCAATAAAGAAAATACAACACGACCAAGTTCAAGAAAAAATTCCACCAGGGAAAAAACCTTTTATTCCTATAATAACTTACATATCGTAACTTACAAACTTACAAGTTAAATACAACAATGAATTTCTGCAGAAACCTACAAATACCTCAGCCTTCAAATCAGCAATGATTCCCTCGAGAACCACAATGGACCGTATTCCTCCATCATCCTCAGCCTTCGTCTTTAGCAATGAATCCCCGTAGGTATCACAAGTCACCAATGGAGATCCTCTCCACCAAGGTATGCAAAGATACAAAACTTTCTAGGGTTCTAAACTAATTCACAAGAACAATATTTTATGATGTGTTGTTGTGAATTAAAACAAGTGTTTTTAACACAAAAAGGTGAAGAACTTTTGTATCAGATATGTAGATAAGTTTTCATAAAAGTCTTAAACATTCCGATAACGAAACAGGTATTTATTAAAACTTTGAGTCAACGGGTCATTTGATCGATTTCTAGATGTCATTTGAACGACATGAGGATGTCATTTGAATGATTAAATCATATCCTTCGAACGAAATATCATCTCACAACTAAAGACCTAAATAAAATAAAACCAGTAGCATGTCATTTGATCCAAAATCGATCCAAACTTCAGATGAGGATCTATTGACTTAGCGATGTCATTTGAACGACATTGGGATGTTGTTTGAATGAGAAGAAAATATATTTTTATTTTTTAAAATATCCCCCTTTGTCTATTCCAGTACAGTCTCCCCCTCTGGATATTCTGGTACAAAATAAACAAACATCACCAAACACCAAATTAAAGTAAAATCGCCTATGACAAGAATACTAATACCCTTCCCAACCCTAGAATGGAAAGACATGAGTCTCTTTGTCTTCAAACTTCTTCTTCTTCCCTTTCAAACTTTGTCCTCATCTGTGTGTCTTAAATTCCTCTTTAAGTACCTACACACATGAGACAACAAACATATACCTTCGTGGTGCATCGAGTTTGAAACAAAATAAAGTTCATAAATAAATACTCCCCCATAATTCAAACTCATCAAAAACTCCATTTTAATTTTCAACCCCTTTATTTTATACCAAATAGACAAATAAACAAAGAAGTAGAAACAATAAACATTAGGTGCAAAGCATCGCGACGAAGAAAAGATATCATCACTAAATATGTAAATCAAGCACATGTAATGATAATCTCAAAGGCAAACAAACACCAATTATTTTTGAAAATTTTCAATTTTTGAAAAAAATGCAAATTTCACAAATACAACACAATACCATATAATATATGCAAAATATGTCAACGAAAATTCAGTACACATATATAGGTATAAACAACCATAGGACATGAAACAAAATACATAAGCTTTACATACTAGCATAGTATCGATGTGTCTAAACATGTGGAATTGAATGAATGGGAGTGAAGTAGTAACAGAAGAATTATAATCGAGTCACTCAAATATGTTCAAGAAGTTTTAATTAACTGCAAAACTTTATCATACTAAGCTTTAGCCTCAAGTGACAAATAAAGTTGAACTTAATGAACAAAACAAGCACAATGCACATCAGCTTACAATATTGATGATTCTACAAATCAATAGCGTCATGACAAAATAAGCATAACTAGGATTCATTGTCATTGTTCAAACCCGTTAATATTTCCATCCAGACACCCTCAAAATATAATTACTTTCTTTTGAATGATCATATGAAACTAAACTGTTTGGCCCCTTTTTGGAATATTATTCTTTTTATTGCCTTAATTTTTTCTTGGGCTATTTTCAAACGGTGGCTTTCATGACGAGTTCATTATACTCTCGCAGCCCTTTCTCGTGTACACTCATCATTTTTCAATTTTAAACAAATCCTCATGGGAAACGGTTCTTACATGCACAAATCCTCCATAGTCAAATAAACATGTAGATGATAAAATTGATATGAGAACATATTACCAAGATCATATATCTATCATGAAGTCCAAATTCAATAAGCTCATGCATGTGTGTGTGAAGGCAAAAACAAAATCGAATCCATAAAGCAAGTCAAGTTTGAAGCAACTCCATAAACATAGTTAAGAACAATCTAAGCATCTAAAGTCATAACCAAATGTCAAAGCCACATGCAAAATTGTGGAGTGAATTCGATTTAAAAACCAATATGCCACACGAAATGTGTAAAACTAAAATACATAAGAGCCGAAAATATTTTTAAATTTTTCAAAACGTTTTTCAGAAAATAAAAGCTTTTTGTATTTTTTAACAAATATATAAAACCAAAAATATTTTTGTATTTTTTAAATATGACTTAATAAAAGAAAAATATAATATAAAAAGTACACATGTCATACACTAGCAAATATATATCATGAAGCACAACAGAATATGACATCCAAATCATGCAAGTAATCAACCATAAGAAATAGCATGTGAAGCATCATGTGCAAGCATGTGAGAATCAACCAATCTAACATTTAATGTCTCCAAAACTTATTTCCTAGTCCAAAGAGGTGTATACCTAACTCAAGGGGTTATGGTAACTGACGGGACAATACATTTCAATTTCCTCGGGTCTTATCTAAGATCATAGCAAAAATGTCCAAGGTGACCTTTCCTATCACAATGCAAACATGTGTAAACATGGCGAGGAATGGAACCTTCGGGGTGACATTTTTTAACACCCTGGGATGTGGTTGATCTTTTAAAACAAACTATGATTTTGTCTTTAACATTCAAAGAATTAGAACAAGATGATCCATTACCATTACTACTCAAACTACTCGAGTCTTTTAAATTATTTTTCAACTTCAAAATTTTAGTTTCAATCGAGGAATTTACCTCTTCCAATTTTAGGCACTCCTTATTCATATTTTCAATCATTCCTAAAAGGTTATCTTACTCTCCCTCATTAAAATCAAACTTATTCCTAAGAGTCTTCTCACGTGACTTAAAATCTCTCGTCAAAATATTTTTATCCTCTTTGGCAAAAACACAAACCCTAGAATTTTTCAAGTCCTCTAATTCTTTTTCTAAAATAAGGACTCTATCATCACTCTCCTTTTTGGCCACTTTTGAAAATTTAAAGTCATCACGCAACGCATCAAACTTCTCACGAACGATATCTCTTTGATTTTGAATCGTTTACAAAAGTTCCAAAATATTTTAAAACGATTTTCAAGAAATTCAATTCTTTCATCAAACTTCAAATTCGAATGGGAATCCATCGAGAGACCAAAAATAAAACACAAGAGAGATGAATAAACTACCTAAACACCAGGTAAACAAGATCAAAAGGTATCATAGGGAAAAAATTTAAAAAAAAAATAGGATCACTCGATAACTTGGAGCAACCTGCTTTGATACCAATTTGTAGATGGTAGGGAATCTTTGATACCAATTTGTAAAGGGAAAATAATTGCAATGGTGGAAACGAACAAAAAATGCTACACTAATTTATAAATGTTAAATCCAATTTTAAAGTGATTTTATCTTTTTATCATACACATATATCTATGGTGATAAAATAGATAAATCGAACAAGCAAATACGACAAGACCAAGTTTCAGGAAAAAAAATCCCTGCAGGGCAAAAACCTTTTATTCAACTAATAACTTGCAAATCATAACATACAAACTTATAAGTTTCTGCATAAACCCACAAACACCTCAACCTTCAAATCAGCAAGGATTCCCTCGAGGGCCACAATGGACCGCAACCCTCCATTAGCCTCATCCTTCATCTTTAGTAGTGAATCCTTGAAGGTATCATAACTCAGCAATAGAGATCTTCTCCACAAATGTGTATGCAAAGATACAAAACTTTCTAAGGTTCTAAACTAATTCACAAGAATAATATTATAGGATTTTTTGTTGTGAATTAAAACAAGTGTTTTTCAACACAAAAAGATGGAGAACTTTTGTATCACATATGCAAATAAGTTTTTGTAAAAAGTCTTAAACATTCTGAAAACGAAACAAGTATAGAAACTTTGAGTCTGCAGGTCATTTGTACGATTTTTGAATGTCGTTTGAACGACGGGAGGATGTCATTTGAACTATTAAAGTATTTTGTTCTAATGAGATCTAATCTTGCTACTAACGACCTAAATAAACAAAACCTGTAGAATGTCGTTTGATCCAAAATCGATCCAAACATCAAACGTGGATCTAATGACCTAGTGATGTCATTTGACCGACAATGGGATGTCGTTTGAACAACATAAATGAAAAAAAAATTGAAAAACTCTGCCTACAAGTATCTTGAAAAAAAAAATTTTGGAAAACACAAAATCCTCTTCGTCTTTTGATAAAAAAAATAAACGTCCCAAATATAATTCCATGAATTGATTCAAACTCTAAATCTTTTTATAGATTTTAAGACGTCGAAAACTATTCAAACTTGGAGATGCTTGAGTTCGGTTCAACTTGACGGTGCGTGACGATTTTTAACAAGATATACCAAACTAACGTAAATCTATGCTATGAACAATCCTAGAAAATTGTTCTTACAGTATGTTACCCACTCACGAAGGAGGGCATATTGCTAATTCTATACTACAAAACCATAATCTAAGTAATCTTTGTTTGAATCTGGCAAGTTAACTAAAAATGCCTTATTGGTATGTCTACTCTTCATATAATAGGTATTATCAACAGTGGGTCCCCACTTGTAATATAACCTCAACTCGAGCATCCCAGTATGAGCCCTATGGATTTCGTTTAACCTATTCACCACATTCACAACCCTTCATGTATAACGGTCTACTCTCGTTGGGACTACATCAAAATATTGGCAAAATTGAAGAAAAAGTGGCTTTAGGGGAAAGGTGATGCCACACTCAACAATAAATAAAGTTAGGATCCAGTGACCCTCAGCTAGTAACAACACATCAACAAGACCATTAACTATTTCTAAACCTAACCAATTGGGAATCTTCCTTCTTTCCCTACATTCCTCTAAAGAACCTTATTCTACGATGTACACTGTGATTGAAAGACAAAAAATTCAAAGAGGGGAAAGGAAAGAAATCTTATAGAGATTGAGAAATGATGACAAAGAGAAAACAACGAAAGAAGAAGGAAAGCTTGAGGAGAAAGGGAGAGCCTAAGTTTAGAAAATTTCAGGTAAAATGAAATGAAGGGAAATAACCATCCTTTTATAGGTTACCTAAAAATAATAAATGAAATGATTGAACTGAACAAATAATTGAATTTCTAGTGGCTGCACGATTCCCAAAAATGAGAAAGGAATATCATACCCTTTGGCAATTCCTTATTTTTCAAATTATTTTCAAAAATGTCACCGCCTGAGAATGCATTTTCGTTCAATGTCTAAACTTGTTTAATTAGATTACAATTTTATCTCCAATTTTAATAAAACTCTAAACATGCATCTAATATGATTGAAAGCAATAAAATCTATCTAGCACGCAGTCCAAACAATCACAAACACAGATTCAGGAAAAATCTACGAAAGGGGGAAAACCATTTATTTCACTACATATTGTAAACCTCGACTTACATATACATAGGAAAATACAGTGTGTTTGACAGACGAATACCCGCAGGCCTCGATTCGTTGTCATCAGTAAGAGATCCCCCGAGAGATCCCATTGTCAGCAAGAGTTTCCTTAAGAACTTCAAGAATCAACAATGGAAATAACCTTTCTTCTCCACAAGATTTATTCCAAGAATGAAATTTATGAGTAAATGGGTTTAATAATGATTCACATATATGATTTGGGATGTTTGGGTCAATCAAAATAGGTTTTAACCTGAAAGGATGAAGTCTAAAATTGTAGCAGTTCTGTAGAAAATGGAGTTGCAAAAGCTTGTCAAAAACCTAATTTAAAGGAGGTATTTATAGCAAAAAAATAAAATAAAAAAGCAGTGCAATGTCGTTCGAACAACATCTAGTATGTCGTTTAACTGACATTAAATGTCGTTAAATCCCTCAAGTAACGACCATAGAAACGATGTACTAAAAATAAAAGCAGTACATGGTCGTTTGATGCATTAAAGAAACGAGGTATCTCGCGACCTAAGAATCCATTTGATCAGGTCGTTTGAACAACATATGAATGTCGTTTGAACAACACTTTCATGTCATCTAAACGACTTACACAAAAATCTTTATTTATTTTTTAAATAGCGAGCCTTGTTTTTATAAAATACCAATAGTTATAAAAATCATTTAAAAATCTCCCAAATATGTACGTGAATATTATTAACTCCAATTAAACATTATAACTTTAACGAAGTGGAGTTAGTGGAAACCGATTGAAGATGCACGATGCACGTCGAATATGATGGGTGTGTGTTGATGATGCATGCTGCTAAAGATTTTAATGACGGACACCAAGGTTGAACGTATGAAGACATGCCAAGTGTATTGGTATACGAAATATTAATGATGATCTAGGACAACCCAGAAATTCCTAGATTCTAGATGGACATTTATAAAATCATGTCCATACAATTCTCCCCCTATGTCCATGCTGGCACATTCATAAAAATCCGAATTATGCATCCCAGTAAAAAACAAAGAGATACAATCTAATATCCCCCAAAATCCATAAATGGAAATATTAAAGTACATGTCTTCGAAAACTTCAACTATCCAATGTTTCATTGTCATCATGCAGGAGTACTAAAAAATGATAATCAAATTGTACCTACACACATGAGACAAGAAACAAGTACCCGTGATGTGTAAAAGTTTGAAAGATAATGATAAGCATAAATGTTAATATCAATTAAGTATAAGCGAATCATGAAATCGAATGAACACCAAAAAAATCTACCCCCCATAATTCATTCTCCCCCTTTTTATGATTTTCCCAGATAGACAATGAGAAGAAACATAACAAATAATGCGAAGAGTGTCACAAGGTACTAAACTTCTCTTTTTCAATTTTTCAAATTTTTTCTTACAAAAATATACAACAAAGAATGACACCATGAAAGAACACTAAGATAACAAAGTCAATGATAGCGTAAGTGTAGGGGTGTGAACAAATTTGATAGGAAAATCAACACAAATGTTGTAATATTTTTATAAGAACAAAGAATCACATCATGTCTAGGATAGGATTTATTTTTATTTTCACATCATATGATTCCTATTGCTAGACTATATCATTTTGTATTATTTTTTTCATATTTTTTTAGAAAAACACAAAAAGATTTTCTATTTTTTTTAGAAATGGAAAAATCCAAAAAGATTTTACTTTTGTTAAATTTTGGAAAATAAAAAAAGATTTTCTTTTTGTAAAAACCTTTGAAAAACAAAAAAAAAAGTTTTGTATTTTGCCTGCACCATTTATGAAAGAACATTTAAGATAGCCATAGTCACCACTTCATTCCCATATTCCACGTGACTATTTGATAGTGATTTGAGATGCTACATCATTTCATCCATGTACTTTACATTGTTTGGAGTCATTGAGATGCGATTAGTGATATCTTTCTACATATTTGGCTCCTTATCTCCTTTATTGCACACGTTCACGGTATTATTTAAGTATTATACTTGTCTATCACACGTTGGTTTGAGTTTTTCAATCTCAATTCCATCTATACAACGAACCAAATGCGATAAAACTTGACAAGAAACTAGTGCATAAAAAAACCGTGGAAGTGAGTTTGTGTGAATTTATAAAATGGGGAAGGGCTATGAAAGTTACTCATTTATCATTTGCGATTAAACCACCATTTAAATAGGACCAAGAAAAAGTGTGGAAAAAACATAAGCCAAGGTGCAAAGAGGTTTAAAGGAGCCCGAAAAATTTAAAGGCAATAAAAAGAAATATATGACAAAAGGTGGGCTAATAGGTTTTAGTTTGATCACCTCAAAAGAAAAATAATACGCATTATTATTTATGAGGGAGTTTGGATGGAATATAAAACGGGTTTACACATCCTTGAAAGTCATGAAAAAGCATTGAATAGTTTTGGACGTTATTGGTGTGGATATCATTTTGAGCTTTGATTTGATAATTTTATTGAGTCAATTTCTTATAATTTTACCATTTTTACACCTAAGAAAGATGTTGAGTTCATTCATTAGGAGATCCGAAATTCATCGTGCACATATGTTATGTTTGTATGCATAGGTTTTCCTATCGAATTTGTTCACACCCCTACATTTCGCTATCACCGACTTGGTTATTTTTTGTGAAGTTTTTTTTGAAATATTTAAAAAGAGAGTTTATTTCCTTATGACCTTCTCCATTTGCATTGATTTCTGATCTTCATATCTTTTTATTTGGGGACTTCATAAAAAAGGGGAGAACGAATTATGGGGGAGATTTGCATGTTTGAGATTATAATGATTTGCTTCTGCTTAAGTGATATTTATTTTTTCTTATCATTATTTTTCAAACTGTTGCACATCACGGATATCTGTTTCTTGTCTCATATGTGTAGGTACAAAATTGAGGATTATTTTTGCACATCGTGATGATGACAAAGAAATAATGAAGAGTTGAAGAATTGAAGATATTGAAAATTTGTTTTGAAAACATGCCATTTAGTATTTCCAATTTTTTTGGTATAATGGGGATATTAAATTGTATGTCATGTGTTTTGAGTTTGGGTAGCATAATTCAGATATTTTTATTTATGTACCGGCATAGACACAGAGGGAGATTTGTAAGGACGTGATTTTATAAATGTTTTCATTTAGAATCTAGGAATTTTCTGAGTATCCTAGATCACAGCTAGTATGTCTAATACAATTACATTCGGCACGTCAACACGATTATAATCAACGGCCTTGATCCGAATCCGAAGTCTCACTCACCCATCATCTTCATATGTGCATAGTGCAACATCATCATGCGACATGCAACTTGCATCTCTAACTGTTCCCACTACTCTACTCGCATTGATAGCAAAATAGTTTATTTGGAGTTTTTAATGTTTACATAATTATTTGGGAACTTTTTATAAAATGTTTTTAAGGATCTGAAATGTTTTTATTCAAATGAAGAATTTTTTCTAAGTGATGAGGGAAAGAAAATTTTATCTCTCCAGTCGTTCGAGCGACAACACTCTGTCACTCAAGCGACAAGTGGATCTCACACGAAGTCGTTCGAGAGACACGTGGCGTCATTCGAGCGACAACCCCATTTTGTTCGAGCGACGCACTGCCTCAATTTTTATATAAATAGTAGTGTTTAGCATACACGGTTTTCAAGTCTTTTACACCTTCGTTTTCTGCAGAACTGCTACATATTTCAGACTTCATCTTTTAAGGTTTTTAACGGTATTTTATTCACAAATTCTTCCCAAATATATATTTCAATCCTTATAAACCTTTGATCGATTTCTCTACTCATCTGGAGTAATCTTGTGGCGAAGAATGTTCTTCTCCATTGCTGACTTGAAGCTCTTATGGGATTTCTTGTCAACGATGATGAACCAATGCCTGCGGGTATTCGTGTGTCACTTTATTTCTCCGTATTTATAAGTGTTACAACATATAGTGAAATAAAATGGTTTTGCCCCTTTGGGGGATTTTTACTCATATTTGTAATTGATTGTTTACATGCGTTTACATTATTTGTCAATCACATTTAATTCCAAGAGTTAGGATTTTTCGGCATAAAATTGGAACTTAATTAAACAAGTTTAAACATTGATTGCTGGCGCTCTCTCAGAGAGAGCATATAGAAGAGAGAGAATAGATAGAGAGAAAAATATTTTTCGAAGAAATTTCAATTCATTTGAAAATATTTTCTATTTCAAGAAGTTTGCTTAGTTTTTTTTTAAAAGGGAAGTATCTCCCTTCATGTTTTCAAAAACACTTCTAAAACCAATTTTCATTGAGTTTCAACTTTAAGGGTTTTTATGAGTTTAATCAGAGTGAGATTTGAGTGGAAAATTACAATACCTACATTCTGATAACTCATCTTTCTCCCAAAAACCTCACATTGTTGAGAATCTTAATTTCATTTTAGAAGTTTGAGTTTTCGAAAATGTGATACATTTCTTGCACTATCTAGGTTATTTGGTTTAATTTCTACTTCATTTAGGAGGTATAAATTATCTCTCCGTGGATCTTTGTAAAAATACTCTGAAAATTTTCTGATCCATTTCTCTTTAGTTTTGAAAAGTCGAAAACATACTTAAAATGTTTTGCATGTCTTAGATCTACCTTAAAAACTTAATTTAAGTTTTGTAAAATTTTTCTATATAAATAAGATTTTAGATATTTATTTTTCTACATCTAAAATAGTCAGATCTAAAACATCCTTGAATAGTGATGTCTAATTTTTGACATTTTTAAAACAAGAGCATATAGTCACTCTCTGTAATTTATAGGATTTGTTGTAACATCTAACTGTGAGTGTGTTCAGATTTGCATATCTTTACACACATACACACACATGTTACACTTCTCACGCATACTACACGTAGAAAAAGTGTGTTGTTGAGAGAAAGATTTATTTGACTGAAAAGTCGTAAATCTAAAAGGAGAATGAGGAGTTTAATTGTAGGGAGTGGTTAGAATGAAAGTACCTTGGAGGTTTAGCTCAGGAATAGGTATATTTCTTATTGTTCTTAATCTCATTTTATGGTTGTAACCTTGTAACCGTACTTTATTGTTAGTAATTTTTTGTGTATTGTCTTAGAGGTCACCATCAAGGTTTCCCCTAATTTGGGGTTTTACCACATAAAACATATCGTGTGTACTTTATTGCTTTTGTTTCTTAATTCTTGCGAAACTAGTTATGATAAAGAGTCTTAATAAGGATTATTTCTTAAAACTGATTTACCAATAATCTTAAATTGTTAACTCATTTTATATAGTTACAAATATTTTGTTCTTATAATCAAAATGAGGTTCTAATAGGAGCTAAACCTAATAATTAACTTTGGTTAATAACTTGGTTGAGTGGTTTCACACTTTCCTATTCATCTAGGTGATGTCGGTGCTTAGTTGAATGTTTGAAAGAGTGATAGAGGTCGAGATGATTAACGGGTATTTGATTGGTGACATGGGCTCTAATGGTGTTCGAATCTTGCATCTATTGTTGGTGGGTGAACTATCATATTTTTTGACACATATGAAAATCAAGTGAGGGTGTTTAAATTGTTGTTTTTATTATTCAAACTTGTGTCGAGGTTGCGCATTAGTGCAGGGAAAAGAGAGATGATCTCGGTAGGGTGAGGAGAGAGCGTGATATATTTGGTTGATTTGGTAGGGAGTAAGGTGGGATCACTTCCCTTATCATATTGTATCCTCCCATTTGGGCCTCAATTAAAATCAAATGTAATTTGGGATCCGATCATGGATAGAGTTAAGCGAAGACTAGCGGCATGGAAGAATTGTTATCTCTCTAAATGGGTAAGGCTCACATTGATCAAAAGTAATATTTGGAGAATGACAACATACTTTATGATATTTTTCCCTTTACTTTCCTCTGTATGGAATATGTTGGAAAAGATAATGAAGGATTTCTTGTGGGTCAGTAACTGAGATGGTTTCAAGCATTGTCTAGTCAGTTAGGAAGAGTTCAACAAGTCGATTAAGTCCTGGAGTCGGTGTGAAGCATCTACAAAATTTCAACAAAACTTTGATTGGTAAATGGTTTTGGATATTCCACAGAGAGGAGAATGGGACGTGGATGAAGGTGGTTGTGGCTACGGGAGGAGGCAACCGATGTTGATGGGGCCTGGATGTGGGTCGCTATATGTACAGGGTAGGGTTATAAAAGTATAGAGAGAATGGATGGGAAGAATTTTCTAGACATATAACATTATAATCAGGGAATGAGATCAAATTATATTTTGGAAAGATAAATGGAAAATAGAGGGCACCCTGGAGGAGCTCTTTCCAAGGATATTCCATGTTAGAGGAGACAAGGAGGGTAGGGTGGCATACCATATGAGAGTTATAAGAGATTATATGGTTTGGAACCCAAGTTTATAAGGAGACTGTGATTTTTACTAATTAGAGGAGGCAAAGGCTTTTTTTGTCTAACTTGAAATGGATCCAATCCTGAGGGGAGGGGAGTACGATTTGATATGGCTTCTAGGTACGAATGGAGTTTTCACGATTAAAAGATACTACGTAAATTAGTTTTTAAAATTGGTATGTTGATCACAATTTGTCTTAACTTGATTATAGAAATAATTAGGTACCAAAGATAAAATATGAGATGACATAGACTAAAAGAAAGGAGAGACAAAGAGAGAGATAAATTTCTTTATGTGGTTTAGACCAATATGGTGCCTACATCCACAGGTGTAATGTCACTAAGTATTAATGTTTGAGTACAAGGTCTCAAGAACTCTATAGGGTTATGGGTATATCAATTTTTCAGTTGTTCTCCAGCTAAGGGGTGTAGTGAACTATTTATTGTAATGGGAAGGAGAAAAGGCAGAGTATCTTTATACATTAGGTATTTACACCTTTTTACATTACAGATAACATCTTAGCATATCTTCTCATTTATGTGCATGGGTAACTTTCAAAATTCCCACGTGTGCCTGTTCACCTTACTGATGGTTCACATTTATGATCCCTATTATTTTTTATTTCTTAATGTGAGGTTACCTTTCCTCCCAATAAGTTATTCCTGGAATTTTATCATATTTTGATGTCGTCCTTGCCTAAGTGCCCCGAACACTTACAGAGTGGTAAATGGAATAAGCCGTATTAATGAGTGGTATGGGACCAATATAGGAATAGCAAATTTATTGTACTGTTACAGTTTGGGAACCACTAACGAGAACATTTATTATTTGAAGACAAGACTCTCTAATAGAGCCCTTTTTGTGAATTATCTCATTCTAGTAAGGATTATTAGGATCATGGTTTGTTATCGAAAGATTTCAAGTTTGCCATTATTCCTGAGGGTGAGGAATAAACAGGTCCTCGTTTCCCTCAAGAAGTCAAGGGCATAGATTGACACTCACACACATTTATAAATTTTTCATCTTTTTGGGTTGCCTTCTGATTCCATTATTAATTGTATTTTCTTATCTTTTTATTTTGTATAGATGAAGAAGAAAGAAATTCCTCATGTCTCAGAGGTCAATTTTTCAGACCAGAAGATCATCTAGTCCATCAGAGGATTGGTGAAGCTCATCCTCACTCTGCTTCAGTGTTTCTCGGTTACCACAATTTCATTAAGTCTTTATTGCTCGCTCAACAGAGGATATACCACTAAAACCAATTAATTTAGAAGACATAACCTTTTCATCTTCTGGTGTTGAGTATGAGTCTTTACCATAAGTAGAAGGGAATTTATCTCCTGGGGGTACATCCTTATTTTTGAATATTTATATATCTCTCTTGTGTCGAGCAATATCTACTCCAAATGAAATGGTTAAAAGGAAGATTCCCAACCTCTTAGATGGTGTTAGATCTCCCCATCTTATTGAAAGGAAATATGACGATGGGGTTCCAAATAACTCATTGTTGTTGAAACTTACCCAATAAAAAATCAGGAGCCCCAGCTAAAGATATTGAAGAGGGTCCATTGCCACTTTGGAGTTGGCTGGAAAAGACTAGGAAGATAAGGGTCAAGGTAGTGTCCACTCTGTTATTGTAAACCCTTTATTATCTCATGGTTTGATTTGGGCATGGGTTCTTCCTGTCGATGAGGCTGTAGCATTTTCCCTTCCTCATCCAAAGTTGGTCGAAAGAGCCAACCATAACCTGGCCCTTATGAGTATAAAATGATATTTTTGTGTTGTTATATGTCATTATTACCTACTACTAATGCTTTTGAATGTGTATTTTTATAGTTCTTGGTTTACTGTGATTAGCTACTGAGGAGGAATGATAACTTGAAGGAATCTTCTAGTGACATGGAGGTAGCCTTCAAAGGTATGCATGAATCCTTGGAGGCTATTAATTAGATCTTTCAAATTCAAGCCGAGCAAGATGCTGAAGATACTGTAAATTGGGTTGATCAAGCTGAGAAGGTTACATGGAAGGCCGAGAAGGTTGCAGTGCAGGCCAAAGACCAGGTGTTAGAGATGAATGTTAAGGCTAAGAAGGATAAGGAGGATTCTTACACTCAAGAATGGGATAAGGCATTCTCTACTGTTGCCGTACAAATTAAATATCAGAAGAACTCCTCCTTTAAGGAGAGTTAGGATTCTGCTCTGACCTTGGTTGGCATGGTTGTTGGCTCAGACTTATTCCTTGATCATAATTTAGGTATTCCTCTATAAATTAAGTAGGAAGTCGATGATGATGAGGGGATGACTGAGTCTTCGATTCCTTACAGATGGTGGTGGCTGCCTGACCAGAGGAATAACTAACCTATGAAAAAGAGAATGTATAACTGATAGGACTGTCTGTGTTTTTATTTTATAAACATCTGATGTAGTTTATCAATTTCTTCTATTGTAATACCATTACAATTTTGATAAATTTTCTCCTTTTTAAGTCATGATTTTGAATAGTTTGGTACATTAATTCTTTTCATATGCTATTACTTATGTACTATCATATTCATTTTAGTTTGACTCCAGAATGGTTAATTTACTTACCGTTGAAAGTAAACTTTTCCAAAGGATCTACCAACTATTTGGTTCCTGTCATGAAGAACCATGCGAGGAAAAGATGGAGGAATTGTTCATCCTGAATGCATCTAGTCAGGTTAAAGAGGCTTATCTTTATATGCATAGGTCATTTAATCAAGCCATGGCGGCTAATGCTTTTTACTATGAGATGATTCTTAAACTTCAGCAAGACCATAAGGACTATGTTTCCAGTTTTTCAGCCAACTATGAGAAGAATGAATGGTTATGATGAGGTCCTGGCACATTTGAGAGAGGAACTTGAGTAGGCCCTCAGATAGAGTTATAATTAGGGTGGATAAATGCTCTTACTATGATGAAGCTTCCGAAGGAAGACAAACTCTATTATCGGCATGACCCTAGTTTCTTGGATAAGCCTACTCCTCCTTTAAAGTTGGATACTTTTTGGATTCCTATGAATTCGATCCCAATTAGTTTTATTAGGAAGTATCTTGTAGATTATGGCTTTCATGGAGATGTTTTATTAGTCAATATTTGCATCAAGTGAATAGGGATAACTTTAGCAGCCAATCGAGGCTTAGGGATTTAGGCAAAATAACCATTCCTTCTGCTTTAGATGTTCTTCTTGTAGGAAGGAGAAGGCCTTGAGAAAACGTCCCTTTGATTAAGCAATTGATATTTAGTTGTCATTTTTTATTATTGGCTATTTCTATGTAATAAAAATTTGATATCTGGAGTATTTGAATAAATGAATTGGTTGTTTCACTGTATGATTGTGGCATACTAGTAGTTTAGTCTTATGATTGCATGGTCAGTGGTAACCCGACTTATCTGCTTGACTAGTTACCAGTTTGGACGAACTCTAGTTTTCTTGCCTTAGGTTGTACTAACGTGCATTTGTTTGTGGTCACTTAAAAGGATCTTGTCATTTTAACCAAGCGCTAGCATTAATTACCATTAGTAACCTAATGTTTTTTGTTCCTTATTTATCTCTGGTAAAACTTCTTATTCATGACCTTGGTGAATCTTATGTTTTATAATTATAACTTTTAGTTCTTGACTTCGTGGAGTTATAAATCAAGTTGGGTACTTGGAACTTCTTGTCTGAAGATGAAGTCATACGTGAAGTTTTAAAGTTTGTTTTTTCGTTGTTATTTGAGATTGCTTTATTTTTTAGCACATCTACCACTCCAAAAATAACATAAAAGGGAATTAATATTTTATAAAACTCTATGATCTTTATTGAGAATTGAATACGAGTTACAAGAAATAAAAGAGATTAAATTTCATCGAATCACTCATATTATTTCCTCATATGTTCTGTGTTTCAAGGATTTTTGAATAGTTATCCTTATACTGTTTTAATCCGGCAAGTGCCTGCTCGGACAACGACAAAATTTTGATAAGGACTGTGCTAATTTGGATCTAATTTGTTCCCTTTCTGGAGCACTTTCTTTAGTACGTAGTCTCCTTCCTTGAGGTTCCTCGATTTAACCCTCCAATTATATATCCAAGAAGTTATTTGCTAATATGTAGCTACATAAAATGAAACATGTTCTCTAACTTCCTTAACCATTTCCAAAAGTAACCTTCTTTTAAGATCACTCTCCGTAGAATCAAAATTTAGCACTTTATGACTAGGCAGACCAATTTTCGTAGGTACTTCTACTTCAGTCCCAAATGCTATCATATAGGGGGTTTATTCAGTGGTTGTCCTCGGTGTGGTGCTATAAGCCCATACCACACATTATAGTTTGTTGATAAAATTTCCCTTGGCATAATCCAACCTCCTCTTCATTCCATCAAGCAAAGTTTTGTTCATCATTTATGTCTGGCCATTTCATTGTGGATGTCTAGAGGAGGCATATAGCTTTTGAATTTTGAACTGAACACAATAATTATCAAACTCTTGGTTATCAAATTGCGTTCCATGATCGGTGATAAAGGCATATGGCATTCCATAGCGACAAATAATGTTCATCTATATGAAATGGAAGACCTTATCATAAGGCATATCCACCTGAGGTTCAGCTTCCATCCACTTGGTGTAGTAATTTATCGCGATGACCAAGTATTTGAACCTTCCTCTTGTCTTCAATAGTGGGCTGACCATGTTAATCCCCCATATGTAAAATGGCCAAAGGTATGTGATCAGTGTGAGCTTAGCCCCCAGTGTGCTGCAGATTGAATAATATCTTTTGCATTTATTATAACACCTTGCATAATTGCCATAATTTCTTTCATGGTGGGCCAATAATAACCTTATGTGGTCACCCGCCTGACTAGCGATCTGCTGGTTGAATGAGCTCTTCAGGAACCTTCATATATTTATTTTATTAGGTTTGGTACCTCGGAGGGATGGACACATTTGAGTAGAAAAATGAAGAATCCTCTTCAGTATAGAATTCCTCCTTCCATAACTTATCTAGATGCTATGTATTACAATCTTTTAGCCTCCTTTTCATCGGTTCGAAGGATGCCCTTCTTAATGTACCACTTTATTAGGTCCATCAATGATGGGCCTAAATACAGTGCAATCATGTTGAGTCTTTCTTTATCAATACTCTGATGTACGAGGATCTTTATTGGTATGGTTATTCTCAACTCAATTCTAGTTGCAAAAGTGAACTGAGAAAATGCATTTGCCCGAGCATAATTAATCCTAAGGATCATGATTACTTTACTTTCCATAAATTTGGATATTATGCCTTGCACATTGGCGAGGTATTTTGTCATACAATCATCTTTGACTCCATAGACACCCAATACTTGCTTCACAATCAGTTGGGAGTCGTTGTGCACCTTTATCTACTCAACACCTAGAGAAAGTGTTAATTCAAATCATACTATTAATGTTGCATACTCTTCTTACTGTTGGAGGTCTTAAATTGGAACCTGAGGTCATATTCGATGTCTATGTTATCTGGGATGTTGATTATCAACCTAGCCCCGTTATTAGACGAGAATGACAATCCATCTACATATATCTTCTAAACTGGAGGTTCTTCCTTAAAATCTCCTTCATCAATAATGTCATAATTGAACACCTATTGACTTTATTCTAGGTAGTAGGCAACTGATTACTATTTAGACGATGTCTCTAGTATATCCTCTACCCGATCAATTGTAAAATTATTTGAGATATATTTTTGAGAAATATGCTCAGTAGATTGAACTCTTAAGCTCTTTTTCGAAGAAGTCTTCTAGGCTAGTTTTACTGTTGAACTCTCTTTCGTGGAAGTCTGCTCAATAGGTTTCTCTTCGTAAGTGAATTTTGATATAAAATCACCTACTTCCTGGCCCTTCACCCTTATTCTAGGCTCACACTTTATATCATACTCTCCTAGTTCTAAGGCATGAGCCACCAATCTTCCTAACTTCTCAGGTTTATGAATGGCTTGATGTAGGGGTAGATCTGTATAGACCACAATGGTGTGTATTTGGAAGTATGGCTTCATTCTTCGGGAGGCTTCAATTAGGGTCAGAGCTAATTTTTCTTATTTGGGTAATGATTTCAGGCACTTCAGTAAGCTTTGCATGTGTAGTAAATTGGCTTTTACACACTATTTTTTTGTGAGACCAACATCGATCTAACTACTGACCCGGGTATGACCAGGTATAAGTAGAGCTTTTCCCCTATGACCGATCTTGAGAGTAAGAGAGGAGATACCATTTATTTATTCAATTCCAAGAAGTGATTTTCACATTCCTCATTCCATTCGAAATTCTTTCTTAGCACCTTGAAGAAAGGAAGGCACCTGTAACAACCCACTCAAAATAATAACGGGTGGCTATCCTTATGCTACATTAAATCAGGTATCTCAGATGGCTCAGTCTCATCATCAACTGACAATACTAAATAATACAAGGCTAACTACTCGAAACTATTAAAAGCGGATGCCAAAAATTTAAAACTTTTCATTTAACACCATTATAAAACCAACCATGCAACCAAACCAACAATACTACATTTAACTATGATGAGTGATACAAATAATTTCTAATAATATAAAAAAGTACAATATAATGTACAAAGTAAAATACCCGAATATACTGTCGGGTCACAGACAATACAATAACGGGGAAAGGAAATATAAAAGTGTTAATCTACAACACTAGGGTATAAATCCGATATACAAACTGAATCCTAATCTAGATATATAAAAGATAGGAATCGACTAGAACAAAGTGCCGCAACAGTCCGCTACTGGTACAGCCCCACGAATACACTGGATGGATAAACATTAATGGCGTCCTTGCGGAGGAACACCTAAGATAATACAATATATATGCATAGCAGGAAAAAATATAAAAGGGTCAGAGCCCGAGGTGAAAACATTTTTATAGCAAGTGCATTAAAATGCATAATAATGATAAATGCATTATTACATGATTAAGGTGGAGTCTCACTCTCCATAAAATCCAACTCACCCCTCCACTAAAGCGCGCAACTAAACGTTTGCACGTGATCTCCAAATCAATATCTCAAATCTATCTAAGTGCAAAGTAATCTAACTTACTCCCAAATTTACATTAATCTAATTTCCAACTAAAACATATACTTCAATTTCAAATCTTATTAATCTCAATTATACGTTCACTTACTTGATATAAACAATTTACATAAACATTCTCTTTACTAGAATTTCTCATATTCTAGTTATGCCATCAATATATATATATATATATATATATATATATAATTATATATATATATATATATATATATATATATACTACACTGCGTTTCGTGCGTGGGACGTCTTGCAAAGCGAAATCCAAATAAGGAACCCCCTAATACACTACTTCTGGCAGTATTGATTATCAAGATTCATTATGCCCTCAATGCATGATGCATGTAACCCAAATTCTTATTATTCCATTTTAATTAATTTATTATTCCCAATTCTCAACAGTGCACGGCGTTTCGTGGGTGGGACGTCTCGCAAAGCGAAATCCAAACAAGGAATCCCCCCCCCCCCCGATACACTTCTCCTGGCACTGTCGATCGTCGAGATACATACTATATGTAAATATGAGCATTAAGGACTAAATTCTCCCCAATTCCCAACATTACACTGCGTTTCCTGCGTGGGACATCTCGCACAGTGAAATCCAAACAAGGAACCCCCCGATACACTACTTCTGTCAATGTTGGTCGTTGAGGTCCATTATGCCCTCGATACCCAAGTAACCAATCACATCAATAATATAATAACCATCCAAGTGAGCTATAACTCGAGGACGCAGGTTCTGAATGCTATCATCTTCCAGGGCATTACTCATATCTCATCCTGGGGACCAGCGGTCGGACTCAATATCACCGACACTGCGGACACACACACACACACAACGTCCGGGAAGCGGTCATAGTTCCTAACCGGTAGGTGAGAAAGACACATACCCACGACTTCTCACTCCCAAAATAATAATGTATATCACATAATAACACAATGGACGACTATGACCTATGGAATATTCACATCCTGCTCATCGATCCAGGATGCTCACCCTCATCGCGCAACTTCCTAATGATAGCAAGGAGGGGGTATGCTTCACTTATATATATATACCATTCACATAAGGCATACATACATCATCACATCACATAAATATATACCATCATAAGAGGTATATATGTCATACATTTTTCATATTCATAGTACGCTCTTAGACGTGGTTGAATTAATCTCATTATTTAGTACATTTCTCTCTCGATATCCCAATCGTCAATTCTCACATAACTACCCCACTTAGTATACACTATACTATTTCTCACTTGAAGTTAACACATCACTTCTATTTATATGAATCGTCTCTCGATTCTATTTGCGTTGAGGATATTCTCTATACCCTAATGCACTTCAATTAGCACTTCTCATTTATGTGAGACATCTCCCAAATTAATCATCGTTAAGGATATTTTCTATATCTGTATGCACATTTAATAGCATTTGTAATTCTCCATCCATAATATGGTTCAATTAATCATATGAACCTTTAAAATTATCCCATTTGGGATTTGATACTAAAACCCATTTTCATTAAGCGCGTTCTCACTCTCTCACACAATTCCATAATTATCTCCAAACGAAAATCCCAATAGTAGTGGGCTTCCCCACTTAGCATATACGATTTCTCTAATCGGTATTTCTCCAATTAAGTCAATATGACTCTAATAATTTCTTATAAGGGAAACTCTCTAAAATTATCCAAAACATACTTCACATAACTCCTATAGGGGTTCCCAAACGATAACCTCGAACCAAATGGGATGAAATTCTCCATAGAAAACATCCCCCAAAATTTCCTGTTTTCGAATCGATTCGGGCCAAATCAGAAATCGATTCGGCCCTGCGAATCGATTCGGCCTCCAAGGCGAATCGATTCGGGTCATAAGACCAGGGATTCTATCTCAGGCTGAATCGATTCGGCTGGGATCCGAATCGATTCGATCACTTAGACCTGGGCACCTATAACTATCCGAATCGATTCTGTAAAGGGCCGAATCGATTCGGCTCCTCAGAAATCTCGAAAATGGCTACTTTTTTTGAAAGCCAAAAATCCCCAAAATCATGTTTAAATCATTTTCTCTTCATTTCTCTTCAACCCAAACATATATACATCATTAATATTCATCTAAAAACACATTACAACTAATTTCTAACCTCAAATTCAAGATCTTCATAACAAATCTAAGATTTTTCCCAAAAGTTAGGTTTTAACAAACTAAACCTAAAACCTATAAATTTAATCCCCAAATCATGAAATAAATGGTACACAACAATTATTTAGCAAGTTTAATCACTTGCCTCAAGTTCGTAGGGTCTGATTCCTCCTCGAGATCGCATAATGGCCGGAAATCTCCACTTTCTCTCTCTTTTTCCTCTTCTTTCTTCTTCCTTTCTATTTCTCTCTTTCTTTCTCTTTCTCTCTATGGAGAATTGTTTCTCCCGTAGGATTTTAAGCCTTATCTCCCAAGATACACACTTTAAATGATAATACACACTTTAAATGACTCGGTAACTTTAATTCGAGCCAAACGTACTTAAAATATTTTGGAACCTAAATAGGCCCCAAGTACAGTCATTTCGACATTCTCGACCCTTCCGGGAACAACTACACCCTCAAAATTACCATTCGAAACACTTTCTAACAACTTCAAATTGTAACCTCAAAGCCAATTTAATTATTCTCCAAATAAAAATGATATTTATTTCTCCCAAAATAAATTAGTTATTGTCCCAAAAATCTTTAGTTGTTACAGCACCTTTTAGTAGCTGGCGAGATAAATATATTGAGAGCAACTACCCTACCAGTCATCTTTCGTACATCCTTCTTATTTGTGGGAGACTACAAGTTAATCAGTGCTTGAATTTTGTTCGGGTTAGTTTTAATGCCTCTTTGATTGACTATTAACCTGAGTATCATTCCTTCATATAGGTCGAACATGTACTTGGTGCGGTGGAGCTTCATCTTATGTTTCTCCAACTGGTCGAATGTATCCCCCAAATATTTAATGTGATCGACGGCTCTTTTTATCTTTATGAGCATGTCATACACATATACCTCTATGTTTTTTTCGATCTTTTCTTCGAAAACCTTATCCACTAACATTTGGTATATTATTCAAGCATTTTTTAGTCCAAAAGGTCTAATATTATAGCATTAGGTACCTCGGGTGGTGCTGAATAAGGCTTTCTCATTTTCTTCTGGCTTCATCATATATTAGTTATAACCAATATACACATCCATAAATCTAAGTAGTTCATGCACAACATCTGTATTAACTTCCTTGACAATGTTAAGTTCATGACACATAAACTCTGGATCAATCCCTAGCATATCCTCATGAATCAAAGCAAATACGTTCTTCTGCTCTTTACAAAAACTCACTAATTATTTTTTGATGGTTGGGTTTAAGGATGAGACGATTTGTGTCATCTTTTCTGGGGGTTCTTTATCTAGGATTATGGTCTCTACTGTTTCCAAAACTTTCCCCAAGACCAATTCAGCTTCCTCAAGAGGGTCTATTGTCTCTATCTAATAGCTGGTGGTGAGCTTCTTCAGTTCCTGCTGGTCGGTTGATGTGTAATAGCATTCTTGGGATTTAATTTGTTTTTTTTAATGACGCCGACCCTATAATATAAGGGGAACTTCATCCACTAGTGTACGGTGTATGGAACAACTTCAAACATATTTAGGGAAACCCTGCTAAGGATGATATTATATATTGAGTTGACGTTCTTATCAAGGATAAAGAAATAGATCTTCTCAGTTCGGTAGGTCGTCCAATTACTAATTACGAATTCCAGGTTAACAGTGCCTAGGGGATACACTTTTGCTCTTGAGAAACCAATATAGGTTATGTGACTAGTCTCAAATTGTTTACTTCAAAACCCTAATCCAATGAAGCAGTCGTAGAAAAGTACATCGATAGAGCTACCATAGTTGACCAGTACTCTAGCTACTCTTACCTCATACACCGATATTGTGACGACCAAGGGATCATTATAAGGGTAGATTACTCCTAATGGGTAAGTCCTTGTTTACTTTCCTTGGACTATTATTAACATCACCAAAAAATCGATCCGTCGAGTGTAGGAGCATGCTTTAGCTTCATTGAGATAGGCTTTCCTCTCATTTATTTCATTATCACCACCAGTGTTGTGACCTGTGGTAAAATTAAAGTAAAAAAAATCATTTTAACCTCATGCACAGGCTCTTTGGGTCTCCTCGGTAGATTTGAGTCATCTTTGGAGTCATCATCTTGACCTCTCTTCTTATCATTGACACTTTTATGGGGGATTTCGTTCATCTTTGGGCTTCTTGTTCTTCTGAAGGATCCTCTCTACCCTCTCTTTCAACGAACTTGGATAGTTTTCCTCTCGAGATTAGGCTTTCTATCTGGTTTTTCAAGGCTATGAAATTTTATATATTATGCCCGAGATGCTTATGGAATTCACAATACTTATATTTATACCTCCGATTTGGGGGAGATTTAAACTTCCTGGGCCATTTCAGGTCCCTGCTTCCACAGATTTCCTCTAGAATGTGATGTATACCAATAGTGACAGGGGTGTATCCATCATACCTCTTGGGTTTCTCCATATTCTTGTCTTTCAGCGTTTTTTTCTCCGAACCCTTGTTGTTATCTATCTTAGGGTTGTGAGATTGTTTGGAATCCATAGCCTCCTCAGTATTCATAATCTTTCCCTCTTTATCTAGAGACTTGATCATGGACCTTAGAGGATATTTAGACAGAGCATAAAATAATTTTTCGTGGAGCAAGCCACTCATAAGAGCAGTGATCGTCGTCTTTTCTTCCTAATAAATGACCTTCAGTTTTTTACTATTAAATCAGGTGATATACCCGCGCATGGATTTTTCGACTCTTTGGTGAAGACTTAGCAGATGAGCTACCCTCCAGACTAGTTTGGCTCCAAAGAATAAGTTACTAATGAACAAATCAAACAACTATGGAAAGCTAGAAATCTTCCCTCGTAGAAAGTTATTATACGAAATTTGGGCAAATCTGATAATATTTCTACAGAATGACTTGCACCATATCTCATCGAGGATTGAATAGATATCGGTGGTAGCTTGATACTATTCCATGAAGTATAGGGTCTATCTTGCCATCATTTTTTGAGGTTACTACAGGTGGTTTGAATTTGGCAGGTATAGGGCAGTTCACAATTGTAGGGATGATGGGTGATCCATTTATGAAACTCCTGTGCAAGGGATTATTTGATTTAGCTATTTACCCCAAATGGTCTTTCAACCGTTGAAATTCTAGAAATGCTCATTAGGATCAAATTTGACTAAGATAATTTTAGCTGCTCGGCTAAGGATTGGTACTAAGCTCTCTTCCTGGAAAGTCTGCTCGGTACGCATTGATCCTGGTATGCTGGTTCTTGACCTGACAGATCAATCTCGATGGTATCTAAATCTTGGGGCTCTATTTGATTATGACCCCTTAAATCTCGGGGACCAAGATGATCAAATTTTGAGCACTGGCATAACCTTTCTAGCACACTCGACCTTTTCTAAGAGAATAAATGCCTATCATAGTAGTCAGTGGATCTTAGAGACTAGGTGGCATTGGGACGATAGGTCTGGTCGTTAGTTGATCTAGAGTGCCTAGATAGGCTTCTCTTATACTACCCTGTTGTGTTTACGAGTTGCCTATCCCCATAAGGGGTAGGAAGCAACATATCTCCTCTTGCAATGGGAAATGGGGCCTACTACAGGCCCAATTTTGAGAGTTTGAGTCAATTATTTGAGAGTCTTTTGCGTACCCTCTTGACCTTTAGCTATGATCATCATAATTACTTGGAGATCCCCTATACCAGGAGGGGCAGAGGTAATTAAGGTGTTAGTGGCGTGGCTACTTTCTAGGTTATCTACTATTCTTGGGTAGTCATAAGTAAGTGGTTAGAAATTTATTTCTAGATGGAAAATAGGTATATAAAATAACAATGGCTTGTTAAATTCCCATAGATGGTGACAATCTATTGGTATTTAAAAGTGGTATAATGATCACAATTAGTCTTAACTTTACTGTACTAATAAATAAGTACCACAAATAAAATATTAGATTATATAGTCTAGAGAGATGAGAGATAAAGATAGAGACAAATATGTTTTCATCGTTCTTCCCAATTTGGGGCCTACATCCACGAGTGTAGTGTCACTAAGTATTACGATTTGAGTACAAGCTCTTAAGAACTCTCTAAGGTTAGGTGCATAACATTTCTTCAATTATTCCCAAGATAAGGGGTGTAGTGATCTACTCATAGTAGTGGGAAGGAGAAGATTTGGAATACCTTTATACATTACGTATTTACACCTTTTTACATTATAGATAACAACTTAACATATCTTCACGTGCATGTGAATGGGTGAATGTAGAAATTTCCACATGTGCTTATTCAACTTATAGATGACCACATCAATATGTTAGATATGGCCTAATGGATACTATGACAAGTGTCGTGTTTTTATTAGTCCACGTGGAATTGCTATTTTAGATCACAACAACACAATTTTGAAGAAGTTGGGGAGGATGCCTTACCCGTGAAAAAATGTGTGGTCTACAAAGGATACTCCCAAAGTTGCTTTCTTAGCATTGACTATTGTTAAACATGAAATTTTAACATCGAAAGTTCTACAAAAGAGAAGGTGTATGATGGTCATTAGGTGTTGGCTATATATGAAGGCATAGGAGTCAAGCAATTATTTACTTATGCTATAATACCCGTGCCAGAGTTTTTATTCCTTTTCCCATATAAATTCGTATTTATGTATAACCGTTGGGATCTGGATCAATATATTTTATGAATTGTGGTTGGTAATTAAATACTCTTGTGTGTTTTGTGGAGTTTGTTGGAAATTAATTGGGAGAATTTGGAATTTGGACGAATTCTGAGCTTTAAATGAAAATAAGAGTTGTTCGAACGAGATCCCCATCTCGTTCGAACAAAAACCCTATTGGTTAGAACGAGAAGTCCATCTCGTTTGAAACAGGCTTCTAACGAAGATCGAACGACCCTAAACAACTTAATATTTTTACCCTCATTATTATGTCTTTCGAACATCGTTCGAATGAGACATGTATTCTCGTTCGAATGACCTATTCAGATATTGTTTAAATCGAGTTGCCCTTGTGTGATGTCGCATTTGAGACCATTAGATTGATGATGTGTCGACATCTGAGAACACCTAATGGCTAAAAATGTGTATTATATGTGGGGTTTGAATTTTTAAACTAATTTATGGATAATTTTGGGATATGAGAAGAGGGAGTGAGGGATGGTCTTCCCCCACCATTTTTCTTCACCAAATTTCCTCTTTCTCTCTAAATTTCATAGTTTATCTTCTTCCCAAACCATTTTCCACAATAGTTCCACCTTGCCACCGCATTAATACACAATTATACACCATTTTAAGGCCTTCTTCTTCATCCTCAAGATTTATCAAGGGTACCAGCGGGTACAGTCAAGAAAGCAGGGGCAGTTTTGGAGTATTTTGGAGGGCTTTTAGGAGTATTTAGAGCAAGGAACTTCCATATTCATCTTCTTATTTATTGCCTCTTCAAACCATAAGGTAGGATTTTCCCCTTCCTAAGATTTCAAGGTTTCTAGCTATGAAAAATGCCAATGATGCATGCTAGATGATATTTAATGCCAAAAATAAAGTTATTTGGTAATATATTAAAATCTTACAAAATGGATTTTTAAAGAAGATCGACCCTAAATGGGTCTTTTATGAATAAATGGTGTGGCCATCCCGATCCAAGGCGAGAGGATCAGAGAACGCTCCTCCTCCTCTCCTTTTGAAAAGGGGAGGGATTTAGAAGGGTCTCATATTCCACTTGGGAACGCTTCGGTTGTTGTCAGTGTGGGTTGAATGTGAAGAGATGGAGTCACCAGTCTATTTTACTCAAAATAGACAAAAAAAAGATGTATCCATTCCGAGAGATGGCATCTAAGGCAAATTGATACATATGAAACCAATAGTTCGAAGGGTTCGGGGGTTAAGTTACGGAATGGGAAGGTGTTAGGCACCCATCCCTCCCTTGCGGTCTCTCATGGGCTTGTGTTGTTGGTTTCCTTTATTTCTCCGTGAAACGTGTGTGCGTGTATACATAATGGAGATAGGAATCGTTCAACTCATATCATGGGAAAAGAAGAGTGAAACCATCTGTAAGAATATTCCCGAGATAATATGTATAAAAAAATATGATTTATGCGTTTATCGCGGTATTGATCATTATGGAGAAATGATAATATGCGTCAGATAGAGAGCTTAATAAAGGATTATAAATATAGTATGAAAATAATAATAGATGTAGGAGTGGAGATTTAGAAACAACTAGAAAATGAAATAATTGAAAAGATAAGAAGGTTGGAATCGAGTCTCGAGTTTTAATCCAAAACGCATACGTAGCCTACAAAGGCATCAAAGTCCACATAGTTCGCATGCGGTATGAGGGTGGGGTTTATCCCATAGATTCGAACGGGGTTTTATTATAGGTGTGTGTGTAGAAGAAGACTTTTAGTTTTGGAAAGAGTGTGACGGATGATCCCGTTAAGAATTTAAGGTGGTAACCCCCTTTTTGTTGGTTTTAGGTTTTTATAGAAAATAAAAGTATGTGCAATGTACTAATAAAAATGTAGATGTTAATGGGTATGAATCAAAGTAAAATTAAATTATAGATCTGATGTGATTTATGCAAAAATAAGAGATTTAAAGAGGTAAGGGAAGAACATGGACCTCCTTTGGAGAATTTGGAGCTTGATCTTGATCTTGGATGAACTCCTTTGAATATTGATATGAGTGTTGAATGAGATCTTACAAAATTTGGTATGAAAAGGATGGGAATGTAAACATTAATGGATTTTCACATATGGGAACTTCGCTGATTTCAAGAGAATGTTATTAAGATTAGTGATGCTGATAGATCAGAGCTGTATGTGTGATTGGTAATTTGGTCATGCCCTAATTTTATAGGGTCAGGAGTTGACTATCAGCATAGCCTAGACCTGCCAATCGGCAGGTGGCCGCACACTACCGATAGGAAGGGTTCTAGACTTGCCTATTGGAAGTCTGGTGAAGATTTTTCGGGAAAAATGGTCGTAGAAGGCAATACATTGATTCAAATCATTCACGAGTTATTTCATCAGAAAGGAAATTCAAAGACCTTCAAGATTCTTTGGTACCTCTCCCGGGTCTAAGAGTTGACTTTGGGAAAAATATGGCTCGGAAGTACATGTTGGTTCTTTAGATTGGAGATCGTCAGGCGGAAATGGATTGTTCGTCTGTATGGTAAGTCAGAATAACACACGGGGAGGACTGATGGAAAGGTTGGGAGATGTAATTCAATGCTCCAAAGAGTTTTGGTCAGTTCGGAGTGTTGATTTTGTTCAACCAGGGCCCAAAAGGAACTGATGATCGGTTAGAGTAAAACGAATCGTTCGTCAGCACCGTAAGTCAGAATCGAGCATGGGGTGGACCATTGGAAAGGGAATTCAGTGCCCTTTGGAGAATAATTCAGTCTTCTTTAAGCTAAATAGTTTACTTTAGTCAAATAGGTCCCGGGAGCGCCCAGTGGCCTCCGAATCAGTTTTAGGGGAAAATGGATCGTTCGTCCGCACCGTAAGTCAGAATCGTACACGGGGCTAACCGTTGAAAGGTTTATTCGGATACCTTCAAAGATTCATTTAGTATCGTTTGAGATGAAGATTTTCCTTTGGTTAAATGGATCCCGACAGCGCCCGGTGGGCTCTAAATCGATACTCGAAGTATGACTTAGGGTTTGAGGAAGTGCTAGGATCCTAAGGAGAGACTTTGGGGGTCCTAGAATGTGGTGTTTATAGATCCCCTCGATGGGTGAGTTTAGAACGAGTAAAAGTCATCGAATAGACGTCACATTATGTGTAGGAGGTTGATGCTGAGTACCTATAATGATGGTGATCAATTTTGTCCAAAATAAGGTGACGACCGAGGGCCGAGGTACATTTTGACCTAAAAGAGGGTGACGACCTGGGGCTGAGGTCAATTTTGACCTGAAAAAGGTAACAATCGAGGATCGAGGTCAATTCTGGCCTTAGGGAGGGGTGACCAATTCTGCGGGTCGAATCCAATTTTGAGGGATTAAGTAGGGATAACCAATTCTGGGGGTCAAAGCCAATTCTGAGGGCTTAAGTAGATATGGCCAATTTTGCAGGTCAAAGCCAATTCTGAGAGCTTAAGTAGGGATGGCCAAATCTGTGGGTCGAAGCTGATATAGATGACCAATTTTACAGGTTAAAGCCAATTTTGAGGGCTTAAGTAGGGATGACCAATTATGGGGGTCGAAGCCAATTCTGAGGGCTTAAGTAGGGATGACAAATTCTTCAGATCAAAGCCAATTCTGAGGGATTAAGTAGAGATGACCAATTCTGCCAATCGAAGCCAATTCTGAGGGCTTAAGTTGAGATGACCTATTATGCGGGTCGAAGCCAATTCTAAGGTCTTAGGTAGAAATTTTTTTCCGGGGAAACTTGGAGAGTCTACTATGAAAATTAACTTGGGGTTTCGCTGGGGATTAATTAATTGTAAGTGTTGGGGAAGAGAAATGATCTAAGGCTTGGATGTTTTTTATGCTGGGAAATGTTTCGGTGCTCTTTTGAGTGGCTGCTGGGAGGATATCCAATTATTAGAGGGAAATCCACTGAGGAGATGAGAGATCTACTGGGAAGTGAGTATGAGAAAAATGATTTTATTGGGGAAAAAGGTTATAAATCCCATTTGGTAATTTTAGGAATTTTTCGAGGATTTTTTCAGGATTTTCTAGTATTTTTTTGGGATTTTTGTACAAAATTTCAGGGAGGGTACTAACCGGCATGGTGTGAGGGGTTCGAGTCAGCATTGGCACGGTATTTTGGGTTGCCTCAAGCAAGTGGAGGGGCAGTGCCAATCGGTGGGAGGCAGAGGACTGTTGATCGGCATGATTAAGGCCTTCTATAAAAAGAGGGTGGGTTCCCCTCATTTTTCATAGATTTCTGTCTTCTCTTCTTCTGCAATTAATCTCTACGAATCGTTCTAACGTCCCGATACCAAAAGATGGCTACTTTTGGGAGCAACGCGCACACAGGGCATGGCTATGTGTTGATGACTGAGTAAATTTGGAGTGGAGGGCTAGGGCGCCTATTGCACTGGGTAGCGAAAACTCTTTTGACTCATTCGAGGCAGTGTTAGAGGAGTGGAATCTTCTGTGTGAGCCATCATGACATCTCTCTTATAGGGTGGTGAACCCTAATGGTTATGTAACTACAAATGGCTTTTGAATTCTTTTCTTTTCTTCTCTTTTTTGGTGATATTTCTCTAGCTTTTTAAATTTTAACAAGGATTTTCTGCTTTTTGTATTTTGACAGTCTGAAGTCTTCTTGTCGACTATATGTTCCCGAAGGACTACGATGATCAAGGATGTTTGGGAGCATTTATCGTCGGTGGTGTGTCGGATGGTGTCGTCAGCCGGGTTTGGGAGATTGGCATCAGCACTGGATGAGACACCTTGTTCGATAGTGGTTATGTGCGCTCTAGGGGAGAGGTGGTGAGACACTACCCATACTTTTCACTTTGGTTTTAGTGAGATGACGGTGACTCCCATATATGTGTAGCAGTTACTGGGATTGGATTATGATTGTATACAAATTGAGGTGGATAGGTCTTTGAGGGTGATGCCAGTGGCAGTTACAACGGCGTTAGGTGATGTAGGTAGGATAGTTTCTGGGGACCCTATTCGTCTGTCCCTTCTGAAGGAGGTGTTGTTGAGTTAGGTGATTGATGTGGATGATGGGTTGCAGGTGAGACAGATGGCCCAATTCTTTATTTTGTTGGTAATGGGAGGTTTTCTGGTGGTGGCGACGTCGTCCATTTGTGGTTTTTGTCATACTTGAGGATGTTTTTAAACATTCCTCTATATGATTGGGGGATCCTGACTTTGGAGACCCTTTATTATTCTCTTGATGCGTTTAACCAGTGCCGTCAGTAGACTTTTACTCGAGCCACGTATCTTCTTGATGTATTCTTTAATTTTCGCATTTTCCATTATGCATTCACACTTTCCTTTATGCATATTTTCCTTGATTGCTGACTCCTGTCATTTGTAGACTTGGTTCTATGAGCTGATTGGGTTCAACACCCAATTTATAACTTTTAAGGACGAGTCCACTGGGGATTTCTACCAGATGTATCGGTGGTTAAAGTCCAATTGCCAATCGAAGAAGTCTCTTTCTCTGGAGGTGGTGCGTCTGGTCTTGAACGTCTTGACGAGTGATCGGGTAATTCTTCTTTATATTCTCTTTGACTTTTTTTCTTGATGACCTTTTATAATATTAATTTTTATCTATTGGGGAATTTTCAGGTGACCTTCCATCCTTGAGGACATCCATTCAGGATATGGGGGCGATCGAAGAGAACGCACAGTTGCGGCGACTATTGTCTAATGAGTTGGCTAGTCCTGGTATCTCCAGGAGAAGGTAGTCTGACATATTAAGGGGGAGGAGGTGGTGGTGCCACCTATGCGGCCCCCTATGTATATTAGGAGTGAGTGGGAGATGTCTGAGGATGCACAAGTCGCGGTAATGATAGGCGAGCCTTACTCGTCATATACCGATACGGTGGCGGCGTATGATTATCTGGACTTTTCATTGAGTTGGTTAATTCCTCCCATCATATATGATGTGATGCCTCTCCCTCATGCGGGTTTGAGTCGCCCAGTGGGGTCTTCCCGTAGTGCAGGTGAACCCTCGATATCTGCAACAGCGATGACATCAGAGATCCCTTTTGTGCGGCTGCACGCTCCTACTTACAATATCATCGGTATGATGGAGGGTCGGTTCGTATGCTGCATCGTCCTAATGCGATCGATCCAGAGGAGTTGGGTTTGATAGATGGGGTTGTACATCCTGAGGTATAGTTTTCATATCTTTGTCTTTTGCTTCTCTGATTTTTTCTTTGCTTTATGCTGATTCTTCCTTTCTCTTACAGTAAATTTGGGTGTCAACCACTTATTTAAGGGACATTCGGGACTGGATATCTTCAGCGACTACCCATATCCGGGATGAGATTTTGGTTCCTTCTTTCCTGGTGTCGTCTGCCTCATCTGAGAAAGTATCTATTTCGGGGAGCGGAGGTACGTCGTCTCTCCACAGGGGAAAGAGAGCGCGACACGGGGAAGGGGGTTCTTAAGGGGAGAGAGAGAGATAAGAGATCTGGGTCGGGCTGCGTTTTTATTTTCTTTTATTCCTGTAAAACCAATGTAACACAACAAAATATCTATGCAATCCAATGAAGTTTTTATTACTATCTTTACTTTTGATGGCTGCATACATATGCACTTTTTACTTTGTTACTGAGACCGTAAAAAGAAAGTTTAAAAACTGAAGGAAAATTTATTAAACCCAAAATGAGTAATAACATAAGGATGAAGGAAATTCAAAATTCTTTGGGGAATAACAATTTATTTTTATTAAGTTTTTTTTACCAAAAAGGAAAAGGGGGAATTTTTAAAAATAGGGGGGTTACCGATCGGTAAGCCCCTTAGCCTGCCTATCTGCAGGTTAGACCAATCTAATCAATCCAAGTCTTTGATTTGTACTCTCTTCAGATTTTGCTATCTTGGTGGGCTAGGATTTCCTTCGATTCTGCAGAACGTTTATCCCTTGTTGAGGTCTTTCGAGTATAAAAAAGGCTAAGGGTGGAGTATTTTCTTCACACCTTCATCATTCTTCTTGCTTGTTATCTTTATTTCTGCAATATGGCTCTCCTTGGTAGCGTTGAGTTTGATAACTACCTCGAGACAGTGGAGGCAATGTGCTCATACAATATTGACTATGATGCTTTCAACATTGGTTACAGGAGGAATGATTTATCTTCCTGTTGTGCTGTATTCTTTGCATTTGCAGGATGTTGGTGATGCTGGCTATACCCGAGCCGTCATTTTGGTCTTGGTTTCAAACTTTTTATTGGTGACTGGGGAACTATTTGTGGACCCACAACATGTAACCATTATTTCATGGATGTCATACCATCGCAATCCTATGACGGTAGTACTGGAAAAAAATCTAAATGGTCTGGACGCCTGGTGGGAAGGCCATTCTGGCTACCTGAGGGACAGCCCTGTGATGTTGTTCATGTTGTTGTTTGAAAGGTTTCATTTGGAGGTTCCTCCAGAATATCCTTTCTCGGTTGTGCCCAACTTCTTCTCTCTACTTCATCAGTATGGTCTTGTATGTTGAGAGTTGGGAGAACTAATTAGTGGAGCACGGGGCTTAAGGTTCTCATTAGTCAGTGCTCTCGTGGGGGGAATTGTTTCCCATTATGGAGCTGGGAGAACCCCAATATGTTTGGCTGGTTGGTCCCAGACATACCTCTTTTTACTTTCCATGGTGGCCCCTGTGCCAATTTGGCTGGAAATAGATTGTGCCAGCTCGGACACTAGATTTCTTTTCGGTAGACGAATTGACAAGCGTTTGTGCATATGGCTTGGCTCATTATGGGAGAGTCGATGACCGTTGACCCTTCCTTACCAGTATGTTGGAAGAGTTTGGCACATTTTAAGGGACTACATGAAGTCTCTATGGAGAAGAGTAGTTGTCAAGATGTTGGTTGTGGAGACCGGGCAAAAGTGGTTTGACATGTCTGACACCATGGAGGGAGGTGTTGTGGTTTTTCTGAAGTTGGTCCGAGCTTATCGATCTATGGAGCATTTGCGGCACTCTATTCAGGCGGGAGAAGTTTGGGGACCTTAGGATGTATATAATTATAATGGAGCTGGTTCTTCTGGTAGCTATGGGTAGGACTCTTTGGGGACTTTATTTTATGAGGCTTTGTAATCGGTTTAGGTCATGCATGGAATAATTTTGGAAGGTTTATTGGTTTATCTGGCTTTTTAAGAAGGTAGAGTGAAGAAAATTATCTATCTCCTTACCTTATGTAATTGTACCGAAGTTTCTTAATAGTGAAACAAACAAGTTTTTGATTATCCAGTTGTGCCTTTTGATGATTTTTGCTTTTTTATTTATCTATACCAATCGCTAAGGTATATATAATCCTTTTATTCAAGTATATGTTAAGAATGAACTATCTTTCTCGGGGAGATGAAAAGTATAGAATTTTGTGAAAAATAAGGGAGTTTTGCTCATGTAAAGCGTATGAGCTGCCTACGTACCTCTGGGGTTTTGAAAATTCATTTTTGACAGTAAACGATTTTATAGAGAATCAGACCCCACATAGTTCTTGGTAAATGGGAATGAAGATTTTTTTTAGAATATAAAGGAGATGATAAAAGTCATAGCACACCGAAATTTTAAGTTAGGGGTAAAATTTCTTAAGACGGTCCAAGTTGACTGGACGAGCCATCTCTTCTCCATCATGGTCAGTGAGCATAGCAGCGCCACCTGACAAGATCTTCTTCACGATATAGGGGCCGCTCCAATCGGGCTTGAATTTCCCTTTGGGTCCCAAATGGGCTCCACTATTTCTTTAAGGGCTAAGTTCCCTTCTCGGACACCGCGGTCCTTGACTCTCTTATTGAATGATTGCGCTATTCGGTGATGGTACCCTTGTATGTGGTATAAAGCGTTCACTCTTCTCTCGTCCAAGAGTGATAACTCATCAAGGTGGCTCGCCAGTCTTATTCGTTGACTTTGTTTTCAAGCATGACGCATAGTGAGGGGATTTATAGCTCTACGGGTAGGACCTCTTCCATGTCGTATACTAGAGAGTAAGGGGTAGCCCCAATAGAAGTTCGAAATGAAGTACGGTATCCCTAGAGGGAATAAAAGATTCTATCGGACCAATCTCGATAGCTTTCGGTCATCTTATTGATGATGGCTTTTAGGTTCTTATTGGCAACTTCGACTGCACCGTTGGTTTGAGGTCAGTAATGGGAATGTTTGTGTCTCAGAATCCAATACTCGTCTACCAATTCTGTGACTTCTACCTCGAACTACAACTCGTTATTTGATACTAGCTTGTGCGGGACCCTATATCGGCAGATTATATTTTTCTTGATGAACTTGGTTATTTTTTTGGCATTCATAACTGCCTATAACTCACCTTCGACCCATTTGGTGAAGTAATCAATGGAGACCAGGATAAACTCGTTCCCATTGGAGGCCTTGGGTGTAAATTTCCCATGACGTTAATGCCCCATGTGGAAAACGGGTACGGAGAAGTCATGTTGTACAAATCCCGTGGAGGCAAGTGTTGAAGGTTGGAGAATTATTGGCATTTGAGACATCTTCGAACGTAGGCGATGCAATATTGAACCATTATAGTCTAATAGTAACCCTGTCGGATGATTTTCTTGGAGAGCATGTGGCCACTCATGTGGGCCCACATTCCTCGCTATGGATTTTCTGCATCATTTCTTTAATATCATCCATGCGATACAGTGTAAATGGGTTCCATCAAAATTCCTCTTGAACAATGCTTTGTCACAGATGATGTACTGGGCGAACAGTCTATGGAGGGTTGCTCGGTCTTTCTTGTTAGAACCTTGAGGCTATTTACCATGCTTGAGAAGGAGCCAAATATTATAGTACCAGTAGTCGGCTATTTCAGGATCTTCTTCCGTGATGAGCTCGATGTGGTAGTGGATTAGGAAGGGGGCCATTGTTATTCCTTTGAGCATTCTAACCATGGAAGCTAAGGTTGCAAGGGCATCACCTAGATTGTTCTTTGCTCGGGGCAGGTAGTGAAGAGTGATACCATGGAACTTGGAGGCCAGCTCCTCTAGGTGGGAATGGAAGGGTAAGAGATTTTTGTCCTTAACTTTCTAATTTTTGAGTATTTTACCGATGATGAGGGTAGAGTCTCTGTATACGTCTAGGTATCATATTCCTTTCTTGAGAGGGACTTTAAGGTCTACCGCGCATTCCTCATATTCAGCCATGTTGTTGTTGTTGCAGGAAAAATCTAGTTTAATGGAAATGGGAGTGTGGGAGTCATCAGGATCAATTAGGAGTATCCCAATACCATACCTTTTTTTATTGGTAGCTCCATCAAAGAACATTTTGCATTGACGGTCTTCTTGAAAGGTACAAAGTATGTTTTCATCTGGGAATTCGAAAATCCACACATCGGTTTCTTCCATAAGGTAGTCAGCGAGATACTCAGAGATGTATCCTCCTTTCATGGATTTTTATATGACGTACGTAATATCAAATTCGGCTAAGAGCATCAAACATTGGGCCATTCGGCTGGACTAAGTGGGTTTTTTGAGAAGGTACTTGATAGGGTCCATTCGGGACATAAGTTTGATGGGAAAAGAAAGAATGTAGTGCCATAATTTTTAGGTGACCCAGATGAGGGCGCGCGCTCGTGCTCATCAAGGGTGGACCCTGTCCTAATCTAGCGCAATTGGCTACTAGAACCGAGATTGATAGAAAAAGTTTCATCTTCATTAACTTGAACGCGATTATGTTGTTTTTTATTAACCTTATTAAGATTAGTTAAGAATTTTTCATTTGAAAAATCATCATCAAGACAATTAATGTAAGGCACATCAAGATACTCAAAATGTTCATTTATTTCATTGTTAGGAAAAAAAGCATTGAGAACCTCGTCAAAGGAGGTCCCAATTACATCAGAGTAAGAAGATATAACAGAAGAAGAAATGGGATAAACATTAGGATTAGTTTTGATTTCAGTAGGCAAAACTGGCGTAACATGCCAATTGAGGAGAGGTGTTTTTGAAGCTTTGATCAGGCAGGATGGATATGATAATATAGCCCCTGAGTGGATCATGCAAAGTGTTAGCCCAATGTCTGTAAGTTGAAGGAATCTTCAGAGTCATTTTCCTCAAAATCTCTGATATCGGCCATGGTCTTCTGGGTGAGTGATGGAAATTGATGTGAGGAACTTACATCCCATGGCTAGCTATCTTGGGAAAATATCTCCATCCTTGGCTTCATCTTTTTATCCTCATGATCATACCATGGTTCAGAAAAGCCACAAAAGGGGAAATCTTTGCCTTCTCTGATGAATCTTTCGTTAAGGGAGTCTCCTGAGACAATCCGAATGCATTCTAGTATTCTTTTCAGTCTAGGCTGATGGATCATCCTTAGTTCTTCTATTAAAGGTTGGTAGCCCAAACCACAAGGAGGAAAATCTTTCTTTAACACAATGGGATGGAGTATCCCCTGCTCTCTTTGTCCCAGCCCCAGTTCGAGCATGAAGTGCATGTTTTTGAATAGATGGATTACATTAATGTTGCTATGAGGGTCATATTTTGGACAAACCCTGTCTTTGAAGTCTCCCTATGGTGGGAGTAGTAATGGCTCAACTCGAAAACCTGACAAAAGCATATAATTGGATCCATGTTGTATCTCAAGTATTGGATTACTGGTACTTTCATCTTCGGTACTTTCGATGTCGCCCAAGATGGTGATGACCTGCCCTTTGGTGAAGAACTTTAATTTATGGTGAAGGGAAGAAGACACGCCCTTCATAATGTGGATCCATGGCCGTCTAAGTAGAAAATTAAAACAAGATAGGATGTCGATGACTTGGAATTCAATGACATGATTTATAGGGATATCCCCTATTGCAAGTTTTATAGATCCCATCACTTCTCGTCGAGTATTATCGTTGGCACATCCATTAGCAGAGATTGGAACAACGTCACTTACTTTCAATCCTAAACAGTTGAATGTTCTCAGCGGGCAGACATTCAAAGCTGATCCCTTATCAACAAGAGAGAGGGGGAGAATTTTTCCCATGACTTTGACAGAGATATTGAGAGAATGATTGTGGTCTGACCCGATCTTAAGGATTTCTTCTATGGGAAAGGAGAGCATTTTGGTAGAGGTCAAGGATCTGACCAGATTCACCGCTTCTTCTGGCGTAGTGGACGGAGAGACAGTGGGCCCTATGAGTAGCTTGATCAAAGAATTTCTGTGCAGCTAGGAATACATAAAGAGTTCCCATAGAGTGATATTATCATGGGTCTTCTTTAATTGATCAAGGATCTTACTCTCTTCAAGGGTCATTTCTGGCATAGGAAGATTTTCAACGCCCTTTCCTTTGTCATTTACTGATGGTAGGTTTTGGACTTGGTAATGTCTCTCTGACCTGGTCATGTGGTTTATAGAAGAAGAGAAGAACATAAACCCTATTTCCTCATTGATCTCGAGCTCTTCAGCCACCCTGTTAATCTCCCCTAGTAGCTCTTCAAATGATATCATCCCACAAATGTTGACTTCAGGGCTAACCTTTTCTGGAATTTTCTCTTCGTATGAATCTTCGAATTAGCCCTCCTCCCCCAATCCGGTAGCAACAATATTATCTTTCCATGAAAAGTCAATACACTCTACAACTTCAATGGCTTCTTCATACAGATCTTCCTATTAGGCGTGGAGGTGCAATGGTGAAGGAAGTAGGTGCCCTTATAGTTTTTGAGTATTAAATAATTCCGGCATGTTGCAATATATTGGAATAACTCTTTCGTGATCTGGACAATGTCATCTAGGATGACTTCATCGATCAGTACTACCCAACTTTCGAATACGCGATCCCATTTCCATGCTTCGAAGAATAATGTACTAAATTTCTAGCAGTCAATGATCATCTGTGAGGTCAATTTTAGCCCGAACTCTAGGAGTTGGTTCAAAACTTCTAGCATTTTCATACTTCCGTCTTCAGAACGGGTACAGATAGAGATACATGATTGGGTAAGGAGTAATAATGCCTGATTGACGAGGCTGGTAGGGTGTGGGAGGAAATATGGGCAAATTTGGAGAGGTTTAGGAAAGTATATATGTGTGATCTGAGTTAGGGGATCAAATTCTGGGTTCTCTTCCAAGAAGATGGCATTGGCATGATTTGGGAGTGGATTGTGAGTAGTGTTTGACTTAGGATTGGCTGGTGGGGCAATGGTACCCCAGTCGATCAGATCTTGGATTACATTTTGGAGGTGAAAATATTGGTCGCTGGAATGGCCGACAGTTTGATTAAGGTAACAACGGGCATCTAGTTTGAAGGTTTTGGGAAATGGGTTTGGTAGTGGATGAGGGTCCAGTGGCTTAATAAGATTTCGGCTTAAAAAGGCCAGGTAAACTTTAGAGTGGGGAGCGTGGAGCTCAGTGTATTCCTTTCAGACTTGGATAGGGGCAATTTCTGGTGCCCATGAAGTGGTTGACTGAGAAATGTTGTTAATGGTTGTGACTGAGGCACGGATAAGTTTTTCATAATTTGTAAGAGTAAACTATCCAGACACTTTCTTTGGTTCAACTTTTTCTTTAGCAAAACCTTCCTCGATTTCCACTCCTGCTTCTCTAAGGGCTCAGAAATTAGGTTAGTCCCATTGTCGCTCGGACATGGGGTAAGAAATTCTTTTTTACAATGTTGACTTGCTCCTCCTCGGAAGGCCTATTTGTCATGGTGGCTGATTTCTCTCTCCACCGGGCTATGAAGTTACTAACGGATTCCCCAGAGTTCTGTTTGAGAAGCTCTAAATCCCGATGGGTGACTTTCAACTCTATTATGGCATGAATTCCTGGGCCACATCTTCCGAAATATCGATTCTAGACTCCTCAATAGATAAAAACCATCGGAGGGCACCATCCTTCAGGGCTTGTTGAAACATTTGGGCCATTATTTCTTCTAAATCCCTTAGGAGAGTCATGGAGCGGTGATAACCGCAAAGATGAACAATCGGGGTCTACTTCCTCTTAATTTATTGATATTTGGCATCTATAACCTCTCGGGTAACCTTATTTTGGGGTAAGGAGATATGTGGGTGTAGTCCATGTAATTTCTAGAGATTGTGACTTGGTTGAACTTCTTGGCCAACATTTTGAGATCCTCCTTGACCTTGTTTAATTCTTCCTCTTTTGGATCAACGAGTACGGGTAGGTTAGCCCCTGGCTGGGCACGATTCAGCATGGTGAGTTAGGCAGGCGATGACCCATTAGCTAAAGGGGAAGGTGGAGCGTGCTGATATTCCTCAAGAACACAGATAGGCTCGTGTGTGGGTAGAACTATAACGCGAGGGAAGAGAACCTCAGGCTCTTCAGGAATAGGGACTCGGTTTCATTGCATCTCGTGGACCTCATTTTAAAGGTTTTCAATCTTGGAAATGAGTTGAGCTAGGACTGTCATCAGATTTGGTTGCACAATCGGTACTTGATCTGTGTCCTCCATGGAATGAGGATGAATTCCGGACTCGAAGGAAGACGCAAGGGAACTGACGGAGTTCTGGGGTGATTCGATCGAAGACCGAAGCCAAATAGGGAGTCAGGCCAAGGGTATGCGATCGACCTGAAAAGGAGAAAAATGGATTTATTTTTTAAAAGGAATGGAAAAGTTTTTTTTTCGAAAATGGGAGGACAAAATATTTTTGATATTTTTTTCTTTTGATAAAGGAGGGAAAATGTTTTTGGTATTTTTTTTATAAAAATAGGAAAAAATGTGGGTTTTTTCAATTTTTTTACACTTGATAAAGGAGGAAAAAACCAGAGACGGGTCTCAGCATTATTATTATTATTATTATTATTATTATTATTATTATTATTATTATTATTATCTTATTAGGTTTACCTAAATGCAAAAAGATAAATGTCGGATAGGACCCGGGCCTGGAAAAATTAGGTTTGGAAAGTATGTAAAAATGGTTGGACTTGTTACTAGGCACATGGGCAAGGTCTCATTTTAAAAATTGTGCGAAAATTTGGGCATGCCGACCCGTCATTTTAGCCGAGTTTTGGGTCAAACCGGCAAACTAAATATGAGTGCCCTAGGTCTGACACCTATATAAGGGTATGCATTTGTTGGGTTAATTAGAAAGAGTTCCCCCCTTTGGCATGACTTCCATGATATACATCTTGCTTTTGAGGTCAATTGGTACGTGTGGACAAGCCATTTGATATACCTGAGTGTACGTGAATTGCCTCACTATATACTTCATGGAGGCAGTACGTGTGAGAGAGAATTCAATACACTCGACGTACATGAACGAGTTCCCTACGATATACCTCCCATCATGACTTCAATCAAAAGGTACGATGCAGGGGGAACCGTTCGATATACAATGAAGGTACTTGGCCAATAGAAGGTGAGAGTCGTATCACTTAGGCTAACTACGACCTGCTGGACCAGCGCCCATCACGAAGTGACGCTCCAGTTAAGGGACAAAATTTGGTTAATATCAATGCTTTTTGGTGACGTAGTGTGCAGAATGCATGGTTCTTGATTAGTATTTCATGGAGAGAGTATTTTTTTTTATTAATGAGCATCATGCTAAGAAGGGAACAAGTATAACTATGAGAAGTAAATCTATACTAAGCATGGATATATACAAGTGTGACAAATGGAGGTGTGACCAACATATGGATATAAGTGACCCTAGGTGCACGTGGTGTGAAGTGTATATGGAGAATTTTTACAAGTGTGTGAGTGGTATAAGCATGAGGTATACATGTGCAAAGGAGAAAATGGGAACATACATATACGCACACCAGAAAAAAAACACCCATGTAAACAGAGTCTAGCCCTCTTATGAAAAAATAGTCCCCAGCGGAGTCGCCGGTGTGTCCATCCCGATACAAGGTGGGAGGAGCGGAGCGCATTCCTCCTCCTCTCCTTTTGAAAAGGGGAGGGATTTTGAAGGGTCTCACGTTCCACTTGGGAACACTTCAACCATCATCGGTGTGGGGTGAATGTGAAGATATGGAGTCGCCAGTCTATTTTACTCAAAATAGACAAAATAAGATGTAGTCGTCCCGAGAGACGGTATATAAGACGAACTGAAACACACGAAACCAATAGTTTGGAGGGTTCGGGGGCTAAGTTACAAAATGGGAAGGTATTAGCTACCCATCCCGCCCTTTCGATCTCTCATGGGCTTGTGTTGTTGTTTTCCTTTATTTCTTCATGAAACTTGCGTGCATGTATACATAATGGACATAGGAATCGTTCAACTCGTATCATGGGAAAGAAAGGGTGAAACCATCCGTAGGAATGTTCCCGAGATAATATGTATAAAAAATATAATTTATTCATTTATCACGATATTGATCATTATGGAGAAATGACAATATGCGTCGGATAGAGAACTTAATAAAGGATTATAAATATAGTATGCAAGACAATGATTGATGTAGGAGTGGAGATTTAGAAACAACTAGAAAATAAAAGAATTGAAAAGATAGGAAGGTTGGACTCGAGTATCAGGTTTTAATTCGAAATACCTACGTAGCCTATAAAGGCATCAAAGTCCAAATAGTTCACATGCGGTATGAAGTTAGGGGTTATCCCATAGATTAGAACGAGATTTTATTATAGGTTTGTGTGTAGAAAAAGAGTTTTAGTTTTAGAAAGAGTGTGATGGATGATCCCATTAAGAATTTATGGTGATAACTCTCTTTTTGTTGGTTTGGGTTTTTTTATAAAAAATAAAAGTATGTGCAATGTACTAATAAAAATGTAGATATTAATGGGTATGAATCAAAGTAAAACTAAATTATAGATCTAATGTGATTTATGTAAGAACAAGAGATTTAAAGAGGTACAGGAAGAACTTAGACCTCTTTTGAAGAATTGGCGCTTGAGCTTGATCTTGGATGAACTCCTTTGAAGCTTGATATGAGTGTTGAATGATATCTTGTAAATTGGGTATGAAAAGGATGGTAATGTAAACATGAATGAATTTTCACATAAGGGAACTTCGCGGATTTCAAGAGAATGTTGTTGAGATCAGTGATACTGATAGATCTGGGATGTAGGTCATGTCCTTTTTTTATAGGGTTAGGGGGTTACCGATTGGCATAGCCCTATCCCTGCCAATCGACAGGTGGCCCTAGGTACACTGCCGATAGGCAGGGTTCCGGACCTGCCTATTGGCAGTCTCGTGCAGATTTTTCTAAAAAATGGTCATAGAACGCAATCCTTTGATCTAAATCACGCACGGGGCATACCATCAAAAAGGTAATTTAGATAACTTCAAGAGTCCTTTGGATCGCTCTCAGGTTAGGGAGTTGACTTTGGGTTAAATTTGGTTTGGAAGCGTACGTTAGTCCTTTAGACGGGAGATCATCGGACGCAAACGGATCATTCGCCCGTATGGTAAGTCAAAATCTCCCACGGGGAATACCGACGGAAAGTTTAGGAGATGTACTTCGACATTTCAAAGAGTTTAGGTCAGTTCAGAGAGTTGACTTTGGTCAATCGGGGCCCGAAAGCGTCCGATGACCTGCTGGAGTAAAACGGGTCGTTCGTCCGTACCGTAAGTTAGAATCGTGAACGGGGCAGACCGTTGGAAAGGGTATTCAGTGCCCTTCAGAGATTCAATCAGCCTCGTTCTATCTAAAGAGTTGACTCCGGCCAAACAAAGTCCAGGAGCGCTCGGTGAGCTCTAGATCGGTACTCGGAGTATGACCTAGGGTTTGAGGAAGTTCTAGGATCCTAAGGTGAAGCTTAGGTGATCCTAGAAAGTGGTGTCTACAAATGGCATTTTTATCTTGAAATATGGAAAGAAAGCATGAAAAATGTAAACTCATGATTTATATCTTGTTTAGTTTATATCTTCTGTAGAATCATGTAGTATGAGATGTTTGAATGTATTTTATCTAGAAAACATGAAATAATGAGGCATGATTTTGGGCATAAAATCATAAAAATGATGTTTTGAAAGAAAATATTGACTTTTAGTGCCATAATTGATTAAATTTATTTTCCACAAAGTTATGATGAAGGAAAGAATGGTAATTTTAACAAAATTGAGGGTCCTAGTGGTTGGATTTCCTCATTAGACCTTAGCGGTCGATTTTTGGAGAAAACAGATAAAATGGATAAAATGGAACGTCGACAAGATGAAGTAATGATATAAACAGTAAAAAGGATGAAATAAGTAAAAGGGTGGAACAATGTGGACATTATCTAAAAATGTTAAAACACATTAATATGGACTCGGGTGTTGTTGGAAATAATTAAGAAGGGCCTGGAGCGCTGGGGTGAAAGGCCCAAAATCACTGGTCATAGCATATGGTATCATAGCCGGCGGTGTGGAGCCCGATAAAATATACGAATATTGGAATATTTCGAGAAAAGATAATGGAATATTGAAATGGTAATGGTTGTGCTCGAAGATGTGAAGTTAGGACAACCTAATGAAATGTGATAAAAAGGAGACTAATTAATAAAATATGATTAATAGTCTCTAGACCTGGTAAAGGGTGGTATGAAATGGTTAAGTGAGAGTATGAGCTCATCGCTCGGGTGCATTGCATAGTAGTTGAATTAATACTAACTAAATTGTTAAACGTTTTTGAAAATAATTAAAATAAATGTTATATGTATAGTATTTTTATAGAAAACGTATAGCTTAGTATTACCCACCCTGCTAAGCATTCTCTCACCCCTTCTTTTTATGTTAAAACCCCCACCCCTCCCCCGGTACTTTAAGTAGGGACGTCGGTAAGGACGCATGTAAGGACCCATAGGGCAATCAACGCCATTAGTGGATCTGTAATTTTAATGAAATTATGTTTTGGAACGTTGGTAATTCGAGAAGTTAAACATTTTAATCGAGCCTTGGGCTATGGTTTGTAATAATACAAGGATGATTATGGTTTATTTCTCATTTAATTAGCATCGTGGAAAAAATCTGATTTTTATGAATAAACCTTGTAATTTGACTTAAGTACTTAAAGTATACACTCCTTTTCCAAACTTAAAATCGAAAATCTAATCTTTAATGAATGGTGCAATAAAAGATTTTTTCTTAAATAATAAAATTGGACTTCCCCCGTCCCCTTTTACTCCTTGCTTTGGTGTGGATTGACCCAATGATGACCCAAACCCGGGTGACAACATTACAAATGGTATCAGAGCAATATGATCCTCGAGTGTGACGGAGTGTTTACGCTTTCTAAAGTGCGCTTTCCTTATACGTTTCCTAGTTGTTAATACTAAGTTACTATTTTAGCAAATCTCTTTTGCTATCACTTTCACTTCGTATCATTGTGTATTTTAACTCTCCTTTTTAATGCAGATGTCTCCACTTCACGATGTCTCTAGTGGGTCGGGTACTAGAGAGCTTAGATGCATGGATAAAACTGTGCGCCAGCTTGCCAACTCCCTCATGCAGCAGCAAATGGCCAATCACAGTAGGACGGTTGAAAGTACTAACTCTGCCTCTATTATAAAGGAGTTCAAGAGGTTACACCTACCCATATTTAACGGGGCAGTTGGTCGTGATGCTGTAGAAGATTGGTTCTATGAAGTCACTAGAGTCATGGAGATTATTACCATGATAGTTGGGCACAAAGTCAAGATAGCTACGTTTTAGCTCAGGAAGCAAGCACAACGTTGGTAGAGGACCTATTTCGCCAGTACTACTTAGACTATAAAGTGGGGTAGCTTTAGGGTTTCCTTCCTCGTCAGGTACTTTCCCCAGGTGTTTAAGGATGCTAAGAAGGATGATTTCCTTCATCTAATACAGGGGAAGACTTTCGTGAATGAGTACCTGGTGAAGTTTAAAAACTTGTGTAAATATGTGGACTCGATGTAGAGAGACGAGACTGAGAAGACAAGGACGTTTGTTAAGGGGGTCAATCTGGGAATTCAGATGATCCTGGAAGGTATGGATCTTCTAAACCTCAGGATAAAAGTGAATAAGGATATACGATTGGAGCTATAATCTTAGGATAGCAAGTCCATAAGGGAAAAAAAGAGGAAACCCAGCGGGTCCTAGAGCGACGGTCACAAGAAGTCCTGGGGAAGGGCTCGAGGCTTTTTTATGAAACTAAATGCTGCCATGGGGTTAGTTCTTCATCATCCCAGTGCACCAACGATTAGGTCCTATAGCCCCTAGAGAGAGGACTTGTTTGCTTGCTATTCCCCCGATAATTTTAAAAGAGATTGTCCATAACGAGCTTTGGGCAATTAGCAGGGCAGTCAGCAGACTCTCAATTTTGTGTCGGGCCGAAGTTCTAGTTACACAGGCCCCACCCAATACCAGCATTAACAATTTTTATCCTTGGGATATCAACTGACCGCAAGGCATAATGTGGATAGTTCACATCCAAGCCAGGGTAAGAGTAGTCATGAGCTGAGTCAGGTGGCCGATAACTAGAGTAGGAGTTTCAACCCTGGACAAGCATATGCCATGTCACAGTTTGATGCGCCTTCCTGGGATCCATTGGTGATGGAAGGTATGATTCTTTTGTACACTACATGCGTTAAGTCACTATTTGATTCTAGCGCACCACATCATTTCATCTTGAGTCCTTGGCTTTCAGTTTAAGAGTATAGGTAGATTAATTTCATCCTCTTCTCGATAGGGTGTGCCATAGATGTGTTGTCATGGTTAGAGTTTATGTTCTGGAGTATGGTTCGATCCTTATGGACATAGATGGATTTGAGTTGAACCCTGGTATGGATTGGCTGTCATGTTTCGAAGCTACCATCGAATTCCATTGACACACTGTCCTCACTTGTAGAAAGGTCTCCCCATAATTTTATTAGCAATCAAGGCATTGATTATCCTTGAAAGATTTCTACCGTGCATGAGCTGAAGTGGTATTGTGGCTAGTTAAGAAGTATGGTGGCTCAGGATGAGCCAAATGGTATATTGTTAGACTACCTAGTGGTGCGGGAGTTTCCCGATATATTCCTAGATGATTTTCCTAGATTTCCTCCACACTGGGAGGTGGATTTTGCCATAGAGGTTCACTAAGGCATCTCGCAAATCTCTATTCCACCTCACAGGATGACTCAAGTGGAATTGCATGAGCTAAGGGTCCAATTAGAGGAGTTGACCACCAAGGGATCCATTCACCCTAGTGTGTCTCCGTGGGGAGATCCAGTCATCTTTGCTAAGAAAAAAGATAATTATTTGCGGCTTTGCATCGACTACAGGCAGCTAAATGGGGTGATAGTGAAGAAAATAAACCCTATGCCTCGTATCAATGACTTATTCGACCAATTGCGTAGAGCAGGCAGGTTTTAAAAGATTGACCTTCGGTCCGGGTACCATCACTTACGCGTTATGGAGGAGAATATCCCTAAAACGACATTCCAGACTCGGTATAGGCACTACGAGCTCCCGGTGATGCCCTTTGGTTTGACTAATGCCCCAACGATGTTTATGTATCTGGTGAACCACATTTATCATCCCTACTTAGAACAATTTATGGAGGTCTTTGTAGATGATATATTGGTCTATTCGACATCAGAGGTAGACAACGAGGAGCACCATCGAACGACATTGCAAGTTCTAAGGGAGAACTAACCTTATGCTAAGTTCAACAAGTGGGAATTCTGGATGGAGGAGGCTACGTTCCTTGTCCATGTTGTTTCTGGTGAAGGCATTTCTATTAACCCTTCCAAGTTGGAGGCCGTTCTGGGACAGGATAGTCCAATGATAGTCGTAAAGGTGCATAATTTAGGTTTAGCCAGTTACTATCGCAAATTTATGACCCGAGGGTTGCATTTCCTTTCACAATGTTGTCTCGGAAGGATGTGCACTTTGAGTGGTCACACAACTGTGAGTTGGCCTTTCAGTAGATGAAGGTTAGGTTTACTTCTGTGCCCGTTCTTATTCTCCTAGAATGTGGTAGGGGTTACACTATGTATTTTGATGCTACAGGGTTAGGTCTCGGTGCAGTATTGATACGGAATGAGCAGGTAGTCACTTATGCATCCTGTTAGCTTAAGGTACATGAGAGGAATTACCCCACCCATTATTTGGAGTTGGCTACTGTGGTATTTGCACTCAAGAGTTGGAGGTATTATATGTACAAAGAACAGTGTTTGAGGTGTTTTCAGGTCATAAAATCCAATAGTACATCTTCACACAGCGTGATCTCAATCTTCGTTAGAGGTGATGGATGGAATTAATGGAGGACTATGACTTCTCATCAGAGTATTATCCTGGTAATGCCAATGTGTTGGCCGACGCTCTTAGCAGGAAATCTAGTCTCACCCTTGTGGCAATGAGGTGTCATTGGGTGAAGATGTTTGGTGGGTTGCAAAATTATGATCTCGATGTCCAGCGGGGTTACAATATGGCATACATTTGGGGTGTGGTGGCTAGGACACTCATTCTGTAGAAAGTTCTAGATGCCCAGTCATGTGATCTCGAGTTTGCATAATATTGTGATTGTATTCAGAATGTCGAAGTGTTCGACACTCTTATCATGGATAAGGATGGATGGGCTCGACACAAAGGTCAGTTAATTATACCTATTATCGACGAGCTTCAGGACGAGGTGATGGTGGAGGCCCATCAATCGCGCTTCAGCATACATCTTGGTGCTACAAAGATGTATAAGGACATGTGCAGGGATTTCTGGTGTTGTGGCATAAAAAATGATGTGGCAATGTATGTAGACAAGTGCTACACTTCTCAGCAGGTTGAGCATAAGAAGCCAACAGGGCTATTTCAACCATTACCTATGGTGGAATGGAAGTGAGAGCATATCACAATGGATTTTATCACAACCTTACCATGGTATGAACGTGGCCATGATGAAGTGTGGCTTATAGTGGATCGACTCATGAAGTTCGCAAACTTCTTACCGATCAAGGTCACGGATAGCGTGGGTAAGTTAGCGAGGTTGTACGTCTAAGAGATAGTCAGACTTCATAGTGTTACGCTCTCGATCATTTTGGACCGGGATCCCGAGTTTATTTCTCAGTTTTGGAAGAAGTTTCAACAGGATTTGGGCAATGAACTGAATATGAGTACAGTATATCACCCTGAAATAGATGAACTATCAGAAGGAACGATCCAAATTTTGGAAGATATGTTGAGATCTTGTGCACTCTACGTTTAGGGTAGTTGGGCAGAAAATCTGCATCTGGTGGAATTCTTCTACAACAATAATTATCAAGCGAGCATCAACATGGCTACCTACGAGACCCTTTATGGGAGACCATATCATTTGTTGATTTATTAGGATGAGGTGGGTGAGAAGCATCTCACCATTTCAAAATTTATTGAAGAGACGACAAAAATTTTTCGTGTAATTCGATAGAGAATCATGACAGGACAAAGCTAGCAAAATAATTGCGCCGATAATCTTTGAAAACCCTTGGAGTTCGCAGTGGGTGACCATGTGATGTTGAAAGTAAAGGCATGGACTGGAAGTCAACGATTCGGGAAGAAAGGAAAATTGTCCCCACGGTCTATAGGTACCTTGGGGATCCTAGATCGGATTAGGGATGTATCGTACCGTTTGGTTCTACACCCACAGTTGTCCTAAATTCATAATGTGTTCCATGTGTCTATGTTGAAGGAGTATCTTCACAATTCCCGGCATGTCATCTACTGTAACCTCAACAAGTTAGAGGAATATGTTACATTTTCCACCCGACCTATATTCATTTTGGATAGCGAGGACAGGGTATGGTGCAGTAAGGTCATTCTCTTAGTGAAGGTTCTTTGAGAGTTTCAGGGTGTCGAAGGTGAGACTTAGGAATGCGAATTAGAGATGCGGGGGAAGCACCCATAACTCTTTCCCAAGTCGGTTGTTCTTATTTTGTAGACGAAATCTCCTAACCCTAGGAGAATGTAATACTCGTGCTTGTGATTTTATTCTTTTACCTGTGTAAATTTGTATTTATGCGAAAACCTTGGGATCTGGATCCATATATTTTATGGATTGTGACCGGTAATTAAATATTTTTCTGACCATTGTGGAGTTTGATGGAAATTAATTGGGAGAATTTAGAATTTAGAGGAATTCTTAGGTTCAAACAAAAATGAGAGTCGTTCGAATGGGATCTACGTCTAGTTAGAACAATGACCCTTTTGGTTCGAACGAGAAGTCCATCTCGTTTGAAACAAGCTTCTAATGAAGATCGAATGAACCTCTACTACTTAATATGTTTACCCTCGTTAGTATGTCATTTGAGCATCGTTCGAATGAGACTCGTATTCTCATTCGAACTAGATGTGATCTTATTTGAACAATCTATTTAGATATTGTTTAAATCGAGTTGCCCTTGTGTGTTGTCCCATTTTAAACCATTAGATTAATGATGTGTTGACATCTAAGAACACCTAATGTCCAAAAACGTGTATAACATGTGGGGTTTGTGTTTTTAAACTATTTTGTGGGTTATTTGCGGATATAAGAAGAGGGAGTGAGGGTGGGTCTTACCCCACCATTTTATTCAGGATATTACCTCTCTCTCTAAATTTTAAGAGTCCATCTTCTTCCGCAACCATTTTCCACCATAGTTACACCTTTCCACCACATTAATACACCATTAGACACCATTTTCAAGCCTTGTTCTTCATCCTCAAGATATATCAAGGGTAGAAGTGGGTAAAGTCAAGCAAGAGGGGAAGTTTTCGAGTATTTTTAAGGGCCTTTTGGAGTATTTAGAGCTAGAAACTTCCATCTCCATCTTCTTATTTGTCTACTCTTCAAACCATACTGTAGGATTTTCCTCTTCCTATGATTTCAAGGTTTCTAGCTATGAAAAATGTCTAGGGTGCATGCTAGATGATATTTAATGCCAAAAATAAAGTTATTTGTTAATATATTAAAGTCTAGCAAAAATAGATTTTTAAAGAAGACAAACCCTATAAATGACATTTTATATTGAAATATGGAAAGAAAGCATAAAAATTATAAACTCGTCATTCATATATTGTTTAGTTCATTTTTGAGGAATTTCTAAGCTTGAAATCCTCCTTAACATGTGTAGAATCATGTAGTATGGTAGAAAATGGCATTTTAGACTTAATAAATCATGTTGAAATGGATTGCATGACGAAATAATTAAATGTGGAAAAACAACCCTAAGTATGTGTTATAAATATTGTTAGAATGAAAAAAAAAATATTTGAAGTCACGTGAAATAATAGGGCTAATAGAGGACATTTGGCTAGAATAGTCTTTAAACGGTTGAATGTATTTTATGTAGAAGACATGAAATAATGAGGCATGATTTTGGGCATAAAATCATAAAAATGATGTTTTGAAAGAAAATACAAGTTTTTAGTGCCATAATGGATTAAATATATTTTCACAAAGTTATGATGTACGAAAGGGCAAAATGATAATTTTTACAAAATTGAGGGTCCTGATAGTTGAATTTCCTCATCAGACCTTATTGGTCGATTTTTGGTGAAAACGGATAAAATGGATAAGATGGCACGTTGAGAGGATGAAGTAATGATATAAACTATAGAAATGATGAAAACAGTAAAAGGGTGGAATAATATGGACATTAGCCAAAAATATTAAAACACAATAATATGGACTCAGATGACACCAAAAATAATTAAGAATGGGCCGGAGCCCTTAGGTGAAATACCGAAAATCACTAATAAGAGTATATGGTATCATAGCCGGCGGTCTGGAGCCCGTTAAAGTATGTAGATATTGAAAGATTCCGAAAAAGATAATGGCAAAAGGAAATGGTAATGGTTGTGCTCGAAAATGTGAAAGTAAGACAATCTAATAAAATGTGATTAAAAAAAGAGACTAAAGAATAAAATATAATTAATATTCTCTAGACTAGGTAAAGGGTTGTATGAAACGGTTAAGTTTGAGTAGGAGATCATCTCTCTGGTGCATTCCATAGTAGTTTCATTAATACTAGCTAAATTGTTGAACTATTTATAATTGATTAAAATACTTGTTATATTAATTGTATTTTCTGTAAAAAAAACATCTAGCATAGTATAACCCACCTTGCTGAGCATTTGCTCACTCTTTCTTTTTATGTTAAAACTCCCACCCCACCCCACCCCAGGTACTTCGAGTAGGGACGTCAGGAAAGTCGCCGGTAAGGCCTTAGAGGGCAATCAATGTCGTTAGTGGATCTGTAATTTTAATAAAATTATGTTTTGCAACATTGGTAATTCGAGACCTTAAAGATTTTATTCGGGCCTTGGGCCATGGTTTGTAATTATAAATGGATGATTATGGTTTATTTCTCATTTAGTTAGCATCGTGGATTAAATTTGATTTTTATGAATAAACTTTTTATATTGACTTAAGTACTTAAGGTTGCTACTCCTTTTCTAAACTTAAAATCGAAAATTTAATCTTTAATAAATGGTGCAATTAAAGGATTTTTCTTAACTAATAAAATTGGACTTTCTTCCTTCCCTTTTAACTCATTGATTCGGTGCAGGTTAATCCAACAGTGATCCAAACCCGGGGCAAGGCGTTACATATGCCATGTTGGATGACGAGGGGCCTATGAGGTGCCTTTCTTTCTATTAGTAGGGTCCAATGGGTTATGATGGGAAAAGTAAGTGGCTTGTTGAAAACATGGCAGTTTCCCAAAGAGGAAAAGGAGTGTGTGGAGGGTGGTACCCCATTGCATCTTTTGGACAATATGGTTAGAGAGAAATAAGATGAGTTTCAAAGGTGTGAGTTTAGTTCCTTATAGATTGAGATATGTGTTCCTAAGTTCATTTATCATTTGTCACAAGAAGGACTCATCACCTTCGCTTCCATTATTTATGGACTTTTTGGAGGACCTACATTGACATAGTAGTGTGGGCTTTTGTTTGTGTTTTGACTTATTTTTTTAGCCCTGTTTGGGTTCTGACATACTTCCCATGTACAAGTTTCCGCCACCAAAGGAGGATTGTTTCTAATGACATTTTACTTGTAAAAAAACATTAAAAAGATAAAAAAAAAATACTAAAATACCTTTTAAAAAGCCACATAGGATGCACACGACCTATTTTTTGTCTAGAAACAATAACGATATTAATGCTATGGGGTTATTTGAAGCCGTTTTGAAAGTTCAGGGGATTTAATCTCAAAAATAAATTTTTCTGTGGGAAAGTAAAAATAGGGGTAAAGTTCTTGGGTAAGTGTAATTAACCTTGTTATATGAATATTAATACCGTACTTACAAACTTTCCTAATATCTCTCGAGATTTATTACTTCTTTCTCGAAATAAAAACTAGTAAGATGGGTCCTGGATAATGTCACACACAAATGGTGTTAGTGGCAGATCTAGGAATTTGAGTCAAGTGGGGCAAAAATTATTGATGAAGCCCGGGGGTTCGGGGGGCGGGAGCCCCGGAGCCAATTTTTTTGGGTTGTTTTTACTTTTTTTTTTTTTTTTTTGCAATTTTTAACCTTAAAAATGTTTGAGGTAGTAATCAACTAAATTTGGATTTCTTCTTTGTTCGTGAATTTTTTTATAATATTTCAACATAATATTATCCTAACAGGTTATGTGTTGTCTCCTCTTTTTCGTTTAAAAATTTTCTCCATGGCTTCCTATATTTATAACAATTTCAAACTAGTTTAAACAAAATCTAGGGATTTTAATTTTACACACAAGCTAGTGATTTTAATTTTAAAATACAAATTTTAGAGTAGTTTTACACACAAATTTAAACACAATATAGGGATTTTAATTTTAAATACATAAATTTAAACACAATAAAAAAAATCTGCAGCATATATGAAAATATGCACATATAAGTAAACAACATGTATAAAAATATACAACAAATATAATTTCAGCACAAAAATATGCAGCACATATAATACAACAAATAAAGATCCCTCCATTAATTTCGCCAAATAAAAACCCACTTATAATCGCCCGTGTATTCACAACAATTTCTTAAAACAATATAATTTCAGTTCAGACTGGTGGAGCCTGGAGGAGTGGAGATGAGAGGAGGCATACCTGCTGTGGAGGAGAGGAGGCGCATCATAGCTAGGGAGGAGGCGGAGTGGTGACAGGGGGAGGCGCAGGCTCAAGAGAGGAGCCGTGGAGGAGAAGAAGTGAGAATGAGAGGAAGAGAAAATAAGTTGATGCCGTTTTTAGGTTATAATAGGGTAAGTTTTTCTTAAAATAATTATAAAAACTTACCCTGAAGTTTGGAAAATAAAAATAGGTTACCTTTAAATTTAAAATTTTACAAAATAATACTATTTCTTTTTAAAATCGGAACTGGGACAGCCGCCCCGATTCGTCCTATACTCCATCCACCCCTGAGTGATCTTGCATTAGACTTGTAAGTAGTTCACTTTAAATTTGCAATTTTTACCAAGTAGTGACTAATAGTAAACACTTTCAAATCCGGTTGATCGAGTTTAAGTATTTGTTTAGTTTTGATTAATATTTTCTTTTAACTTTTAAAGAGCGTTGAAACCATTTCACTTTTAGTCGTGTGCACATTTTTATTTAAACTAAAAAAATTTATACAATTTGTTTATTAGTTTCTAACTTTCATGAGGGTGTTATATTTGTTTCACAAAATATTTGACCCTTTTTTTGTTTTGAATTTTCTTTTATTAATTTCTGACTTTTATTATAGGTGTAATATATAATCTTTATAGGGGCATATACCAAATAGTCGCTCGAACTTTTTTTAATACACGTTTAGTCCAAGCCTTTTTATTTTGTACCAAAAAGTCCTTAATCATGCCAAAAAGATTTTACCATTCCCTTTTTGATATGGTTAAGGACTTTTAGGTACAAAATTAAAGACTTGAACTATATGTGTAATAAAAAAATATTTGAGAGACTTTTTGATATTTATTCCATTTTATTTTTATCATATATTTAACCCTAAAGAAATATCACTTGTATTTGACTCCTAACGTACTGGACTTTTTAACTTTATTTAAGTGTGTCAAACCATCTATAAGGCAATCAAGAAATTTTCCAAATGCCATTCTTGCTCATCCATTTTGTGATTTTGGCTCTCTAGTGCAATTAACAAATGGATACTTCTGTTTAGGAAAATGTTACTGATTTTGTATCCCATGAATCGAAATAAGAGGGGTTGGCGCGACAACTGCGCGTGGCTACTGGAATGTCAGAGGAAGCCTTAGTGTGTGTATATATATATATATATATATATATATATATATATATATATATATATATATATATATATATATATATATATATATACATTCATGCTCTTGTGCGGACTAGTCTACATTTTAAAAATGTGGATCAAATATGTGTTACCTGGCGGTGAGTACAAAAAAGAGAGAGAATGTGCCTATAATTTAGGCGATAATTTCTAAGTGCACCGTTAGATGACATATCCGATCCGTATTCTTAAAATGCGGACTAGTCCGTACAATAGCATTTATATATATATATATATATATATATATATATATTTCCCTACTACTATTTATAATTGCCGCACCATTCCAATTGGTGCAAGCTTGGACTGCGACAATTGATTTGCCCCATCCGCATGCCAATTATGTTGGACAACTTTTCATATTTGGGTAGCAAAATTGCATTTGCACACTTTCGAGTTTCAAATTTGTCTCCAAACCCAGAAAATGGTCTTCTAACAATTTCTATAAGGGCCTGTTTGATAGGCTCTTTTTGCCATGGCAAATCACTTTTGCTCACAATTTTGCCTACTTTTGTAGTATTTGATAGGAGTATTTGCCCATGCCAAAATTCGCCCACAATTGGTCACGTGACCTCTTTTTGCTCAAAATTGTGGGCAAAATTTCCTTTGGTCTGAGGGGGGTGGGAAATTTGCCCGGGCTTTTGGTTGCTGAAATTGGGAGACTTTTGGTTGATTGGATTGGATGTCAGAGCAGCTCTACAAGATGAATTCCAATCAATCCAATGAATCACACTCAGCCACACCAGGAAGAAGAAGTCCGGAGGTATTTTTTTTTCGTTTTCTTCTTCTATAGCTTTTTTTTCTTAGATTGATGATTTTCTTTGTTGTTTATTACTCTGAAACCCCGAAAATACATCAAGATGGTTCTAGGGTTCATTTGTTACACATGGTTCTAGGGTTTATTTTCTTATGCAGATTACATAGGTGTTAATATTCTAGGGTTATTTTTTTCTAGTGTTAATATTTAGGGATTCGTCTTACCCTTATTTTGCTGTTTCAACATGGTTCATTTGAGTTATCTAGGGTTGGTATTTTTGCTAGGTTTAATTTCTAGTGTTCTTTTCTTCTAGTATTAATATCTGGGATTGTTTTCAATATATTTTTTATATGGTTGAAATATGGGGTTTCATATAAAGAAGGTATAATGCATTTGTAAATGTTGAATTAAATTTACATGAGACATAATGAATGATAAGTTAGTAAATAATGTTGTATTCGTAAATCATAACCGATTTTTTTTTTGTTCATTCTTTTGTGTAACACGCTTTTTGTGTCTATTTTACAGGAACCGTGTTCTCCTAATTATTCATTCGAATCAGTTTGTTCTGGTTAGTTTTAATTTTTTTTATTTATTAATTGCTTATTTGATAATGATTATGATCATATCCATGTTTGGCTATTTTATACAATATATATGATATAATGAACTTATGAATTAATTATTTGTAGGAGAAAATGCGAAAATATAATTCTAAGTTACAACGTAAACGAATTGGTGTCGTTTGGTCGATGGTGATACGGAGAATAGTAATTTATCAACATATAAGGTCTTTAACGGACATTCCTAGGGCACCTCATTATAATTGGGATGAGCATCGTAAGCAATCCTTGTTCGGAATGTACGGGATGAGCGATCAGTTATGCCATGACTCATTACCAATATTGGTTCATTTAATAGGTTATGTGACCGTCTCAGTGCGTTTGGACTAACCGACAGTCGTTCAGTTGATGTTGTGGAACAAGTTGCAATTTTCTTGAATATTGTTGGCCATGATGAGCGTTGTCGCTCCGAGAGTAACATTTTTTGTAGGTCAAGTCAAACCATTAGTTTCTACTTTCATAAAGTGCTTGGGACTTGCCTAATGTTGTATAAGGAAATTGTCACAAATGCAACCACTAATAACACTCCGGTTGATAGTCCTGGCAACAGAAGTTGGTATCATTATTTTTCGGTAAGAAAATTCATTCTTAATAGAGTAAATACTTAAAACAATTTAAATGGATTTAATGAAATAACAAATATAGTATCTCAATAGGATGCCGTAGGAGCGATAGACGGTACACACATACATGCGAATGTCCCCCTTGTTGATCAAGCTAGGTATCGTAATCGAAAACAGGTCATCTCTCAGAATGTTCTAGTTGCATGCACATTCGATATGAAATTTACATATGTATTGTCCGGATGGGAGGGGTCCGCCCATGATGGACGTTTACTTAGGGCGGCTATACAACGTGCAGGCCAAAAGTTGACCATTCCAGTTGGTATGTCGGTCCATTTCGTGTACTTAACATGAATAACCCTTGTATAAACCATATACAATCGACATATTTTTGATAAAAAAAACACTATATTTATTGTTTTTAGGAAAATATTATCTTGCGGATGCCGGATTCCCCCTGGTTCCTGGATTTTTATCACCGTATCGCAAGACACGTTACCATCGTAGAGATGTGGAGGGGCAACGTCCCGAAACTAGTAAAGAATTATTCAATTTTCGCCATTCATCTCTACGCAATGTAGTCGAGCGCACTATCGGATTATTGAAAAAAAGATTTGCTTATCTACGACATCAACCATTTCATGACATTGACACGCAGGCTAAGATTGTGTTAGCTTGTTGTGCCCTACATAATTTTTTACGTGCCGATGATAGGGATGACTTGTGCCATGACGATAGTGATAGTGACGATGCTGTGAACCCCACACCCCTTAATATACCTGATGACATGCTCAATGAGCATATTACGTTCGCAACACAGGCATCTTGGACGGAGAAGCGTGATGCAATGGCTACCCAAATGTGGGCAGAAAGTGGAACAACTCAGATTGAGCCTTTTGATTTTGTTGAAAATTTGATAATTTGAACCATGTTGTATTTGTTAATGTGATGAGGATGATGTGATAATTTGAACCATTTTGTATTTCATATTGATTTGCTATTGTGAAGGGGACATTAGACTTGCTTGCTAACTGATTCAATTTAGTTGGACTGCTGTGTTATATAGGTTATTCACTATATATTCACTTGGATAACTGATTCAAACCACATTGGATATTCACTATATATTCACTTGGATATTCACTTGGTAACTGATATGCTTTGGTAACTGATTCAGTTGAATTTTAGATATTTATGATATATTAACTTGGATATTTATGATATGGTTGATAGAGGCACCATTTTGTATTTCATATTTCTTTGGTAGTTGCCAAAAGTTTCATGATATGCTTGAAATAGGAACCATATGCTTTGACAGTAGAATAAAATTGATTCACTATATATTCACTGTGATATATTGCAAATGAACTTGATAATTGACAGTAGATTCCAATTTAGTTGGTCAGTAGACTTTAATTTTGCATAGCAGACTTCACACCCTATTGCAGACTTTACACTTTGACAACTTATAACTTGATTCACAGACTTCACATATGTATTCAGATTGAATGATTTACTGATAACTTATAACTTGATTCACAGACTTCAATTTTCAGATTATGGTTGGATTCATTGATTCACACACTTGGATAACTGATATGATAACTAGCTATCAAATATTGTATGACTGATAACTTGATTTACTGATTCACAAACTTGGATTCATTAATTCACAGTCAAATTAACTGATTACTTGATTTACTGATATGAAATTATCTTGATTCACATATGTATTCAGATTGAATGATTTACTGATAACTTGATTCTAACTTGATTCACAGACTTCAATTTTTAGATTATGGTTGGATTCATTGATTCACACACTTGGATAACTGATATGATAACTAGCTATCAAATATTGTATGACTGATAACTTGATTTACTGATTCACAAACTTGGATTCATTAATTCACAGTCAAATTAACTGATTACTTGATTTACTGATATGAAATTATCTTGATTCACATATGTATTCAGATTGAATGATTTACTAATAACTTGATTCTAACTTGATTCACATACTTCAATTTTCAGATTATGGTTGGATTCATTGATTCACACACTTGGATAACTTATATGATAACTAACTATCAAATATTGTATGACTGATAACTTGATTTACTGATTCACAAACTTTGATTCATTAATTCACAGTTAAATTAACTGATTACTTGATTTACTGATATGAAATTATCTTGATTCACATATGTATTCAGATTGAATGATTTACTAACTTGATTCTAACTTGATTTACTGATAACTGATATGATTCACAGACTTGATAACTGATATGGTTCACAGTTCATTTAACTTGATTCACAGACTTGATATGATTCACAGACTTGATAACTGATAACTGATATGATAACTTGATTCACAGACTTGATAACTGATATGATATGATTTACTGATATGATTCACATACTTGATATGATAACTAGCTATCATGTTATGCTTGTGTTCACTGATAACTTGTATTCATATAACTTGATTTAGTTGGACAGTAGAAGACATCAACCGATTTAGTTGTATTCAGATATCTTGTATTCACTGATAACTTGATTCACACATGTTGTATTTAGTTGTATTCACAGATGTTGAACCATATTGTGTCATATCAGTTTAGTTGTATTCAGATATCAGAGTTGTATAACTGATCAATTATGATTCACTTTATTAATTGATTCAGTTGATTCACATAACAGAGTTGTATTACTGATTTATTCATTCACTTGATTCAATCTTGATTCATTGATTCACTTGATTCACTTTTGATTCACTTGATTCAATCTTGATTCATTGATTCACTTGATTCACTTGATTCATAAAATAGAGTTGTATAACTGATCAATTTTGATGTTTCTTAGAGATGGCCCAAAACAGAGTTAACATCTTCCGTGCTCTAAAAAATACTGCTCCGATCAACATCAGGACACATGCTGCTCAGGTTGAAGCACTAGTCAAGAAGACCCAAGTTCGTTGGACAGAGGCTATGGATGGATGCTTGATTTCTGCTTTGATTAATGAGGTTCTTGCTGGCACCAAAAGGGAGGATAATGGATTCACATCCACCCATATGAAAACTGTGATTGATGCTGTTAGAAATGGTTGTCATGTTACCGTGGGTATTGCACATGTCCGCTCACGTTTGAAGACGCTCAAGAAAGAGTACACGGATGTCCATGAGCTACTTCGAGTTAGCGGATTTGGGTTCGACCATAACACGTCCTCCGTAACAGCAGAGCCAAGCGTATGGGCCGAGTATGCAAAGGTACGGATTTTTTAGCATTTGCATTGCATACCATCTAATATATCGGCTAATATGTAAAATTTGTGCAGGATAAGCCGGATGCTGCCAAGTTGAAGGGAAAAAGTTGCCTTTATTATGAAGAGCTAGCCACTATTTATGGGAATGACACCGCAAACGGATCCAACTCGCAGTCTGGTGGTGATTACTTCCCATCAATGGAAGGTAAATATTATATTGTTTGTAATTGCCAAAAATACACAAACCAGGCAAATTGCTAAACAAATATATATGCTCTTTTCAGGACTAGTTGGCATAGATATGGAGGAAGACTTTGTTGACTTAAACGATAATGACTCTCCTGAAACTGAATCACTTAACACGCCACCTCAATTGAGGAAACGTAAAGCTAGTGGACGATTACCAAGACCCACTGTAGAGCCGAAGCCAAGACGTAAGCGAGGTAATGTCTTAGAGGAGAGTTCACGGGCACTGGCCTCAATTGACGAATCTTCTCGGGTTATAGCAGCCTCTATGGCTTCTGATGCCAACTTGAACGCCCTAGAGCATGTGAAGTGGCAAGAGATTCTTGATCGTTTGAAGTCAATGGAGTTGAACGAAACTGATAGGCTACGACTATTTTCGATGTTTGAGGCCGATCATGGACTAACACATATCTTCATGGGGATTACGGAGGATGCAATTGCAAAGGCATGGGCTTACAACAAGCTCTATGCGAACTAGGCCACCGTTATATATGCTCTTTTTGAAACAATGATGATGAAACTTTTATCGCATTTGACAATGAAACTTTTGTAATATTTTATTACGTTACGGTTCTATATTATGTTCAATCATATTATACTTTTGGAATTTATGTCCTAATTCATAGTATACTGCAAAAATAGCAATACGTAATCTACCTTTAACTTTAGTGGGAACAACTTTAACATAGACATAGACTTAACAGTTACACGTATACATAGACTTAACAGTTACACGTAAACATAGACTTATTTGTTATATATAAAGTTACACATAGACTTATAAGTTACACATAAAGTAACACATGAACAGATTTTAACAGATATAGACTTAAACATACCCATAAACTTACGCACACTCAACTTCCTAATGCAAGAGTTGCACACAAACCAGAAAACATAAACTTAGTGGGAACATCTTCCTATACTCATATCAGCATCATCTTCATCGAAGCATAGAGGTTCCGAATCATCTCTGTAGACACTGTTTCGGCAAAGATCAAAGAGATAGTACTCCTCATCCCTGATGGTTCGGCCGCGGGGATGTTTCGTACAAAAGCACTCCCATTTATCTTTGTCATCAATAATCAGTTTGTAATTTTCACTGTCCCACCCAAAGCCGTAAGTTTTTTTAGCTTTATAGTATAAATCGAACTTCATTTTTAAGGTATACCACCTTACACGACACTCGTTCGAAGTACGTCTCTGTGGTGAATATGGGGAAATACCCCAATGGTATGATACTAGATCGAAAGTATAATTTTGAACCCTCAAACGTGGATTGTAGTTCACTCTTGGGATGAAATAATTACCAGTGACTTTGTTAATTAGTTGGACGTCTTCATTAATGATCCACTCTCTTGACGTCATTCAGTTTATTGATGACAATAAATATTCTGTGTTTTCCATACAAGTTGTTTCTCTCTTACGATACTAGTATTTATAGGATGGAGTGCAACTACTTCCAACCATTCAGTTTATCGATGACAGTTTAAGGCTTTAATGTGACTGAACAGTGCCCATGTGCTTGCCAGGTTAAAATTTCAAAGTCTAGTACATAATACCAAAACCCATGTGCTTGAAAAGATAAAGGCATCGAATAATGCAGTCCAACATTGGGAATCATCATAATGCAAATGTAGTCCAACATTGGGAATCGTCATATATGATTTGACCACACACTGCCTTTGTAATTATTACTTTACAGCTAGCTGGTATTTGGGTATTTCTCCATATTTTTCCATATAAATATATGGTCGACAATAAATATTCTGTGTTTTCCATACAAGTTATTTCTCTCTTACGATACTAGTATTTATAGGATGGAGTGCAACTACTTCCAACCATTCAGTTTATCGATGACAGTTTAAGGCTTGCATGTGACTGAACAGTGCCCATGTGCTTGCCAAGTTAAAATTTCGAAGTCTAATGCATAAAAACAAAACCACCCCCTTGCTTGGAAAGATAAAGGCATCGAATACTGCAGTCCAACATTGGGAATCATCATAATGCAAATGCAGTCCAACATTGAGAATCGTCATATATGATTTGACCACACACTGACTTTGTAATTATTACTTTACATGCTAGCTGGTATTTGGGTATTTCTCCATATTTTTCCATATAAATATATGGTCTAACTTAGGTATTCCTCCACAACACTAGGTATACTTCCTTATATCATAGACTTCATAATGCATAACCAATCCAACATGCCTGATGAAGATTCACCCTTCTTAACACATGTTCCTAGGAAAACTTTGTTTGGGGAAAAACTTTCATATTATAACTGGTCACCACCTAAAAGAGTAGTGCAATGTGATTACCTCTTAGCTGGGGGGGGGGGGGGGGGAGGGGGGGAAGAAGGACGCAACAGGTCACGAAGACAAAGGGTAAGTCTAAAGCATCAACATCATTTGGTGTTAAACATGCTGAGGCAACAACTACAAATGTTGAACGAGTGTTGACTAACCCAGGGATCTACCAAGATCCTCATGGAGGTAGTTGGTTTGGCGAGAAAAGGGTTTTTGAAAACATCCCTATTTGCACACTACATTCTTTAGGCGACGTTAATCATGTGATGAAATGGTTAACATCGACAAAAGGAGATATTCCATGGGATGATCATTTGAAATGGCCTAGGTTATTTGATAGGCGTTGCGATTTGGAGTGCTACTGTCATTGGCACTGTATACCCGTGCCACAAGCAAAATCGGCACGATATTGCAAAGATCGAAACAACGATAATGAAAAATGTATACATTTATTGCAACGCGAAATTTCACACATGGAGAAAAGGCTAGAGCGGTGGCATGCTAAATATTTGATAAATACTGAACTTGACGATCCAATGTATGCATCGGATTCGGAACTTTCGGATTACAAAGGGGTTGAGTCGGACATGGATTTAGTACATCATCTACCAACCATGTTGATGGGGGATGGGCATGCCTTATATTGTGTTCCGTGGTTGCCTAGGAAATAATTTAATTAACTAGACATTAAAATGTAACTTTCGTTTCTATGGGTCGTTTTAAAATAATTCCACAACATTGTTTTAATTTCACAACATTATCAATGGGTCTTTTTATAATAATTTTGTCAATGATCGATTATCAACAAGTCATTTTAATTTCAATGCATTTTGTCTAAATTAATGCTATTTTATGAAGTTTAAAATAAATACAAGTATACATGACAGTAACTATGCCCAACTAAATTTTTTTTGGGTTCATCCATATTCAAAGGAGGCATCCGACTTCACTCGCCGCCGAAATTACATTGTCAATCCTGAAAATAAAAATAAAAACGTAAGTAAGCTTAATTGGTTATAACGCAAATGTGAATCATGAATTTGCCAATATTATGTTGACAAAGTTTGTATTTGCCAGTATTGATTTGGACTATCAAACACCATGAGTAGGCAAATAAGTGCTTTTCAGCATGCAAATAAACCTATCAAACACAAAAAAGTTGACAAATACAGTTTTTGCCAGCATGCAAATAAAGCCTATCAAACAGCACAAAATCATCTTTGCCACCGCAAATTTTGTCCAGACAAATTTTGCGAGGGCAAAATTTGCCATGCCAACACTTTTGCCCAATGTGTATCAAACGGACCCTAAGTCTATTTGTGTCATTTTTTCTCATCCTTTTATACAAAGAAGGTCCTTCACAAATAAAAGATTGGGGAATTTAAAGGTTTTATAAAGGTATAGACGATCTAACGTAATCTGCACAAATAAATCCTATGATAAGGACCACAAGAGAGCCAAACGAACAAAGTTTAAAGAAAAATACAAAGCAGCTTCCTTAAGAAGGATTTCGGTTTATACTGAATATTCAAGAACATATTAACATATTGTTCCCACACTTGTGTAAACATAGGAGATTGATAACGCGTCCTTATTGATTCAAATATACAAACAAACGACAAAACATAAGAAACCGCTATTTTTTTGGATCGTAAACATGTACTTTTACAACATAAAAGCCCTTGAAATCTTTATGCAACCCTCCAACCATTGGACCATTAATTTGTGGTTGTTTCAAGGACACTTGCGTCTGCCACCGTGGGTAGTCATTTCATTGTAACAGGAGCAAAGCTCATGGTTACCAGAAGTGCCGGGAGGTACGCAGTTGCAACGAGCACAACAAGTCCCACATGCCCTATTACACAAGTTGGGCCTTGAAGATAACTGACACCGGCCACTACATGCTACTCCACAATCTACAAATTCTCAAAAAATGATAAAATGCACTTTAGGTAGCAATTCCTTACTATAAGCAATACAAAATATAATTACAATATTGATTTTTTTTTCCAGTACAAGTTGCTCCAAACATGAGAGAAAAGGAACGAAAAAAACAATCTAAATATTAAAATGTTTGTTTGCTTTAATGATTCAAGGTTTTGTCTATTTTTAACTAGTTTTTTCGATAAACCCGGAAAGAGAGCAAAAAAGGGTACCACTGACCTACGTGAGTGCTAAAAGCTTGTTGTATTACCTGACAACAATCTGTGACTTTAAGGAGGTAAGGAATAGTATTTTAATGCTCTGATTTTTTTTTCTCTTGGTAACAGACGCCAGGAATTCATGTCAGGACGGACTGTCTTAAGGGTGATATCCGGGGTTCGGGGGCGGGAACTCCCGAGCCGAATTTTTTTGAGGTTATTTAAATTATTTTGAGAAAAATCACCAAAAATCCTATTAGGGGTGCGCTGAATTAATATTTTGGGGGGGCTGAATTTATATTTTAATACTGTTTTTTTTTTTAATAAATTAACACTACAATTTTTTATTTTTTTTTGGGGGGGCGGGCTGGGACCCCCCCAAGCCACCCCCGGGCTCCGCCTATAGCAGTGCAAACATGTTAATTATGTTGCTATCATAAATGACATGAATGGTTTATGTGAAAAATAGTTGTTTTTAACTGTATTCATGTACAGGGGCGGATCCAGCCCTGGCCGAAGCGGGGCGGCCGCCCCAGTTCATTTTTCAAAAAAAAAAAAAATTTTTTTTTTTTTTTTTGGTAGAAAATTAAACCTGGAGGTGACTTGTAATTATATTAAAAGTTCAGGGAAAAATCTGTAATAAACAAAAAAAAAACATAACTTAAATGGTGCTCTCTCTCCTTTCGTACCAAAGTAACAGAAAAACCCTATTTTCTAAAGAGTCCGCCGCTCTCTCCACCCGTTTCCCTCCACCCGCCGCTCTCTCCACCACCGGCCTGCTACTCTTCACTCGCTGCCTTGCTGCTTTCCACCCGCTGCCCTGCTCTCCATAAAAATTTTGCATCTATGTGTGTTGAAACCCTATTTCATCATTTATTTATTTTGTGTATATTTGTTTATATGTGTCTGTTTATATGTGAAATTATATTTATACTACTGAAATTATACTAAAATTATTTATACTAAAATGAAATTAAATTTATAATTTGAATTTATAAATTTATTTTGTGTATTGTTTATATGTGTCTGTTTATTTATTTTTGTGTAAATTTATATAAATTTATATGAAATTAAATTTATATGTGAAATTAAATTTATATGTGAAATTAAATTAAATTTGTAAATATTGGGAATCAATAGAGAAATTTTTTAAACAAAAAAGAGAAGACAATGCACCAACCGTATCTGAAGCTGAGGTTCAATCATCTCCCACTTCAATCAGTGTTGAAAATGAATATAATGCCCAAAAAAGTAAAAACAATCCAAAAAATGCTCGAAAAAAATCGACCCCCCCCAAAAAAAAATCGCCTCGGGGGCTCCCGCCCCCGAACCCCCGGTAACTATTGAAACTTTCGCCCCAGTTCACACAAAATCCTGGATCCGCCACTGTTCATGTATCATATGTATGTGGGTTCTTATATCGACACATTCATATACATAACAACCGTGTCCCTTGTTTCTGTAAATATTGATTTCTTAATATTACTTTACCGCAGATAGCCCTAAGCAACAAGACAATTGAAAAAAAGAAGGTAAACGATAACATATAATCTAATTTTTTTTTTTTTGTTTAATAAGGTTGTCATTCACCAGTTTGTGCGCACCAGACTAATTGCACGCCCAAGACTAATTTCATGAATCAGCCCCGATCGACATTCACGTTGAAGCCAAGCAATCTCTTCGGAAAATGATTCTTTGTTGCATGGTCCAAAATACAATTTCAAACATGAGATGTTTGAATATATGATTGTAACCACCACTGGGGTTATAACATCGGATCTTAAAGCACATTTGTTTAACCTCAAATTAATAAATACAAATGACGCACAAACGGAAAATGAGACTTTTAAATGCTTAAATTATGTCAAAGGAAAGAGAAAAGATGCGTACCCATCTTTGGGTCATCAGTAGGCTTTGAACCATCTGTGTTGACCTGTACTCCAAACACCATCCTTTATATATATGCATAAAAAAGCAACAATATCATATATACATTCTTCCTGATTTATAATATATATATATATATATAAATTTGCCCCCGTGATAAAAAAAAATTAATAAAAATAGTTTAAAAAATGAAAAAAAAAATTGAGAAAAAATAAAAAAAAATTTGAGAAAAAATAAAAATAAATAAAAAAAAATTGAGAAAAAATAAAAAATAAATAAAAAAATAAATTAATAAAAAATAGTTTAAAAAAATGGAAAAATATTTAATAAAAAAAATTAAATTTACACGTATTTAAAAAAATACATGTATTTATAATAGTATAATAGTATATAATGGTATATATAACACAAAAAAAAAGGAAAAAGAAAAAAATAACTTTTAGCATGACATTTCATGTATGGGCATGAAAGAGAAAAATGTCATGCATGCCAAAGTGAAGATATTTTGGCCAAAATTTTCAAAAAACATGCTCCTTTATTATATAGATATATATAGTTCTAATCTTGTGTGAATTATTCCGCATTTTAAGAATGTGGTCGGAGATGTGTCACTTGGCGGTGCGCCTAGAAAAGAGAGAGTATGCCTATAATTTAGGTAATAATTTCTAGGCGCACGGTTAGCTGACACATGCTCGGTCCGCATTCTTAAAATGTGGATTAATCCGCAAAAGAACATTATATATATATATATATATATATATGGATATTTTGTGCGGATTTTCTCACATTTTATCAGTGCGGAGTGTACATGTGTCACCTAGCGGTGAGTCTAAAATTTTAACAGTGCTGACTGAGGTGATCCAGAAAAGAGAGAGCGTATCTATAATTTTGCCGATAATTTTAGACTCACCGCTAGGAGGCACATGTACACTCCGTATTGTTAAAATGTGAGAAAATCCGCACAAGATATATATATATATATATATATATATATAGTACTTGTGCGGATCAGTTCGCATTAGAATGCGGATTGGATATGTCTCACCTAGCGGTGAGTCCATAAAAGAGAGAGAGCGCCTCTATAATTTAACCGATATTTTCTAGGGTCACCGCCAAGTGACACATGTCCGATCCGCACTGATAAAATGAGAATTAATCTTGTGCGGATTGGATATGTCTCACCCAGCGGTGAGTCCATAAAAGAGAGAGAGTCCCTCTATAATTTAACCGATATTTTCTAGGGTCACTGTCAAGTGACACATGTCTGGTCTGTACTGATAAAATGCGAATTAATCCACACAAGAACAATATATATATATATATATATATATATATATATATGTGTGTGTGTGTGTGTGTGTGTGTGTGTGTGGCTCGAGACCTTTATAGAAACTTTTATAGTAACACATTTCCATGTTTTTAATACGTTGATTGGTACCTGAATTAATCATAATTAATACATATATTCTAAAGGGTCAATTATTTAATAGTCCCTACTATAAATATATATTTTTTAAAAATGACACATATTTTTAGTTTAGCTCATTTAGTCCCTCAAACACTCAATATTCTCTTATTTTTAGAGGTCCGCGCTATCGGCACTCCCTTTCCAAAATATGTGGCAAAGGACTTTTTGAGGCAAAATAAAAAGACTTGAATTAAATGAGTATTAAAAAATTGTTTGAGAGACTATTTGGTATATGTCCATATTCTAAACAAATGAAACATCATACTGTCACTAAAAAGTATAAGTAAAGGGTCTTTCCGTATATTTATTGTTTTTGCAAAATAGAAAATTACATAAACAAACATAAATATATATAGAGAGAGAGAGTGATAAAGGGTTTGGAAAAGAAATAGTGAACTTTAATATGTAGAAATCAATACTTACAAGTTTATCAGCTTGAACAAGTTGGACGGCAAGAAGAGAAACGAAAAGTGAAACAATAAGAAGCTTAGAGATGACCATGCCTGAGAAACTTAGTTAAAACAACTCTGCTTTTTTTAGGTTTGAAACTTCAAAGTTGGTGATTGACAAACGGGACGATATTTGCATTTATAGAAAGAAAAAGCTAGAGCCATGCATGCCAGCAAGGTTACAGTTCGATAATATTTGAACACGTGGCACTTGCAACATTTTTGTAAATTAAATAACGTTTAGATATATGATGGTGGAGATCTCTTACATATACGAAAATTGATAAATGTAATTTTTACATATGGTTCGAGATTCACAAGAATTTATAAATACTTTTTTACATTAATAATATATTAATTTTGATAAATTCTTAATATTCTAAGATATGCGTCATTCTAATAAATGCAATAAATGATGTATGTAAGAATTTAGTTACACTTACATGACAATTGTAATGCATCGCTGGAAATGTCAAAATCGAAAGATGAATAATTCAATTTGCCACTAGAAATAAATGTGTATATATATATATATATAACTTGACAAATGTTAAAATATTACAAAAAGGGAGATTTAAAGATACTAAATATTTTTTTTGAACTTACGAAATGACTTATAAGCCATATACTTAGAGATGGTGAAAAATACACATTAGTACATTATTTTTATCATTCTAAATATGCCTATATAACCACATTAGATATTTTATAATTTTACAATACCATATCCTAAAGGTGTTCTTTAAATTGGTGAAAAAAATAATATACCTACTTAAAGTTGGCAAAGCGTCGCGTCTTGAGTCTTTTCTTGTCAATAAATTTGTTTTCGAGTCATAATGAGTTTGTGTCTAAAGATTTTTTTATTCAATAACAAATCAATTTAAAACTCAATCCGTTACTTTACCGAGCATGTCATGTCCATTCGTTAGTACACATTAATATGATGAATCATTTTAAATCGTACACGATCGAGTTGACACATTAGCTCATTAACAACCTCAATTGAACCCATTCATTGGTAAGCATTACTAAAACTCGTATTTATTAAATTTATCATAATCGATTAAACATTCAATTACATAAACTCTTGCACACATCCAAATATATTTCTTATTGATTTAATTAATGAATTTTAATGGGCGGAGCGAGTGAATGCCAAACTCATTGGCTAACTATCTCGTGTTGTCGGACCGACATTAATATGACTCCAAACTTTTAAGGAATCACATATCAATAAATAAATCTATGTAACCATGGCTGTCAGTTCAGCTGCTAAATCTTGGGTTTGCTCTTCGGAAGTTGCCGGTACGATTCCATTCATAGCATAGAGTAGGTGAGAAATCTCTTGCAAAAGTGTTTTCGGACAGAAGGGATTACTCTCGAGGTGCGTAAAACCTGATTTGAAAATCACCCATCACTTGTCAAAAAAAAAAAATTATTTCAATTCATGTCATATTACCCTAACCTCTCTCATTTTGGCACACTATATTAGCTATGTATCACTAACAAAATAAAGAGTAATGTTAGGGTGACTCAAAATTGGGACTCAAAATCATGACTCGTTGACATGATGTGTCGCGATTAGTTACTGCTACTGGCGCGGATCCACGTTTATAAAAAATCAACCAATAATAACACGTTATGTAAGCGAGAGTTTCAATTTAAAATCTCAAACAAGAGTCCACCAAATATTATCTCAAAATAAATAGACGCCATTACACCTCACACGGAAAAAGGCTCAATTTACATTTAAAACTTGCACAGTACCACGGAACCTCTAAATATCTAATTGATGGCTGTTTGAGTGCGTGGTAATGTCTGTCTGTAAAAGAAAGCTGTATCTCACTAGAGAAAAAGACAACAAGTGTACAAACAACTCTGAGTTATCTCCAAGGTTGGTAATGATAATAGCTAGTAGCATAATAAGCCAACAAGGTTGGGGGCCACGGTTACTTGTCATTGAGCTAAAATGGATGTGATCGACCGCCATAAAAGGGTAAAGAATATTTCCCGGAGATAAAGACAGCTAGCATCTGGTTTGGGCCCAAACTAGTCTCCTCATGCAACTCATCGAAGAATTTAAATATTACGCGTCCCACTTGTCTTGCCTGCCCTGCCCTGCCTGCAATGAGATGTGAAAAATATCTCATGCATAAAAAAACATTAATATTACAAAATTCTAGTATGGACACTCATAACAAAAATCTTAAAAGATCCTTTAACAATACGAACACAAAATGATAAAAATCAACAATTTATGTTCACTTTTATATTAGTATTATCAGTTAGACTCATTATTTAGGCCTTAAACCCATATGTTCAAATTGACCATTAAAACTAAGGCATGTACGCATTCTCGGCTCGAAGGGGGTCTTTTCTCATTTCAAAATGCCAAATTTACTAAGACTAATATATATATATATATAGGGGATCAAAAGTGAACGCTAAAAAATATACATTAACAAAAGACACCTAATAATAAATTAATTGAATTTTCGATGATATAATTGGTCCGCGCCAGTGGCACCGTACACGTATTTGAACCCTAAAAATGAACATTTTAATGAACATTAATAAAAGATACCTAACATTCAATTAATTGGTTTTTCTATATTATAATTGATCCGCGCCAGCGTCAACGTACACGTGTGTCTGTCGGATTTTTTTTACACCCTCCATCCCACAAACCTTACCCCCCCCCCCCTCCCCCCCCCCCCCCCCCCCCCCCCCCCCCCCCCCCATTTATCTCATGCGTGTACATACGCTCAACCCCGTATCCTTGTCACTCCCAAATACTTAGCTCCTCCACTGATTTCTATCCCCCACCCCACACAACTCCTACCCAACTGCCACCCACATGTATACATCGCAGTACTTGCTGACCCGAACCTAATAAAATTGCCATTACCACTAACCCAATACCCTGTTATGTCTACTATTTAGTTAATATAAAAGTACAGAACTACGAATTATAATAATTAAAGAAATAAAATTGAATTCAAGAAAATTTAATAACTTACTTGAATTTGTAGAAAAAATAATATAACTAGAAAAGAATTCGATCCATGTGTAACACAGTGTCCTTAAGACAATTTATTCCCTCCAATGTGCTCTGAGATTGATGAATATTGTCTCCCAAGATAGAACGAATTTTTCAAATTAATTATGTAGCACGACAATAATTGATTTCGACGAACACAATTTTTATATTTTTACTCAACCAAACAGTATGATAATGATTATCAAATGAATGCAGGAGGGCAGTAAAATGTTTCTGGAATTGACAGCATTTTAAGTTGGAAGAAAATAGGAGAGAGAATTTTTTATTAGTTTCAAAACGGAGGGAAGCATTTGTATTTATAGCAAAGTAAGTGACTATTCAAAAATAACTGACAAAACAGTTAAACAAATTTAACTGTTGATAATAACTGCCAACAGTTTATTAATTAATTAATTAATTTCATAATTAATTAATAATTAAATTCTAGAAAGTCAAATTAAATCGGCCCAAAAATGTAGGAGATTTTTATAAGCCCAAGCCTGAACCTAGCTGAGTCGGTCGGTCGGCCGGCCGGAAGCACATGTGGAGCTTTGACCGAAAGTCAACCCAAGCATAACTTATGTCATCTCTCCTTCAAAGAGTTGGGATACCCCAAGGCATCTAAGCCTTAGTCCATCATTTTGGATTTATTAACTCATCATTTTCCTACTACTCTTTCAATGTGGGACAAAAGTTAAAACATACACAATCCTTTAACTTTCATTGCTTTGTGAGTCACTTTGGGGACATATTTATCATTCATAACTTATTAAAATTGGACATATGAATATACTAGGTTAATCTCCTTGCTAAGAAGAACATGTTCGTATATGGTCTCACTATTATCCGGTTATGGCTCTGACTTAAAATTGAGCTCAAAGTTGCTCAAAAAACTGTCCAGAAAATCTTGACACCTCTATGTCTAAGTTTCCCAACACACGCAACTCAACACTACCCCAAACCTCATTACAACCATACTTGCTGCTAAATCCATTTTATAAACTGAAACAGTGGCATGAGAGTTGATGGGTTTTGGAGCAGATCGGGTATGGAAGTTGGCCGGAGTTTGGGTTTGGGTCGCCCAAGTTTGAGTTTGGGTCGCCGGATTCGGATTATGGCAGGTCTCGGATTGAGGTATGGATGTTGGGTATGGGTTTTCGGGTTGCTGCTAGAAGTCGATATAGCTGGCCGGGTCGAGTGTTAGAAGGCAGTGGCGAGTCGAGTTCTGGGTGGATTGGAATTAATTTAGGTGTGGTCGGAGATGGCAGGGGTATTTCGGCTTTGATGGGAGCTCATGGGTTTATGGCTACTAGGATAAAGAAGTTGGGTAGGTGGGCAGAGGGGTGTGGTAAAAAAAAATTAGTCAACACATGTATCCGTTGCTATTGGCGCAAACCAATTACAACATGGGAGTTAAAATTAATGTATTTGAGTATTTTTTATTAATGTTCATTAAAATGTTTATTTTTTAGCGTTCACTTCTGAACCTCTCTCTCTCTCTCTCTCTCTCTCTCTCTCTCTCTCTCTCTCTCTATATATATATATATATATATATATATATATATATATATATATATATATATATATATATGAGGCTCCTGTGCACACTAAGATTTGCACATCATTTTTTTTAAATAGTGAAAAAATATTTTTGTTATCATTTTTTTCTATGATATTTAAACAAGGAATCCATATAAAAAAAATCAGTTCAAAAAAACTTTTTTTCTATTTTAATAAAATCGGTCAACTTTTGTAGTTTTTAAAGTGATTAAAAGGTGTGAAAGTTTAACCAATTTTTTTAAAATAGCAAAAACTATTGTTTTAGTTTTTTTATGTGATATTTAAACATTTCAAAGAACCCATATTGTTGATGTAAAAAATTAGATCATATCTAATTATTTAATCACAGATAAAATAAATGAGACACAGAAGTTTTAAAGTGGTTCAGCCTTATAAGAATGGCCTACGTCCACTGTTTCTGTTATTGATGATTGTTTGGGAATTCTCGATTACAAGTTCTATCAAGGAATTCCAGTCCCCTTACAATGAGGATTGTACAATGTATTTATAGCCCTGAGGCTGTAATGTGAAAGGGTAATACATTCAATGTTGTACATGTGAAAGGGTAATATATTAAATGCCCCTTAAGCGTATACATCTGAATGATAAGCATTTAATGAACAGTCAGACTGTTGATTTTCCTGCTATTAATGCTTTGTTCGCCTAAGCTGCTCAGACTGCCTAAGCTGCTCGGACCGTCTAAAGTCCTCGGTAATCAAAAGTTCCTTGGTACTCAAAAGTTCCTCGGAGAGTTCTTGTAGGTCGAAGCATCTAAGTTCCTCGGGGAAGTAGTGTTCCTCGTTGTAGTATGGTTCCTCGGAGCGTCTGAGTTCCTCGAAAGTGCTTGTTGATGCCACGTAGATGGACACGTGTCTTCACTCGATTGAGCCATGTCAGCAGACTAAATTTGGTATCAACAGAAGCCCCCAATGTTTCATAGTTCGAAATTTGAGGAGTGTGGAACATTCTTTCTCGGAATATGGTAGTTTTAAATGGTCCTCCTGATTTTTAGGAGTGTTTCCTTTGTATTTATTTTTCCTTCCAAATTCGTAGAATCAGGCTTTTTTGAATTTTTATAACTGCCTCGATCTCTGCGTACTTTATGTCCTTTTAGCCGCCGATAGCGTAATCGTTTCTTTTTGTAATAATTAACTTTACCGTTTCCCAAGGCAGAGTATTTAAGTGTCACAGACAATCCCATCGTCTTCTACTTTTTCAAATTTGTATCTTCGAATTTTCTATTGTCTTACTCTCTTGTGCATTCATCCTTTCCATCGTTCGTTGCCAACAGATCCACTCTTTTTCTGTAAGATCTTCTTCCTTCGTCTTCATTTCCTTCTTTCATCATGGTTTATCCTGTAGAATCGATTGATAAATTTCGCTCTGATTTCTCTATTCCCTCCTGGGTTATTTTGGAAGAGCTTTCTGAGCCTTCAGACTATTTTCGTTTGGCTGAGGGACATTGGTTCCCCAGTCTCTTTGTTGCTGAGTGTAGATTTTCTTTTCCTCCCAACCCTCTATGTCTGGAATTCAATCAATACTTTGACGTTGTTCCTGCAAGAATATCCCCCAATACATGGAGGATAGTTAATGGGGTTCATAGACTAAATCAAATTCATGGAACTCGCATAGGAATTCTAGAAATCATGTTTTGTTATAGATGGGTTGTTGGTGATAACACTTTTTATTTAAAAACTAGATTTTTAAATAGGGCTTTAGTGGTCAATCTCCCAGATGCCAATAGGGACTATTTTGAGCACGGGGTTGTTATAAAAAATTGGCAACATGCTCCTTTATCTGGAGACGAAGTTTATCAGGGTCCCAGATGCCCTCCTTATGGCAATGGGATGGGTTGTTTTTATTTCATTTTACTTATTTTGAAATCATGCTTCTTCTGTGTTTGACAAAATGTGCCACTGATATTGCAATTTTGATTTATTTGCAGTTGACAACAAAAGAAAGTGTCCAAAGGAGGCAGACGTTAATATAAGGCACTTAAAACTTATCTGGAGTCTGCATCAGACTGTTGCCGACGAGCACATTAGATCAGCTTCATATTTGCTCCAGTACAAGAGCTACACCACTTCTTTTACTGCTCGTCCGGTAATAAGTGAAGGGGAACCAGTACCAGCTTCTACCAGTTCTTCACCTGAGTCACACGTTCCTTTAAGTGAAAGGATGAAGAAAATAAGACCTCCCACCCTTTTTGAGAAACCTGCCTCTGGTGCTGGAGAGGAAAAAAGAAGTAAGATTGACGTCCCAGGAGAGGGGACGAAGAAAATTGATGGACCTTCCTTGGCTGCTCCTGTGAAGGTTGCCGAGAAGCTCTCAGTGGTCCCGAGCAAGTCTGCTGCTCCAAGAGAAGTGATTATAATATCACCGACCAAGAGTTCTTCCTTGGTCGAAACTATTCTTGTTCCCCCGAGGAAGTTGAAGAAGAGCTCCTCGGTCAATTTGACTGACACCGTCTCTTAGCCCCGACTAGTGGACTTCCCACTTTCATTCTCCCGAGCTCTGCCATGAGCTCGGTGAAGACTTGGATCATTCCCGAGATCCAAGGTATTGAAGAGAACCTTCCTCGGGACACTGTTACTACACTAGCAGCTCGTCACATTGCTTCTGTAAGTCTTATTGTTTTGAACTTTTCATCTTTCCCTTGTTATATCTGTCTCTGACTTGCTTTCATTTTCTTTTCATAGTTGGTGAGCTGCTTTAACACAATTTTGAAGAAAGATGAAGCTATTAAAGCTTCAAGCTCCTTATCTGGTGTGGAGGAAGCTCTGACGGGAGTGAGGCAGTCTTTGGAAGATTCTCGTCAGAAGTACGATGCTGACAAGGCTGCTTGGGAGAAGAAACTTACCTCCACTGAGAAGGAGAAGACTCAAGTTGTTGAAATCTCCAAGAGGTTGGAGAAGAAAATAAAGAACTTGGAGGAGAATAATAAAGAGCTTGAAGGGAAGCTAAAAGATGCTGGAGAGCTTGAGAATAAGCTCAAGGTTGCTGAGGAAGAACTAATCCAACTTCGCGAAGTAAGTCGCCAGAAGGAAGAAGTTGAGAATAAACTGAAGACTACTAAAAGTCTTCTGTCCGAGAAGCTTTCCTCGGAGAAGTTAAAGAGGAAAATGGCTGTGAAGAAGTCTTTCAGCGCCGGCTGGGACAAGGGGTGGAACAAAGGCTTGGCTGCCATGATGTCTCAAGTAGAATATGGCAGCCTTAAATACTTTAGAGATGGGTGGGTTGCTGCTCTACAGGAGATGAAGGTTGATGAAAACTCCGAACTCTTTCAGCGACACATCCCTGGTCCACCTCCAACTCCTGAAGACGAAGAAGAAGACGAAGCTGCCTCCGAAGAGTCTTCCATGGTGTTGGGAGATCATCCCCTAGCCATCCATCCTGCTAACGAGGAACTTCAGCAGCTCGCTACTTCCTCTGAGCAACCTCCAGCACTTCCCCAGCTACTATCTTCTCCATCCGAGCAACCTACCTCCTCGTCCCAGCCTCCTGAGAAAGTTTCGGGAGACAAGGAAAAGGTGTAGAGTTGTTTAGACTTCTATCTATTTTATTTTTCTTTGACAAATGTAATCCTGAACCATGTAACTCTGAACCTTGTGATATAATAAAACTTGAACTTTTGTTTTTGCATACTGTTGTCTCCTCTTCATGCTCTCTTGGGACTCTTATTGATTATTATTTTTTCTTCCTCTACTAGTTTCTGGCCAGGATGGAATTATTGTCTGCTCATGATACCAAGCTGTTACGATAATGCAATAAGTATTTTAAGGCTGGTCACACAGATCTGAGTGCAGCACAAATCATCGACATCCTCGGCCAAGATGCTTCGAAACAGGTAATTGAGGCCTACCAATATTTGAAGTGTCTGCTTGATCGTGCGGTGGCCAATAATGTAGCTTATTATGACATGATTGAGGATTCAACAATAATATAAGGAATCCACTGCCCTCTTGCACGAGGGGTACGAGAAGAAATACCAGCAAATCGTTGCCGACAAGGGACACGAGAAGCGTTTTGCTGCTTACGGCGTGCGGAAGAGAACTCTGAGGGCTGAGGTCGAAGAGTTTAGACAAATAGCTGAATTATTAGAGGAAGAGAATAACAACCTGCAAAGAGAGTTATCGCAGTTGAAGTCTGCAGCTTCCACTTCAAAAGCCTTGATCCTAGTGACTGATGAGGGATTCTCGTTCTTGGAGGTCGAGAACGCCAACTTGAGGGATGAGTTGGAAACCTTGAAAAAATCTGGCCCTTTTACATCTTCTCGTGGACGAGCAAGAGCTCCTCGAGGACGAGCAAGAGCTGCTCGAATTCCTGTCGAGGAACAGAGGACTCAATCTGCCTTAGAGAACCAGGCCTTCCAATTAATGGCGAAGAACCAGGCGTTGGCTGAAATGTCAAAGAAGATCAGGGACCTGGAAGAGAAGCATTCTACGCAAAAGTCTGTCTTGGAGAATAAAGAACTCTTCATCAAAAATCTCCACGAACAGCTAGAAAGATTGACATATCAATTCCACAAACAGCCCAGGGAGTTCTGGATGGCTGGGTACAACGAGGCTCTCTACCACTTGGACGATCGTATCCAGAATGCCAATAATGAGGGCTACAAATAAGGCTGGTTGAATGCCTTAGGTGTGCTGCAACTGGAACATGGTCATTACCTGTGGGATTACCATAATCCTGGGCTGCTCGACCTTCCAGTGCCACCATTCAAGCTCGACATGAGTTGGATCCCTGCTCGGGCCATCCCTCAGTGCTTAATTTCCAAGTATCTCGGCGACTACAATCTCCATTCTAATGTCGAGATATCTCGTCCTGAGCACCTCCTAAATCGACCATCCGTGATGAATATCAGGATGTTAAAAGATCTTAACTTCATAAATTCTCCTCTTGCTTTAAATGATCCGCCTGCTGGCGAGGAACCTGTTTCAAAAGCAGAGGGGAAGAAACCAATAGAATAGGAAAATTGATGTAATAAATTTGTATACATTTCATTCTTAATGTAATTTATTTTTGGATCTAATGAAAGACTTTCATTTTTGTTCGCAATCTTAATTGCCATTGTTTTGTAACACTTTACATCTGTGCATGTGTATCTGTTAAAAAGATAACAATATTGTATTATTTGTCGATCAACTTATTGTCAAATAGTTTGAATTTGTGGTAATCATTTGACAAAAATGATGTTTTGTTTCTCGACCAACTTAGTAAAAAGTTACGAGTATAAAAAATGTTGCTCGCTCACTTTCTCGTTTTCATAAAATGTCTCCGACCAACCAAGGTCGGTAAATTTTCCTTTTCGACTAACTATAATTAGTGGGTTTTTCCTCTACGAGCAACTTTGGCACTTTTTGGAATAGTTGTAGCTCCCGACCAACCTTAGTTGGCATTTTCGAGAATATATTTACTTCCTAACCAACATAAGTTGGCATTTTTAGGAATACTTTTACTTCCCGAGGAACACATAGTTTTACTTCCCGTAGGAATACAAGTTTTACTTTCCGGAGGAATATAAGTTTTACTTCCCGGAGGAATACAAGTTTTACTTCCCGACCAACCTTAGTTGGCATTTTTGAGAATATATTTACTTCCTAACCAACATAAGTTGGCATTTTTAGGAATACTTTTACTTCCCGAGGAATACATAGTCTTACTTCCCGTAAGAATACAAGTTTAACTTTCTGGAGGAATACAAGTTTTACTTCCCGGAGGAATACAAGTTTTACTTCCCGGAGGAATACAAGTAGCTTTACTTCCCGGAGGAATACAAGTTTTACTTTCCGGAGGAATACAAGTAGCTTTACTTCCCTGAGGAATACAAGTAGCTTTACTTCCCTGAGGAATAAAAGTTTTACTTCCCAGAGGAATACAAGTTTTACTTCCCGTAGGAATACATTTGTTTCTCGACCAACCTTAGTTGGCATTTTCGAGAAAAAAATTTTAATGTCGAGTTTCGCCGAGTAGTGTGTAGCACTAGTATTCCCCGAAAAACTTTCAATAAAAGGAGAGAATATACATCACTGGTAATACTTGCGCAGGTGCTCTGCATTCCATGCATTCTTAAACTCCTCCCCCTCTAAAGTTGTTATTCGGTAGGTTCCTGATCGAACAACTTCTATAACTCGGTATGGTCCATGCCAGTTTGACTCTAGTTTGTTATTCTTTTGAATCACTTTCTTTAGCACATAGTCTCCTTCTTTCAGGTCGCACTTCTTCACCCTCTTATTGTAGAATAAAGCTGTTCGTTGTTGGTATGCAGCATTCCTAATGGCTGCTTCTTCTCTAACTTCCTCGAGCATGTCTAAATCCAATCTTCTCATTAAGTCGCTGATAGGGGAATTGAAATTCAGTACCCTTTGTGTTGGGAGGCCCAACTCGGCAGGTATAACAACTTCACTTCCAAACGCTAGCATATATGGAGATTCTCCAGTTGCTACTCGGGGAGTAGTTCGGTAAGCCCACAGTACTGACTGTAACTCGTTGATCCAATTTTCTTTCGCATCGTCTAGTCTTTCTTCAATCCATTCAGCAGCGTTCTGTTTGTCACTTAAGTTTGTCCATTGCTTTGAGGATGGCCTGGTGCTGAGTGGATCTTCAAAACATTTGATTGATGACAATAGGCAGCGAACTCCTCGTTATCAAATTGTGTTCCATGGTCTATGATGAAGGCATGAGGAAGACCATATCGACAAATGATGTTCTTCCAAATAAATTGGTACACCTTGTCGTACGTCATATCAATGAGAGGCTCAGCTTCAACCCATTTAGTAAAATAATCCACTGCGAGGACGAGGTACTTAAACCTTCCCCTGGTCGTCGGCAGTGGCCCAACCAAATCTATTCCCCACATGGCAAATGGACAGGGGAAGTGATGGGTGTCAACAATGCTTGTGGAGTTCTTCGGATGGAGGAAAAGTGTTGACACTTGTCACATTTCTTGGCATAGGCTATACAATCAGCTCTCATCGTCGGCCAGTAGTATCCCTGCGTCATTACCCTTTGCAAAAGAGTTCGACCTGCTACATGGGCTCCACAGGACCCTTCATGGATCTCTTCAATCAAATCTTTCACCTCGGTGGGATGCACACATCTTTGCAAGCCTACCATAATTCCTCGTCTATATAGAATACCGTTAATTAATACATACCGAGCAGCTTTAAACTTCAATTTCTTGGCTTCGAGATTATCAATTGGTAATTCTCCCTTCTCAATATATGCCCTGATGGGATCCATCCATGATGATCCTAAATCGAGGGTAATAAAGTTCATCGTCAGATCTTCATCTATACTCCGACCAGCTAAAACTTCAATTGGGATCGTTCTTCGTAGCTCGGTACGAGTAGCTGATGCTAATCGAGCTAGGGCGTCTGCTCTCGCATTCTCCATTCTTGGTATTCTGACCAACTGAATAACAGAAAATTATGATACCAACTCCATCACTTTTGCCTGATACTTGATCATTAATTCTCCTTTGGCTGCATATATTCCTAACATTTGATTTACGAAATTGAGAATCGCTGAAGATAATAAGCTGCTGCGCCTCCATAATTTTTTCCAAATTAAGACCTGCAATCATGGCCTCATACTCAGCCTCATTATTGGAAGCTTTGAATTGGAAACGTAGGGCGTATTTCATGTCGACCTCGTCCGCGCTATTCAAAACTATCCCTGCCCCACAACCTGTTGTGCAAGATGAGCCATCTACATATAGCCTCCATATGGGTAACTCGTCTTCAAATTTATGATCTGAAAAAGTTCCTCGGTGAAATATTTGTTGCTTCCTTTCATCCTCCCCTAATATTTCTTGCTCTTCGTCGATCATCTTTTCTTTCCCTTTTACCAACCTAAGTTGGTTTGGGCTTGAATTTGATGATCCTGTAACATCTACTTGCCCTTTTACCAAATTAAGTTGGTCTGGGCTTGTATTTGATGATCCTGTAACATCCACAGGTTGATCAGCGAGCAACTTTTGCTCCTCGGGGGTATCAGGATAGGTGAACTCTGCTATAAAATCTGCTGCAGCTTGCCCTTTCAGCGATGATCTGGGTTCATAAACTATAACATATTCACCAAGTTCTATTGCCCAGCACATCAATCTTCCTGACTTTTCTAGTTTATGAAGGGCTTGCCTCAATGTCATATCAGTATATACTACTATGGTATGAGCTTGAAAGTATGGCTTCATTCTTCTACTTGCCTCGATCAATGCTAGTGCCAATTTTTCCAGCCTTGGATATCTGATCTCTGCTCCTCGGAAGGCCTTACTTGTATAGTAGATTGGTTTTTGTACTCAATTCTCCACTTTTATCAATGCCGAACTTACTGCATTCTCGGACACTGCCAAATATAAGTATAATTTTTCTCCCATCACTGGCCTGGATAACAGTGTAGGTGCTCCCAAATATTTCTTCAAGTCTTGGAAAGCCTTCTCACATTCATCATTCCACTCAAAAGTCTTTCGGAGCGTATAGAAGAATGGGAGACATCGATCAGTTGCTCGCGATACAAATCTGTTGAGTGCTGCTACTCATCCTGTAAGACTTTGCACGTCTTTCTTCGTTGTTGGGGATCGCTGAAAAATATGTTACTAAGGCCGTTTATAAAAATAAACTATTTAAGTAACTCCGATCTGTTTTTTTAGGAAAATCTTTTCTTAAAAACCAAACTATTTGAACACAAGATGTGTTTAACAAATCAGTATGTACGAGATCTATTCAAGATGTGTTTATAACAGGTTTATAAAGTAGGTTAAAAAACTTAAACTCAGCACAACCAAGAATGAGATGAGGAGATGTAGAAAGATTATGTTCACGATTTTTTTTACGTGGTAAAACCTCACCAATTGAGGAAACATCCACGACTCCCTCTACGGAGTAAAATGAAAAATCCACTAATATAAATATATGAGTTACAAACTATATAACTAACATGCAAACAACTCAGACCTATATAAGTTTAGGAATGTACCCTCTAGTGTCCTTATAACTTCTCTGCAGTTCTAATTGTAGATGTAGTTCTCCCAGTTTGTTAACTTCTGATTTGTTCCAGCACTTTACGTCGACTCTTTGTTCACAAGATCTTATTACCAACACTTTTCGTGTTGTAGGGTGAAAGTGTTTGTGGAGGTGCTCTCTAACACATGCATGCACACACACACACTTATTAATTACAAACAGTCCTAACAAATTACAGTAACACTATATGCTGTGATCTTTTCTTTTTCTTTCTTCTTACAAAACTTTGAACCTTATTTGACCTTTAAATCAATCCCAGAATCCACGGATACCTTGCTAGGAAGACAGTCAAGGTCTTAATCAATCTCACAATTTAGAAAAGCTTTTCGAGATTGAAAACCTCCAAGTGAGATTCCAACTAGATCAAAGGTTTAGTTTTACAAGAACTAGAAACAGAAAGCATTTATTGTTGATTTCAAAGTAAGCAAACGTTTTATAGAAAATAATCAACAATATATTTCTCAGGATGAGAAATAAAGAATGAAACTAAGTGTAATGTAACATGAATAACTCAGATCTGAAATTTCTATGAAATCAGAAAGTAGATCTAAGTAAAAGTTTAAGTTGAAAACAAGATCTAACGAACAAGAGGTTACAGCAGCAATTACAAACTCAACTCAAACTCTCAATCACTCAAGAACACTCAAGGTAGTGTTTTGGATATGGATTTTTGAAGAAGTGTTTGAGTTTGGATGTAAGAGGCTTTGACGAATAGGGCTAAGGTTTCTAACTCTCTCTCTTCTCTCTGTTTTCTCTCTTCTCTCTCTTCTCTCTCTATTACTCAGAAAAATGAAAATGGCAAAAGTCTTCGAAGTCTGAGAATAGGGTTCTTTTTATAGGGTGAAGAGAAGGTTTGAGAGACTGGATCAAAACCAAGGGCCAGGATTAAGTCAAGTTAAATTGACTTAGATCGAAGGGTTCTAAGAACGCGGTGCTTAAACGATACCTGATTGGTTTAAAGAGTTGTACTGGGATTCACCAAGACAACATGCAGATCGTCGATAACCAATGATCCAAGGGTTAAAAACATACGCGTTTATAACTCAGTAAAGAAACACAGTCGCAGCCAATCAGATGAAGACAGGTGTTGGACAATAACAGGATATGAAACGCGCGTCCTAAAGTAATTAAAACCACACCCTAAGGTTTACTCCGCTTTCGGATTCTACCCAAGGTAACATTAGGCCAATATACCCAACAAATTATATTTACAAATTGACCACATAAACTTTTAAATCAAGTTTTAATTAAGAAAACCTTATTTAAAAAATGTTTATAAAATCCCAAAAAATTATTAAAATTCAAACTTAGGGATTTAAACACACTCAACATATAAACACAAATTATTATGCAGTATGACATGCAATAAATAAATTCTACTGTGTGTGAGTGTTGGTAATTTGTTCTTGATCACTACAAGATAGAGAGATGAAGTAGCAAACCAACTTCTGAGGTTCTTTGGTTTCTAGGGAGGACATAATTTGTCACAATTTCCAAACTAGATGAGCACTTATACAATGCACACTCAAGTGAGTCAAAAGCATAAGGGCTTCAATCTCCCCCTTTGGAAATATGAGACAAAATCTCCTTTGAGTAATCTAGGACTCGTAGGGAAACAAAAAAAATAAGAAAAACTTATTCCTATCAAAATTCTATCTACCCAATACCTAGAAATAAAAAAGTACATAACTCAACTAAGTATATTTGAATACCCTATTACAACTGTTGAGAGTAACTGTACAATAAGAACCTGCAATAGATCACTAAGATCAAGTTGTTTAGCATATGTAAGAATTGAATAGACTCAAATTTCTCCCCCATTTTGTCTCAAATGGACAAAGGGAAAAACTTGGATAAACAGCAAAGTTATTAGTCAGCATAAACCATACCAATAGATTTACGTAAGGAAATGAATCTATTATAATCTAGAGGTTTGGTAAACATATCTGCGAGTTGTAGATCAGTAGGAAGATAATTGATTTCTAATTCCTTAGATTCAACCAATTCGCGTATAAAATGATGTCTTATTTTAATATGCTTTGTTCGCGAGTGTTGAACAGGGTTTTTAGAAATATTAATCGCGCTTTGATTATCACAATAGAGATGCAATTATTTTTCTTGAATACCATAATCACTTAGCATTTGTTTAAGCCACATTAATTGAGCACAACAGCTGCCAGCGGCTATGTATTCAGATTCAGCTGTCGAGAGTGATGTGCAGTTTTGTTTTTTACTACTCCATCCTACCAAGTTATTACCTATATAATAACATGCTCCTGATGAGCTTTTACTATCATCAGTACACCCAGCCCAGTCAGCATCAGTGTACCCAATTATAGTGCTTGGTGTGTCATTAGTGTACCAAAGTCCTAGATTTAGAGTGCCTTTTACATATTTAATGATACGTTTAACAGCATTCAAGTGGCTCTCTTTAGGGTTACTTTGATATCGAGCGCATACACACACAGCATACATAATATCAGGACACGAGGCAGTAAGATATAGTAAGGTTCCTATCATACTACGATATAGAGTAGGATCTACATATTTTCCATTTTCATCTTTAAAAAGTTTTAGCGTAGTACTCATGGGCGTTTTAGCATTTTAGCACTCTCGAGGCCAAATTTCTTTACTATCTCTAAAGCGTACTTGGATTGCAATACAAATAATCCTTCTGAATTTTGTTTGACTGGGAGGCCTAAGAAGAATTGTAGCTCCCCCATAAGGGACATTTGAAATTCCTTATGCATAGTTTCAGAGAAGGATTTTACTTCTGAGGGAGAAGTTGATCCAAATATGATATCGTCAACATAAACTTGAGCAATAGTGATATGTTTGTCAAAATGTTTGACAAAAAAGGTTTGGTCATTTCCGCCTCTTTTGAAACCTTTATCTAAAAGAAAACTGGAAAGACGCTCGTACCAAGCTCTAGGAGCTTGTTTAAGGCCATACAAAGCCTTTTTCGGACGAAATGCATGATTTGGATATTTAGGGTCAATGAACCCTTTAGGTTGTTCTACATAGGTTTCTTCAGCTAGTATTCCATTAAGGAACGCAGATTTGACATCCATTTGGTACAGTGTAAAATGCATGTGGCAAGCTATAGCAAAAAGCAGACGAACAGATTCTAAACGAGTAACAAGAGAAAAGGTCTCGTTAAAATCAATTCCTTCTATTTGAGAGTATCCTTGAGCAACTAATCTAGCTTTATTTCTAATTATTATCCCATTTTCATCAGTCTTATTTTTGAAAATCCAACGTGTGCCAACAACCTTTTTGTGATCAGGACGTGGAACAAGATAGCAAACATCATGAATGACAAATTGTAAAAGTTCTTCCTGCATAGCAGAAATCCAGTGAGAGTCATTCAATGCCTTATTTACATTCTTTGGTTCCACAAGGGAAACAAAACATGCATAATGTGCATAGTTTCTTAGTTGGGATCTTGTACGCACTAGCTCACTAGGGTTACCAACTACGTTATTTATGGGATGATCTTTAGAAACCCAGTTAGGTACTTCAGGTGTCTCAATAGGTAATGAATTATCCATTTCAGAGGAGTAATTTTCTAAAATATTTGTAGACTCTTCCTCAATAGTAAATTCACCAGTCTTGCTTTCTACAGTAGTGTCACTAACAATTACATTTATGGATTCCATCAAGGTTTTAGTGCGAAGATTATACACTCAATAAACTCTACTGTTAGGCGAATATCCTAGAAATATGTCTTTATCTCCCCGGCTCTCAAATTTGGATAAGTGTTCCCTATCTTTGCATACATAACAAGTGCTGCCAAAGGTTCTAAGATATTTGAGATTAGGCTTTTTATTGTACCAAAGTTCGTAAGGGGTTTGTTTGGAATTCTTTCTAAGATAGACCCTATTTATAATGTGACACGCAGTACGAATAGATTCTACCCAAAAATATTTAGGTAAATTCTTGGCATGTAACACAACACGTGCCATCTCTTGAAGGGTACGATTCTTTCTCTCCGCAATACCATTCTGTTGAGGGGTCTTAGGAGCACTGAACTCGTGTTTAAAACCATTATAGTGACAATATTATATAATACCAGTGTCTTTGAATTCACCACCTCTATCACTACGAATTCTATTCACTTGAGTATCCTTTTCATTTTCAATCCTAAGAAGAATTTTTAGGAAGGTTTGAAATGTTTCAGACTTTTGTTTTAAGAAGGCTACCCAGGTAAATCTAGTGAAGTCATCAACCATAATAAGGATGTAACTGTGTCCACAGAGACTAACAGTTTGGGAGGGACCTATTAGGTCCATATGGATGAGTTATAATGGATTAGAGGTAAGAATATCTTCGACTTTCTTATGTGGTGCCTTAACAATTTTACCTTCCTGACAGGAACCACATATAAGATTGGGTATAAGTTTGATTTTAGGAACTCCTCTAACTATTTCCTGAGAAGTCAGTCTACTAAGGTTATCGTAATTTATATGACCCATTCTGTTATGCCATATCTCATTGTCATCCATTCTGGCAACATTACAGATTTCAGAATTGTTCATGACAGTGTAGAAATTGTCAGGAGTTCTGAATCCAGTAATTATGCATTCACCTTTTTCATTTAAAATTTTGCAATTGTTCTTTGAAAAGGTAACAGTATGATCTGAGTCACAAAATTGCGATATGCTAAGTAGATTTGCCTTAAGACCTTTGACTACAAGAACATCTTGAAGAATAGGAAGCCCATCTTCTTGGAGAGTTCCTTTGCCTATGATTTGAGATGAAACTCCATCACCAAAAATGATTTTACCACCAGCAAAGCTGGTTCTGTTTAAAAGTTTAGTTTCATCACCAGTCATATGCTTAGAACATCCAGAGTCTAAATACCAACCGGATGATGTGTGTTCAGCTTTTAAAGCAGTAACAACAACATTACACTTCATCTGAGGTAATAGATCATCTTTTCTAACCCAAATTGCCTTAGTTTTCATCTTGCGCTTATTAGCTCTCAATTGATAAAATTTGCGAGCTTTAAATTTTTGCTGAAAAATGTTTTGCGCATGATTTTGAATTTTGTGAAAGACTTGAGCATTTGGTTTAGGAAAGTGCTTACGATTCCTTCTAGGAAATGTTCTTTTAGGTTTGGTCTTTCTCTTTCTATAATTAGAGTTTCTATCTGGATGTATAGGAAGTATATAATTGTTGCGGTTCCTCCTAGAATAGTTAAAGTTATGATAGATATGAGGATTATAGACATGTTTAACTAGTCTCCTAGCATAGAAACTATCAAAAGAGTGACCATATATATCGCAGTAGGAGCAATAAAGATTGCTCAGATTTGGGGTTTCCTTAGAAAAGTCTCTAAACAAAGGTTTTGAAGAGTTTTGAGACTGAACTCTATTCCTAGGTGTGACAGTCTTGAATACAGACTCACTCTTCATAATAGAGGGGCAGACGTATTTAGCCTTAGGTGAACTTTCATGTTTAGAGCAACTTGATTCCCCAATGTTAAAATTTTGATGTTTTGAATCAAACTCAATTTTTAGAGAATGAAAGTCTGGGCATGTTTCAATAGGTCTTTTGCCTCCTGACACAAACTTGATAGGTTCAAAAGATTTTGTTTGTGCTTTCAAATTAGGGCAAAACCCTATTCCAGTTCGATCATCAGAATTGGTTTTTGATTCAGCAACAAATTCATCAAAACATTTTGAATTATTTTCAATTTTTGTAAATTTTTTGAAAACAGTTGCTGTCTTTTCTTTAGTTTGCTCCAATTCTAACAATGTCCCTTTGTATTTTTTCTCTAGAGTTTCATTTGTTTCTTTTAAATTTCTGAGTTTTTCATCAAACATTTTGATTTCACTTTTATGAGTCAAACATTGGGTAGTATACTCTTCAGCATTTAGTTTGACCATTAGGCTTAGATCTTCCAACTTTTTGGTAAGTTCTTTCACAATTTTTTCTAGTCTAGCGCTTTTCTTGAGAGTTTTAGCATAAAGTGTGTGAATGTCAGGGAGGTTTTCATTGTCCCAGTCACTAAGTGTGGTGTGTAGAGTGACCCCTAAAGATTCATTTTTTAAACTCACACACTCATTGACATCGTCATTATTGCTATCCCTTTGACTCACACACCCCGAAGTAAAATATGCAACATTCTCAGTAATCAAAGCATCTAAACCAGTATAAACATGATTCTCAATAGCAGGAGTAGAGTTACTAGAAACATTTTCATACACAGGCATAGGCACATCATCATTATATATGATCTTGGCAAAGAAAGACATGCAAGGGTCAAAAACATCAGATGACTCAGGTTCCTCATGTTCAGAGTCACTTGAATCATCCCATGTTTTGCAAATGTTAGCTCTAGTATGTTTATTTTGAGTGTTCAAGTTAACTCTACAGTATTGTGCAATGTGCCCCAGTTTACCACATCTATAGCATTCAGTCTTCTTAAGGTCTCTATTAGGTCTAATATGAGAGTCCTTGTGATTTTTTTCATGGTTTTTCTCATGAGGTATGTGATTAGAGGAAGTTGGATAATTTGAATTGCCTTGTTTATTTTCCACTTTGTTTCTAAACTTAATGATTTTCTTAAACTATTTTGTAATTAAGGAAATCTGATTGTCCAAACTCTCTATATTGCATTCCTCATCAGAATCATAAGTGGGGAATATAAGCTCAGGCTTAGTTAACTTAGAAGAGAAGCTCAGATTGGAACTAGTCTGTTTCCTATGGGTTTGTGTCAATTGTTTCTTAAATTCTAGTTCCATTTCCACAGTTCTTAGTTTACTACTGAGTAATTCAGGAGTGAGATTTTGATCACACATTTCCTCAATAGCATATCTTTTGTTATCAAATTTCTGTGGTAATGATCTTAGAATTTTAGATACAATTTCATGTCTGTCATAAGTCACCCCATTAGAATGCAGTTTGGTCACAATATCAGTCAGGTTCATGTAGAAGTCATCAAATGACTCAGTCTCAGACATAATTAAGGAGTTATACTGCTGAATAAGCATTTGAGTTTTAGCAGCCTTAACTCTAGTGTCTCCTTCATGAGCAGTGACCAAGGTGTCCCAAGCTTCCTTATAAGTGGTACAGGATGAGATTCTTTTGAACTCATGTTCATTTATGGACATAAATATGACATTATTTCCTTTGTTATTATTTCGAGAAACTTGTTTCTCTTCTTGAGCGAACTCACTTAATGCTTTATTAACCCTCTCATTACTTCCTTCGGTGGCTGGTTTAGTAGGAAAAGTGTAACCATTTTCAAAAATGTCCCAGACATCATCTCACAGAGTTCCTTGAATGAAAGCAATCATCCTTACTTTCCAGTAAGCAAAATTGGTTCCATCAAAGATTGGAGGTCTGGTCAAGTTACCAAATCTTTCATTTTTCTCGTCCATATTTGATTTTCAGAAAACAATTTCAGAAACACAGGATCTCTTTTGAAAGAAGTTTACCAAGCTCTGATACCAATTGAAAAATATGTTATCAAGGCCGTTTATAAAAATAAACTATTTAAGTAACTCCGATCTGTTTTTTTAGGAAACTCTTTTCTTAAAAACCAAACTATTTGAACACAAGATGTGTTTAACAAATCAGTATGTACGAGATCTATTCAAGATTTGAATAACAGGTTTATAAAGTAGTTTAAAAAACTTAAACACAGCACAACTAAGAATGAGATGAGGAGATGTAGAAATATTATGTTCACGATATTTTTTACGTGGTAAAACCTCACCAATTGAGGAAACATCCACGACTCCCTCTACGGAGTAAAATGAAAAATCCACTAAAACAAATATATGAGTTACAAACTATATAACTAACATGCAAACAACTCAGACCTATATAAGTTTAGAAATGTACCCTCTGGTGTCCTTATAACTTCTCAGCAGTTCTGATTGTAGATGTAGTTCTCCCAGTTTGTTAACTTCTGATTTGTTCCAGCACTTTACGTCGACTCTTTGTTCACAAGATCTTATTACCAACACTTTTCGTGTTGTAGGGTGAAAGTGTTTGCGGAGGTGCTCTCTAACACATGCATGCACACACACACAGTTATTAATTACAAACAGTCCTAAAAAATTACAGTAACACTGTATGCTGTGATCTTTTCTTTTTCTTTCTTCTTACAAAACTTTGAACCTTATTTGACCTTTAAATCAATCCTAGAATCCACGGATACCTTGCTAGGAAGACAGTCAAGGTCTTAATCAATCTCAGAATTTAGAAAAGCTTTTCGAGATTGAAAACCTCCAAGTGAGATTCCAACTAGATCAAAGGTTTAGTTTTACAAGAACTAGAAACAAAAAGCATTTATTGTTGATTTCAAAGTAAGCAAACGTTTTATAGAAAATAATCAACAATATATTTCTCAAGATGAGAAATAAAGAATGAAACTAAGTGTAATGTAACATGAATAACTCAGATCTGAAATTTCTATGAAATCAAAAAGTAGATCTAAGTAAAAGTTTAAGTTGAAAACAAGATCTAACGAATAAGAGGTTACAACAGCAATTACAAACTCAACTCAAACTCTCAATCACTCAAGAACACTCAGGGTAGTGTTTTGGAAATGGAGTTTTGAAGAAGTGTTTGAGTTTGGATGGAAGAGGCTTTGACGAACAGGTTTATGGTTTCTAACTCTCTCTCTTCTCTCTCTATTTCTCAAAAAAATGAAAATAGCAAAAGTCTTCGAAGTCTGAGAATAGGGTTCCTTTTATAGGGTGAAGAGAAGGTTCGAGAGACTGGATCAAAACCAAGGTCTAGGATTAAGTCAAGTTAAATTGACTTAGATCGAAGGGTTGTAAGAACGCGGTGCTTAAACGATACCTGATTGGTTTAAAGAGTTGTACTGGGATTCACCAAGACAACATGCAGATCGTCGATAACCAATGATCCAAGGGTTAAAAACATACGCGTTTATAATTCAGTAAAGAAACACAGTCGCAGCCAATCAGATGAAGACAGATGTTGGAAAATAACAGGATATGAAACGCGCGTCCTAAAGTAATTAAAACCACACCCTATGGTTTACTCCGCTTTCGAATTCTACCCAAGGTAACATTAAGCCAATATACCCAACAAATTATATTTACAAATTGACCACAGAAACTTTTAAATCAAGTTTTAATTAAGAAAACCTTATTTAAAAAATGTTTATAAAATCCCAAAAAATTATTAAAATTCAAACTTAGGGATTTAAACACACTCAACATATATACACACATTATTATGCAGTATGACATGCAATAAATAAATTCTACTGTGTGTGAGTGTTGGTAATTTGTTCTTGATCACTACAAGATAGAGAGATGAAGTAGCAAACCAACTTCTGAGGTTCTTTGGTTTCCAGGGAGGACATAATTTTGTCACAATTTCCAAACTAGATGAGCACTTATACAATGTAGACTCAAGTGAGTCAAAAGCATAAGGGATTCAATCGCAACCCTAACAAAGCTTTGATCTTTTAAGAGTTAGCTTCAATGCCTCGCTGATTGACAATGTACCCGAGAAACATGCCTTCTCGTACTCCAAATATGCACTTAGTCGGGTTCAACTTCATTTGATATTTATCTAGTTGATCAAAAGTTTGGCTTAAGTCAACTAGATGATCCGCAGCTTTCTTGCTCTTCGTCAGCATATCGTCAACATAGACTTCCATATTGCAACTGATTTGTTCAGCAAAGACTTTGTTCATCAGCCGCTGATATGTCATACCTGCATTTTTCAAACCGAAAGGCATAACATTATAACAATAAGTTCCCCTAGGGGTAATGAAAGAAGTACTCTCACTATCTTGAGGTTTCATTTTAATCTGATTGTAGCTAGAATAAGCATCCATGAAGCTCAGCAGCTCGTGTACCGAGGTAGCATCCACTTGTTGATCAATTCGGGGTAACAGAAAATGATCCTTTGGACATGCTTTATTGAGGTCGGTGAAGTCTACACACATCCTCCATTTGTTTTTCTTCTTTTTCACCATCACCACATTTGCTAACTAGTCTGGATATTTAACATCTTCAATGAAGCAAGCTTTCTGGAGCTTCTCGACTTCCTCCTGTGTAGCTTGATTCTTCTCGGGACTGAATACTCTTCTTCTCTGCTTCACATGCTTGATCTCCTTATTCACATTGAGTTCATGACATAAGAAATTTGGGTCTATCCCAGGCATATCCTCATGACTCCACGCAAAAGTTTGCTTTCTGCTTCTTAGAAAAGTTATCAATTCTTGTTTTAGTGAGGCTTCCAACGACGAACCTACTTGAGTAGTTCGTTCAGGGTGCTCGTCGTCCAGAATGATGTTTTCAGTAGCTTCCACCACTTGACCCTTTACGAGTTGCGACTCATCTCTAGGATCCAATGTTTCAATTTCGGCACCTTCATCCACTTGATAGGTAGTAGTCTTTTTCTTTGATTCCTCCAGTTTCTCTTGCTCAGCGGATGAATAATAGCATTCCCGAGCTACTTTCTGGTCACCTTTCATAACTCCTACTCCAAAATTTGTTGGAAATTTTAGGCACTGATGCACTGTAGATGGTACAGCCTCGAACTTCTTCAATCCTACTCTTCCCATGATGATATTGTATGATGATTGAATATTCTTATTCATCACGAAGAAGCGTATTCTCTCTGTCCGACAAGCAGGCCACGTACTAATGAATATATCCAACTTGATTGTCCCAAGTGGGAATACTTTCTCGCCAGCAAAACCGATGAGGGGTCTATGATAAGGCTCTAGTTGAGATAACTTTAGATTTAAACTGTCGAAGCACGAGTAGAACATGATGTCTGCCGAACTACCATTATCTACCAATACGCTTGAAATCATTACCTCCTTCATCCTCATTTTGATCACTAATGGGTCATCATGAGGATATAGAACTCCTGCAAGGTCGTTCTTTGAGAAACCGATGACCAATTTCTCTTTGTTCACCTTTCTCGAGCGATCCTCCTCAGCTATATTTATTCGCTGAATGTACGAGCAAGCTTGAGCCTCACAGAGGTAAGATTTTCTCTCTGCAGTAAGGTATCATTCTCCTGCATCTCCACCTGTAATAACATTACAATCAAATGACCCAAAGCGTATTGAAAATACCTCTCGTTCTGGCTGCCTTGGTCTCTTGAGAAGATCGGGGTCGTCTTATGGATCAAATTCATGGTTTCTTTTCTTGTTCTCCTCTGCTCATCGAGGAGATCTAGACCTCTCTCTTGTTCGGTCATTGTTCCTTCTTTCGCTTCCACGATCAACATACTTTGCTAGTTTTCCTCGTCTGATGAGTGTTTCAATCTCATTCTGAAGAGCTATGCAATTTTTGGTCATATGGCCATGATCTTTATGAAACTCGCAATACTTTGCTTTATTCCTTCGGTCAGGGTCTGCCTTCATTTTATCTGTCCAGTTTAATTCCTCGTTGTTCTTGATTTCTTCTAGAATATGGTTGATATCCTTCTTCAAAGGAGTATAATTATCAAATTTCTTCATAACGTCCCATACCGACCTAGTTTTTGAATGTTTGTCATTACCATTGTTCTTATGCTCTTTCTTCTTAGCTTTATCACCTTCCACCTTGGTTTCTTTGGCATTCATGTTCTTCTTCGCAGCTATAGCCTCGTCGGCATTCATAATCTTGGACATTTTTTCCATCAGGTCTGACATGGTTCTAGGTGGATCTTTGGCCAAAGTGTAGTACAACTTGTTGGGCAGTAGTCCACTCATTAAGGCGATAATCGTTGTCTTCTCCTCATAATCAATTACTTCGAGTTTCTCATTATTAAAACGTGTTATATAATCTCTGGTACTCTCACCAGCCTTTTATCTAACACTTAACAAATGCGCTACTCGTTTAACTAGCTTTGCCCCAAAACAGAAATTCCCAATGAATAACTCGGCCAGTTGAAGAAAAGTTGAGATCTTTCCCCGAGGAAGATTATTATACCACATTTGAGCAGATCCGGTAAGAGTTCCCGAGAATGCTCTACATCTCAACTCATCTGGAATAGCATAAATGTCGGCTGCAGCTTGGTATTGTTCTATATGAAGGACAGGGTCAGTCTTTCCGTCATATTTGGGGGTCACAACAGGTGCTTTAAACTTTGATGGTGTTGGAAAATCTACAATGGCCTGGACAAAAGGTGTTCCTCGAACAAAAGTTCGTTGTAGAGGGTTCTTGGCTTTAGCCATTTCCCCTAATCTATCCTCCAGCCTCTGAATAGAGCCTTTCCATGCATCATTTCCTTCCTCAGACCTGTTGGTTCGAGTAACTGATCTCGTTGATGTGGCTTCCTGGGATCTATCTTGACCAGCAGCTGGTCGCTACTGGGCAGATCCTTCCCTTAAATATGATGGTCGTCGAAAACTCCTCGATGCGACTTTAGGAGGACTTCTACTCCTTCTAGGTCCTAATCGATCAAAAGGTGATACCCTGCTCAACCTCTCTAGGGCACTAGTCCTTTCTGGAGAGAGAGTAATACGTTGTTCAGTATCTATGGCTCGCACTGACGAAGTTCGTCCGGGTTGATAAGAAAAATCTTCAGAGTCCTCATTGTGATATAAATTGGTACGCCTAGTACGTGAAGAAGATGCACGGGTATTTCTTTGAATACTTCGTGGTCCTAAATGGGTTGGTGCACCGCCATGGAGGGTTTGTATGAGTTGTCACATAGTTTCTTGGATGATGGTCTGGCCCTGAGCCAGATTTGTCATTATCCAAGCCAGATCTGGAATATTTGGCGGAGCAGATGGATTTAGAGGGCTTCCAGCGTTTCGATTGCTTGATTCTGGAATATCAGCCATTTGTGATGGATTTTTTTTTATGAAAAACGATATTACCAGTCGTTTTCCATAAACGACGCCAATCTGTTGATGTAAAAAATTAGATTATATCTAATTATTTAATCACAGATAAAATAAATGAGACACAGAAGTTTTAAAGTGGTTCAGCCTTATAACAATGACCTACGTCCACTGTTTATGTTATTGATGATTATTTGGGAATTCTCGATTACAAGTTCTATCAAGAAATTTCGGTCCCCTTACAATGAGGATTGTACAATGTATTTATAGCCCTGAGGCTGTAATGTGAAAGGGTAATACATTCAATGTTGTACATGTGAAAGGGTAATATATTAAATGCCCCTTAAGCGTATACATCTGAATGATAAGCATTTAATGAACAGTCAGACTGCTGATTTTCCTGCTATTAATGCTTTGTTCAAGGTGCAGCTCGGATCGCCTAAGCTGCTCGGACCGCCTAAAGTCCTCAGTAATCAAAAGTTCCTCGGTACTCAAAAGTTCCTCGGAGAGTTCTTGTAGGTCGGAGCGTCTAAGTTCCTCGGGGAAGCAGTGTTCCTCGTTGTAGTATGGTTCCTCGGAAGTGCTTGTTGCTGTCACGTAGATGGCCACGTGTCTTCACTCGATTGCGCCATGTCAGCAGACTAAGTTTGGTATCAACACATATAAAAAAAATCAAGGCAAAATTTTTTTTTTGCTAATTTAAAAAAAGAATATGGAAACTTAGTATGCAAACTTTAGTATGCCCAGGTCCATGCAGAGAGAGAGAGAGATAATTTTTTTTTATAGAATTTATTTAGAGAAACTTAATTTGATTTAATTAATTAGGTGGAACTTTAAAAATAAGGGATATTAACAACTAAATCCCTTGAATATATATACATATATATATATATTGTTCGTATCTTAAATTTATAATTTTTTAATTATTAATGATAAGTCCAAACAATACAAATAGTCTTATTAATTATAAGTCCAAACAATACAAATAGTCTTATTAATTATAATACACATGTAATTATATATATATATATATATTCATATGTAATTTTATTAACATTAGTAAATGTAATTGTATCTTCATTCATGTATCTACATTAATAATTGTAACACATATGGACTTACTAAAAAAATTATTTTTAACTTGTTCTTATTGTTAATTTTTAAGGAGTCTAAGGATTTGTCACCATTTTCCTAAAATTAATTAGCTAACAGAGATAATATTTAGCGAAAACCTTTTTTCTAAAGAGTGAAATATTATATTTAGCCAAAGCCTTTTTTTTTTAAGTAGTTAAATCATTTTAGCCTCGTAACAAAAGTTTTTTTTTCCATGTAGATACAATATTTTCCCGATACGCTATTTGAGTGTAGTTAATCAATTTGTTTCATAATTAATTATGTGTATATACCTATCATATTCTTTACCCCCCATCCACATAATGGAGGAGGGGAAGAAGAATGTAATCTTCCAAGCTGGGGGGGCGACGTTTGAAATTTGAAGGAGGTGCTGGACAGAAGCTACCACGTCAGATTTAGTGAAGGGAGAGGTGTTTTGGATAAACTTTTGCCTTTGGGAAGCATCAAAGAGGCAAGGAAGATTCTGCGAAGGAAGACAATATAAAAAGGGGGAAGTCATAGTCCTCACGAGTTACAACAAGGGTGATGCTTCGTTTAATATAATCATCAGACATAATAGAAGTCGAGTACAAGTTTCGCCATCGAAGGTGGTGAAAGGAATAGTGAAAATATGGAGAAGAAGAAGAAGAACGAACGAACATTTAAGATCATCCACCATTAATATTCAAGTTGTTCAGACTTCAGAGGCGGATCTTATCAGTTTTGACGATTCATGCATTACTAGGATAAAGTTCTTCCAGAAAGCATTATTGGGACGGGTTGGTGGACCGAAAATATCGCCACCGTCCATTAATAAGATGACATAGTGGGCTAAAGAGAGATGGAACCAAACGAAGAGAATCAAAGACGTAATCTTAATTCATCCCTCTTCTTGTTCGTGTTTTCGTCAACTCAAGAGGTGGACAAAATTTTGGATGTCAAGAGCTAGATATTTTACAGAGAAGACATGTGTTTATATAGTGATGGCACCCTCAAGCAGGCTACACCCAGCCGCCAAGAATGCCGACTTCCAATGGAATCGACTAATGGGTCTTACCCTACACTTTTGGTATGAATATGCTTAATATCCCAGCCTCGTGAAACAATAATAGTAAACATTACCCGAATTGTTAAAGATTTCAATGCCAAGCTGAAAGTTTAAGAAAAATCAATGCCTGGGTTTTGTTGAAACCCTTTTGCCACCGATCTAGCTTTGAACTTATCAACCCATCCATCTGCCTTGAACTTTGTTCTAAACACCCACTTGTTTTAAACCAAAGACACCCGTTTCAATAAAAGGCACTAAACACCAAGTATCATTGTTCATCAGAGTCTTGTATTCAAGTGTCATAGCTTCAAACCACCTAGGATTTGCCAATGCTCTCTCAACTAATGTTGGTTCCTAAAACTCTTCAGGTTTGGTTAGGGTAAAAACTTTGGGTTTGGTAATGCCAACTTTGGCTCTTGTGGTCATAGGGTGAGTATTGATTAGATTTTAGTTCTGTTGAGTGTGTACATGGGGTGACAAAGGATGGTCTAAGTTTTAATTTTGGTCAGGTAAGAAATTTGAGGTTTGTGGATGGTTTGGGCTAAGTGAGTTCAGGTTTGGACAGGCAGCAGTAGGAGGTGTTTTAGTTATATACGTGCCAAATGAAGAGGAAACTATTTCTGTGGGCATTTGAAATATAAGAGCTGCACGAGTGACATTAGATATAGTAGGAATGATAAAGGAATGATGATTATACTAATGAGCAAAAGATAAAAAAATCAGACGAATTTGACATTCCTGATGAATTTTTAACAAATAAAGATTTATAAGGAAATTTGTGCTCATTAAACCTGACACCCTTTGCAATATAAATTTTACTCGTTGGTGCTAAACACCTATAACCTTTATGAAGTGGACTGTAACCCAAGAAGAGACATTAAGTACTTCTAAAATCAAACTTATGATGATTGTAGGGTCTAAGAAAGGGAAAACATGAACAACCAAATACTTTGAGAAAATTGTAATGAGGAGCATGGTTAAAAAAAATTGATAAGGAGAAAAATGATCAAGACTAGGAGTGGGTAATCTATTTATTAGAAAAGTAGCTGAAACACAAGCATCCCACCAAAATTTGAGTTCCGTATCAGCTTGTGCGTGTAAACTTAATGCAACTTCTATAATGTGAAGATGTTTTCTTTCAGCTTTGCCTTATGGTTGATGTGTGTGTGGATAGGGGTGTCTAAACTGGATTCCTAATTGAAGAATAACGGGGTTAAAATATTCTAAATTCTCCTCCCCAATCAGTTTGGAGACACTTAATTTTGGTTTCAAAATTTCTTTTAACAAAAGTGTTAAAATGAATCAAAACTTGCTTAGCTTCAGATTTTTATTTTAAAGGGAAAATCCAGGTGTACCTAGTATAATCATCAACAAAATGTAGATAGTATTTATAACCTTAAAAAGATAAATGAGGTGAAGGACCCCATATATCATAATGCACTATTTCAAATGGTTTAGTTATTTTCGTATAGGTACTAGGAAACACGGATTGATGAAGCTTACCATATTGATAAGCATTACAAAACAACATGTCTTTTATTGAATGAGACACATTTACAATGGATAATACTTTGGACAATACTAGACTGCTTGGATAGCCAAGCCTATTGTTCCAAAGTTGAACATTACAACAAGACTTGAACTCAGATTTATAAGTAGGAATTGACCTATTTTCAAAATTATTTCCAGAGGTACAAATATAGAGACTAGGATTAAAACTGGACAAATGAGAAACTTTGGACATGGGAGAGCAAGAATCAAGTGGAGAAGGAATGTGCATCTTGTACATTCCATGTTTAAGAGTGACCCACAGAAGAGTTATCTTCATAGTTTTGTCCTTGACAACACTTGAATTAGAGGAAAATTCAACAATCATATCATTGCCAAGAGGAAATTGAGAAATACTGATTATTTATTTTTTTAATTTGAGGAACAAGTAGGATATGATTCAGATTTAAAGGTTTAGAAGCTGAAATAGTAGAGGAACCAATATGATGAATTGAGAGTTTAGATCCATTACCAACTACAAGTTTCTCCTTACCTTTGCAATCAGATTGCAGGGACATACTGTTCATCTTAGCTGTAACATGGTTTGAAGCTCTAAAATCCATACACTAAGCTCCATCTTGAGTATTCGAAGATAAAGCTATGTAGGCTTGAGAGAATTGTTATTGAGTAGACTACTGATTGGACTGTCCAGAACTAAAATCTCCTTGAAAACTCACATCAAATCTGTGATAACACTTGGTGGCAACATGACCTGGTTTGCCACAGACTTGGCGAATAGGTCAATTATTGTTACGACCACCATGGCCTCGGCCATTTCCACCATGGTTTTGATATCCACCATGATTTTCAGATCCATTGTTGTCCTGAGGACCACCATTTAACTTCTTAGAAGTGATATATAATTTACAGAAGCACTAGAAAGATCCAATGTATAAGAACATTGAAGATGCTCAAGTCGCATTTCTTGATTCTGAATCATGAATTCAGCTTCTTAAATCGTAATAGTATCTTGTCATGAGGTCAAATTTACTACCACTAACACATACTCATTTCCAAGACTAACAAGAATATACATAATCATCTCTTCATCAGAGCTAATCTGTCCAGCAGCAAGAAGGCTATCAACTAAGCCTTTCATTTTGAGTATGTACTCATCAATAGTCATAGATCCTTTCTTAGTACTCTAAAGAAGAAAATAGAGCTGCAAGGTGCGAGCTCGAGACTTTATAGAAAATAGTTGCTCCGGCGTGTGCTAAATCTTGGATGAAGTGTTGAAACAGACAACATGTCCAAGCACATTTTCAATATTGAAGCAAAAAGACATCTCATAACGAACTGATAAAGTCGAATCCAGATCATATAATTAGGATTGCTTACATAAAGATTTGGATCAGTTGGATCAGGAATTAAGGCAGGGGGACAAAGTCTAGTGCCAAAGATGAAACTATTGAGGTTATGATCTCTCACATCTGGGAGAATTTGAGATCTCCACTAGGCATACTTTGAGTGATCCAGTCGGAAAGAAATTATATGCAAAATATCCATGGCAGGTAGGATCGAAGAAGAGAACGCATAATGTCTAGAGGTTGAAGACGAAGATGTAATTGCTTCAGTGGATCTGATACTAAATTAAGTTTTTAAAACATAAAGAGAGAAAGTAATTCTTTGTTAATGGATTGATTAATTTAATAAAGAGCTCTGACTTTATATATATATAAAATAGTACACACTAAACCATTGGTACAAATGTAAAAAAAACTAATTCTGTTATAGCAAATTAGTTAAACTAACTCTATTATAACAGAGTATAACAACTATTTAACTATCTCAATAACTAGAAGATTAAAGTTAATTTTTGGGGTTGGATATTTGAGTTAGTGATATGAGGGGAAGGGAAACCTTGTTTTTTCAATAGGATATCAGGTGAGTTCGATACACATAGGGAGGGAATGCAACAGACATGCAGTGTGAACACCGACGATGAGAAAATGAAGACAAGGCAACCAACGATCTGAAAGATCTCAGATGAAACTTATGATCTGCGATGTTAACTAGAAGAAACAATTTCTTAGGTAAAAGTCTTCCATATCAACTACTGGAGAGGAAATAGTAAGAAGTGATGAGGTCACAAATGGACATTTGGGGACCAATCCTAGAAAACAACACAAGCTACTAAGGTTGAAGATGACAGAGAAAGAAAGGGGTCCAGAGCCGTAACTGACATGACGACGTGAAATGTTGGGACTCGTACCATAGGCATGGACCAAGAGTACAAAGTTGGGATTCTCAGCACGAGGGAAAAAAAATACGAGAAGGAGGTATGGAGAGAACTAGGGGTGGCAATTCAGGTTACTCGTGTCATTTTCGAGTCGCATTGATTTTTATTTGAGTATCAGTTTTGGGTACTCTAAAATTCATACAAGATAATTGTGTCATGTTCGTATCATTTCAGGTTATTATTGTAAATGGATTATTATGTAAAAAATTTCCAGTCCTAGAGAGAACATGTGTGGACTTAAAAGACAAGGGTAATGGTAATATTATACTGCATGGGGAACAAGTGGATATAGATGTGGAACAACCCCATATGGCATACGCTTGATTATTGAACAACCCCATATGGGATATTTTTGTGGGGAACATGAGAAAGTTTGCGTCAGCTCCAAAAAAAGTGGGGCCGCAGGTTTATGCATTATGGAAACTCAATGTTGAATCTAAATAATATGACACTACACCAAAAACACTAATTTGGCAAGCCTAATATTAAAAATCTGGCACAATTTAAAACTGTGTCAAATTCTAACACTGTTTAGTGACAATCTGGCACACTTTAAAATAGTGCCAAAATAGTGCCAAAATGTATCACTATTTTAAAGTGTGCCAAAATTGAGTACAGTTGACTAAAATAGAAAATACCCTAAAAAAATAAGAAATCAAAACTTCGATCGGGACCCGATTTTAATCTAACCTAACTCTCTCTCTCTCCCTCCCCGATCCTTCATCTACACTACCTCCGGCACCTCCATTATCGACGTTCTCTCTCTCTCTCTGCTACTTACCTCATCCATGAACCTCCATCATCCACACTCTCTCTCACTGTGTACTTGTTGAATTATTTTGTTTATTTTTCCTATTTCACTCCACTCTCTCTTCATTTGTCCAGGATGATGCTTAAGGAGGAGCACCTAGATGGAGTTGCTAATGATGTTAAATTGATTGGTAATGGATTTTATTTAGTTTTGGTATTTGCTTGTTTTAGGTTTTCAGCTTTATTTATGACCCGCTTCTTTTCGCTCTACATGAGAGCATAGTATTAATAGGGTTGGACATCTGATTTGATTCGAACCCTAATAGATTTGGATGGTTCATCGACAAGTTGCCACCATTTCTTGGTTTAAAGATGATTCTATTTGTGGCAGTCATGTTGTTGCAATTCATATTGTTCTTGTTTTGCCTTATATATTTCGTCTCTTTCAATGTCTCCGGCAATACAAAGATACTGGGGGAAAATGACGCTACGAAAGGGTGAGATCTCTTGATAAACATTACGTCTTTCTCTAGTTATTACTATACAATAGTTAATTCTCAAGGTTAATGTTGTCTGGAATTTGGTGTCCATTATCCTGATTGATTTTCATCCAAAGTTGATTTGTAGTCTGTATTTACTCCTTAAACAAGAATATACCATAATAGTAGAAAATTGGTTCTCTTTAACAATTTATGTGTTACATTTGATGGATTTATCGAATCTAGTAAAAATAGTATTAGGATTTTAAAATTTCTTTTCCCCCCCTATCTAGTTAGAAAACTACATCATATATGAAGTTTGGTCTTGCTGGAACTATTTTAGCTACTAAAGTTCATATAATATTCTTTGTTGCTGTAAAATCTTGAACTTCTTGTTCTTTCATGGTCAATCTATCTTATATTAGTTCTCATTTTTATGGAAAGCTATCTTAAATTGTACCTGATGCACGTATTGAATTGGTATTGTATTTTGTTTTGTTTTATTATAATCTAGAGTTGAATCATGAGTTATGATTATAGGACTTAATTTTAGATTTTTGTTCTAGGGATTAGGGGATTCAATTTCTTTCCATCGTTATTTTGATTTTTATAACGTGCAAGTAGGATTATCATATTACGATTTCATTATGTAAATAAGTCTTGAATTATGAATTGAGTTAAAGCATCCTCCCTCTTCTCTTATTCTATCTCCATTCTTATTTTGCATTTCTACTCTTGTTTATTAATTTAGACTTTGCCCCCTAAGATAATATCGTAATTAGACATAATCCCCCACTTTTGAAGCCCCCACCAATTGCACCTTTATTTATCTCTTAATGTTTGTGCATCAAAATTTATCCATAATTCGTCTTAAGTACCCCAGATCTCATTGTCTCCTCAAGAACAGCTCACAGGTTACCACAATCACCATTTTATCGTATGATCATTTACTTATATACTTATATTCTGTTGTATTAATATCGATATATTTATTTAATTCATGATTTTTTATGTTTAGGTAAGACGGTTCTTCAAGAATTGTGTTCCATTACTTAAATTTTTGCCGAATCTATTGAAGTGATACCTTTATGAGAACATAGCACTTATAGATGACCCCGAGTACATCTTTTCATTAGGTGCTGCAATTTTTAACGGAATGCAAAGTGGCGGTGATGATGTTGTTTGGATAATGCAGGTGAACATACACATCTCTTACAATTTATCATGATGTTTATCTTCTATTCTTTGTAACACAACAAATGAAGATTATGCATCTGGACTAAAACAACAAGAACCACAGTAATAAAGTTTGCTTATAGGCATCAACATGTATTTTCAACAAGACATATGGAACTTAAATATACTTTTTCAATGTTGTTATTTGCCTTTAATTTAATTCTTTCATAAGAAGGCCTTAGTCTATTTTGGTTAGACAATTATCTGACTCGTGTCTCTCAATTGAATGCATTTTTGTTTATCTTCTACTTTGAAATTGATAGTTTTTTTTTCATTATTTTATTTTTTGGGATGGATTTTTTTAGGACCTCCACAAATGAAGGTTATATCTTTAACAATTCTCATTGTTTGTATTTCCTTTTTAAGTTATTCAATTGCTTGATCCAATTTAATCATTCATATGAGCATGGTACTTAATTATGAAACTGAGACTCCAGTTTATTTGTGATTTAAGCACTAGATGGATCTTCCGGTACTTTCCATTTCTATTATCTGATGTCATGGAAGTACAAGAGTAAGCGTAACAAAATGCTAAGATGGTCAAAATGGTTGAAATAAATCCACGATGAATAAAATTTGACTAAAATAGTGTGTTGTTCTTGTAAAACTCTATAGTTCACTATCAGAGCCTTCTTCATGCACGAATGTTCTTTCTAGATACTTTTCCATCTTCACATGGTTCATTACTTTATATGAATACATAAAATGGATATTTTGGAGACACATATTCATCGTTCTAGTCCAATTATTATGTCTGCGACTCTTCATATTGGTTGTTTTGCCTTGGTGTTGTTGTTAAGAATATGTTGTGCTTCTTGCCATAATTTATTCTATTTTTTATTAGAAACTTGTTGCTAAAATCCTTTTCCACCACAACCTATTCAAATTGTGTTAGGCTTGTATTCTAGGAGGTTTAATTCCATGCATACTCTTGCAATGCTTGTATTGAAACCGTGGGTGTAGAGGCATCCATTTTTAGAGGTTTTCCTATCAGTTGTGCAATAAATTAAAAGGAAGATTTGGCATAGAAATGAACTGGTAGATTAAGGAAATTAATCCAAATATGAGTAAACGTAACTAAATATTGTAGGAATCATTGTAACTTATCTTCACGTTTTTTGCAGGTACTTGAACAAAACCTTGATGTTTGGTAGAACTCATCTGCACGCGTACCAGATGCCCTATGCCATTACTATTACCAGTTCCTTTCTTCCACTATAGATGCTATAAAGGTACTTATGGAAATGTTCACGGGGTAGGCGAGAAATTCTTGTATTATTGAATAGATTACATATGACTTAATATCTTAATATTAATCATATAACATTAATTCCTTTTACATATTTATATCACTTGTTAATTGATGTTATAATTGCTCTAGTTTTGTCCTATATTGAGGGTATGTTGGGGTTTAAATCGCAAGGTATATCAAAGAATGTACTCATAAACCTAATCCCACTCCCACAAATTACGCTATCCATCTCTCATTTTTCTCCATTTGTAATAAAATGTTGCTATGTATGTTAATGTACATAACTATGTATACATATTGTAACTGGATATATAATACTCCCGCAGGAACCATTAACTAGGCCATACGCGAGCATTTTCATACTTAATGCTTGGCTTTGATAAGTAAATCCTCCAAGCAGCCTTCAATGTATGTGTTCGGATAATACTATTTGATTACTTGAAAACAATCCACCCATGAAAATGGCTTGCATATTTATACTTCCCACATCATGAAAATGGCTTGCATATTTATATAATAGTGATTCAAAACGGGGACAGGAGGCGTAAATATTTATTTAAAAAATAAAAGATCTTATAAATATGTATTTGAAAACCCAAAACAATCCCGAACGGTCTCGTAGGAGGCACTAACACCTCGCAGGAGACCAATATAACTTGTAGGAATTAGTCGTGTAGTCACAGGACTCTCTGAATGAGATAATGACGATATGTGGAAAATATCTAGATTAGGATTAAAAACACATCGTTAGAGGGTGAAACTCCAAACCAGCTCCCAAATGGACCCGTAAGAGGCACTAACCCCTCGCACCGATCTAGTGTAACTCGTACGAACTGACCACATGGTCACGGGCCTCTCGATTTGAGAATATGATGATAATTTAATAATATATAGATTAGGGTTAAGAACATGTCGTTAAAGGGTGAAACCCCACATCAGCCCCGTAAGAGGCATGTATACCTCTTACGGGACCAATGTAACTCTAAAAAACTAGACGCTTAGTCATAGGATTCCCGGTTTGAGAATACGATGATAATTTAAAAATATCTAGACTTAGACTTAAAAACATACCTTTAGAGGTGAACCCCAAATCATCCCCCAAATATACCCGTAAGAGGCACTAACACCTCGCACGACACCAATGTAACTCGTAGAAACTGATCGCGTGGTCACGGGACTCCCGATTTAAGTATATGATAATAATTTCAAAATATCTAGACTTAGGCTTAACAACATGCCATTAGAGGGCAAAAATACAAAACAACCCCCAAACAATCCCGTGAGAAGCATGAATACCTCGCACGGGACAAATATAACTCGTAGGAACTGATCGTGTGGTCACGAGACTACCGATTTGAGAATATGATGATAATTTGATAATATCTAGACTTAGGCTTAAAAACACAACGTTAGAGGGTGAAACCCCAAATCAGGCCCCAAATGGACCCGTAAGAGGCACTAACACCTCGCACGGGACCAATGTAACTCGTAAAAATTGATCGCATTATCACGGAACCACCGATTTGAGAATATGATGATAATTTAAAAATATCTAGACTTAGGCTTAAAAACATCCCGTTAGAGGGAGCAAACACAAAACAACACCCAAACGTTCTCGTGAGAAGCATGAACACCTCGCATGGGACTAATGTAATTCGTAGGAACTGATCCTGTGGTCACAAGACTCCCGATTTGAGAATATGAAGATAATTTGAAAATATCTAAACTTAGGCTTAAAAACATGCCGTTAGAGGATAAAAATGCAAAGAAACCATCAAACGACCCCATAACAAGTACGAACACCTCGCATGGGACCAATGTAATTCGTAGGAACTGATCGTGTGGTCACGAGACTCTCGGTTTGAGAATATGATGATAATTTAAAAATATCTAGACTTAGGCTTAAAAACATGTCGTTAAAGGGAAAAAATACAAAATAATCGCCAAACGGTCCCATGAGAAGCACGAACACCTCGCACGTGACCAATGTAACTCGTAGGAACTGATCGCGTGGTCACGGGACTCCCGGTTTGATAATATGATGATAATTTCAAAACATCTAAATTTAGGCTTAAAAATATGTTGTTAAAGGGTGAAAAGGTAAAACAACCCACAAATGGCACCGTGAGAAGCACGAACGCCTCGCACAGGACCAATGTAACTCATAGGAACTGATCGCGTGATCACAAGACTCTGGGTTTAAGAATATGATGACAATTTGAAAATATCTAGACTTAGGGTTAATAAATGCTTTTAGAGGGAAAAAACCAAAACAACCCTGTGAGAGGCTTGAACACCTCGCACGGGACCAATGTAACTCGTACGAATTGACTGCGTGATCACGGGACTCCCAGTTTGAGAATATAACGATAATTTGAATATATCTAGACTTAGGCTTAAAAATATTCCGTTAGAGGGCGAAAAAACAAAACAACCCCCAAAAGTCCTCATGAGAAGCACGAACACCTCACACGAGACCAATGTAACTCGTAGGAACTAATCGTGTGGTCACAAGACTCGCGGTTTGAAGTATGACGATAATTATAACTCGTATATGCAATTTTTCATTTTGAATATGATTTTTTAAAATTTATTGGTTACTAATATCATCTCTTTTTGTATCTTAATTTTTTGTAGGATAACATTTTATCGTTAGCCTTTATCCATGTGGAACACACGAAGAAGTCAATAGCTTACAAAAAGAAGATTGTTTATTTAGTGTCGTTAAATGTTCAGGGTTCTATTTTTTGTGTTATGGTCGTGCGGGCTTTTGTAGTTTTATTGTTAACTTTATGGCCGTGCGGACTTTTGTAATTTTATTGTTATATTTTATGCCCATAAGGGCTTTACATTACGCATGTTTTATACTAACAGGTTTTCGAATGTCTAGAAAACAGAGGAAACTCTGCCTAATTTTTTTTATCTGTGAACTATTAAAACTTGTACTAATTTGAAGTTTGTACGTACATTAGTTTATCAATAACGTGCGAGATTCATAATTTGTGAATTTTCTTATTTTCAAATAATTTTTTTTTTGATAAAAAAATTTGGCACAGTTCAAAACCGTGCTAAAAGTGTATCAAATTTATGCACGGTTTTGAACTATGTCAAAAGTGTACCAAAATGTACTCAATCTGGCACAGTTATAAACTCTGCCAAAAGTGAGCCAAAAATATTAAATTCTGGCATGGTTTAAAAGTGTCCCAGAAGTGTTCCTGTTTGGCCAAATTTGACACACTTTTAAACCGTGCTGGAAAACAATAGGAATTTTTTAACACCTGATTCTGTCACAGTTCAAAACCATGCCATATTTGATCTGACATAGTTTTAAATAATGACATATTGTTATTTTTGGTGTAGTGTGAGGACACACATAAATTCGGGTAAAGAAGATAAAAATAGGTCGTAAGGGAAAACATGAGATTAAATAGGGGAGGAAAAAAAATAAAAAACACAGATTGCAACAATAAGTGTTTGGTGGTAGACAATACGAGAGGAGTTTATCAAGAAAACAAATTAGCTATTATGGTAGCTAGTGAAAATACAATAAAAATTACGAAGGGGAAAATTCAATGTTTAATGCTGGAGAAACGAGTGAGATGGGGAGCTGAAAAATATTCAAAAATATAATAATTCGGAGTGGAGGGAGTCAAATAATTGTCTGGAAGACAATATTAGTTTCTTAGAATTACAGAATTCTAAACAACTGGTGGATATTGAAGTTTTTAGAGGGGGGAGGAACTAAAGTTGACGAAATGGAAAGATGACGACACTGAGGAGAAGGAGGATGGCAGACATGAATTAGAGGATTGATGCAATGATTCTGAGTGATGGGAGGGGTGTATGATTGGGGACTTTAGTAAAATTGTAGGAATAAAATACGAGGGGAGTGAGTCAGGGGCTTTTATGTTACTTAATAAAATAGAAAGGCTAGGGGAGGAAAAACAGGGAGTGTGAGTGAGGGGGTTCATCTATATGGAAAATTAAGAATGATATAGAAGTAAAAATATTACAATGTTTTATTAATTATGAGGGGAGAGGAGGGAATGAGGGGAGAGAAGGAACAAAGGGGAGAAAAAGACATTCTAAGAATCTACATCTAATCTCATGGAATGTGGGAAGATCGAACGATCCCGAGAAATGAGGCATTGTGAGCGGTTATATTTCTAGATGGAGACTGGACATTTTATATCTCCCGAAATCCAAGTTGATTCAGGTTGATAAAAGGGTATATTTTTCTATTTGGGGAGGCCACAAGTTTGAGTGGAGTAGTTCGGATGTTGAGGGTGCTCCGGGAGACATTATTATAATTTAGGATTCTAGAGTTGTTAAGATGTTGGAGAATATATATGGCCGACAACCAATCCATCTCGTGTTTAATTAGTAATGCAGATGACATTTTTATTTGGTCATTCTCAAAGATATGGACGGGTAGATGTTTTATTACGTGGGAATTATAGGACTAATTAGCAGGGGAGAGTACAGTTTGGGGATCTCGTTGGTGTTTTGGGGGAAACATCAATGTGGTTAGATATTATTTAGAAATGAGTGGGGCAGGTGTAACCAACAGATATATGATATATTTATTAGAGTTTATTGATGAGATAGATGTGGTGGATCTCCAGTTAGTAGGTGACATGTTCACCTAGTCTAGTAATAGAGGTAGTCCTTCCTTATCTTTCCTTGACCGCTTTCTTATTTCTTGGGGGTAGAAGGAACACTTATTAGGGGTTATTTAGTCTTTCCTTCCTAGGGTAACATCTGATCATAGGCTGATTCTTCTATATAGTGTGGAGTGGATAGTAGGGATAAGCCCATTCATATTTGAGAATATATTGCTAAAATATGAGGGTTTCATGGAAAGAGTGAAGTAATGGTGGAAAGGATATGAAGTTGAGGGGAATGCTAGTTATATCTTCGTGGCAAAGCTTAGTCTTCTCAAAGAAGAAATCAAATGGTGGAACAAAGAGGTATTTGGGAACATAAGTGAGATAATTGGAAGGTATACAGAGGAGAAGACTCTGAGAGAGCAGAGAAAATGAGAGATAGGGAGAAGGTTCATTCAGGAACAAATCAATTGTAGACAAAAGTCTCGAGCACTATGGTTGAGAGAAGGAGATTAGAACATAAAATTATTTCATAACGTGGCTAATTAACATCGTCGCTTCAACCATATCCAAAAGACCTCAATGGGTGGTGTACCAATCCTGGCATTTCCTCTCTCCCTTCTTTTCCCATGGGGGGGAAAAAGAGGGTGAGAGAAAGGTCTCGCGCCCGCTTTCTCTAGAAGCTCTTCGCCCATCGTCGGTGTGGGGTGAATGTAAAGAGATGGAGTCACCATCCTATTTTTCCCAAAACAGGCAAAAGAACATGTCGCCTCCTCTAGAGAGAGGTATTAAAGACAAATTGATGTTTACAAAACCAATCGTTTGAAGGTTCGGGGGCTAGGTTACGAAATGGGAAGGTTTTAGGCACCCATCCTGCCATTTCGGTCTCTCATGGACTTATGTTACTATTTTCCTTTATTTATACATGAAGTGCATGCGTGTGTATATATAAATGGAGATAGGAATCACCCAACTCATAACATGTTAAAGATAGAGTGGGGGTCATCCATCGGAATGATTCCAAAATAATATTTAGAAAATGCGTTCTATGCGTTTATTGGGATATTGATCGTTATGATGAAACGATAATATATGTTGGATGAAATGCTAATACGGATCATAAATATAATATATATTAAAATAATGTGTAGATGAAAATGATGAAAATGCAAAAATGGAAAAATTGGAAAATTGGAGAAATTGGAATTGAGTCTCGGATTTCAGCCTAAGACGCCTATGTAGCCTATAAAGGCATCAAAGTCCACGTAGTTCGTATGCGGAATAAGGGTGGGGTTTATCCCATTGATTTGAACGGTAATTTATTATACGTGGTTGTGTAGAAAATGTATTTTAGTTTTGAAAAATTGGGGTGGATAATCCTCTTGAAATTTATAGGTGTAACCCTTTTTTTTCCTTGTTTTGTTTTTTTTTTTAATAGAAAATAAAGTATGCGAAAGATAACTAATAAATGATTAGATTTTAATGTGTGTGAACAAAAGCAAAAGCTAGATTAAGAATTTATGTAACTAATGCAAAAATAAAGAATTTAAAGAGAGAGAAGGAGTTTGGACCTTTTTTTTTGGAGAACTGAGGCTTGATCTTGATCTTTAATGAGCTCCCTTGAATGTTGAGATGAATGTTGGATGAGAGAGAATGAGGTTTTACAAAACTGGGAAGGAATTTCACACAAAGAAACTTCGCTAATGGCAAGAGAATGTTGCTTGGATAACTGATATTGATGGATCTAAGGTGTGCTTTGGGAGTTAGGTCATTCCCTCTATTTATAGGGTAAGGGGGTACTGATCGTCATAGCCATAGCCCTGCCAATCAGCAGTTAACCCTAGGCACACTGCCGATAGGCAGGGAAATAGGCTTGCCAATCGGCAGTCTCATGTGCAGATTTTTTTAAAAAAAGGTCGTAGAATACAATCCATTGATAAAAATTATGCACAGGTCATACCATTAGAATGGTAATTCAAATACCTTCAAGAGTACTTTGGGACACACCCGTGTTTGCGAGTTGACTTTGGATCAAATGAGGCCTCGAAGCGCTCATTAGTCCTTTGGATGGGAGATCGTAGGAGGGAAATGGATTGTTCATTTGAATGGTAAGTCAGAATCATGCATGGGACAGACCTTTGGAAAGTTTATGCAAGGTAATTCAACATTCGAAAGAGCTTCGCTCGATTGAATAGTTGACTTTGTTCAATCGGGGCCCGGAAGCGCGCAATTACCTTTTAGAGTAAAACATGTCATTCGTCCGTACCGTAAGGCTAATTCGGGTATGGGAAAGACCATTGGAAAGGGTGTTCTGTGTGTTACGAAGATTCACTCAGTATGATTTGAGGTGAAGAGTTAACCTTGGTAAAATGGAGCCAGGAGCGCCTGGTGGCCTCCAGATTAATTTTTGGGGGAAAATGGATCATTCATCCGAATGGTTTTGACGTTTTATCCACGGGGCAGACCATTGGAAAGGGTATTCATCTCCGTTCTAAGATACAAATATATTTCTCTCTAACATTGAATTATTAGAGTCAAATTGGGGTCCAGGAGCGCTTGGCGGCCTCAAAATTGATTTTCGATGGTAAAATGGTTCGTTCGTCTGAACCATTATGCAGATCCGCGCATGGAGTGGACAATTAGAAAGGGGATTTAGATACCTTTGAAGATTAAAATTGCTTTTGGCTTGATGATAGAATTGATTGGAGTCAAACAAGGCCAGAGATCGCACTATGGCCTCTAGATCGGTACTTGGAGTATGACCTATGGTTTGTAGTGAAGTTGGGAGGTGTTAGGGACCTAAGGAGAGACATAGAGGGTCCTAGAATGTGGTGTCTACAGAGACCTCCAAAGGATGAGCTTGGAATAATTGATAGTCATCAAATAAACAACATATGATGTTTTGGAAAGAGGTCAGTTCATAGGACCAAAAAAGGATGAGGATGACCGATTCAAAAGGCCGAGGTCTATTCTGAGGATCGAAGGGATGAGGATGACTGATTCTGAGGGTCGAGTCCAATTCTGAGGACCTAAAGTAATGTTGGGGGATGGGGGATTTTGTGGGTCGAGGTTAATTCTAGGTACCTAGGTAGGGAGTGACCAATTTTAAGGGTCAAAGCCAATTCTGAGGGCTTAAGATGGGAACAACCAATTCTACAGGATGAGGTCAATTCTGAGTACCTAAGTAGAAGACCAATTCTGAGGGCCGAAGCCAATTCTAAGGGCTTAAGTAGAAGTTACCAATTTTGGGGGTCGAAGCCAATTCTTAGGGCTTAAGTAGAAGTGACCAATTCTGAGGATCGAAGACAATTTTGAGGGCTTAACTAAGAGGGACCAATTTTGAGGGTTGAAGCTAATTCTGTGGACTTAAGTACAGGCGACCAATTTTGGGGGTCGAAGTTAATTATGAGGGCTTACGTAGAAGTGTCCAATTCTAAAGGTCGAAGCTAATTCTGAGGGCATAAGTAGAAGTGAACAATTCTGAGGGTCGAAGACAATTCTGAGGGCTTAAATAGGAGTGACCAATTCTGAGGGTGGAAGCTAATTATGGGGGTCGAAACCAATTCTAAGGGATTAAGTAGAAGTGACCAATTCTGAGGGCTTAAGTAGAAGTGACCAATTCTGAGGGCCTAAGTAGAAGTGACCAATTCTAAGGGTCGAAGCCAATTATTAGGGCTTAATTAGAAGTGACCGATTCTGATGGTCGAAGCCAATTCTGATGGCTTAAGTAGAGGTGACCAATCATGAGGGTCGAAGTCAATTCTGAGGGCTTAAGTATAGGTGACCAATTTGGAAGGTCGAAAACAATTCCGAGGGCTTAAGTAGAAGCGACCAATTCTGAGGGTCGAACCCAATTCTGAGGGCTTTAGGTGAGTTATGGGGTATAATTTTCTTAGGAAAGTTTAGAGACTCCACTGGAGAAAAGATATTAATCTGATGATTGGGTGAAGCCTTATTAGGGAATTTTCTTCAATTTTTATGCTGTCCCTTGGACACGTTGTTGGGGAGACATCCAATTGATTTTAAGAATTCCTCTAAGGAGATAATTCTGGGAGAAAATTTAGTATTAATACGGTTGGGGATTTGAGAGATTTGAAAAAATGTTTTTCTTGGTGAAAAAGGCTCCAAAATTCATTTGGTATTTCTAGGAATTTTCTGGGGATTTTTTGGTAATTATTTTGGGAATTTTTGTACAAAATTTTAGGGAAATGCCGACCGACAGTGTGTAGGGGGTGCCAAACGGCAGTGGCATGGTCTTTTGGACTACCTCGAGCAGATGAAGGGACAATGCCGATTGGTATGTGGTTGGGGACTGCCGATTGGCATCCCTTTAGCTTCCTATAAAAGGGGCAAGATTTCTTCATTTTTCACAACGTTCTTTTCTACTACAAAACTAAGAAATGATGAATTTTTCGAGAAGTGCGATCCACATGGTATGGTTGAGTGTTGATGATTGGCGTATTTGGAGTGACGGGCTAGGGTGCCCCTAGTGTTGGGCAGTGAGAATTCCTTTGACTCATTCTATCCGATTGTGGATGAGCGAACTCTTTTGCGTGAGCTGATTCCCCATCGATACTCTAGGATGGTGAACCTTAGTGGTTATGTAAGTGTTAATGAGCTTTGGTATTTCTTTATTTCCTTATTTTTTTTAATTTTAACAAGTGTTTTTCCTTTTTCATTGACAGACTGATATATCTACGTCGAACCTACGTTCTCGGGGGATGACGGGGTTCAATGATGTCTAGGAGAACCTTCCTCCGGTGGTGCGTTGGGTGGTTTCATTAGCCGTCTTCAGGAGTTTGGCATCTGTACTGGAAGAGACGCCTCGTTCAATGGCTGTTCTCTGCATTTTTGGGGAGAGGTGGTGGGATACTGACCACACCATGCATTTTGTCTTTGGGGAGATAACAGTGACTCCCATCAATGTGCACCAGTTGTTGGGGCTAGACTATGAGGGGGCCCAGGTAGAGGTGGACCAAACTTTGAGGGTGACGTCGGTGGTGGTGGAGGCGACATTGGGTGATGTGGGTAGGATAGTCTCTGGGGACTCCATCCGTCTATCTCTTTTGAATGAGTTTTTTTAGTCGGTTGATCGATAAGAGTAATCGACTGCAGGTGAGGCAGATGGCCCGTTTCTTTATTCTTTTGCAGTTGGGAGTATTTTTGGTGGCGACATCGTCCATCTGTGGTTTTTACCTTATTTGAGGGTATTTTCGAATATCCCTCTCTTTGATTGGGGGAGCTTGACTTTGGCTACCCTTTATTTGTCTTTGGATACATTTAGTCGATGCTACCGGTAGACCTTTACTATCGCCACATATCTTTTGGAGGTATTTTTTTCTTTTTGCATTTTTCCTTTATGTATTTTCATTTTCCTTTATGCAATTTTATTTTTTATCCCTTTATTGCTTTCTTCTGATTGATGACCCTTTGTCCTTTGTAGACGTGGTTTTATGAGGTTATTGGGCTTAACGCCCAATTAATAGGCTTGAAGGATGAGTCTGTGAGGTATTTTTGCCGTATGTATCAGTGGTGGAAGTCCAACGGACAGTCGAGGCAGTCTCACTCTTTGGCAATGGTGCGCCAGGTCTTGAATGGCCTAGCAAGCAATCGTATAAATTCTTTTTTCCATTTGAGACCATTTTTCCTTGATGATCTTTTGAGATATTGATTTTCGGCTGGGGGTTCTTTTATTGACCTTCTATCCTTGGGGGGCGACCATCCAGCACACGGGGGACCGAGGGTAACACGCAGCTGCATCATCTTTTGGCACATGAGTTCGATTACTGCTAGTACCTGGGGGAGAGAGTAGTCCGATAGGTGGTAGAGGATGAGGTGTTGGTGCCACTTGTGAGGCCCTCGATGTATATGAGGCGGGTGCGAGAGATGCCGGAGGAGGCGAGGGTGGCGACGATGGTCGGCGAGCCTTATTCATCGTATACCGACATGAAAACGACCTATGATTATCTAGATTTCGTATTGAGCTGGTTGATTTCACCCAATATATATGACATTATGCCTCTTCCCTCTGTGGTTTCTGGTAGGTACACAAGTCGGCCTGTGGGGTCTGCCCATAGTGCAGGTGGTGCATCGACATCAGCAGCGGCGACGACGTTAGAGATTTCATTACGACTGGCTCCTCCTTCCTATAACATCAGACAACATGATGGAGGATCCATGAGTATGCTGCATCTCCCAAATGCGATGGACCCGGTGGTTTTAGGGCTGACAAGGGATGTCCCCCAGCCGCAAGTATACCTTTTATTTCTTTGACTTTTATTTTTTTGATTTCTTTCTTTGCCTTAGACTGACTGATTTGCTATTTTTTATTTTTCTTGCAGCACATTTGGGTGTCGACTACCTAGATGAGGGACATTCGGGACTGGGTGGTTTCTGTGAAAGCTCATATCCGGGACTCGATCCTAGTTTCTTCTTGCTTGGTGCCATATGCCTCGTCCGAGGAGGGGTCTGGTTCATAGAACAGAGGCTCGTCATCTCAATGCCAAGGAAATGCGCACGCCGCAGGGACAGAGGGTCTTAGAGAGAGAGAGAGAGAGAGAGAGAAAGAAATTAAAGAGAGAGAAAGTAGGTGAGAGAGAAAGAGATCATGTTTGGGTGGGTTTGGGATGAGTCTCGTTGTTTTTGTATTTTCCTGTTAGGAAAATTTAATAAAGAAATGTATATGCAATGGAATTAAGTTTTTATTAATTTATCTTTGCTTTAATGACCTAATGCATATGCAGTTCTTACTTTGTTTGCTGAGAATTTAAAACAGGATAAGTAAAAATAAAATATTTAAAACAGGATAAGTAAAAAGGATTTAAAATAACTCGAGGAAAATTTAATTTAAAACAGGATAAGTAAAAATATTTGGAAAAGGAAGTTCTGAATTCCTTAGAATAAATTTTTTTTTTTTGAGTTTTCGATTTTGATAAAAAGGGATATCTTCCAAAAATAGGGGATTGCCGATCGGCATACCCCTTATCCTGCCTATGGGAAGTTTAGTCCTTTCTAATCAATCCAAGGATTTGATTGCACTTTTTATAACTACTTAGTCCTTGATAGGCTAGGGTTTCCTCCGAATTTTGCTGGAATTTTGTCTTTAGCCAAGTTTTTAAAGTATAAAGAGGGGTAATGATGGAGTATTTTCTTCACCCGTCCATATTTCCTTTCTTATGATTACTTCTTGCTTCTTGTCTCGTCATTTTGCAATATGGCTCTTCCCAGATGCGTTGAATTCGCCTCTTACCTCAAAAATTTATAGCCTATGTGCTCATATAATGTAGACTACGATGCTTTGAGCATGCATCGAGTTTCTTTATGGCGCAACCGACCTATTGAATAGAAAATGTTGATGGTGGCGGTAAAATTCTTGTACCCCGAGGACCATATCTTTCGCTTTGGCTTGGATGAAGTCTGTCCGACTTATGAACAATTCCCTGCCATAATGGGGATAAATCCCAGTGTCGTGGTGGTAATGCCTAAATTTTCTCATTTTCCTCAGGAGCTGTTAGCAAGACTTTTCCATATCTCACTCTCGGTGGCTCGGTCATTGGTTACGTGAGTAATAATATCTCTGTCGGTTAAATTGCAATTTATTCATCTACCGGATATTGGTGATGTGGGTTATGACAGAGTTGTCATCCTTGGCTTAACTTCAATATTACAATTGATTATCGGGGAACTATTAATGGACCCACAACTTATGACCATCACTTCATGGGTATCATACCGTCGTAATCCTACGACGATGATACTGGCGAAGACTTTGAATGGTCTAGATGCCTGAAGGGAAGTCCGTCTTGACATCCCGAGGGGTGACCCAATTATGCTGTTCATGTGGTTGCCGAAGAGATTTCGTATGACGATTCGTCGGAATATCTCATGGGGGCCATGCCAAAATTCTTTACTCCCTATGTTATTAGTGTGGGCCTAGATATCGAGAGCTGGGAGAACTGGTTTATGGAGTATGGGGATCGAGATTTTCATTGGTCAGTGCCTTGGTGGGGAGAGTTATAGCCCATTCTGGAACTGGGGGAATCCCAGTATGTTTAGATGGTTGTCCTCCAGCTGACTTCTTTCTACTATCCCTGGTGGCCCCTATGTTAGTTTGGGTGGGAACAGATTGTTCCAACTCAGAGACTAGACTTCTTTCATGTGGAGGTTTGACAGAACGTTTGCACATGCGGTTGGGCTCTCTATGGGAGAATCATTGACCGTCGACCCTTCCTTCTTAATTTGTTGACCGAGTCTGGCATATTTTAGGGATTACATAAAACGGTCGTGGAGGAGGGTAGTTGCCAAGATGTTAGCCGAAGAGACCCGACATAGGTGGCTTGCCATTTTTGACACCATGGAGGGAGGTGTTGTGGTTTCACTAGGCTGGTCTGGGCTTACCGTTCTATGGATCACCTTCGGGATTCCATCCAAGCAAGAGAATTTTGGAGACCCCAAGATGTAAATGATGATGGGACTGGTTCTTCTGGCAGTTGCGGGTAGGATCCCTGGGTAGTTTTTATTTGTGAAGATTTTTTATGGTATTTGGTTATGTATCTTCTTGTTTTCTGGTGGGAATAACTTTGGGAAGGTTGTTTCGGAGTAGTTTGGCTTATGTTTGTTTTTAGGACAGTAAGGGTAGCGGGGGAAGTTGTTTGACTCCCTATGTCTATGTAATTGTAACGGAATTTTACATAAATGGAATAAAAAAAAGTAATTATATTGTTGTGCCTCTTGATGAGTTTTGCATTTGAATTATCCTTACTAATCACTAAGGCATACATAATCCTTTTGTTCATGTACATGGAAAAAAAATGAACCGTCGTTCTCGGAGACAGGAAAATAATAGCACTCTGTGAAAACGAAAGGAGTCATGCTCATATGAAGGTGTAATACCCCGTAATTTTAAATGACTTTTAAAATGTGTTATATTTTAAATTAATGGATTAATTAGATTTTATTATTAATTAATTCATTTGGGTTTTATCCGGACTATGGATATGGATGATTTTTAATATTACTTAAAGATATTTAGGTAATATATGAATGTGATGTCATTGAGATGACCGTATGATATAAATTCGATAATTTATATTTTTTAGTCAGACGCGGTATGGGACGTGTCGGGACTAGTTTAGTAAATTAAAAAGGGAATTTTATTTTCTATCGATCTAATAGTCATTTCGACTGCGTAGTTGCGTCCGGAAGGTTCGAAATAGTCAGAAAAGTCTATTTGGATGTCAATTTTGAGTCTCGGGTCATTTGGGAATGAATAGACAACCCGAAAGGGCATTTTGGTCATTTTTCTAGGGGGGGTGAATAGTGTTTCGGATTTGGCACTATTATAAGAATAGGTAGATTAAGTGAATGGGAGTTATTCATCTCCTCTTCACAAATAAGAGCAGCCACCTTCTTAGAGTAAGAGTAAGAGTGCTTGGGAAGGGAAAAGTCACTTGGGAATGTGTAGAACAAGAGTCAAGGTTCACCACCACCAACCACCACCAACCACCACCGGAGTTTGATCGGAGAAGGGACAACCAACTGAGATAACTACACCAAAGGGATCAGACCTACACTAAAGGCAAGTGTTTAATAATAGCAATTGAAGTTTGTATATTGTCCATGTTAGAAAAATATGAAAAGAGAAGATTATTATTGTTTTGGAAGAAATAATGGATCATTAAATGGATTTCTGGAAAACTGAAATGATATAGGAATTTAACTCATGTGTTAGGATGATAATAATCCACGAATTAGTCATGAATCTGTTGAAGAAATGATAGAAACCATTGATGTGTTCTTGAAGAAGTTATGTTAATAAATTTCTGGGAATAGGGAGAATAACATGCTTTTTAATCCAATCCTTTGATGATTCTAGGATGTTTAGAGTAATGGAAATCGTTCATCTATGTTGTTATAACATGTAGTAAAGTTTATAAGACATTTGGGATGTTTAGATGAAGGTTTAAATGATCAAAAGTTGTTAAACCCGTAGTTGCAGAAAATGCAGAAAATGCAGGCCTGGACCTGAGGGATCGATCGATTGACCCCCACCTTCGATCGATCGACCTCCCCAGTTTAAGTAATGTTGTTTCTTTTTAAATGTTGATTCTTATCACGAAACTTTTATGAATCTTTGGTGATTATTATGTGCATATTTTGGGACTTAGAAAATATCAGTAAACCCTTGTTAAGATTTGAATTAATTGGATTTAGATTCAAATGATTTTAATGATGAAAATTATATCGAATGAAATTTCGGTTTCTAAATTCGTTTGTTAATCTCCGAATGGTGATGTATGAGGATTTAAGATAGGACCAGTAGGGGTGATTTTATATATTATCTGGGTATCCTTAAGTTTACAAGAAGGTTTAATCCTAAGTGAAAGAATACGTGTTTATAAGAGATTTGAAACTATCGGTTTTAACCTTAATTAAAAGGAGAACTAAACTCGTAGTAGTTCGGGAGAAATAATGTTATGGACCAGTAGGATATTATTAATTTCTTACTGAATATAAGATGAGGAAAAACCTATTTGAATCTTATGAGATGGGAGCTTAGAATACATTTGGTTGAAAGAGGTTATGAGATTATCCCGATCGCATAGTTTAAGTTTTCGGACCTCCTCGATCGACAAAGTTAAGTAGTAGTGTATTGGAGGGGTTCCTTGTTTGGATTTCTCTTTGCGAGACGTTCCGCGCATGAACCTTAACGACGTCGGTAGTGGAGAGATGTTATAGGATGCGAGGATAATTAATTTATGAAGTAAAGATTTGATATTTTTAAAGAGAGTTAATGCTACGGATGGGAAATATCTTAGGGTAGTAATAATTACCTTATTGTTATTATATTATAGGTATGATAATACCTATTTAATTGATTGATAAGTTATGTGTATGACATACCTAGCTTACTTGCTATCGGTGGGAGGTTTGCGCGTGAGGGCATTCATATCCTGATGAATCCATGGGATCTTTGATTTGTCGCTCGAGAACATAGGTCTATGAAAGACTTATCGGGGAGTTGATAAGTCCGCTGACTGTGGATGCGTAGGTATGTGCGTGACCCATGGATACGAGAACTATGTTCGCCTCCAATTTGTTTGTTGTTTGTGGTTCGTGGAATCTTACCGAACCTGTAGTTCCCTATTCAGCGACATGCGATGACGGGACATGATAGCAGAGTAATGCATTGCACCACAGCTGTGACTCGGGGTGCTGTATTATATATGAATATATATATATAATGGATTAAATGGTTACATAATTATTTATCTATCTACGGTGATAATTGTAGATAACGGTGAATAGAGAAAGATAATGGAATTAAGTTAATAGATGTTTATTCTTTAAGAATTGAAAAGCTTAACTCATATTAATGAGTAATGATTCATGTTAATGAGAAACTAATAAAGGAGAAATGTAAATGGATAATAATGGGACGTATGGTATGGGACATACGGGGATTATGATATGGGAATGGAACTGTAATATGAAGATTAGAAAAGAGGAACCATTAACTAGGAGGTTAGTAGGAAACGTTAAGTGTGCACTCTAGTTGAGAGGCGAGAATTGCAAGTGAGTGTTGGATTTAACATGTACATAATAAATGCTTTATTGCACTTGTTAAATACTTGCTGTTTTAAAAATACTCTACAGATTCGGGCTCTGACCCATTTCCTTGCATATTTTTCTCTTCTATTGTATCTCTATATCAGGTGTCTAGCAACAGGGACGCCAACCATAGGTGATTTTGACGAGCTATGGAGCTATGGATGTTTTTCTTAGACGCTTATCATCGTTTTGATTCACAGTATTCTTAGTTAGGGCATGTCGCCCAAAAGGATTTCAGTTATCATTCTCTGTTGGAGTTAAATATTGTTGTAATCAGGTTTCTTTATACATTTTACATTGTTGGGATTATTGTAAAGGATTTATATTACTTGGGAATGTTTATTCCAGTTTCATTTAAATTATTTTGTGATACTTATTGTGTTACCAAATTTGTAGAATAAATGTGTTGGGTTATTCTTAAAAATGAAAAATGGTTTTGTTGAAAATTAAATTGGAAAGTTTTTAACACCTGCTTAATTGAGTATTGGGTGAGTTGTAAATGTTTTCGACAGTGATGCTAAGAATGAGCCAACTGTATATTCTGTTTTAATTTGGTATGGGACTGGCCACCCGGTATTTAATTTGGCGGGGTGTTACAGGTGGTATCAGAGCATCAGGTTCTAGTGTCCTTTAGGATCTGTACGGCTTATTGTGTCTTCAGCTTAGCGTTCTTTGATGTAGAGCCCTATGGGTAGGATTATTGCTTTTCTATTTACGCTTACGATCTTCAGCTATTTTGTGATATCAAATACTGATGGTGTTCTCTCGTTTCAGATGCCTCCTCGACGTGCACCTCAGCCCGCCCCAGCTCAGGGAATAATGACTGCAGCCGAAGTTGCTGCAATCGTCGCTCAGGCAGTCAATGCTGCCGTGGCTGCTGTTCAACAGGCTCCCGCGCCGGCACCGGTTGTGCCACCCGCGCAAGGGCAAGTGTTTCCTACTGCATGGGAACGAGCGAGGGATGCCTTTCAGAAAGCACACCCACCCGAGTTTCAGGGAGGATCAGATGTTGTGACTGCTAGCCAATGGAAGAAAGATATCCAACGGCACTTGAGGATGATTGAATGCACTGAGGTTCAACGTCAGATACTAGCCACATTCAAGCTAGTAGGGGCAGCTTTGCAATGGTGGGAAGCTACGACCACTATGGAGGAGAGGGACACAATGACTATCCAAGACTTTTGGATATGGTTTGATGGGAAGTATTTTCCTTCCGCCATCCAGACAGAGATGAGGCGGAAACTACTTGATTTGAGGCAGGGTGAGAAAACTGTGGCGGAATATGAGGAAGAGTTTACGCGATTAACTAATTTGGTACCAGCTGAAGTACCTACTGAGGAGAGGAGAGTCCTAATGTTCACTGATGGGTTGAACTATAAAATTCGCCAACATTTATTGGGAAATCTTTCACTACGTACGTATGCAGATGTTCTTAATGCTGCAATGCTCCACTGTCAAGATAACCGCTTCCATAATCAGGGTGTCAAGCGGGGGTTTGGGACAGGCCTGCAAGGCAAGACTATTGGGGGCAGTTCTAGTGGGACTCAGCTAGGGCAGAGTCATCAGCGTCAGAGTGAGCAGGGTTCCCAGGCAGGGGACTATGCTAAGCGTTTGCGATCTGGAGATTCTCGATTTGAGGATAGAGGTGTGGGGCAAGGACAACAGGGCCACCAGGGCCAAAGACAGGCTCATCAGGGCCAAGGGAAGGGAGGTAATGGCCAGCAGGTTCGGGGTCAACAAGGGCAAGGTAGTGGAAAGTTTGTGGGAAAATGTTTCGTGTGTGGCAAGTATGGCCATAAACGTCAAGATTGTCCTGAGAAAGACAAATTCCCTCAGCAACAACATGCTCGACAGGAGCCACAGGTACCAGCATTTCCACCAGCTGCTCTTCCAGCTCCAGCTCCAGTGTTAGCACTACCTCCCATTCCAGCAGCACCCGCGCAACAGGGTCAGTACGGGCGTGTATACAACATTCATCAGGCAGTGAATCAACAGCCACCACCCGCGAATGAGGGTATGTTTTCTATCTAAGGATAATAAAGCATATATTGATTTTGTTACAATTAATGTTGTGTGGGAAATAGGGTTGCTAAACTTAGTCTATAGCACTGTGATTTATGTAGAATCACTGAGGGGTGTGGGACACCTTTATATTACATGTTATCACGTGGGTTTGATTTTTTATCATGGGATTACTTACCTTGAGCATGTCCAAGTGTGATTTGACTAGCGGCGTGCATTGACTTGTGGTATATGAGAGCTTATGTCTGCATCTTGTCTTCTAAGAGAGTAAATGCGTAGAATCTATTTGAAATCGAAGGAAACCCAAATTTTTGATTAAATCATAACCTGATATTTTTATAATTTTTTTATATACATTATTGACTAAGGACCTTAGGAGTTTCGATGACCGACTACTTTAGGTAGTAGTGTATCGGGGTGGTTCCTTGTTTGGATTTCGCTTGCGAGACACCCCACGCACGAAACTATTAACCGTTGGGAGTCGAAATAAGTTAGGTCTTTAGTATATGAGTTTAAAACCTTTGCGAAACTTTTAATATTGAAAGAGGTACGACAGGGTGTATGGGCGCCCTGGATAATTGGATTGTAGTAATTTTCAAAATTGTGAAAAGGTAAGTAATTGAGACTTCAGGATTTATTTGTTCACTACGAGAGGATCGTTTTTTTTTCCCAAAGTTTGTCACGAGGACGGTATAGGGAAGATTAGGAATAATCTAAATTTGATTCAGTTGCGACTATATGGTGAGGCTTGGCGTATAACATCGATAGGGACTTTGTTAATGTATTGTATGGGCGGTACATCTTGGGTTTCTTGCGATGTGAGATTTATACTCGGAGTTGACCTTACCGTTATAACTTATATTCCTGAATTTCGGGACGAAATTCTGTTATAAGGGGGGGAGTATGTAATACCCCGTAATTTTAAATGACTTTTAAAATGTGTTATATTTTAAATTAATGGATTAATTAGATTTTATTATTAATTAATTCATTTGGGTTTTATCCGGACTATGGATATGGATGATTTTTAATATTACTTAAAGATATTTAGGTAATATATGAATGTGATGTCATTGAGATGACCGTATGATATAAATTCGGTAATTTATATTTTTTAGTCAGACGCGGTATGGGACGTGTCGGGACTAGTTTAGTAAATTAAAAAGGGAATTTTATTTTCTATCGATCTAATAGTCATTTCGACTGCGTAGTTGCGTCCGGAAGGTTCGAAATAGTCAGAAAAGTCTATTTGGATGTCAATTTTGAGTCTCGGGTCATTTGGGAATGAATAGACAACCCGAAAGGGCATTTTGGTCATTTTTCTAGGGGGGATGAATAGTGTTTCGGATTTGGCACTATTATAAGAATAGGTAGATTAAGTGAATGGGAGTTATTCATCTCCTCTTCACAAATAAGAGCAACCACCTTCTTAGAGTAAGAGTAAGAGTGCTTGGGAAGGGAAAAGTCACTTGGGAAGGTGTAGAACAAGAGTCAAGGTTCACCACCACCAACCACCACCGGAGTTTGATCGGAGAAGGGACAACCAACTGAGATAACTACACCAAAGGGATCAGACCTACACTAAAGGCAAGTGTTTAATAATAGCAATTGAAGTTTGTATATTGTCCATGTTAGAAAAATATGAAAAGAGAAGATTATTATTGTTTTGGAAGAAATAATGGATCATTAAATGGATTTCTGGAAAACTGAAATGATATAGGAATTTAACTCATGTGTTAGGATGATAATAATCCACGAATTAGTCATGAATCTGTTGAAGAAATGATAGAAACCATTGATGTGTTCTTGAAGAAGTTATGTTAATAAATATCTGGGAATAAGGAGAATAACATGCTTTTTAATCCAATCCTTTGATGATTCTAGGATGTTTAGAGTAATGGAAATCGTTCATCTATGTTGTTATAACATGTAGTAAAGTTTATAAGACATTTGGGATGTTTAGATGAAGGTTTAAATGATCAAAAGTTGTTAAACCCGTAGTTGCAGAAAATGCAGAAAATGCAGGCCTGGACCTGAGCGATCGATCGATCGACCCCCACCTTCGATCGATCGACCTCCCCAGTTTAAGTAATGTTGTTTCTTTTTAAATGTTGATTCTTATCCCGAAACTTTTATGAATCTTTGGTGATTATTATGTGCATATTTTGGGACTTAGAAAATATCAGTAAACCCTTGTTAAGATTTGAATTAATTGGATTTAGATTCAAATGATTTTAATGATGAAAATTATATCGAATGAAATTTCGGTTTCTAAATTCGTTTGTTAATCTCCGAATGGTGATGTATGAGGATTTAAGATAGGACCAGTAGGGGTGATTTTATATATTATCTGGGTATCCTTAAGTTTACAAGAAGGTTTAATCCTAAGTGAAAGAATACGTGTTTATAAGAGATTTGAAACTATCGGTTTTAACCTTAATTAAAAGGAGAACTAAACTCGTAGTAGTTCGGGAGAAATAATGTTATGGACCAGTAGGATATTATTAATTTCTTACTGAATATAAGATGAGGAAAAACCTATTTGAATCTTATGAGATGGGAGCTTAGAATACATTTGGTTGAAAGAGGTTATGAGATTATCCCGATCGCATAGTTTAAGTTTTCGGACCTCCTCGATCGACAAAGTTAAGTAGTAGTGTATTGGAGGGGTTCCTTGTTTGGATTTCGCTTTGCGAGACGTTCCGCGCATGAACCTTAACGACGTCGGTAGTGGAGAGATGTTATAGGATGCGAGGATAATTAATTTATGAAGTAAAGATTTGATATTTTTAAAGAGAGTTAATGCTACGGATGGGAAATATCTTAGGGTAGTAATAATTACCTTATTGTTATTATATTATAGGTATGATAATACCTATTTAATTGATTGATAAGTTATGTGTATGACATACCTAGCTTACTTGCTATCGGTGGGAGGTTTGCGCGTGAGGGCATTCATATCCTGATGAATCCATGGGATCTTTGATTTGTCGCTCGAGAACATAGGTCTATGAAAGACTTATCGGGGAGTTGATAAGTCCGCTGACTGTGGGTGCGTAGGTATGTGCGTGACCCATGGATACGAGAACTATGTTCGCCTCCAATTTGTTTGTTGTTTGTGGTTCGTGGAATCTTACCGAACCTGTAGTTCCCTATTCAGCGACATGCGATGACGGGACATGATAGCAGAGTAATGCATTGCACCACAGCTGTGACTCGGGGTGCTGTATTATATATGAATATATATATATAATGGATTAAATGGTTACATAATTATTTATCTATCTACGGTGATAATTGTAGATAACGGTGAATAGAGAAAGATAATGGAATTAAGTTAATAGATGTTTATTCTTTAAGAATTGAAAAGCTTAACTCATATTAATGAGTAATGATTCATGTTAATGAGAAACTAATAAAGGAGAAATGTAAATGGATAATAATGGGACGTATGGTATGGGACATACGGGGATTATGATATGGGAATGGAACTGTAATATGAAGATTAGAAAAGAGGAACCATTAACTAGGAGGTTAGTAGGAAACGTTAAGTGTGCACTCTAGTTGAGAGGCGAGAATTGCAAGTGAGTGTTGAATTTAACATGTACATAATAAATGCTTTATTGCACTTGTTAAATACTTGCTGTTTTAAAAAACTCTACACATTCGGGCTCTGACCCGTTTCCTTGCATATTTTTCTCTTCTATTGTATCTCTATATCAGGTGTCCAGCAACAGGGACGCCAACCATAGGTGCTTTTGACGAGCTATGGAGCTATGGATGTTTTGCTTAGACGCTTATCATCGTTTTGATTCACAGTATTCTTAGTTAGGGCATGTCGCCCAAAAGGATTTTAGTTATCATTCTCTGTTGGAGTTAAATATTGTTGTAATCAGGTTTCTTTATACATTTTACATTGTTGGGATTATTGTAAAGGATTTATATTACTTGGGAATGTTTATTCCAGTTTCATTTAAATTATTTTGTGATACTTATTGTGTTACCAAATTTGTAGAATAAATGTGTTGTGTTATTCTTAAAAATGAAAAATGGTTTTGTTGAAAATTAAATTGGAAAGTTTTTAACACCTGCTTAATTGAGTATTGGGTGAGTTGTAAATGTTTTCGACAGTGATGCTAAGAATGATCCAACTGTATATTATGTTTTAATTTGGTATGGGACTGGCCACCCGGTATTTAATTTGGCGGGGTGTTACAGAAGGGTTTGAGCTGCCTACGTACCTCTGAGGGTTTTGAAAATTTTTTGAGTTTCATTTTTAAAAGTATAAATATTTTTAGAAGATCAGGCCCCATATATTTCTGAGTAGAGGGAAATCAAGATTTTTTTAGAATAGAAGGAAATGAGAAGAGTTGTAGCTCGCCGAGATTTCGATTTAAGGGTACACTTTCATGAGACGGTCCAGGTTGATTGGATGGATATCTCTTCCCCATCGAGGTCGGTGAGCACAGCAGTTCCATCAAATAGGATCTTCTTAACAATGTATGGGCCACTCCAATTGGGCTTGAATTTACCTCTGGGGTCTTAGATGGGCTCTACGATTTCTTTAAGGGCTAAATTCGCTTTTCGAACACCACGGTCCTTGACTCTTTTATTGAATGATCGTGTTATTCGGCGATGGTACCCTTATATATGATATAGAGCTTTTAACCAACTTTCATCCAAAAGTGATAACTCATCGAGACGGCTTTGACGCCAAGCTTCCTCGCTGACTTTTCTTTCAAGCATAGCACATAGTGAAGAAATTTCTAGCTCAAAGGGGAGGACTTCTTCCATTTCGTATACTAGAGAGTAAGGGGTAGCCCCAGTAGATGCTCGAATTGAAGTGGTAGCCCGAGAGGGCGTACGGGTTCCGATCGACCAAATCTTGACAACTCTCGCTCATCTTGCTGATGATTATTTTGGGGTTCTTATTAGCGGCCTCGACTTCACCGTTGGTTTATGGTCAATAGAGAGAAGATTTGTGTCTCTGAATCCCATACTCTTTGACCAATTCTATGACTTCTGCCTCAAATTGTAACTTACAGTCCGATAGTAGCTCGTACAGGACCCCATATTGGCAGATGATATTTTGAATGCACTTGGCCACCCTTATGGCATTAATAACTTCATATGATTCGGCGTCAACCCTTTTGATAAAGTAATCAATGGCAACAAAGATAAGTTCAGGCACGTTAGAGGCCTTGGGTGTAACTTTCCTTATGACGTCTATACCCCATGTAGAGAATGATCAGGGAGAATTCATGTTTTATAATTCTAATGGAGGCAAATGTTGAAGGTTGGAAAACTGTTCGCATTTAAGACATCTTCGAACATAAGCGGTACGATCCTAAACTATGTGTAATACCCCGTACTTTTATTGATATTTATTTATGGGATTAATTGAATTAAATAGGAATTAATTGAGAATTAATCCGGATAAAATACTAACGAGATGCGAGTTGGTATTTGATTATAATGTGTATATATGGCAATATATGAATATTGAAAATATTAAATTTGTCGTGAGATAGAAATACGGCAATTTGAGAAATTTTGTTGAGACGCGTGTGACAGTCGCGTCAGGAGTGTAATTATTTAAATTAAAAAGTGAATTTTATTTTTATCAACCGTATGATCATTTTGAGTGAGCCAACGCGTCCGGAAGGGTCGAAATAGTAAGAAAACACTAGCCGGGAGTTTAGTTTGGGTCCCGGGGCATTTTTGGGCCATACCGGCTACTTAAAAGTGTATTTTGGTAATTTTAAAATTTTAGGATAATTAACCAACGAATTTTGGGAGTTAAATATTAGGATATTTAATTACCCACTAACCCATTACCAGCACTTAAGTGATTAGAGGGCAACGGGAGTTAGAGGAGGAAGTTAGAGAAGGTTTCTAAAGAGAAAACACAACCTCCATCTTCAACCTTCAAACTTGGGAGAAAAGAGAGAGTGCAACCTTCATCATTCTACACCAAATTCATAGAATAATCCAAGGCAAGTGGTTTAATTACGTTAATTTCAAGCGAATGCTTCTCCCATGCGTAGAAATTGATATAATTGCATTGTATTGGGAGACTTGTAAAAACCCATGTAATTTGGAGTTATAAATTCAGATTTTGATATAGGTTTGCATGTAGAATTGTTATTGAGTGATTGAACTAAAAGAATTACTACTTTTTATGTTACAAAAACGGATTTATTTATGGGAATTGAAGACTTTAAATTTCTAGGGTTCATGTTCATAAGGTTTGGGGAAAATTGAGGAGATTTGATGATTAGATGTGGTTTAGGATGATTTGATCCCATATATATGTTAATATACGACCTAAGTATGTTTAAGAATGATTAGAAACCTTAAACTACTATTGTAATGACGTTTAGATGAGATTAGAGATGAAAAAAATTGGGAAAAACGTAATAGAAAATTTCTGGGCTCGAAACTGTCACCTCGTTAGAAGGCCTGCCCAGGTCGTTCGAACGAGCTCGTTCGAACGAGCTTCTAACGAGTTAACAGTTTGCCTTCTAACGAGTGGGATGTTCGTTAGATGCCTTTCGTTCGGACGAGATCTCGTTAGATGTCCACTTCGTTCGAACGAACTCTCGTTCGAACGAGACTTCTAACGAGTTGACAGTTTGGTCTTTTTGGCCTGGTTTGATTTCTAGTGTCCCGTAACCTTGGATAATGGTAGAGATAACCTTACTTTGATGACTAATTGATATAGTTGGGTTATTCGGGATATATTGGGAATTAAAATATAGAAGAGTGATTTGAACCAAAAGGTAACTACGGGTTAGGACGCGTATAACTAATTACGACGTGAGGATAATGGATGATGTGTATATATAAACCGGGGAAACGTGTATTGGTATAAGAATGAGAAGTATACCACTAATAAAATATGATAAGTACTAAGATGAGTGCATGCTTAGTATATGTATATGATTTTATGTGTATGACATACCTACCATACTTGCTATCACGGGAGGTTTACGTTCGCTTAAGGCCATCTATTCCTTCTGTGCCCGGATTTAGATTGGTGCCTAGAGAACATAATACTAGAATGACTTATTTGTGAGTTAATAAGTCAGTTGACTATGGAGCGTAGGTATGTACGTGACCCATGGATATGTTGAATTATGTTCACCTCCATTTTCGTGTGTTATGCTTATTCTAACAATTCCTGAGAGAATCGAAATTTGTAATCCTTATGTACGTGATGTACCGGGATGGATAGCAGAGTATGTATTCACCGCAGCTTAGCCTCGGGGTGCTTGTATTGTATATTTATAATGTGAATAATATACGGTTAAATGAAAAGGAATTTTTATGTTTAATTGCGAGAATAATTTATAGTAATTCCTTGAGAAGTCAAAAAGGGATAACATGCCGTGAATTGTAATGTTAACAATTGAGAATCCGAGTTTAATTAAAGCTATATGTTTAAGTGAAAACATTGGGAATTCATATTGTGAATCGAGTGGAAGGGTTAGAACTTATGTCGGTTTAGTTAGATATGAGAATCACTTGAATGGGTACGGTACGTTAGGAGTGCACAATTAGTCGAGAGGTGAGTATTTCATGTGAGAGTACGTCCTAACAGGTACTTTGCATTCATTGTTTTAATGTTATTAAAGCACTTGCTGTTTTCAAAATATTCTCCACATTCGGGCTCTGACCCGTTTGCTTTCAAATCTATCTTTTTGTAAAAACCATTTTAGGTGCCCAGCCACAAGGACACCATGCATAGGAATTCTATTCAGGTGACGAGCTGTAGCTGTTGTGGGAGTTACAGAACCTTGACAGTAGACGCCTCCTCTTCTTGTTTTGATCTCATATTCAGTTTCATCATTTGTAGGGCATGTCGCCCATTTCTTTTAGAGACACTTTACATTTCAGTTATTCAGACTTTGTTTTGTAATTAATTCAGGATGCACACTTGTTTTATTTCTTTCCATATTGGGATTGTTGTGAGGAGTATTTCCTCTAGACTCATTTTTACTTGATTATTTACTATAGTTGGACTTTATCGTGAATGGTTGTGTTACATTTCTATATTTCATTTATTGCTTGTTAATCATATTTAATTTAAAATTTGGCAACTCACTTTTTAAATACTAGGTGGTTAGTAATTATTAAAATGTTTTCGACATTGATGCTATTAACTGAACCAACTTGGCATTTTGTATTAATTTAAATAAAGGAGTAGCTATCCGGTATTTAATTAGTCGGGGTGTCACAGGTGGTATCAGAGCATCAGGTTCTAGTGTCCTTTAGGATCTGTACGGCTTATTATGTTTCCGCTGAGCTTTCTTTGATGTAGAGCCCTATATTTGAGGACTGTTGTATTCCTTTATGTATGCTTCGCTCTTCAGCTATTTTAAGTTTACAACTGCGAACTTATAAAATTTACTCTTATTTCAGATGCCTCCACGACGTGCACCACGGGTTCCTAGGGATGCACAGCCCGAGCCACAGCCAGCACCAGTACAGGGCACCATGAATGCCACTAAGGTTGCAGCCATTGTAGCCCAAGCGGTAAATGCCGCTCTCGCCGTTGTATAGCAGGCACCACCCCAGGCGCCAGTTCAGACACATGCATTCCCGTCTGCTTGGAAACGTGTTCGAGATGCTTTTTAGAAAGCACACCCTCCGGAGTTCGCAGGTAGCTCCGATGTTGTGGTATCTAGTCAGTGGAGGAAAGATATTCAGAGGCACTTGAGGATGTATGAGTGCACCGATGTTCAGAGGCAGATACTAGCTACTTTCAAGCTAGTGGGATCGGCATTGCAGTGGTGGGAGTCTATTACCACCGCAGAGGAGAGGGATACTCTCACGATACAGGAGTTCTGGGTGCGGTTCGACCGCAAATATTTTCCGTCAGCTGTTCACACGGAAATGAGGAGGAAGTTGATGAACCTTAGACAGGAGGGTAAGACTGTGGCCGAGTATGAGGCCGAATTCACAAATTTGCTGAATATTGTCCCGGATGAGATACCGACAGAAGAAAAGAAGATTCAGAAGTTTACAGATTGGTTGACTTGGAGGATCCGTCAGCACTTGTTGGGGAATCTATCGTTGGCCACTTATTCTGATGTGGTTAACGCTGCATTGCTCCATTGCCAGGACCACCGCTTTCACTTGACAGAGGGGAAGCGATCAGGAGAGTCCAGCCATCAGGGCAGGACAGGGGGAAATGGTGCCAGCGGGGCATAATCAGCTCAGGGTCAGTATAGGCAGGGTGATCAGGGTTCCCAGCAGGGGGATTCTAAGAGATTCCGATCAGGGGGTTTCAGGCACGGACAGGGAGGTTTTAGGCAGGGCCATCAGGGTCCGAACGGCCATCAGGGCCAGCAGGGTCAAAATGGTCAACAGCAACAGTTTCACCAGGGCCAGCAAGGCCAGGGCAGAAATGGCAACGGTCACCAGGGCCGTGGTCAGCAGGGACAGCGAGGGGGAAACTTCCAGGTGAAGTGTTTCATTTGTGGTAAGATTGGCCACAAACTTCAGGAGTGTCCTGATAAGGGCAAGGCCCCACAGCAGCAGCAGCAGGGTGCTCGACACGAGCCACAAAGGCCTATGTTTCCCGCCGCCCTACCAGCACCACAGATGGCAGCATTACCACCCATTCCAGTGGTCCCAGTTCAGCAGGGGCAGCTTCAGTATGGGAGAGTGTATCAGCTCCAGCAGGTCGCCGCCCCACAGGATCCACCGGCCATTGAGGGTATGTTCTCTATTCAGGGGACTATGGGGCGTATTTTATTTGACACGGGGGCTACACACTGTTTTATTTCTATGAGATTTTCACGCACCATTGGGTTGTTAGACACCGCAGAGAGCACCGCTACTTGTGTAGACTCACCGTTGAGTAGGGGTTCTGTGATTTCCCTTATTTGTAGAGGTGTGGGTATAGAGATCGGGAGGTTTACTTTACCCGCTGATATGTTAGTGTTAGAGATGACCGAGTATGATGCCATTATTGGTATGGATTGGCTAGTTGCGTACTGAGCCATGATTGACTGTTTTAGTAGGAGTATTATCTTTGTCATTCCCGGGCAGGAGATGTTTTTAGTGGCGATGCCTCGCCCTGAGGGAGGATCGTCCACTCATTTGTACTACATAGAGGAGGAGACCTCTAAGGAAGTGGTGATACCACTTGATTCGATACCCCTTGTTAGTGAGTTCGCCGATGTATTTCAGGATATACCTGGACTACCTCCGAGTAGGGAGATAGATTTTGTGATTGATTTGACGCCGGGCACTCGGCCTATTGCCCGCGCACCTTACCGTATGGCTCCAGCTGAGATGAGAGAGTTACGGGATCAGATTGAGCAGTTATTGGGTCAGGGGTTTATCCGGAGGAGTACTTCGCCATGGGGTGCCCCTGTGTTGTTCGTTAAGAAGAGGGATGGATCGTTGAGATTGTGTGTGGATTACCGGGAGTTGAATAAGGTCACGATACGGAATAAGTATCCGTTGCCCCGAATCGATGACTTATTCGACCAGCTGAGAGGAGCTTCTTTCTTCTCAAAGATTGATTTGCGATCAGGATACCATCAGTTGCGTATCAGGGAAGAGGACGTCTCGAAGACTGCTTTCTTAACGAGATATGGTTCCTACGAGTTCCGGGTTATGCCTTTTGGTTTGATCAATGCTCCAGCCGTGTTTATGGACTTGATGAATAGGGTGTTCAGAGAGTTCCTAGATCAGTTCGTCATTGTCTTCATTGATGACATTCTGGTTTACTCCCAGACAGAGGAGGAGCACGCCGAGCATTTGAGGCAGGTTTTGCAGACGCTACGTCAGAATGAGCTGTATGCAAAGTATGAGAAGTGCGGATTTTGGCTGAAGAAGGTTCAGTTTTTGGGACATATTATTTCCGACCGGGGATATCTGTTGATCCGGGGAAGGTATCCGCGGTGAGGGAATGGGGACAACCCACGACACCGACTGAGATCCGTAGTTTCTTGGGCTTAGCAGGATACTACAGGAGGTTTATTCGGGGATTCTCAAAGATAGCGGGTCCTTTGACATATCTGACTCGTAAGGGAGTGCCATTCATTTGGAGTGATGCCTGTCAGTTGGCATTTGATGAGTTGAAGGACAAGTTGACCTCAGCACCTGTGTTAGCATTACCGAGACCGAGAGTTGAGTATCTAGATTACACCGATGCGTCCTTACAAGGACTTAGAGGTGTATTGCAGCAGGAGAGTCAGGCAATAGCTTATGCTTCCCGTAAGCTTAAGCCTCACGAGAAGAATTACCCCACCCATGACTTGGAGTTAGCGGCAGTGGTATTTGCCCTTCGGATTTGCAGACATTACCTTTTGGGGGAGAAGTTTCGATTATTTACAGACCACAAGTCCCTACAGTACCTATTCACGCAGAAGGAGTTGAATATGAGGTAGCGAAGGTGGCTTGAGTTTGTGAAGGATTATCAGTTCGATATCCAATATCACCCGGGGAAGGCTAACGTGGTAGCAGACGCGTTGAGCCGTAGGCCAGTAGATGAGGTGGCAGGGGTGTGGAAGGAGTTGGGACACCAGGATGCAGTGGCCCGATCATTCATGTCGGTGATGACTGTTACACCGCAGATTGTCACAAGAGTGGTAAAGGCACAAGCAGATGACTCATTCTGTCAGGAGCAGATAGTTCGATTATTAGCAGAGGGAGCCGAGTCCTATACCGTTAGCTCAGACGGGGGATTGCGCTTCAATGGCAGATTGGTAGTTCCGGAAGGGGAGGAATTGTGACACGAGGTGATGGCAGAGTCGCACGTCTCACGGTTCGCGGTACATCACGGTGGGGACAAAATGTACCAGGACATGAGACGTCAGTATTGATGGAGCAGGATGAAGAGAGATATTGCCGTGTTTGTTTCTAAATGCGCCACTTGTCAGCTGGTAAAAGTGGACCATCAGAGACCGGCAGGACTTCTACAGCCATTAGAGGTCCCGGTGTGGATGTGGGAGAGCATCTCCATGGATTTTATCACGGGATTGCCTACGTCACAGAGAGGTCACGACTCCATTTGGGTGATTGTGGATAGGTTGACCAAAGTTGCTCATTTTCTACCCGTAAGGACAGACTACACTACGGGACAGTATGCCCAGCTTTTTATTGCAGAAATAGTGAGACTTCACGATGTGCCCCTAAATATCATGTCTGACCGAGACAAGATATTTATTTCGCGGTTTTGGGAGAGTTTTCAGGAGGCCATGGGCACGGAGTTGCGATTGAGTACGGCATATCACCCGCAAACCGATGGGCAAACCGAACGTACAAACCAGATGTTAGAGGATATGTTGCGTATGTGCATCATTGATTTTGGGGGTGGATGGGAGCAGTATCTTCCACTGGTGGAGTTTGCTTACAACAACTCCTACCAGTTCACCATTGGCATGGCTCCATTTGAGGCGTTGTACGGTAGACCTTGTCGTTCCCCATCATGTTGGTTGGAGGTGGGGGACAACAAACTACTTGGGCCGAAAGTGATTCAGGATACTTCGGCGAGGATATAATTGATACGGAGTCGCATTCGGGTAGCTCAGGATCGACAGAAGAGCTATGCTGATGCAAAGAGGTTCTTCAGGGAGTTCCAAGTGGGGGACCAAGTTTTACTCAGAGTATCTCCTATGAAGGGGATTATGCGATTCGAAAAGAAGGGGAAGTTGGCATCGAGATATGTGGGACCATTCCCTATCATCGAGCGGAATGGGTCTGTTGCGTATAGACTTGGGTTACCGGAGCATTTGCACAGGATTCATTATGTGTTTCATATTTCCTTGCTAAGGAAATATCTTAGAGATGATTTGGCTCATTCTCACATTGCTTTGGAGGACATCGATCTCCAGCCCGATAGCTCCTACGAGGAGGGGCCGATTGCTATTTTGGACCGAAGTGAGCAAAAACTGCGGTCAAAGATAGTTCCGTGCGTGTTCAGTGGCAGCATCATAATGCCGAGGAGTCCACATGGGAGCGCGAGGATGAGATGCGCGAACGTTATCCAGAGTTATTTTTACCAGGTACTTTCTAGTTCTGAATTTCGGGACGAAATTCTGTTATGAGGGGGGAAGTATGTAATACCCCGTACTTTTATTGATATTTATTTATGGGATTAATTGAATTAAATAGGAATTAATTGAGAATTAATCCGGATAAAATACTAACGAGATGCGAGTTGGTATATGATTATAATGTGTATATATGGCAATATATGAATATTGAAAATATTGAATTTGTCGTGAGATAGAAATACGGCAATTTGGGAAATTTTGTTGAGACGCGTGTGACAGTCGCGTCAGGAGTGTAATTATTTAAATTAAAAAGTGAATTTTATTTTTATCAACCGTATGATCATTTTGAGTGCGCCAACGCGTCCGGAAGGGTCGAAATAGTCAGAAAACACTAGCCGGGGGTTTAGTTTGGGTCCCGGGGCATTTTTGGGCCATACCGGCTACTTAAAAGGGTATTTTGGTAATTTTGAAATTTTAGGATAATTAACCAACGAATTTTGGGAGTTAAATATTAGGATATTTAATTACCCACTAACCCATTACCAGCACTTAAGTGATTAGAGGGCAACGGGAGTTAGAGGAGGAAGTTAGAGAAGGTTTCCAAAGAGAAAACACAACCTCCATCTTCAACCTTCAAACTTGGGAGAAAAGAGATAGTGCAACCTTCATCATTCTACACCAAATTCAGAGAATAATCCAAGGCAAGTGGTTTAATTACGTTAATTTCAAGCGAATGCTTCTTCCATGCTTAGAAATTGATATAATTGCATTGTATTGGGAGACTTGTAAAAACCCATGTAATTTGGAGTTATAAATTCAGATTTTGATATAGGTTTGCATGTAGAATTGTTATTGAGTGATTGAACTAAAAGAATTACTACTTTTTATGTTACAAAAACGGATTTATTTATGGGAATTGAAGACTTTAAATTTCTAGGGTTCGTGTTCATAAGGTTTGGGAAAAATTGAGGAGATTTGATGATTAGATGTGGTTTAGGATGATTTGATCCCATATATATGTTAATATTCGACCTAAGTATGTTTAAGAATGATTAGAAACCTTAAACTACTGTTGGAATGACGTTTAGATGAGATTAGAGGTGAAAAAAATTGGGAAAAACGTAATAGAAAATTTCTGGGCTCGAAACTGTCACCTCGTTAGAAGGTCTGCCCAGGTCGTTCGAATGAGCTCATTCGAACGAGCTTCTAACGAGTTGACAGTTTGCCTTCTAACGAGTGGGATGTTCGTTCGATGCCTTTCGTTCGAACGAGATCTCGTTAGATGCCCACTTCGTTCGAACGAACTCTCGTTCGAACGAGACTTCTAACGAGTTGACAGTTTGGTCTTTTTGGCCTGGTTTGATTTCTAGTGTCCCGTAACCTTGGATAATGGTAGAGATAACCTTACCTTGATGACTAATTGATATAGTTGGGTTATTCGGGATATATTGGGGAGTAAAATATAGAAGAGTGATTTGAACCAAAAGGTAACTACGGGTTAGGACGCGTATAACTAATTACGACGTGAGGATAATGGATGATGTGTATATATAAACCGGGGACACGTGTATTGGTATAAAAATGAGAAGTATACCACTAATAAAATATGATAAGTACTAAGATGAGTGCATGCTTAGTATATGTATATGATTTTATGTGTATGACATACCTACCATACTTGCTATCACGGGAGGTTTACGTTCGCTTAAGGCCATCTATTCCTTCTGTGCCCGGATTTAGATTGGTGCCTAGAGAACATAATACTAGAATGACTTATTTGTGAGTTAATAATTCAGCTGACTATGGAGCGTAGGTATGTACGTGACCCATGGATATGTTGAATTATGTTCACCTCCATTTTCGTGTGTTATGCTTATTCTAACAATTCCTGAGAGAATCGGAATTTGTAATCCTTATGTACGTGATGTACCGGGATGGATAGCAGAGTATGTGTGCACCGCAGCTTATCCTCGGGGTGCTTGTATTGTATATTTATGATGTGAATAATATACGGTTAAATGAAAAGAAATTTTTATGTTTAATTGCGAGAATAATTTATAGTAATTCCTTGAGAAGTAAAAAAGGGATAACATGCCGTGAATTGTAATGTTAACAATTGAGAATCCGAGTTTAATTAAAGCTATCTGTTTAAGTGAAAACATTGGGAATTCATATTGTGAATCGAGTGGAAGGGTTAGAACTTATGTCGGTTTAGTTAGATATGAGAATCACTTGAATGGGTACGGTACGTTAGCAGTGCACAATTAGTCGAGAGGTGAGTATTTCATGTGAGAGTACGTCCTAACATGTACTTTGCATTCATTGTTTTAATGTTATTAAAGCACTTGCTGTTTTTAAAATATTCTCCACATTCGGGCTCTGACCCGTTTGCTTTCAAATCTATCTTTTTGTAAAAACCATTTTAGGTGCCCAGCCACAAGGACACCATGCATAGGAATTCTATTTAGGTGACGAGCTGTAGCTGTTGTGGGAGTTACAGGACCTTGGCAGTAGACGCCTCCTCTTCTTGTTTTGATCTCATATTCAGTTTCATCATTTGTAGAGCATGTCGCCCATTTCTTTTAGAGACACTTTACATTTCAGTTATTCAGACTTTGTTTTGTAATTAATTCAGGATGCAGACTTGTTTTATTTCTTTCCATATTGGGATTGTTGTGAGGAGTATTTCCTCTAGACTCATTTTTACTTGATGATTTACTATAGTTGGACTTTATCGTGAATGGTTGTGTTACAATTCTATATTTCATTTATTGCTTGTTAATCATATTTAATTTAAAATTTGGCAACTCACTTTTTAAATACTAGGTGGTTAGTAATTATTAAAATGTTTTCGACAGTGATGCTATTAACTGAACCAACTTGGCATTTTGTATTAATTTAAATAAAGGAGTAGCTACCCGGTATTTAATTAGTCGGGGTGTCACACTATGGTAGTCCAATAGTAACCCTATCAGATGGTTTTATTGGTAAGAATATGACCATCCATGTGGGTTTCTCACTCCCCGCTGTGGATTTTTTAAATCATCTCTTCAATGTCAGCCCCTGCGATGCAGTGTAAGTGGGTTCCATTGAAGTTTTTATTAAATAGTTCTTTATCGCAGATAATGTATTAGAAAACCAGTTTGCAAAGGGTTGCTCGGTCTTTCTTATTAGAATCTTGATGATACCTACCATGCTTGAGGAGGCACCAAATATCATAGTACAAGTAATCGGCTATATCAGGATTTTCTTCTGTGAGGTGTTCATTATGGTAATATTGAGCACCATTATTATTCCTTCAGGCATGTCAACTAGGGGTGTTCAAAAAACCGACTGGACCGACGGACCGAACCGAACCGAGCCGAACCGACTACTTTTTTTCGGTCTTTTTTCTTAATCGGTCCGGTCTAGGTTTATTTTTTTGGAGGACCAACCTAGTCGGTCCGGTCCACGGTTTACAGATTCAAAAACCCTGTTAGGACCGACCCGGACCGACTATATATAAAATAATATATTTTTAGATACATATGTATATATATAAGATAAACAAATAGTGAAAATATTAATTTTAATATTTGATTAGTTTAAATTATAGTTTAATCCAATACTAGTTTTGTTTTAATTATAAATTTCGATATTTTTTAGTTTTTAATATTTGGAAAAAATAGACTCGGGTATATTTTTATTATTATAAATGATGTAATTCATTAATGTGAGGACCGACGGGTTAGACCAGACCGACCCTATAAAAAACCGAACCGACTAGGGTCGGTTAACCGACATTATCGGTCCGGTCTCGGTCCATTTTTTTAGAGGACCGACCAAGTAGGTCCGGTCCGAAAAAAACCTTAAAACCGAACCGGACCGGACCGCGAACACCCCTAATGTCAACCATGGAGACTAAGGTAGCAAGGGTATCAAATAAGTTATTTTTTTGCTCGGGGCAGGTAATGGAAGGTGATTTCTTGGAATTAGGAGGCCAGCTCTTCTCGATGGTCATGGAAGGGTAAGATTTTCTCGTCTTTAACTTTCCATCTTCTGAGTACTTGACCGATGATAAGGGCTAAATCCCCATAGACATCAGATTCCTTTCTTGATAAAGACTTTGAGGCCTACCATGCATGCCTTGTACTCAGTCATGTTGTTGGTGCATAGAAAATCCATTTTGATAGCGATGGGAGTGTAAGATTCATCAGAGGCAATTAGGAGTATCCCGATGCCATATCCTTTCTTGTTGGCGGCACCGTCAATGAACATTTGCCAACAAAGGTCTTCTTGGGAGGTAAAAAGGATATTTTCGTTCGAGAACTCAAAAATCCAAACATCATCTTCTTCCATATGGTAGTCAGGGAGGTAGGCAGAGATGTCTCTTCCTTTTATAAATTTCTGCGTGACATACACAATATAAAATTCGGCTAATAGCATCAACCATCGGGCCATTCGACTCGATATGGTAGGTTTCTCGAGCAGGTATTTGTTAGGATCTACTCGGGACACAAGTTTGATGAGAAAAGCGAGAATATAGTGTTGTAATTTTTGGGTGGCCCAGACAAGGGCGGCACATGATTTTTCCAAGGTAGTGTAATTAACTTCGTACCCGACCAACTTCGACTGGCATAGTAGATGGATCTCTCTTTGTGATATTCTTTAAGGTATAGGGTGAGAGAAGACCCAACTGAGATATCTATTACAGTCAGGTATAGGAGTAGGAGTAAAGAAAACTGTGGCGACATAAGTATCGGATGTCAGGTTAGGTATTGCTTGATTTGGTCAAAGGCCTTCTAGAAATCTTCGTTCCAAACTGTGGTTGAATCCTTCCGGAGGAGTTTAAAGATGTTTTCACAAATAGAAGTTAACTAGCTGATGAACTGGCTGATATACTGTAATTTTGCCAAGGAATCCACGGACTTCCTTCTCCATTCGGGGTGGTGGCATTTCGAGTATGGTTTTCAGTTTGGAAGGATCTGATTCAATCCCTTTTTCACTAAGCATGTATCCCATGAGCTTTCCTTTGGTAACTCCGAAAACACATTTTTGTGGGTTAAGTCGCATCTGGTATATGACCTTCCCTAGTCTTAGACTTGATAATCATATCATCCACGTAGACCTCTACTTCTTTTTGCATCAGATCATGCAGGATAGTTGTGGAAGCCCTCTAGTTGGTAGCCCCTACGTTTTTTAGACCAAATGGCATAACGATGTAACAGAATGTTCCCCAAAGGGTGATGAATGCGGTTTTCTCTTGATGACATGGGTGCATCTTGATCTGGTTGTATTCGAAAAACCCATCAACAAATGACTTGAGAGCGTGACCGGACGTGTTATCCATAATCATGTCGATATTTGGTAGCGGGTAATCATCATTCGGAGAGGCCTTGTTAGAATCTTAGTAGTTAATGCACATGTGAACCTTTCCTCTAGATTTTGGCACGGGTATGATGTTGGCTAGTCATGAGGGATATTAGATCACTCGGATGAAGCCTACATTCAATTGTTTGACCACTTATTCCATAAGCTTGAGCGACCATTCGGTGCGGAGCTTTCACAGTTTTTATTTGACCGGTTTGCATTCTGGAAGCATTGGAATCTCATACTGAGCTATCTCAGGATATGTCGGTCATGCCATCATAGGACCATGCGAATACGTTCACAAATTCCTTCAATAATTCCTTGAGTTATGCATACTCTTGCTTATCAAGGGTAGACCCTATCCTAATCTCATGCAATTGGCTACTAAAATTAAGATTAATAATAATAGTTTCTTCCTCCAGAAGCTTGGCAATGGCCCTTGCTTCCTCCACTTTATGATTAAGCAGGGATTCTTTCCTTTGAAAAGAGGAGGAAAATTTATCCAACTTTTTCTCAAAGCCCCAACCTTCACTCAGGGAGTAGAACTTCTTCTCATAATCCTCATCCAAACGTTCCTTAGTTTCCTTGTGGTCCTCCTATATCTCTTCAATCATTTCATAGTAGGAAAAGTTATTGGGTACTGCCCGATCAAGAAGACACTTTAGATGAACATAGGCCTCTTTGGCTTGCTCTGACACACCTAATCCGAGCAACTTTAGTATCTCTACCTCAGTCAAAGATAAGTGACCAGCTTTGAAAATCTCATTACACCTCTAGAGTAGCTCGGATTCAGTAGATGAGAAGTATTCTAATTTATCCATAAACTATTAAGAAGAAGAAAATCATCAATCAACAAGGTGGAGAGCATGGAAAAATACAAGTAGAGGAATAAAAAAATTTCTCTTTTTATTAATAAAAGGGGAAAGTAAAGGTACATCTTCAAGAAGAAAAAGAAAAAGTACAACTAGTGAAAAAGGACAACAAAAAGATGCTCGAATCTATACCTTCTTTTTATCCGCCTCAGGATCAGTTGAAGTAGAAGTAGGGGTAGAAAAAGGAGGAGGATAAACTGTGGAGGGGGCGGGAGAATCAACATCCTGGCGTTGATCAGCATAATCTATCACCATAAGGGATTCACTATAACCCCCATCATCATTAACTTCCTCGTCCATATTTGAAGGGCCCCAGGATGATGTCGCAAGAACAACTTAGAGTCTTTTAAAGTGCCAACCTCCACAAGGCATATGACCAGCCATATTTGAAACATTTCTTCTTTGCAAACCCAGTTTGCGAAGAAGCTGCTCCAACGTCCTTATCCCGACCATTGTTGAATCCAACCTCCCTGGCCTTAATCCCTTTCTCCTTCTCAACATTCAAATCTTTCTGTAGTTGGGAAGTCTTAACTTTATCAGCATCTAAGTCTTTTTTTAACTTATCAACTAGACCCCGAGAAGTTTCAGCACCTCCTTCAGTAGCTTTCACACTCTCCTACCATTTCTTATATTCATTGTCCAGTGATTGTTGGGAATTAAGCACTGACTTTTTTAGCTCATTAAAAGCCTCCTCAAGTTCCCCAGAAGAAGCCCTCAAAGCCTCATAATTCTCCATCATGTTGTTGAATCAATGAGGAACTTCACAAAGATAATAAGGAAAGTTAGTATCATAAAGAACAAATAAAGAGGAAGAAAAATAAAGAAAGCAAAAGAATATACTAGAGCAAGGCTTTGAGCAGCCTTATCAAAACTCTTAGAATGAGACAGTGCAGCGACAGCACCCCTGTGGTCTGGTAACGTCCCACACTTTATTAGTCGTCTTGCCAATCTAGGGCCAAGGACCACTCGAGAGGCAGAAGAAGATATATCGACCAACTCTCGCTAGTAAGAAATGGCAGAAGAACCTTCTGCTAACTTAGAAGGAAGCCCTTTCCTTATTCTTTTCAAGGGGCTCTCTTCAGTTTTCTTGGCTGGGGGTTTATTCCCAGTTTCATCTTTATTTTTCACCCCCTCATCAGCTTATTTGGAAGGGGCATTGGAAGCTATATGTCCTAAAATGTTGGGAAATTTCCTTTTTCCCATATCAGTAGTTGAGGAGGTAGAAAGAGGTTCCTGTTCAAGGTCAATTACAGGGGAAGGAGTGGATATTGTGGAACGAGTAACAAAGGAGGAAATCGTATTCTTGTACGGTAGCAAATAGGATACAAACCTAATGTGATCCTCGTCAATCCTTTGATCAAGTCCCCAAATGAATTTCAACTCCTTGAGGTTCACTTTACTCTCCTTTGGTAACCTTCTCTTCTTATCAAATGTAATCAAAATTTTCAATGAAATAATTAGTATTACATTTAAACAAGTATGTATAGGGCAAGACAATTAAATGAGCAATAACCTATCCTATTGCCAAAAGGAGGGCATCTAGGCCAATGATACTTAGAATTCCCAGTCAAATGGGCATATTGCCAATTTTTTACAACAACTTCATGCTCAAAATAATCCTTGTTGGAGTCTGGAAGATTGACTACTAACGCTTTATTTGCATCCCTAGTCTTAAAAAAAAAGGTGTTACTAGTCACCCACTTATAACAAAACATTATTTCTGGAATCCCTAGATGGGTTCCCTGGATTTGATTCAACCTATACACTCCATTTACAACCCTTCAAGTATTGGGGGCTACCGTAGTTGGGATAATGTCGAAATATTAACAAAACTCAAGGCAAAATGGGTCTGGAGAAAAAAAAAACACACTCTGCTATAAAGATAGAGGGAAATCAATGGACCTCAATAAGTGAGAAAAATCAAGAAGCAAAGTAGCATGTTCTAGATCAACCCAAGAGGGAATCTTAAATTCATTTCTGAATTCGTTAAGAGAATCAATAGAGTAAACCATGATGTAGAATAGAAGAAAAGAGAAAGAGTTCTTAAAGAGATTAAGGATTTAGCAAGAACTGAAGGACAAAAAATGATCTCACAAGAGAGAAAAAGAAATCTTGAAGACACAACAACCAAAAAAACTCAGGAAATGTGAGGTAAGAAAAGATCGTGGATTTTCCCAATCTTTATTGGTTTCCTCGAAAACTAGAAAAATAATGATTAAAAGGCGGCGTCGATTGAACTGACGACGACTAAAGTTAGAAAAGAGGAATTTTCCCAAAAATGATTCATTAAAGTGATGGATAATTAAAAAATGCCGTGCGAATTATATGTCCACAGATAAGTCATAATATTTACAAGTATGGGAATTCGGCAGCTGATTAAGACTAAAATTGTTACTCGAGCTACTTTTTAGAGATAAATGTTCCATACTCTTGTAAAAACTTCAAGCATGAAATATTGGGGGCTTCTTCTGATACCAAAAATTATCCTACGACGTGGACCAATCGGATACTGACACATGCACTATAGTAGAAGGTTAATCCTGGTCAGTATGGACGGAATGCTGACCTATGGTGGGATGTCGACTATCCTGCCATTGAAGCCCGACCAACATCAAGAAGACCGATCAATAATGATAGTAAAACGCTAACATAAATGATTGTATAGATGTAAATGCCTAGGATATAAAGACGTTCCATCCTTTGATATTCCAACATTTGTACACCCCTTAGGGGATATAAATACATTGTAAACCCTACATCCACGGGACAAAAAACAAGAGGCAATTGAGCGATCCCAAAAGCAATACACAGTAGTGGACATAGGCTCTTCGTTTAAGCCTAACCACCTGAAAAAACTTTTGTTTCTATTACTTATATGTATCTGTGATCAATTAATTAACCTCTAGTTTTTTGCATCAACAACCGTGACCACAGTCAAAATGGACATGACTAAATCCATGACTCTGTGTGGTCAGGGGTCATCTTGTGTGTGGTCACGGCTCTAGACCCTGACTCCTTTGGGTCACAACTTTAGACCCTAACCCAGCCGTGACCATTATGGTGCCAAGTTTCTCTCCAATTTTTGTCAGGTAATGAGTCACGACCATTAGCCATGACCATAAAACTTATTACACAGGGATATCATCACGGACTTAAGTCGTGACCATATCCCTGTGTCATGAGGTTTGTGGTCACGACTTTGGGCCGTGATCATGTCCTTATTTCCACGCTGACGTGTAAAAAATAAAGGGGCCACGTCATATGGTCAGGACCCTAAGATGTGACCATGGTCTTTATACTTAACAAACGTTGAACAATTTTTCATTTCCCTCGAAAACTTCTAAACCCTTATTTTTCCCTCCCTCTCTCCAGCAATTTCGGCGGTATACCTTCTCTCAATCTTAATCTCTCTTTCAATCTCAATCTCAAAGGTAAATGTGTGTGTGTGTGCATATTTCTATGTGTGTGTATACTGTAAATACGTGTGTGTGTGTGTGTGTGTGTGTAAATATATGTGTGTATATGTGTGTATGTGTGTGCGTGTGTATACGTGTGTGTATATATGTCTGTGTATTGTGTATATATATGTAGCCGTGTATAGATTGTCATTATGTGTATTGTGTATACGTATGTAGTTGTGTATAATGTATTGTGTATACTATAAATGCGTATGTGCATGTGTATTATGGAAAAATATGACTAATGTTGGTTTAAGTTTCAAACTAGGACAAATTTTAATTTAATGGATATTGTTGGTTTATGTTTCAAACTAGGGAAAATTTTAATTTAATGGATATTGTTGCATTAAGTTTCAAACTAGGGAAAATTTTAATTTAATGAATATTGTTCGTTTAATTTTGGAGCTGAAATATAAAAAATATACATCTCCATTAATATTGATGCTGAATTCGGGATTAATTTTAGGGTTAATTTTAGGAATGAAATATAAAAATATACATCTCCATTAAAATTAAGTCCCAAAAATGCATAATCTATTAATTGTAGGGGTAATGTTTCTAAAGGTTAATTTTAGGGTTGATTTTAGGGATTGTTGTATTAAATGACAAAAGTAGTTATTCAAAACCTAATAAATTAACGGTTGATGATTCATTAGAGCCATAATTTATAGGTATCGTATTCACGCCCACATACATAATAACTTGTTAATGATTCATTAGAGCCATTATTTATAGGAATTATAATCATGCCCTCGTTCATTTTTCTCCGGAAAAATGAGTCACGGTGGTAATAAATGGCAACAAGAGTGGGAAAGGTTGAAATTGGATCGCACACGTACATCTTTCATTAATGAGCCTCATAAAGTGGGTAATTCGTTTTATTGGTATGGGAGTAGGAAGATCGAACAATTTAACTACCTTGTAAACCGTGGAATTCATCTCCAACGAGTGTACTTGTTCGATCATATTCTATTTTCCCTGCCACAATGTTGGGATGAAGCTGTACAATATATATATATATATATATATATATATATATATATATATATATATATATATATATATATATATATATATATATATATATATATATATATATATTTCGCGTACATAATCCTGATAGACCACTGACCTTACTTACGCAGTTAGCGAAGGCAGAAAAAAATTCACCCATTATAGATAGAATTACGTACAAAGAGCATTGTCGAAGACTGTGATGTCTCACGACATATGCACGTCAAACTCAATCTTTCCAGTAGGATGAAGAGGATAATATTTCGAGTTCATGTTGCTTACATCTATGTATCCATTATAGATACGAGTCCTCCTAATTGGCCACGTGCAAAAATCCCTAGGTTGTTAAAAACAAATACAAAATGGGTGGAGACCAGACACATTGAACTTTTACTAAAGTCTTACCATGAACAGGTAGATTATAATATATGAAAAAATAAATTGTTTTGTTAGTTATATTTTCATATTGAACTTTGAAATTATTCATCTATTATTATAGATACACATTTAACTTTTATTGTTTTTATAGATAATATCGGGTGGTAATGGAAGCAGCGCTCCAACCAACAACATGACACAACCATAAGGAGAATTCTCATCACCAATTAGTGAGCAATAAGCAAATCCACAAACTGTTCACTCCCCTACTCCAAACTCTATTCACTCCCCTACTCCACAAATTATTCATTCCCCTACTCCGAGTTATGGGAGGCAAGGGACTCCCACTAATCCAACAGACACGCCTAACGCTCCTAAAACTGTGGGGTGAGTTGAGAAGAAGCCCATTGGGTTATCTTTATTGAGAAATAACCCCATGAGGGATACGAATCATGTTCAACAGTTTAAATCCTAGTGTTTGTCTTTGTTAAAAATGAATGTGGGAGGAGCTGATAATTGGAACTCGTAGATAAAGCTATTAAAGATGACATCTACGAGAAACTTAGCAAACGGTTTTCATTTCCCCCCAACTCCAAAAATAAGGTACTTTCTTGGGTTGGTGAACAACTCCGAACATATCAGAGAAACCTTAGGCAAAAGCATTTTTGTAAGGGAGCATTGAGCTCCCACATTTTGGCGCTCAAAGACAAAGTCCCTTCAAACGTTTAGATGTCGGTCTCTCAATGGAATGATTTTCTAGATAATGAGGCGAAGGACTTCAAAATGATGCAAACGGAAAAAAAGAAGAAGAATAGGGCCAAAAAAATTGATATCCATCGACTTGGCTCGAAATCTTATGAAGAATTGAAGAATGAGTGGACAAATGTTATGAAAGGTTGCCCGGATAAAGGAAAGACACCAAATAGGGACAACCTATATGTGCATGATAGACGAGACAAAGATAATTATTCCCTCTTCACTTGCCCAGGACTCTAGAATCAATATAGTCTATCAGTAATTAGTCAGATTCAAGCTCGTTCGACGACATTGACAATGATGCCATCGCACAAACCTTTGGGAAGGACCACAGAGGGAGGATGAGAGGTTTGGGGTCGCATATGTCAAAAATATAATTCAAACACACCACACCTCTCGTGGACAACTTTCTTCTATTAATAAGCGTTTTGCATCCAACGATGAATGACAATCTAGGACTGAAGGAGACATAATGGGGAACAAAATGAATTGGGAGGTGTGAATGATAAACTTACACAAATTTTGTTCCTTATAATCGGTCATATACCCTTGCAGCCCCCAATGCATCTCGATTTCCCTCCACAGATGCCAAGGATTCCTCAAAATTTTCCTCATTCTCCATTACCCCCCACAGATTCTGGTTCCTTCTTCAACATTCCCTTTCTCAGCGCCTCGGCATGGCAAGGACATTGGATCATCGTCAACAACCCACGATGACTATGGCGAGAAATACTATATACAGGACCTGAGCGGTAAATTTGTCGTTGGGATCTGCATGCTCATTTCCACTACCGTAGGAACTTTAGTACATAATCGACCTTTGTAGTAGGGTGAGTGTTAGATCGTGGTTGATTCAGTATATAAGGTTTGTGAAACTGTTCCAGTGCACGTCAACAGTGGAGAAGGGAATTTTTTGAAAAATTATGTATACTCTATTACAACTTGGCTAGTTTATCGCTTGATGAAGATGTAGTAATATTTTTCTTTTGTTGTAATAATATCAGTAGACAAATTTATTTAATTTGAGTTTAAGTGGTTGTGTAGTATCGTTTATTGGCGTGTTCTTGTATTTAAGTTATTACATAGTTTGATTGATTGGTGCGTTGTTGACTATATTAGTGCTTTGGTTTGATACTATATTAGTGCTTTACTATGCAACATGATATTTATTTTATCATGTTAACAAAGGACTAAAATTTGAAGATTATTAAATGGATTTTCCACAATACGAAGAGTAGATGAGGGAGACTGACCAAATAGGTAACAGTTATGTTAAAGGAATTCAAGAATTTATTAGATACGCTTTTAAGAACCTTAAAAGTGAGAAGATTCCGTGTCCGTGTACCCATTTTATAAACGAAAAATATAAATCTTTAGAAGATGTTGAGTTACATTTAATAATGTGGGGAATATGTCAAGATTATAACAAGTGGGCATACCATCGGGAAAAACATGTACCTTATGTTCCTAAAGAATTACCGATAAACGACCACATAATAGAACACCAACGAGTGGAAGTGGTAAATGATTCACCAACACATCGTCCATTGATGGACCTAATTGACGATGCTTACGGAGTCTACCACGACCAAAACCACCAACCAGATAATGCGTACAATGAAGAATTTGATACTGAACTATCAGGAGGCCGAGAATATATATGGTTGAAAGTCGATGCTACTAGACCGTTATATAAAGATCGCGATGAAGATCATTCGGTATTATATGAAATTATTGGTTTTAATAATTTGAAGAGTCAATTTGGCTTGTCTGGGAATAGCGGGATTCTTAAATGGGTTAACGAAATTATCCTAAAAGAGAACATGTTACCAAATAATTATCATACCATGAAGAAGAGCTTGAAGGGGTTTGGGATTGAAATACAAATCTATTCATGCATGAAAATATGATTTCATATTGTATCTCAACGAACATAGAGAGAATGATGAATGTCCAGTATGCGGTGATCCAAGATATGTTGTTTGTGATAAGGTAAATGACAAACATACAAAATATCAAAAGAGCTCGCAAGTCCCACAAAAGGCTTTGAAGTATTTTCCACTTGGGTTACGGTTAAAATGATTCTTTAGTGTATCGTGGATAGAGGAGGCCATGACATGCACACTCGATACGAGATGGGTGGGAATTTGATGCATCATCCGGTTGATTCACTCGTCTGGAAAATTTTAAATGCACGACACCATGTATTTTCAAAAGAACCACACAACGTTCGTCTTACAATCTCAACTGATGGGTTTAAACCTTTCGGTAATTTAAGTAATAGTTAAAGTTATTGGCCAGTTCTCATGGTGCCTTTAAGTGTCCCTTTGATGTTGTGAATGATAAAGGAGTTCACATTATTATCTATATTAATACCTGAGCCGAAGACTTTGGGTGATGATATTGATATATTCTTAGCCCCAGTAATCGAGAACTTAAAGAGTTATGGGATAAAGGCATGGTGACATTCGACTCTCATAAGGGTGAGGAGTTCACACTTAAAGCAATGGTGATGTGGGCGATCCACGACCTTCATGCTTATGGGAACTTGTCCGGTTGTAATGTTCATGGTTATTATGGATGTCCCTTATGTGGGGAGGAAACTGAAGCCATTTAGCTACAACATAGTAGTAAAATGAGTTACATGGGTCATCGTAGATTTCTGCCGACCACTCACCCTTTCAGGAATGACAAGTCTAACTTTTATCCTATTGGTCATGCGTGCCATATGCAACCTACTCGGCTTTCTGGTCAGCAGATCGAGGAGAAGGTGGCGGATGTAACTGCGGAAAATAGTTACGTAGGCAAACACACCAAGTTTGTAAAACTGAAGCGTAAAGCAAGGGGAGATCCTAACGACCCTACTAAAGAAAAACCATGGTCCAGGCGAGCAATATTTTTTTATTTTCCGTATTGGAAAGATCACTGTGTAAGGCATGTAATTGATGTGATGTACATAGAATAATGTTGAAGAACATCTAATAGGAACATGTTTAGGTGGATCTCATTCCAAAAGTGGAGAGTGGGCCCACCGAGATCTACAGAATATGAAATTAAAGAAAAAACTCTAGTTAAAAAATGATCCTATAACAGGAAGAATTTTTACCCCTCCGATTGATTTCACTTTGACTACTAGTTAGAAGAAGATCCTCTTAGACACGTTGTTCAACTTGAAGACTCCAACTAGTTATTCTGGGAATTTACGTAGGGTCGTAAACCACCAAGCAAATGACTTAAAATAGTGTAAGTTTCATGACTGGCATGTAATCAACCAATTAATAACTCTGTTATTTTAGCATTTCTTATCTAAACACAAAGATATATGTCGAGAAATTATGAAAATTAGTTTGTGTTTTACCCTATTTTGTGTAAAAGCGGTAAACAAAAGGCACATTATAGCTGCAAAACCAACTTTAGCCGAGGGTATTTGTGCATCAGAGAAATATTTTCCTACGTCATTCTTCGATATCAGCATCCACTTGCTTGTGCATTTATGCGATGAAGCTTTATTATGTGGTCCCGTTAGGTATCGTTGGATGTATCCTTTTGAGCGCTTGATAAAAATCTTCAAAGATTACGTAAAGAGTACACGGTATATTGGAGGATCAATTACTGAAGAATTCGCAACTGTGGAATCATAGTTATACACTAGGGAATATATGCTAGAACAAAAGGTGAGGAGGTTCAATCCTCATAGAGGATGAGTGATCGAGGAACCTGCAAAGTTTGAGGACGAATTACCGTTTGGGAACCCTAAAAAGGTGAAACTCACAAATATACAATACAAGCAAGCAACTTGTTATGTCTTCAAATCGCAAGATGAAGCCGAAGAATGGAGAGAGTGACTATCTATTAAATTCTTCTTGTTTGATTATATGTATTTTATATTTTACGATCTAAACTCTAGAATTTACCCGTAGGAAGTACGAGATTGAAATTCCCCAAAATCAAACGAGAAATTGTACGATAATTGATTTTAGGGCATCGGTATCAAAAGTGATAAATTTCAGATCTTATTTTTGCGATTATTTATTCGTGTGTGATAAAAACATGGCCTAATACAAATTCATTAATAAATGTAGCTTCTAAAAAGAGGAGATGTCTCTTCTAGGCTTGTACGCCTAATAAAAGGGGCTAATTTTCGTGCGAAAGTGTTTATGAAATTTTGCACTAGCGGTTTTCATTTCATTTCATACACATATGAGGAAATTTTTTGATGCAAAATAGTGGAATATCAATTTCTTCCTTGACCACCTGTATCGCTAGCAAAATCGATAAAAATCCAAAGAATTGAGTGATAACCTATTATGGGATAGTCCAACAAATCGTAGAATTTGATTACTTAGATTTCACAAAAACTATATTCTATTGTGATTGGGTAAAGGTGGAGGATACTATAAATGCTTGCAAAGTTGATCCTGACTCCAAAATTATTATGGTAGATTTATCAAAGCTGAAGAGTAAAGATCGTATAGTCGACGAGCCTTATATTTGTGTCTTTTAGAACGTAAAGAAGGTATTCAACTCGAATGGTATAAATGATGGCAATTGGTCTATTATTGTGCATGCACCAAAGGGTATGACTACTGAAGTGGATGCATTGAAGGCTCCAAAAGAGTTCCAGTCAACTCTTGATGACAACTCTAATTTGAAGGATATTTTAGTTGATTTAGATGAAGATTGAGTATTAAAATATTATGTTAACATTTTCAATCTTATTGGTATCCTATTTTGATATTAACATTGTATTAGATCTTTACTTTGATGTGTGAATGTTCTGTTACTTTTACGAATGTTTAATATGATTTATGTTAGTTAACTTTTGATAATATGTTATTCTCAGTTGAATATTTAGTTACTTTCATAAGACGCTCTATGAAGATTATATTAAAGAAACAAGTCAACAAATGTACATGTAAAAGAATATGTTGGGGGCTCCAGGATCAATTTGGCAATCACGCTTTTAGAAGGCTCTAATTAATGGCCTTCTTGGATCGCAGGAATCAGGTACTTTTTAGTTTAATTGAAGTAGTTATATAATTGATATGCATTATCTTTTAAATTTTTTACATGATAGAAGAAGTATGGGATAATTATTGATTTTATTTGGTTTGGCTGTTGGATAATTATTGGTTATTGGCTTGTTATTGGATAGTATGTTAGAAGGAGTATGTGATAATTATTGATTTTGTTTTGTTTGGCTATTGAATAATTATTGGTTGCTGGCTTGTTGTTGGATAGTATGTTAGAAGGAGTACGGGATAATGCCTTGGGTTTTTACCCTCTAATGGAATGTTTTTAAACTTAATTCTAGATATTTTCAAAGTATCATCATATTCTTAAATCGGGGGTCCCTTGACCACATGGTCAGTTCTTGCGAGTTACATTGGTCCCTTGCGAGGTGTTCAAACTTCTTTAGGGATTGTAGGGTGGGTGCTAAGGGGGTTTCCCCTCTAACGGCACCTTTTCAAGCATAAGTGTGAATTTTCTCAAATTATCGTCGTATTCTCAAACCAGGGATCCCGTAACCACGCGATCAGTTCCTACGAGTTACATTGGCCTCGTGCACGATGATCGTTCCCCCTAAAGGGGTCGCTTGGGGGACTCTAAGGGGTTTCAACCTCTAACGGCACGTTTTCAAGCCTAAGTGTGGATTTTCTCAAATTATCATCATTTTCTCAAACGAATGGTCCCATGACCACGCGATTGGTTCCTCCAAGTTACATTGATCCCGTGCGAGGTGTTTTCACCTCTCACGAGGCCGTTTTGGGAGGTGCTTTTGATTTTCTCCCTCAAAAGTCATGCTTGGAAAGAAAATTTGCCTTTACTAGCCTTACCAAATGCAATCTATTGTAGAGCTCATTGAAATTATTCTGTAAAGGAGTCTCAGATAATATGATGCGTTTTCTCGTTTGGTGTTTGATAGAGTATTCCAATTATAAATCCTCTCATTATGGGGAGTGTGGCCTTCATCTAGAACCACCAATATAGGACAATCTAGGGAACTCAAAGGTGGCCTCACAGGGAACTAAACTTATGCTCAGGAGACGAAGGATGGGGAAGCAATTTTTGCTGAGCTGGCTCGATAATAACCCTAACGTTCTGAATAATTTGTAGTATCATCCCGACCCCACAGTTATGAACAAAAGAGGTGGACTCATTGAAATATTAAGAGCTTGACAACCCTCATTGAGGGTTGTCAAGATGTTAATCTTCCTATGAGGCCACCTTGTAATGTTCAGTTCCTTGCACCCTAAAATTAATCCCTTACAAACATTACCGCTCACTCTACTAAACAAAATCGAACTCCACCATCTAAAATCAATAATGGAAACACTTCTTATAGTTGTGAAAAGCTAGGGATTCACTCATGTGAGACTACGTGGATCCGCTGGACCAGTGTTTGGATAGTCTTTGAACTAGCGAAGCCTTTGGACAATCTTTTGACCAACGAAGCCATGTAGCCTCTCATGAGTGAATCCCTGACTTTTTACAACTATAGCAAGTGTTCCCATTATTGATTTTATATGGTGGAGTTCTATTTTGTTGAGTATAGTGAGCGGTAATGTTTGTAAGGGATTAATTTCAGGGTGCAAGGAACTGAACATTACAAGGTGGCCTCATAGGAAGATTAACATCTTGACAACCCTCAATGAGGGTTGTCAAGCTCTTAATATTTCAATGAGGTCACCTTTTTTGTTCATAACGGTGGTGTCGGGATACTACTATAAATTGTTCAAAATGTTTGGGGTATTATCGAGCTAGCTCAACAGAAACTTCTTCCCCATCCTTCGTCACCTGGGCATAAGTTTTCCTGTGAGGCCATCTTTGAGTTCCCTGGATTGTCCTATATTGGTGGCTCTTGATGAAAGCCACACTCCTAGTAATGAAAGGAGTCGTATTTGGAGTAATTTATCAAACTCCAAATGGGAAAGCACATCATATAATTCAAGACACCTTTCCGGAACAATTTCAATGAGCTCTACAACACGCTGCATTTGGCAAGGCCAGAAAAGGCAGATTTCCTTGCCAACCATCCCTTTTGAGGGAGAAAAACAAAATCACCTACCAAATGGCCCCGTGAGAGGTTCAAACACCTCGCACGGGATCAATGTAACTCGCAGGAACCGATCTCGTGGCCACAGGACCCCTGGTTTGAAAGAATGACGATAATTTGAGAAAATCCACACTTAGGCTTTAAAACGTGTCGTCGGAGGCTGAAACCCCACAACGCCCCCCAAACGGCACCGTGGGCAGCGCCAACACCTCGCTTGGGACCAACGTATCCTGCACGAATCGACTGCATGGTCAAGAGACCCCTAGTTAGAGAGCATGGTCCAAAATAGAGAATACCCACACTTAGTCTTGAAAATGTGCTGTCGGGGGCAAAAACCCTTAGCACCCCCCAAATGGCCCTTTTTACGGGAGCGATCACCACACACGGGTCCAATGTAGCTTGTAAGAAACGATCGCGTGGTCACAGGAGCCGCGGTTTGAGAGCACGATCCAAAATAGAGAATATCCACACTTAGGCTTGAAAACATGTTATCGAGGGGCAAAACCTCGCGATGCCCCCAAAATGGTCCCATGGATGGCGTTAACACCTCGCACGAGTCCAACGTAGCTCGTACGAACCGATCGCGTGGTCATGGGACCCTCGGTTTGAGAACACGACCTAAAACAGAGAACATCCACATTTAGTCTTGAAAACGTGCCGTCGGGGAGCGAAACCCCGCAATGCCCCCCAAATGGCCCTGTGAGCAGTGTCAACACCTTGCTCAGGACCAATGTAGCCTGCACGAACTGACAGAGTGATCGCGGGACCCCCGGTTTGAGAGCACAACGCAAAATAAAGAATATCCACACTTAGACTTTAAAATGTGCCGTCGGGGGGCGAAACCCATTAGCGCCCCCCAAACGGCATCGTGGGTGGCGCCAACACCTCACACGGGTCCAACGTAGTCTGCACGAATCAATAGCGTTGTCACGAGACCCTCGGTTTGAGAGCACGACCCAAAACAGAGAATATCCACACTTAGGCTTGAAAACGTGTCGTCGAGGCGTAAAACCCTGCAACGCCCCTTAAACTGCTACGTGGGAGGCGACAACACCTCGTTCGGGACCAACACACCTCGAACAAACCGACCGCATGGTTACGGAACCCCCAGTTTGAGAGCATGACCCAAAATAGTGAATATCAACACTTAGTCTTTAAAACGTGCCATCGGGGGGCAAAAATCCTTAGCCCCCCCCTCCCGACCCCATGGGCGGCACCAACACCTCATATGGGTCCAACGTGGGAGGCGACAACACCTCGTTCGGGACCAACACACCTCGAACGAACCGACCGCATGGTTACGGAACCCCCAGTTTGAGAGCATGACCCAAAACAGTGAATATCCACACTTAGTCTTTAAAACGTGCCATCGGGGGGCAAAAATCCTTAGCCCCCCCTCCAGACCCCATGGGCGGCACCAACACCTCATATGGGTCCAACGTAGCCGGCACGAAAATACCGCGTGTTCATGGGACCCTCAGTTTGAGAGCACGTTCAAAAACAGAGAATATTCACACTTATGATTGAAAATATGCCGTTGGAGGGGGCGGACCCCGTAATGCCCCCCAAAAGGCTCCGTGAGCGGCGTCAACACCTTGCTCGGGACCAACGTAGCCCACACGAACCAACCTCTTGGTCATGGGAACCCCGATTTGAGAGCACGACCCAAAAAAGAGAATATCCATACTTAGGCTTGAAAACGTGTCGTCGGGGGGGCAAAACCCCTTAGCGCCCCCAAACGGCCCCATGGGTAGAGCCAACACCTCGCACGGGACCAATGTAACTCGTAGGAACCGACCGCGTGATCACAGTACCCTCGATTTGAGAGCACGTCCCAAAATAAAGAATATTCACACTTAGGCTTGAAAATGTGCACTACAAGAAAAAAGTCTTTTTACATCGGCTAAAAAGTGTCATAAAAAGCTATTTACATCACTTTTAATTATAATCAGAAGCATCTTAAAAAACACTGTCATAAAAAAATTAAAAAAAAACGTCTTAAAAAATAGAGCATTTTAAGACGCATTATTTACAAGGGTTGCAAAAAATTTAAAAAAATTGTCTTAAAAATAAAGCTTTTTAAGACGCATTATTCACAAGGGTTGCAAAAAATTCCCCGACTACCTACCACTCGCCCAAAACCATCCTAAATATGTTTCTTATATGATGCTTCATTTAAATGCATATCCATATATTACATTCGAAAGTTGTCCTACGAAATAAAATCAACACAAATGTTCCTAAAATCAATTCTAACTAGTCACATCCATATATACATTCAAAAATTATCGTGTCAATATCTACATCCAAAAGTTGTCCTACCAATATATACATCCAAAAATTATCCTGTCAAAGTAATACATACATTCTAAAAGGTATTTGTTCTAATTGTATTTCCATCCAAAATCTGTTAAAACTAAAAAAAATCATCTCAAATAGTGAAAAATGTAACTATTATAAAACAAATATGTCGTTGACATTCCACCACAAATGCTTGTTCCATTCTTTCTTTACAAAACCATTTTCTACAAGCCTACAAAAAAATAAAGGAAATATTATAATCACTTGCAACAAGAAACCAATTTATAAAAATCCATATAACCAAAATAACTACATAATAACAATTTGATTTATCATAAGTAAAAAAAAATCCGACAGCTCCCCCTCGAAAACCCTGAAGAGACCCCTAGTGCGCCCCCCCCCCCCCCCCCCCCCCCCAACACCACTACTCACCCAGGCACAAAAACGCCTCCTAAACGTTGCCACCCCCACTCTCGTCCAACTCCATTACATGGACATCATATCACTTTTTGAATTTTAATAAACCAAGGCAAAAAATCATGTATAACACAAACACATATACATATACATATTATTATTTAATAGTATGCATCGCATATGAACGACGCATGTACCATTAGCTAGTTCATATAAATATCATGCGTATGAGGGAGATATGGAGACTTACTATGCTTTGAGGTGCCTTAAAATGAATTGAATGGGATATACTCGTACATCATCAATCTTATCCTTTGTGTATGTCTTTCTTAGATAGCGTGCTCATCTTAAACAATCCAAGAATAAATTATGAGTTTTTAAGACATATATTAAGAGGTGATTGAAATAAGAATAATTAATTACCTTTGAATCAATAAACTTAGAAGCACTCTATTAATTTTGTCATATATTTCATCACATAGTATATGCACTCAACGTTTGTAGGTTATTTAGGGCACTAAATGACACAAGCGCTAAAATATTAGCAACAGGAAGTGAGGGAAGAAATATTACAATATTACTAATATTTATTTACCTTTACATCCTTCCACGTGGTATTGCGGGTCGTTTATTTCCATCAAGAGCCAATGGAATGAGACCACTACAAGACAAGAATTTTATGATTAATTACACTCGACCCAAAGTAGAGATGAAATTTTACTCACTCATTGAAATGGAACTTTGTTGCTTCATCGCTTGGGTGACGCAAGGGTCAAACCAATAAATATTCATCGAAGAGGAAACAATGATAATCAAAATCCAATGAATACTACAAAAGGATAAGTATAACATGCATACATTATGTATACGTAATTAATAGTCAAAATACTAAAATGTAACAAAAGTAATTAATACTCACATTTCTTGAAGGTTTTAATGAAAAAAATATATATGTTTTCCGCTTGCATATTCCAATCTTTTATTGAGAAATTGAGGTAGATTCACATCGGAGGTGGCACTAATGGATGAAGGATTGGTAAATTTAATGTTTTCTCAAGATCTTGGAAACTTATCATACAAGTGTCGGCATAAGAAAATAAATAATTGTCATGGAAAAATTAGTGAGTAATTGAAAAGAATTTTAATCTCACACCTCATGTATGCAACAATAATTGTGACATCCAATCAAATAGAAGACTTCCAATTCCCATAAATGATAATTATTTAACAAGATGATATTTGATTGTCAATCCAAGTCCCGTCACAATCTTCACGTGCATAATTTGATGATCTTTCATCAATGCATAATTTGTTGTTCTTGTGACCCATCAAGTGGAGTTTCTCTTCGAGGTGGATAATATTCTGGCAATGGTGATTATTTTTTAAGCAGTGTTTTTAGGTATAGATCTTTAAATAGGCCAATAATGTACATAAAAAAATAATGATATCCGTTTTTAGGAAGAGCAATATTTATGGTTTGATTCAATTAATGATATCCGTTAACATCTTTAATTCATTTACCCCTGTCATGTGCTTGAGACCAACTTATGAATAGTGGAATACATGTTCAGTCAGAGCTCAACACCGTACAATCCTCAATTAGTATGCCATTATATGGTGTTCATATTAAGTAATCATATTAAGTAATAACAAAAATAATTAAGTCAATATTAACAAAAATAAACAATATTATAGTCAAGAAAACCTGGCAGGTCAAGAGTAATAGTTAGTGGGAACATTAAACGTGTGTGATCGATCACTGTTTGGGCTATGTTTGATCGATTATGACAATGGCACTATTTATGTTTGATCAATTATGCAAAGATGGAGGAATTAATCCTTACCTTATATGAATTGACTCTAATATCCTCTTGTATGACAGTATAATGCTTGATAAACTAATTGATTTTATCCCCGATACCTTAGTCTCTGTTATACTAATATAGTTAGTACTATTGAGTGAGTGCAAAGTATTGCAAAAACATGGTTGGCCTTACCCTAAGGTCAAACTACTACAATTATGAGGTGGAGTGTTAAAGAGAATCTAGCAGGTCAAGAGTGATAGTGCGACAGAGATTGAAAGAAAATTAGATTCTGACTGTAACAACTAAACCAAAAACTATATGAACCAAATATACAAAACACTTTAATATCTGATAATACGGTGGTAGGGTACAATGGGCACATGTTAAACCAATCCTTCACCTTTATTCCTGCAGTAAAAACAAATAGTTTCTACCTAGGATCTGTCCAGCTACAAATAGAAACAGCAACAACAACATCAACATGAAACTAAATTCAACATCAACCATACGTGTTACTCAACATTCTCCAGAAATAATTTCAATATGTGCTAAATTCAAGTGAAACTAAAATTATGAAAACAGATAATGTACTTACTTCTGCCATGGTTGTACATTGCTCTACCAACAACCAAAGCTACTTACATGGTTGTTACTCTTGCCAGTTCGGGAGGCACACAACTATTACTCTGAATAAGCATCTTCTTGAGATCATAAAACACACCAGTCACAAACTTGAGTGGATTGAAATTCATACAACCATTACAATCAATAACAATATTAAATGTAGTATGTTCATATGGTATAAAACTTAACAAAAACATTGTTCAGAATATAGGGAAGCAACAAAACTTCCGGTGTTTGAGATTACTAGAGCTCATTAAACATCTTAACAAAAAGACATATTTAGAGAGCCTTTCACATTTTACAATAAGTCTCCTAAAATGTGTATGCCATTATGTACATTAAAGTAATACATCAATCATCTTAGATATGTCGCGACTCAATTTCTCAATAATAAAAATAGCAACCCATAAAACCAAAGTCGATTAAAAATTTGGTAGCATTAATAGGAACATTCGAACACTATAATATATCTTTATGTTTATCAGTGTCAAATCTGGAAGGAATATCTTCAAAAGGTATGTCAGTTCTCTTGATATGGACACACAATTGGACTCCTAACACTACTCCGGTATTACCACCGTCGTCGTTTCTCCTTTATCTTGAAAGGGATTCTATTGCCACCGGGAAATTTAAGATAATAAGCCTGGGTGTGAAATAATCAATTACACGCATAAATATGTTTCCTCGTTCTGAAGACCACTTGTGGCAGAAAACACAATCTGGAGCAGTTGTCTCCATCATCGGTCTGGTCATAATGGCCACATTGTTCTTGCATGAGCTGAGGTATTATATCACAACATATATTGTTCATCAGATGGCTATTGACTTCAAATGCGGTGAAATTCTTCCAATACATATAACTATGACATTTCCATTTTTACCATGTGATGTTGTAAATGTGGATGCTATCGATATGTCAGGCAAACATGAAGTGGATCTTGATACAAATATATAGAAACTTTGTCTGAATAGTAATGGTTATATCATCGTCACTGAATATTTGTCGGACCTTGTGGAAAAAGGACAAATAACACATTCGCACACGATGGAGACAAAGATCATCACGAGGACTCAGACTCGAAGTTTCATCGGCACTGAATACTAGATTGATGGTTGTACAGACTTCGTGTTCAAAGTGTTATCCAGAATTAGTTTTTTTGTGTATTTATTTGTTTTCCAAGATTAATGAAATCAATACTTTCAGAATGTAAATTTTGATTAATCTTTTAATGTTCTGAAAAATATAAATATTGGTTGCATGAGTAAGTTACTCTCAACTATGCATTCTTATCATATCTTAGCAGATTTAAAATATTTTATTGAATCTCGAAAAGATTTCCAAATTCATAATAATCTATATGTATTCGAATATTATCCAAATACAAATATTCAAAGTGTACTAGTTCTCCAGGTATGGATAGGGAAGGACAATGTTTGGATAGTTCACTAAACAGATGATAATATAGTATCTGTTGTGTATATACCCATAGCCCCAACACTCAAACATATGATTCGGGCATTACCCAGCCAATTAATTATACAAAGAATGGAATAGACAGAAACTTGTCATGTTTTGAAAGAAAATAGTGCATTCTCTTTTCAAATTAGCACTAGTTTTAAAAAATAAATAACACCAACTAGAAATTTAGCACCAACAAGAATTTCCGATTTCGACCCTCTAGAATGTGGAATTGTAACAAAAGAATAAGAGAGAAGTAAACTATTTACCTCCAATACGTACTTGATTTCAAATCTAGTCAAGTCTTCCAGGAAGAAAAATATGTCAAAACAAAAAATTATACATAAAATATCAGTCTGTTAGTTAGGATGCTTTAGGAAACTAAGACCCGTTTTAATCTTCTCAGGATGAATCATATATGTTTAAGAAAAATTACCAAGCTGCCAGAATTTTTGGAAGAAGTAAAATATATTTCTCATTTTTAAGGTTGCATGAAATAAAGTATTCCCAGAAACAGAACTATTAATTGTCATGGGGTTTTAATGTTCTATGAATGCATCAATACAAAGAAAAATGTAAGTATTTGTGTTATAAAATACTGCTGCATACGCATGCCTCTTGCACTAATTATCTCGAGTATAATAATTGTGCCTACACTACGATCCAAGTTCATAATTGCGGACCCACTAATTATTCATACTTGCATAGTACTCAAGGTTCAGATCAGTTTTGCGCTAATCATCTCAGAGATACCCCAGCCCTCCAAGCCCTTATGCAGGATGTTTGTACCCCACCTTATGGGCAGCCACCACCTCTGTCACATCTAGCAAGCCATAGATTTTTTGCTTAAAGATTCCATACCAAACCCTCCCCATTACCGGAAGGCCCCGACCAAGCACGAGGAGCTCTAGTAGCAGGTAACCGAGATTTACGAGCAGGATGGGGGATTTGTGTTATACTGCCTGCCTTACTGATAATAAATGATGAAAGTTGCAGGATGTACAGTTAGTCATCCTATAAAAAACTTTTCAGTGTCAAGTACAGATTTCTAAGTCCGCGACTCAAGGATATGCTCAATCAATGAAACTAGGCTACAATTTTTTCTCCAAATTGCATCTCAATAGCGGGTATCATCGGAGACAGATAAGACCAGGGAACAAGTGAAAGTCCTCTCTACACCTTCGACGTTCATGAGGATCATGACCCAACTTCACCTTTTAGAAGGGAAGTTTGTTGTTTTGTAGCATTTAGCACAGTTAAGCAGGTTCTCACCCAGTGGTGGAGCCAGGATTTCCCGACAAGGCGGGCTACCTTTACGGTAATTTCCGGGGGTTCGGGGGCGGGAGCCCCCGAGACGAATTTTTTTGAGGTTATTTTTTAGTATTCACCAAATAATTACTTTAAAATAATAAAATATAAGGTGGCTCGGGGGACCTTGAATCATTTCATACAATTTCATACACAATCTAAAAAATGAGGGAGTACGAGACAATACAATTAGCATCGTAAAATTCATACACAAAAAAAAATAGACTTATAAAACAATCTAAAAAATGGGTTTTGTTAACCTTAAACCAATCACAAAGAGGGATACATACTTGTTGTTATTGTTTCTTGAACTGGACAAAACAGTGAGTGATTGAGTTTAGATGAGCTTCAAATGATTTGTTTTATAACTTTTCATATTTAGATTTTGTCCCCTAATACTTTAAAGTAAAAAATAGGACGGGCTGAACTTCAAATATAAAAAATAACCCTCTGTTTATTTATTTTTTTAACAAAACAGGGCGGGCTGGCACCCACCCCAGCCCATACCTGCCTCCGCCTATGTTCTCACCGTGTCGCGAGAAAAAAAATTTCCCCTGCACCATAAGATGTATCCATTTATGGTATCTTATATTACATTCTTAGGATATGTAATTTTCGAAGATGAAGTTTGAGTTGATGACTCGAAGGTACAAACTATCATTAAGTAGCCGACATCCAATACTATTCATACTCCCATAACTTTCATGGGCTTGTTGGTTACTAATGTTGATTCATCTCAGGGTTCAACACTATTATGGCAGTCAAAAACTTGATGTTTTTGGTGGACCAAAGAAGTAGAGATAACATTTTAGCAGATTAAAACCATGATGGAGACAACCCCCGCATTAGCTCAACCCATCTTCTCTAAAGCTTTTAGAGCTTTCTTGCGACACGTGCAAGATCAGTATTAGAGTGACCTTGAGCAAGAATACGAGGACAGTGTATCAGAGCCAAACCTTAAATTATTCTAACTATGTCTATTTTACATAGTTGTTCAATCCATGCAACATTGGGAGGAGTATTTTTTGCAGAAAGAGTTAGGGATATGTCTCGCCACGAGTGACATGCTAAATTGACCAACTACATGCAACAATTCACCTCAGTATAAGTCAGGGAAAGAGAGCCGCATTGCCTATGCACTCAATCGTTGCCGTCGTGCTCTTTGTCTTCATGAGGAGCGCAATTTGGGTTTTGATAAGATCTGGGATATCTATTCCATTGACTATATTTTTCGTCCTTCCTAAGATAAGTGTTGTCTCATGAGTATCTTTTATAGAACGGGTTCCTCTTCTATGGTACATCCCTGTGCATTCAAGTCTCATCCCTACATGCAAAGATCGTTGTAGAGGTTCATGTCCAGAGTCTTGATGGGCATATGAGTGTCGCATGCACATTAAATTCCCTATGTGATTGCTTTTTACAATTCGTTGTGTTAAATCTATCATACAATAATGGGGCAGAACTCTAACACTACCATATACAAGCCTATGACCATTACCCGGTCGACCGTGGCATGATGCTTTAATGAATTTTATTATTGGGTTACCACGGATCACAATTAATTTCTGTCATACCTTTTACTCCTCCCATGTTTCCACACTCGTTCGTCTACATGCAATGCCTAGGAATATTACATTAGCCGCGATGTCCGATTTAATGACCACTTTTCGAGTACTATGTGCCACCTCTTCCGATGAACCCTCCATTTCTAGACTACCCTCCACTCCCTCACTCATGCTACCTCTAGTTTTCAACTAATTTCCATTTCCATCAAGAGTTCTAAATATTCTCCTGATCAAAGGCTATAAGGGCAGACTTCTCTACATTCAGCCACACTATAGTGACCCTGAAGAAGTGAACTTCTTCTAGTTGTGGGTTGAATTCCAACAGCTAATTTCTAGCTCTGAATAACCAGTCCAACAATAAGATCAATTATTCCATAACATAATGGGTGGGGTTGCGTGTGACCTCGCCAACTTAAAGAATATGGAGATTCTTGGACGGGGAAAAACGACACTCAACATCTATTAAACAACACCAAGAACAAAGTCTTACTATGCCCTCAAGAAAAGACGTTCTGATACCTATGATTGTTGACCTTGAGGATGTGTACAAAGGTCTTTGTCGATTCCTATCAATAGTAGTAGCAAAACTATGGGTTGAGCTTAATATTGACGAGCCTAATATGGGTTGGGCTAAATATCGGCGGACCAAATATGGGTGGGGCCAACCCATTTTTTTCTAGCCTAGTAAGTATTACAATCCTAGGTATATATATAAAAAATTCATATTTTACTCATAACTTTTAAAAATGAGCTTTATGTTTGATTCGTAGCTTTTAAAAAAGTGCTCCGTATTTGATTCATAGCTTATAAATATGGACCCCATATTTGACTCATAACTTTTAAATATGGGCCCCATATTTAAATGACTAGGTTACTATGGATTGTTTTATTACTTAAGCTGCATTTTTCCATTACTACCTATCAACATAGTGCACCTCTTAGTAGAGTGTGTGTAAAGGTCGTGTAGACTTTAACCGAATGAATAATGATCAACTAATGAGAAACCCGTTTTGAAAATAGAAAAATGAAAGAGAGAGATCATACTCTCTTACCGCCTTTGGAATTTACGTCGCACGGTACAATCCGTTCAAATTTAGGTCGCTGACCTTTGAAATATTAGATAAGAAACTCAACAATGGAGAGGAAAAGCCAACTTCTGCTAATTCACCAGCATAAACATCCGCTAGTTGTCAAAAGGAAGTAATTTTTTCTCTAATTTTCTTTTCATGATGTTTTTATTTTTTCCAAAGTTTATGAAAAATTTGTATTAATGAAAAGAGTTAACGTTTCTTGTGCACACTTCCATTTTCTACGTTGTTATATGTTTCTAGAAATAATTGAGTGTGGAATGTAAATTTTTCTATATGATTAAAAATTAAATGAAATGCTGAAAATTCTTTTTACGTTCATAAGAATTATTTATTTATTTATTTACTTATCTATTTCATTTGTCTTAATGTTTCTGAGGTAATGTTTTATTAGATATCGATCCACGGGGACGATTTCAAGATGACGTTGGTTGCAGTGATTGTGGCACATGAAGAGAACGTTAAAAAATAGGCCTAACAAAACGGCCGTAGAGGCTCATTCACCGAGTTATGCTCATTCACAGCAGAGATAAACACGGAAATGCCTTGAAATAGTTCTGACTGAATCTAACTACATGGATTATGTAGAATTATTATTATAAACTTTCTAGCGGCACACATAATTGTTAGTATCCTACAATATGCAATAAAATTTATCACAAAAAGCATAAAGTGTTAAACCTGAATGACCCCGTAAGAGGCACGAGCACCTCACCCGGGATCAATATAACTCTCAGGAACTAATCGACAGCATAGGGAAATCTAGAATATCGCAGCTGAAAGGGGACACTCGACAGGCATGATCTTTGTTAGACAGGACGATTGGAGGATTCAACCTACAAAACCCGAACGAACTCATAGTGTAAGAGACGGCCACCGGCGGAGGATATGGCAGATGGAACTCCCTGTTGATCTTATTAATGACATGTGATGGATCTTAATGTATTGACTCTTCTTTATCTAATTATTAATCATCTCCTTGGTGACTAGGGATGTGAATTAGAGAAAGGGGTTCATGATGCACGTTAGCAATTATTTGGGTCAATTGATTATACAGGATCCCCTGTTGTTCTAAGAGGTATCTAATTGCCTAAGTCACTTGGTATCGATTCATGGATTGCTGATGTACCTATCCCCAAAGATGGAGCTAAAGATGTTGCAATGAAAATTAACACCTTTAATTAGTGTGAAGTAATCAGGAAGAACATGTAAATAAAAGAAACCAACTATACGTTGTTCAGAATGAGGTTGGCCTATGTCCACGAGATAAAAGTAAGGGAGAGTGTTCGATATAATTGACCAAGTGATTATAAATTAATTTATTAGAAAACTTCTTGGTGCTCTACTCTACCCCCCCTATGGCTTTATATACTAGTCGTACATTGATTTGTCCCCTATCCATAATTTTTTGGAAAAGTGTTCTTGCAAACATGGATGGCCACATAGTTGTCATTAAGGTTACATGCATGGACATTGTTCGTGAAAAGTGGGGAACTAGCCCTTAGCTATTGGTAGGTTATAGAGGACATGTATAAAGGGGTCTCCGGTGTTGTAGTACCATCCGTCCGCCCGTTCGTGTTTGAGGTACTTTACAGAACAACCCACAGTAATGAGGCAAATGTTCTGAACTGTAATCCTTTATTAAAATTCAATATTTTTAAACATTAGTGATCCGTTATATTCTTAATTATTCACTACTGAATATTTTCTGAGGTCCGTAAAAACCCACACACCTAATAATAGAGATATTATTGTACTTTGATTCGTGTTTTATTTTAGATAAATAAAACATTCGTAATTCATCTCCCATGCAAGTTTCACTCTTTAACAAGGTTGATTCATTCATAAGTGCTCAATTGAAATATTCACCGAACAAGTAAATTAGTACGATAAGCTATATGCATATACTTGATTAACATTTTCAACAACCCCCTTCACTAACATATCACTTCATCTACATGACAAGATTCGTTCAAAGTAATATAAATCTATATACTTATATCAACCTAGATTTTAGCTTCTTCATTAAATACATGACATTAAAGGAGACCAATAGTAGTTATGCATATATCATTTCACACAAAGTAAATGAAGCTAATGATGAGGATTGTCCAAGTATTAAAAAAACTAAAGAACAATATGTTTCTCGTCGGCTTTGAAATTATTTTGTATTTATATTCAAACATTTAAATTAATTTATGACATTTTTATTTTTCTTCAGAAAGTTGTATTTTATTACCTATTTTCCACCCACGGGAAATTGTTGCTATTTAAACTCCATATTTGGTGGATCTTGTATTCAAGCCCACATCTATTTTTTTCTCTAAGGGCCCAATACAAAGGTTAGAAAATGGTTAGATGTCAATATTTTCCATGGAAAATATCACTTGGGTTGTTTGATTGAAATTTTTTATAGTTACGAAATCTTGTATATTCAAGTTTGTGCTATTTGATTGACTTGTTTTGTATCATAAAAATACAAATCATCCAAGTTTTGTTATTTGATAACTTATATTAGCCAATGTTAAAAAAATGTAATGGTTATTTTCTCACTTTTCAAGGCAAAATTTAGATTTTTGTAATATTGTTATATATAATCCTTATTATTGATTTGAGGACACATTACTCCAAATATCGCCAATGATCACAATTTTGACCTGTGCCCTCATTGGTCACACTCACTACCCGTGAGAATTTTGATCGTGACAAAAAAGGGGTTGCAGTCACTACCCATGACATTATTCACTAATTTGTACTTACTACGGTAAATTTGGTAATATTTCTTTGACAAGAAGAACATAATATCAAATATCAATGAGGGGACAATTACAATGAAATTAAGATTGCCTTGGGTGTATGATAGCATGAAAATATAACTCATTTACAATGTGTATAGTGAACGTATATGTATAGTTATCATACACTAGGGTCTAGTATCTAATAACCCCAACAATGTGTATAGTGGACCTATATGTATGGTTGTCATACACTAGGGTCTAGTATCTAATCACCCCAGAAATTTATTCAAAAAAGTACATAAACTAGTTGGAAATAAACTATTTAAATATCATTTTTTTACTATAGTAATCAATGCAATTAAAGAAATAAACAAATGACTTGATTAGATGCTGAAATTAAAGATGCAAAAAAACTAATTTTAACTAGGGTTTAAATGTATAACATAACTTGTGGCGAAGAGGAGGCGACTTGCAGCAACCAGACGAGGATTTGCGATAATTTACGGTGGCATTGCGACAGAGAATTATAGCTACGATCAAATTAATCAAGTCATTCGTTTATGTGGCAGTGTTATTTGGGGCAATAACAGAGTGTGTTGTAGGTAAAGTAATTAAAATATCTCCATAATAAACAATACACACTTGATATTTCCACAATCATCCAAAACAAACACACACAAAATGAAAGATCCAAATTGGAATTCATAAGAAATCCTAATTCTCAAGCTTATTCACAAAATTCAATACAAAAATATAAAGAAATGTGTAATTGATAAATGAGGCGAGAAACACAATAAAAAATTTAATACCTGGGATTATGGAAAGGTCAGGGTTTTTTTGGGATTTTCGATTACTCTTTCTTGGAGGAAGAAATTATTCTGATGAAGGAGAGAGAGAGAGAGAGAGAGAGAGAGAGAGAGAGAGATGCGCGTGCTGAAGAGGGAATCAGGTCAGTTGGAAGAGTGGTGGATGCATACGAGATATGGACTGGAGGAGATACCTTTTGATATTTGACACTGTTTAAGCCATTGCATATATTTCAAAGATATTTTACCCTCTTTACTAAAACCATTGCATATATTAATAATTTTTTTTAGGTCAGATGGTTTAAAAAAATATGCAAAACCAATTGGAAGAGTGGGCTTACAACTATTTATTTTTTAGTGTTAAATTAATTTATAAAAGTGTCTTAAATAGGTATTTTTCTTGTAGTGGTGCCGTTGGGGTGCGAAATCCCTTAGCACCCCCCACAACCAGTGAGGGAAAGCAACACCTCGCACGAGTCCAATGTAGCTCGCACGAACCGACCACATTGTCATTTTAAGAGAACGACCTAAAATAGAGAATATCCACACTTAGGCTTGAAAACGTGCTGTCGGGGGGGCGAAATTCCGCAACGCCCCCCAAACGACCCCGTGGGCGGCGCCAACACCTCGCTTGGGACCAATGTAGCTGGCATGAATCGATCGCGTAGTCACAGGACCCCCGGTTTGAGAGCACGGCCTAGATTTTATAATTCCTACACGGGTCCCGTGACCGCGTGGTCACGGGACCCCCAATTTGAGAGCACAGAACCACCACGAGGTCAGCCAAGGAGCACTTGCAATAATTGACCGATTAGCATTTTGATTCGAGAATTTTTATTATTATTATTACAGCTCGTCACGACCCAAAGCCGTGAGTAAGTTGATATCTACAGAAAATATAGTCATGGATTTAGGTCGTGACTAAGTTGATATCTACAGTAAACATAGTCACAATCCACAACTGTGACGAATATTAATCGTAAGAATAATAGTCACGACTTTAAGCCGTGACCAAGTTTGATTGTACACAGAACATAGTCACGGCTATGGGTCGTGACCAAATGCTTTCTTAATCTGATGATGGCCACGGGTTTGGGCTGTGACCAGACTTGTGAAGATGGTTAGGGCTATGGTCCGTGATGACATCCGTGAGTATGATAAGTCCATGACTAGGCTGTGGGTCAAGGATTTGGGCCGTGGCCACATAAATTTGTCACGCTCGATTTGGTCACGGACCAAATTCGTGACCCACACCTCCTGGTCAGGGATAAAGTCTGTGACCAATAGGCCAGTTTGGTATAGTGACAAATCCAAATCTATATGATATACTATTCTAGAGAGGGTGAAAAAAAATTGAGAGGTGGAAAAATTATTATTTGTTAAAATGGGAGAGGTTAACATTGATAAAAAAAACAAATACTATATCGAATCTACAACATACTTCTTATCCAATTTACCATTACCATATTCTGTGTGTAAGATGGAAGAGAAGATAATGAGAGACTTCTTCTTGAGAGATAATGATGATAGTTTTAATAATTCTCTAGTGGTTTGGGAGGAGTTCTGTAAACCGGTTAAAAAAGGGGTGCAGAAGTGAAGAACTTATAGTGCTTCTACAAATAATTATTAGGTAAATGGATGTGAAGATTCTATTGCGAGGAGAAAAGGCTGTGGAGAAGAATATTGGTAATCAAGGGGGGTTGCTTACATCTTGGATGGGGTCTATAAGTGGGGCATTTTTCTCATTGGTGGGGTTGTGGAAGCATATTTTGAAGGGTGGGGGAATTTCTACAGATACCCGGATTTTCACTTGGAGATAGGTAATATGATCAAATTTTAAAAGGATAGATGAGACAAGAACGTCTCTCTAGAGCATCAGTTCCCTGGGCTATTCAGCATCAGAGACGATAAGGACAGTTTGGTAGTAGATCGTATAATGTTGATAGGAGATAGAGTAGTGTGGAATCCTAAATTAATAAGACGGTTGTGGGACTTAGAATTATTTGAGGTAGAGTCTTTTTTTTATTCGGTAGGTACTGCTACTACCCCTTAGGAGGGCAAAGATTAATTGATATGGGTGTCCGGAAGCAATGGGAATTTACGGTGAAATATTATTACTCTGTGTTGAGGGGGAACGGAAACCAAAATGTTCATTTTCCATGGAGATGTATTTGGAAATCAAATGTTCCCCTAAAGTAACAGTTTTTTATTTGAACTGCTAACAAACAAACTATATTGACGACTGAAGGCTGGCAGAAGAGAAGGTGTTTAATGTCTAGTAGTTGTTGGGTAAGTAAGGAGGCGAAAGAGACTAGTAATCATTTGTTATTATATTGCCAGTTGATAAGGTGAAAAACTGTTTACTAAGTTAATAACAAAATTTTATAGATTAAGCAAACTCTGATAATAAACTCCTTAAAAAAAACTCTTTTTGAAATATAACACAAGACGTGTTTTGAACAGGTTCTGAATGTGTACTCTAGATTTGTTAGTTTGACCTAAGGTAATCAAACTAACAAATCTAGAGTACACATTCAAAACCTGTTCAAAACACGCCATGTGTTATATTTCAAAAAGACTTTTGTTCAAGGAGTTTATTATCAGAGTGTGCTTAATCTATAACATATTGTTATTAACTTAGTAAACAGTTTTTTTCAAGTGGTATCAGAGCAGGTTTATCAAATATTTTTTATCTTAAAACTCTAGAAACTGTTTTCAAAATCTTAAATTTCTAAATATGGATGAAAGATTTTAAAAGTAAGGTAACCTTTCCCTACCACCTGTCTTTGATGGAAACAACTTTTCTTACTGGAAAGTAGGAATGTTTTCTTCCGTTCAAGGAGCTCTTGGTGATGATGTTTGGGATATGATTTAAAAAGGATATAAACATCCAACTAAGTCTGTATCTAAAACTGATCCCATAAGGGTTAAGAAACTTCTTAGCGAATTTACTACGAGAGAGAAAAAGATGTCTCTAGATATAATAAGGGCAAGAATGTTATCTTTATGTCCACTAACGAACACGCATATAAAAGAATATCTATTTGTTCTACTTCTAAGGAGGCCTGGGACACCTTATTCACTGCCCACGAAGGTGATGAACATGTTAAGGATGGAAAAACCCAAATGTTAATCTAGCAATATAATATATTTATCATGGATGACAATAAATCTTTTGATTATATCTACATAAGGTTAACTGATATTTTTACAAAATTACATGCAACTGCTATAACCTATAGTGGAAAATAAATCACTCAAAAGATTCTCAGGTCATTACCTGCTAAGTTTGACAATAAGAGATATGCCATAGAAGAAATGGACGACCCAAACCTGACTCCTGAGTTGCTAAGTAGCAAACTAAGAACTCTTGAGATGGAGTTAGAGTTTTAAAAACAATTGACTGCCCAAAATAAGAGACCCACTGGTTCTAATGTTGTGTTTTCATCTCAATTGACTTCACCTAAAGTCAGTCCCTTAGACCATAACCTTGACAAAAGTGATGATTGTGATTTATATCACATTGACAATCAAATAGATGTTAAGTCATATCATGCCATTTATAATTCAAGCTTTTTCAAATGGATGTTAAGTCTGCATTTTTAAATGGAATTTTAACTGAGGAAGTATACGTAGAACAACCTAAAGGTTTGATCAATCCCTCTTATCCAGATCACGTGTTTAGACTTAAGAAAGCCTTATATGGTTTGAAACAAGATCCTAGAGATTGATATGAACGTCTGTCTACATTTTTAGTCTCTTAAGGATTTATTTGAGGTGGAAACGATCCAACCTTATTCGTTAGTAAATCAGACAAATATGTCCTGATTACCCAAGTTTATGTAGATGATATCATTGTGAGCTCAACCTGTCCTAATCAAGTCAAAGATTTTTCTGAGATAATGCATTCAGAATTTCAGATGTCGTTAATTGTTGAATTAAAATGTTTCTTAAGACTACAAGTCAAACAATTTAAAGCCTCATGTACCTTACTGCTTCCCGACCTGATATTACCTACGTCATCTGTGTATGTGCAAGATACTAATGTGCACCCAAAGAATCACACATGTTAAGTGTCAAACGTATCATCAAATATGTTAGGGGTACAAAACATTATGGTATTTATTACACTAAATACAACACTAGTGCTATTGTAGGATACAAAGATGCCGATTGGGCATGGTGTTCGGACGATAGTAAAAGTACTTACGGCGCCTTCTATTATATAAGAAATAGTTTAGTAGGATGGAGTAGTAAGAAATGAAATTGTGTCTCTCTCTCATCGTCTGAATTCAAATACATTGCAGCCGGTAGTGGTTGTTCCCAACTATTACAGATCAAGCGGATGCTTAGTGACTATGGTATCGTTGAAGAAAATTGACAATGTATTGCGATAACCAGAGTGCCATCAACGTATCTAAAAATCAAGTCCAGCACTCTCGAACTAAGCACATAAAAATTAGACATCATTTCATTCGTGATCTTTTAGAGTCTAAAGAATTAGACATTGAGTATCTTAATACTAAAAAATAGTTAGCTGATCTGTTTACTAAACCTCTTGATAATATTAGATTTGAGTATCTTCGTAAATCCATAGGTGTGATAGTTCTTACATAATGTAGGAGACCCTTTCATCTGCCTTTGATTATGTTATTGCTTGTGGTTTTTTCATAGTGCATATTCTCCTTCTTTATATCTTTTTACCCCATTGTATATTTGAGCAAAATTGGGGGAGAGGAACTCGAGTACCTGGCTTATATTTCATGTACCTGATTTCGACTTTTTATATTATTTTGTACTAACTCAACTAATATGTCATTGAGTATTTATTTGTTTCAGGCATTTTTCAGACCCGTTTGTATAGGTTGTCCTATTTATTAGGGTATTGGTTTGTATTGTAGTTGAGTGATGTATTTTCTTTCTGTTATTTCCAGTTCTAGGATGGGAAAGGGTCGTTAGATACTTTGTATAGGAAATCTAGGATTTTTTTATTTTTACCCACGAGTACAGGTTATTCAAGAGAATTTTGTCTGTAATAACCAGGGGGGATTGAGAACACACTATATGATTGACTTACTTGAGTCTATATCATATAGGAGTTTCGGCTATTTTGGACATTGAGACAGAGTAGGTTAGATTTTCAAGAGTTTATCTCTCTCTCAAAGTATCCAAGCATCAAAGAAGATATCCAGTCCAAGAACCTCATGATCCACTTAAAAGGGAAGTTATATCTACCTCATGACCACTTTAGAACACTTACACTGCATATTATTGATGTTATGTGTGCACAAGGGTCATATTAATTTTTAGAAATTTTTTCAAACATTTTTATATCACTTAAAACATTTTTTTAAAAATTAAAAATGATTTTCAAAATTAATTAATTTGTGATTTTAAATGTTTGGGGTTTAAATGCAAATATTGTTTTTCTTAAAAACTTGCTCATGGTAGAAAACAAAAGAGCTAGGGAATTCTGGGGGTCCAATTCATCTTTTTCAAAACACAAAACAAGCGTTTCTTTTTTCATAACAGCCATACACGTGTTGGCCAAAGAACGGTTGGATTTGTGTTTTCTTAAGACTCAGTTATAAGGAGTGATTGTGGCCTTTGGATCAATCTAATCAACGATCGCATGCGTTCCAAGTTAATCCATGTGATTCCACTTTCAGCCAATCATTAATCGTCTAACCTTCGCTTGTGTTCAATCGTTAGATTAAAAGTAAATTGGTCAGCCTTAATCTCAACCCTTGATTTGAGTCAGTGTTCTCGGTCCTTCTTCGTCCAATATAAAAGAAGGCTCGTCGTCTTAATTTGGGAACTTTTGTTCATTCGTTTAAGTTGAGAGAAAAACTAGAGACGAGAGAGAAGAGAGAAGAAAAATAGAGAAGAGAGGAAACTTTGTTCGTCCAACGACCAAATCCCAAGTGTTTTCTCCAAATACCATACATCCAAACATTCCAGTTCCATATACCAGAAAACCCAAACTTGAGTGTTAGATCCAGGGTTTCTGTGAGTAAGGGTGTTGGGTATTTGCTGTTTGAAGACCTCTTCAAACCATTTGTCTCTCTTAGAACCTATCTCTAAGAAAAACTCAAGTTTCTCAGTAGATATCTTAAGGTTTTCCAAAGAGAAAAACACATGACCATTTCTAGGTTTTTACCTCTCTTGGATATTTATATTTGTTTATTATTTTCTAAAAGATCCTTCTCTATTTTCAACTGTTTTTGAAAAATAGAATTCTGATTTTTCAAAGTGATTTTAAAGACGTTTATGTCTCAGATTACATTTCACATTATGTGAAATAAAGTTGTACATAAATAAAAGTTGAGACATATAGGATCATGGCCATTTTTAATAGCAAGATTGTTTTTATGATCCAAGTTGAAAAAGAAGTCTAAGTTTTAGAAATCGTTATTGCATGTCATATAGAAGTTTTATTATTAATAGGATTCTCTCTATATAAATATTCTGAGAGGTGTGAGTTGCATTTCTGCATTTATTTCACATCACGACCACCTACACTCTCACACGAACACTTAGTATAGTGGTTATTTTTGAGAAATTAGGTACTGTAAGAGCTGCTACAATCGGTGGACAAGGATAAAGCAAGGAAGCTGCCGTAGGAGATCAAAATGAAGTCAGAAGCCTTTGATAGTGGAGTAACTCGTGTAGGTATATTTTCTTGACTTAGATTTAGGATATTGTTTTGCATGCTTAGTGTTGTAACTTTTATTGTGATTGTTTCTAGTGGGTTTTTTGTTTTGCTCCGTAGAGGGGCTCGTGGATGTTTCCCTTACTTTAGGGTTTTACCACGTTAAAAATCCGGTGTTATTTTGCTTGAATGTTCTTAATTTCTTGTGTGAATGGTTTCTCACTTAAGACTTCGTGATATGTTTTAATTTTAAAAACCTAAGGTAATCAAACTAACAAATCTAAAGTACACATTCAAAACCTATTCAAAACACATCTTGTGTTATATTTCAAAAAGAGTTTTGTTCAAGGAGTTTATTATCGGAGTTTGCTTAATCTATAACTTTTTATTATTAACTTGGTAAATAGTTTTTGTCACAAGGGGCCTTTGGGATGTCTTCTTATCTATTAGACAAATTAGGTGGCTAATTCCCAAGTCAATGAGTGCTTTATTAGAGTCATGGAATATTATTAAGGGACGGAAAGGGGAACATGATATTTAGAGAATGGTGCCACCTTGCATCTTTTCGACGATTTGGTAGGAAATAAATTCCAAATTTTTTGAAGGAAAAGATGTTTCCCTATCCAGGATACATTACATATTCATGAGTACTCTATGTTTATAAGTTCAGTAACTCCCCAGAACTTGGGGGGAGCCTTATTATCTGCTAATTATATTCTTAACAAAGTACCCCACAAGAAAACTCATAAGACACCTTATGAGTTATGGAAAGGTCGAAGTCCTTGCTATAAATATTTACGAGTGTGGGGGTGCTTAGACAAAGTAATGGTTCCTAAACCTAAAAAGGTAAAAATAGGGCCAAAGACCGTTGACTGTGTATTCATTGATTATGCTACTAATAGCAGTGCATATCATTTCATAGTTTGTAAATATGGGATTTCGGATATTCATGTGAATACAGTTATTGAATCGAGGGACGCTTCATTTTTTGAAAATGAATTCCCGTATAACATGACCTAAGAATCTGGTCCTTCTAAAAGGAAAAATCAAGCTACTACAAGTGGTACTTATCATCCTATTGAACCAATAAAGGATGAATAAAGATGTAGTAAAAGAGAAAGAACCTCGACTTCTTTCGGTCCGGATTTTCTAACATATTTTCTAGAAAATGAACCTCAATCGTATAACGAAGCAATATGCTTACCCTATGCTTCTAATTGGAAAGAAGAAATTAATAGTGAAATTGAATCCATATTACAAAATCACACATGGGAACTATTGGATCTTCCACCAGGTTCAAAATAGTTAGGTTATAAATGGATCTTCAAAAAGAAGTTGAAGGCGGATGGATCAATTGATAAATATAAAGCTAGACTTGTAGCTAGCGGCTATAGGCAAAAGGAAGGGTTGGATTACTTCGACACATACTCAGCGGTAGCAAGAATTATGTCCATTCGAATGTTAATAGTAATAACTGCTATTAATGGACTTAAAATACATCAAATGGATGTAAAAATTGCATTCTTAAACTGTGAACTTGATGAGGAAATTATATGGAGCAACCTGAAGGGTTCAAGGCTCCCTGACAAGAAGAAAAAGTATGTAATCTTGTTAAATAAATTTACGAATTAAAACAAGCACCCAAGCAATGGCATGAAAATTTTGATAATGCAATGTTATCAAATGGCTTCAAAATTAATGAATGCGATAAATGTGTTTGTTTTAAATACATAAAAAATTTATATGTCATTGTGTGCCTCTATGTTAATGATATGCTTATCATGGGTAGTAACCTGGAAATTACCAAAACTACAAAACACATGTTAAGTAGTCGATTTGACATGAAAGATATGGGTATCACGGATTTTATATTAGGAATTAAAATTTCTAAAACATCGGATGGACTTATATTATCTTAATATCATTACATAGAGAAAGTACTTAAAAAATTCAAGAAGTATGATATCAGTCCTACCAAGACACCTGTAGATGTAAATTTACATCTAGGAAGAAATAATGGTGAAAGTATATCTCAACTAGAATATTCTCATATTATTGGCAGTTTAATGTATATCATGAACTGTACACGACCGGACATAGCATACTCAATAAGTAAGCTAAGTCGATTTATGAGTAATCCAGGCAGAGATCACTGAAAAGCAATATTGAGAGTTTTGGGTTATTTGAAATATACTCAAAACTATGGACTGCACTACTCAATATATCCAGCTGTTCTTGACGGGTATTGTGATGCAAATTGGATATCTGATACAAAAGACTCCAAGTCTACAAGTGGGTATGTGTTTACCCTTAGAGGTACAGCCATATCTTGGAAATCCTCAAAATAAACAGGCATTGCTAGATCGACAATGGAATCCGAATTCATTGCATTAGACAAAGATGGAAAAGAAGCTGAATGGCTTCGAAATTTCTTAGAGGATGTTCCAAATTGGTCGAAACTTGTGCCCGCAATATGTATACATTGTGATACTCAATCGACGATTGGAAGGGTACAAAATGATGTGTATAACGAAAATTCATGACATATTCGACGTCGACGTAATATCGTTAGACAACTTATCACAAATAGAATTATCTCAATTGACTATGTAAAGTCAAAAGATAATATAGAGGATCCACTAACAAAAGGTTTAAACTAAGAGCAAGTTGAAAGATCATCAAGAGGAATGGGTCTAAAGCTTATAAATAAATAAGAGTAAATATAGTGTCAACCCAACCTAGCTGACTGGAGATCACAAGATCTAGGTTCAATGGGCAAACCGAACTACATTGTATTCAGTAAGCACTGGAGGGTATTTAATCATATCCATTCCAAAGATGAGACAGTGCGCATCTACCGTAAAATTAGGATAAGTTATGTTTTTAATGACATACATATCTTAGTATGTCTAAGTGAGATATTGCATGATACTCTTTATGGAAGTCACCTACGTGAGTAAGAAGGAGGTCACTTCTATGAGAATAATGAAAGGTAAATTCTCTAAAATACTCACGAAACTAAGTGGTGTTCATGGCCAAAATGAGCACAAAAGTGAGATCCAACTGTTTTAAAGAATTATTATGTGAATGCTGTTATCTAGGTTTACAAAAAAGGTTGACGGTTAAAGGATATACAGTCTACTGATTAACCAAGTAAATTCGATAGTATATCACTAAGGAAAGTTTAAGGACACTAGGATACTTCTCCCAATGCAATAAATTTTCAGTTTTACTCAAACAGTTGTATGCATCTGCATCGTGCATATCTGTATATATATATATATATATATATATATATATATATATATATATATATATATATATATATATATATATATATATATATATATGGGGGATTGTTGGAATTTGATATTTGGGTAGCAATTTCTGAGCAACTTTGATCTCAAATTAAGGTAGGACCCACACCCCGATAATCGTGGGACCATATACGAACGCGTTTTTCTCCGCAAGGAGATTAACGTAGTATATTCACATGTCCAATTCCATTAAGTTATGAATGATAAATATGTCCCCAAAGTGACTAAAAAAATAATGAAAGTTAATGAATTAGGTATGTTTTAACTCTTGAACCACATTGGAAGAGTAGTGGAAAATTGATGAGTTAATAACACCCCAAGTATGGACTAAGGCTTGGATTCCTTGGGATATCCCAACTCTTTGAAGGGGAGATTGCCTACACTATGCATGTGTTGGGCTTGGCCCAAAAGCCCACACGCGCGCCCGCCGTCCATCCATCCGGTCGGCTTGGTCCGAAAATCTTAAATTTTTTGGGCGGAAAAATAATTAAGTTTCTGGGCTGGAATTAATTAATTACGAAAATTAATTAATAAACTGATGACGGTTAATGCCAATAGTAAGCAGTCAAAAAATGAAATTAACTATCAAGCAGTTAACCCCAACAGTCAGTCACTTCGCTATATATATTCCTACCTCCCTCCTTTTTTTAACTAATGAAAAACCAAATGAAAACTCCCTCATGCATTCTAGAAAAACCAAAAATATTTTCTACATTTACTGTTCATCTTGTCTAGTTTATGGTTTGAGAAAAGACACATAATTGAGTTCGATGGAATCAATTTACAACAATGCTTCTTAATTTGATTCGAAATCCATTCTATCTTGGGAGCCAATAATTCAAGCCTTAAAGCATTATAGAGGGGATTAATTTGTCTAGAGGAAACCGTGTGATACCACAGGGCTCAGATTCTTTTTCTAATTTTATTATTTCTCTTCAGATTCAAGTAAGTTCTTTAATTTCTGTAATTTCATTTAATTTTTGTAATTGTTATAATAATTTGTAATCCTATACTTTTGTGTTAATTAAATAGTAGACATAACAATACCCACGCCTCCCATGGCTCCGGTAAGTATAAAAATAAAACACAATCCATATTCACAGCTTTTCAAACAGAAACTGCATCAATTAAGATTGTTTATGATGCATAAGTGTTGAGTGGCATGAACTCTACCTTTATACTAACAAAGACCAACTCCTCCCTCTTTATGTTAGAATGAACTCTACCTTTATACTAGAAATTCATTGACTTAAGTTGATGGGCAATTCATTACATATATGATGATTTAAGAGACAGATGGTGGGTTTAACTTTATGTTTGATTTTTTTTTCTGTTAGAATTTAGTGCACTACAAAATCGGGTGATTTACGTTGTATTTCTCTGTGACAATGTTTATTGATAAAATGAATTCAGATGTCTATTTTTGGATTGGTTTGTGATTACCGAAGACAAAATTAATATCTCTGTGTTCGGTACTCTCCACGTGTGTGCACAACTCTATATTTTTTTACATTTTAGGTATACTTCAAAGAGCAATAATGGTGTAGATGAGAAGACTATTATTATGTCTATAACATATTTTGTGATAATATCTCACCCAAAACTCTCGCTAAAGCGGTTACCCCAAATGAATCCGGCATGTAAATGGTTAGTTTCGTATATGGGTTCACAATTATTTGGTATATAGTCCCCCTTTTTACAGATTTTGAAATTTATCTAATTCTCTATATTTGTAAATTTTCATTAATTTTTTTTCTTCACCAGGGCATACTATAAATTTGTGTTACCATATTGAACATAAAAAATGGTAGGTGAGTTAAGGAATACTGTTCCAGTAAGGCGGCCCGTGTTTACATTTTCAATACATTTTGTTGATATTCATGTAGTCGAATTGTGTGTGTGTTGTATTATTTTAATTTTGTGGGTTTATTTTCTATTTCATTCAATTTATGCACCTGAATGCATTAACATTTTTTTTAAAATTATAACTTAGCCTATTCAAATTGATTTTATGTATTTTATATCCTTTCCAAATCTGATTGTTTTGATTCAGTAATGTTATTGGAGTCACTTATAAGTATATGCTTAAGTTACTACTTTTCAAGAATTCTATCACCATCCAAAGAAAAATAACAGTACAGACATAAAACCAATATAATATTCGAAATAGAAATGGAACTACTAGAATCCTGGGCGACATGCCCTAAATGAGACGGGGACTACAAAAATAGGAATCAATGAAATGAAAGCGTTTAATCCAAGTCTGCACCTCTAGAAGCGTGTCAAAATATCCATACTCTAAGACGGGCGTCCCTGATACTGGGCACCTGGTATAATAGATATAATAGATAAGATAATATGAAAGGAAACGAATGAGAGCCCGATTGTAAAAGATTTAAAAATACAAGTTCTTAACAAGTGAAATTAAGCAAGTATTATGTACATTTTAGTTCTCGGGCTCCACTTGAGAATTTCACCTCTCATTTAGTGCGCACGCCTAACGTACCTTATTATTTTCTCTAATTAGGTTCTCATTTATGATTCTATCCATTGTCTTTTCCCCGTATTTCCCACGCAATACGTATATTAATTAAATATGTTCATTTCTCTTTAAGATGACTAGGCTTTCAAGGATTAAGTATTTACTTACTTAATTCAATTCAAATTTCATTATTAATTTTTTCTACTAATTCACACAGTAGATAACATCACAGTATATATATTCATCAAACTATTATATATAATTATATGGAACCTCCCAGACACAACTGTGGTGCATGCATTCTCTGTTATCATGTCCAGTTACATCTCTCGCTGTAAAAAGGACTATTGGCTCGACGTCTATCCCGAACCATAAATAACATAACACGCATATTCCGAGGAGAGCATACTCCCCAGCCGAATAGGTCACGTACATACCTACACTCCCATTCAACCGTCGAAACTATCACTCTCACCGATAGAACGTGTACAAGGTCCTATGCTCAAGGTATGAATCTAAAATTCCCCCTAATGGGCTCGTCAGGATAAGAACGACCACAACACGAAACCTCCACCCCGATAGCAAGTAATGTAGGTATGTCATATACAAGACAAACTATAATATAGGTATTCATCCCACCTATATATATATATATATATATATATATATATATATATATATATATATATATAAAATATCCATAAGGTGTTCACACAACCCATATAAAAATTCCATACATAGTATATTTCTATCTCTAATATCCTACGTATGTATAGATTATGACTTTACTTTTATATATTCCTGAGCTTTCCCAACACTCAAAGGTTACCAATTTCTTCTCAAACAAATTTAGTAGGTAGGCCTCTAAACCCTACTGGTACATGTCATCCCAAATCATGAATTTTAATGAATTAATAATATCCTTAATTGGGTTTATTCTTCGACAATCTTTAATTCGATTTTTAACCCATTATTTCATTTTCAAGGATTAATCCCACACATTAACATTCCCTGGGTTTTAATCACCCCCTATTGACCTTCTCTAAATCCAATTATGCTCAAATTAATTAACACTAAGCATTCTTAAAAGTTGGGATTTAACCAAATATTAAAACAAGAAAAAAATCACATTTTCCAAAGGAGTCGATCGATCAACGAATTTGGTCGATCGATCGATCAGTTGATCAATCGACATTCTTGGGTCGATTGATTGATCGATCACTTATTTTCCCAGATTTCCTTAATAGTTACGGGTTTAATCATTTTTCATCCTCAAAACCTCTACTATATGATCCCAAACTCCTTATAAATCATCCCAAATGATATAACAAGATATATAACTGATATCTAATCATTAAACAACATAAACCCATCAAGAAGTATGAATTAATCATGATGTTTTCCCTTAAAATTCAGAATCCTCATATTTTATCATTTCTCCAAGAACAACTTATAAATCTCATCTTTTATTCACCAAATGATTCCAAATTTTATGGATTAAAATATATATTCAAAAGTTATTAATCCTATATATTTCTCATTTTAAGGAATCAATGAAAATCACCATAGTTTATCTTTGAATTGCGCAACTTTTCATAATTTCAAAACTATCCTAACATGGACAATATACACGCTAAGTTTGCAAAGGTTAAATCACTTGCCTTTAGATTGTAGGTCTGAACCATTGGGGATGATACTCGACTGGTGTTCCTCCCTTTTCCGGAAAACCTCCGGCGGTGGTGGTGTGTGCACGATGAATTTTGGCCTTATAGCTTCCTAGAGAGTCTCTTCCTTTCCCGAGAGAAGTCTATCATCTCCCCTAAGTCTTTCCCTAAGTTTTGTTAATGACTATGAATCTTACCACCTTTGGACTTATATAATAACACTCAATTTTCGTGGTTACAATTCACCTTATTTGTAAAATAACCAAAATACCCCTTCGGGGTGTTTATTCGGTTTCAAAATGCCCGAGACCCAAATCAAACCACCAAGTGGACTTTTTTGACTATTTAAACCCTTCCAGACACTTTGGAGCATTCAAAATGACCATTTGAATGACATAAAATGATTTACTTTTCATTCCATTTAAATTTAGTCCCGACATGACTGATACGGGCGTCCCGACTTAATTACCGTAATTGTCGTATTCATCACTCGCGAAAATTTTATTAAATCATAATCATATGTAAAGTCATAATCATATATTACTTGTAATCACTAAGTAATAGTCAACATAAATCACACATTACTTTATTAAGTAATATTCAACATATTACTTTGTTTTTGAGTAATATTTAAATCCGGATTAATTAATTATCCCACAATTAATTCTAATAAATCCCACTTTAAAAAGCATTAAAAATACGGGGTATTACATCTCGCCGGTCCAAGTCTAAAACCTTACGCTCATTAAGGCTAACTCGGCCTCAACTATGTGTCTACTGACCCTCCCTAAGTTCTTATATAGTTAAAAGATCATTACTAAGATTCCAGGCAAATCAAGGTAAAGAAAACTTCGGAATTAAACCCAATCCCTAATTTCAGTAGCCCTCGATTGATTGAACGATTTGATCAATCGATCGATCTACATTTGTATTTGACAGCTTCATCCCATTTGATTTTTTTTCTCCATGTTTAACATCTCAAACCTTCATAGAACTTTCCTAAACTCCTAAGAAACATATCCAAACATTACTTATGTGTTTAGGGATGATTTGTAACCAAAATAACACACCAAATCACAATTAAATATATCCAAGAACCGATTACACTTCAATATTCACAAAAACCCTAGTTTAAGTGTTCTTCATGCATAATCATCCATTTACCCTGATTTCTCCCATTTTAATTATGACATATATTCTGATTTTGTGTCCTCTACATATGTGGATTCATTTTACATGCAATCCTATCTAGAATTATGAGTTTTATTCATAAAACCCCTAAGAACATCATCAATTTTCATTAAATCAAAAGCCATACACTACATGGGTATTATAACTCATAAAATCATGCAAGACAAACATTTTCCTCATAAAACATGTTCGAATTCAATTTTTGTTGTGTGATGAAAGTTCCTCCCTTGCTTCCGATCATGATTTCGGTAACAAATGTGGATGAATTAAGATATTTCACCTCCAAACTTTCTTTTCTCCCTCTTTATTGGCCTCTCCTCTCTTCTCCATTGATTTTTAGGGCTTGAGATATGTTATGACGTTGCCCCAAATAACTAACCTTAGATTTTAAGTCCCAATTCTCGAAATTTGGCTAACTCATCAAGCCCAAGTGACTTGAACAGTCTCGTGTGGGCTCGGTTATGACTAAAAAGGTCCTGGAATCCAATTACAACCCACGAGTACACTATTTCGACTATCTCGACCCATTCGGAATCATTCGTGACCTCAAAATAGTCATCTGAGTCACTCTACAATAAAGTCTCATCCTGACCCCAATTAGTCTACATCCGACTCCTAGTTGAGATATAATGTGGCCACATCACTATCACTATCTAGGACGTAATATAATCATTTACTATTCACTTAACAATCTTATTCCACAAATGTTAACCATTATATCTATCGATTACTATTTATAATTTACACATAATAATTAATTCAATTAAATTAAGACACACGTGTAATTTAAAAAATACCCGAATTATTTTAAATAATAAATGCTCAGAAATATGGGGTGTTACATTGGCTTGCAGTTAAAGGGGGGAACTCCTCCTACCGTGACTAATGAAAATGATTTTAGTCTCAATCCAATCGTAAATTGGATTGAAGGTGATCATAGGCTGTACAATTTTAAGTCTCGAGTTTTAGACGTTATTTTTGGTACAGTTACCCCTAAGTAATTTTGGCGTATCATGATGTGTACCAAGTCTAAAGAAGCTTGGGATATCCTCCTTCTCACATATGACAATAGTTAAGAACCTACCCACACTATTTGAGATGATAAGAACGCATGAATCTCACACATTTGATTAATTTTATGCTCATTGTCTGATATTATGAATTCATGTTTTAATTTGGTGAGAGAATTCCTAAAATGAGATTGGTTGAGAAAATTTTGAGTTCTCTCCTGCCCCATTTTCATGTGAAGGTTACAGTCCTTAACTCTTTGGGAATTCTAGACATGATTAGGCTAAAATAACTCATCAGTAATATCCAAACTTACATATTAGATATGTTCCTCGAAACCAAAAGGAAAAAGTAAGGAATATATTTAAAAGCTAAATCAAAGAAACAAAAATTCTCTGACTCCGATTCCAAAATTGATCATGACGATTTTGTTATGTTTCCTAAAAATTTCAAAAAGTTTCTCAAATTCAAAAATGAAAATTCTTCCAAATTGAAAAATAAAAGTTTTGAGAAAGATAAAAATTTCAAAGCAAGTAAGAATGTTTTTTTTAGAATGACCAACAGAGAGATAGAGGAGAGTATCTCACAAAATTTGAATTTAAGAGATGCTATGAAATTAAGGGGAAAGGACATAAATTCCATGTGTGTCCCACTAGGATTAAGAGAGAGGGCAAAGGCAAAGTCTTCTATAATTCCACTCTAAGCAATAATGATGACGAGTCAGTGAATTTTGAGGATAAATCACCATATAAACCTAGCTTAACCCCGTTCATGCCTAGTCACGTTAGCACTTCTAGTTACGGGTGTGCAGAAAAACCAACTGAACCACTGAATTGAACTGATGATTTTGGTACAGTTTATTTTTAACGTTGGGTCGGTTTGATTTATGCAGGATAAAAATCAATAATTTCAGTTCGGTTTTCATTTTGGAGTGCATAAGGTCTGGGTAGAACGGACTCGAACCACTGCTCTACTTATTATATAATATTATATATATTATATATATAACAAACAAACACGGTTGATTAAAATAAAATGTGAAATGATTAGTTGCATATAAATAAAATAGTGTTAATTGAATTTAAAAGGAAAATGAAAAAAACAAAATGAAAAAAAAATACTAAAAAAATCAGCCCTGTAAAAATCGGTTAAACCGAACCGGTCCTGTTGATATCAGCCTTGTCAAAAATCGATGGTCAAAGCGATCCGACCTTGTCAAAAACTAGCCCTATTCGGTTCGATTAGATGCTAAAGTCAGTTTGATTTCGATTTTGATTTCAGTTCAAAATATTCGAAAACTAATAAATACGATTCGACTTAAAAAAGGCTAAAAACCGAACCGACCGACCCATGCACACCCCTGCTTCAAGTATGTCCCAGGCTAATCAGGTCAATTATAAACGTGATAGCCTCGACAATGTGTCGAACCATTTTTGGGAGAGTGAGGGTGATGATTTGAGTGAAGGAGAAATAGGTCTCCAATGTGCATACACCGAACTTTACACTTGGTCTTTAAAACCAAAAATAAAAATAAAAATTTGACTCTTAGGGCATTGACATTAGAAAAGGAGTAGAAAGTTTCGAGCGAGTGTGAGGACTCGGTGAGTTAACTTGAGGAATTAAAAGGTTATTTTTGTGAGAAAATTATTATTGTAGTTTGGTAAAAGACCATTTTTTCCAAAACAGTGACTAGTCTTACAAGAGATCTTTAAACATCATTGAAGACTAGTGAGAAAACTGAAGCCCATATTTCTTAACTCGAGAAAGATCTCGAATGTGCCCGAGAGGTCGATATCACTTTAGAGGACACCTATAAAAAGGTTAGAAAGATGTTCCTTAGTCCCGCTTTAGGTTTTAACGAGAAGCAAAGGATAGGTTACGATGGTGCATCTACTTCTAATATTGCATCCAAATCGATTTTTGAGTTTGTGATGAGCCTCAACCTAAACCACCGAGGATAACTCATCATAGGAATTTTAACCAAGGTATATCCAAATAAATTTATTTTGTACCTATTTCAAATAAAAAGGTCACCTTAGGGAGTTTTGTTTCAAGATAGGAAGAGTTTCTTACACAGATGCTCCCACACACCTCCATAGAGGCCTTATTGGTGTTTGAGAGAAATTTGAGTTTCTTTAAAGACCTATAAATGTTTTATGGAGGAACTTTAAAGTATTTCTACTTCTTTTGAGAACACCTCCTAGAAAAATGGTGGAGGTTGTGACTTGTTTCTAGTTTAGATTGATTATCATGTTGTTATCTTTTTCCCCTATAACTAGAGTGTATTTTTATGTTTATATATTGAAAAATATAAAGACATTTTCTTTTCTTTTAGAAAATGTTTGAAATTTTTTAAAATGATCTTATTTTATTAAAAATTTTGAAAAGTTCGAAATTATTTTTTTTAAACCACTTTGGAAATTCATGTTCTTGCCTTTGAAATAAATTGTCGGGAGATTCAATCTCTAATTGTGTCATATGTTCACTACACATGCAAAATATGATTTAGTTTTATTTTGTGAAATATTAATAAAAGATTGTGTAAAACGATACTTACTAAAGATAAGGTTGTATTTCTTTGCAGTTATTCAAGATATACTAGTGGACCTTATCAATAATGCCTTAGGACAATTGAGTGGGTTGTGCATCACCCAAGGGACGAACATATTGAGAGAAAATTGAGAATTTTCCATTATGTTTCCCCCCACATGTATCATCGTTTTGTTCTTCTCGATTGAATTTGGTTTCGACCTCACGAAGGTACATTGAACAAAAAGTTACGGCTCCACTAACAACGATCCCAGATTCCTAGACACATTGAATGTTATATAGATAAATCATTTCACACATTGAAAGTTCATAATTAAACATTTAAATAAATATTTTAAAAGTACCTCTCAAAAGGGAACATCCATCGCGTATTTACCAGGTCGACAAGCATACCCTTGTATGGTAAGTGAATGACAAAATGGACCATAACATCAAACAATGATGGCGAAAAAATTCTTTCAAGCTTGTAGAGTATAAGGAAAATTGATTCCTTTAGTTTCTCCAAGTCCTTCACAATCAAAGTATTTGCACACAATTGCTGAAAGAAGTTTGACAACTTAATTAATGCAGTATTAACATCCTTCAAAAAATATCGACATATGCCGATAGGGATAAGTTATTGCAGAATAACATGGAAATCATGACTTTTTAAGCCCCATATCTTTCCATCCTCGATGCTCACATTTATATATATATTCGTTGCATAACCATCTAAGAATTTGACCGAGTTTAAGAACGCACAAAAAGTCCTTTCTCTTTTTTTATGTTAACGTATAGGATGAATGTGGTTTCAACCATTTGTTACCTTGTTCTTGTAAATTAACTCTTTTCTTATATTCATATCAGCTAAATCCGAGCCTTATTTATATCTTTATTCTTTCCTTCCGTGTTCATCAGTGTTCTTAGAACACTAACACATATGTTCTTCTCAATATGCATTACATCGAGATTTTATCTTAATTTCAGCTTTGATCAATCCTCCAACTCAAAGAAAATGCTTTTTTTTATCCAGTTTAGTGCCTCCAAGGTACGTTTTCTCTTCCTATACTTATTATTTGGATGCTTACGCAGTTTCAGTATTTTCACCTTCTCTAACTGCTCCAATATGTCATCTCCAGTAAATCCCTCGGTATTGGTCTATCTTCTTTTCTCCCATCATGTACTCTACTCTTTTGTCAAGAATAGTTGGAAGGCAAATAACGACGATGACCCATATAACTTATTTTACTTCTCAGTCACTGCGGAGAGGTGTTTTTATTGCATACTTGACATGCATTGTACCCTTTCGTGCTCTATCCAAACAAATTACCATATGTCAGAAAGTCATTAATCATTCATAATATAATTTCATGTAAACGGAGATATTCCTTACCAAAATTATCCCATGATTCTGCACCAACATGCCAAAGATCTTTCAACTCATCTATCAAGGGTCGTAAGAAGACGTCCATGTCCTTACCTGATTCTCGTGGATCCAAAATTAACAAAGCCATCATGAAAAATCATTTCATCATGCATAGCCAGGGTGGAAAATTGTAAGCCACGAGTATTACCGGCCACATATTATATGAGTTACTCATATTTCCAAATCAATTAAAACCATATGAAGCAAGGCCTAACCTCACATTGCGAGAGTCGTCCGCAAACCAAGGGTAGTTCATATTAATGTCTTTCCATGCCTCAACATCAGTCGGATGTCTCAAAACATCTTGCGTATCGACTCATTTTTCCTTATGCTACCTCATATCAACGGCTGTACACTTTGACATATATAATCGTTGCAACCTTGGTTTCAATGGGAAGTTGCATAGTAATTTATGAGGAACATTTTTCCCTGTCTTATCATTGTAATTGTACCTAGGCTCATCACATATCGGACACCTATCCACATTTTGATTCTCTTTCCAAAAAAATGAACCATCTTATTTGCACACGTGAACCAATTCATAACCGAGTCCCAAATATCGCAACTTTTCTTTAGCTTCATAATGTGAAGAGGGGATATTTGAATCTTAATAAGCTTCTTTCAACAGTTGGAGTATCATATCAAATGATTTATTGCTCCAACGGGTAAGAACCTTAACATGCATAAACTTTATAAGAAATTTAAATGAGGAGAATTTTTTGCATCTCGGATATAGCTCTTCTCCGAGTTCACCAAATAATTTATTATATATACTAGCAGAGTTTTCACTATGCTTAGGAGAACCATTGGGGCCAAACGTATCATTTAACAACCCGAACATGTCATCATCTTTCTCCTCAACTTCTACATTTTCCGGCACTTGTGCACTTGAAAAGTTTTGTTCATCATTCACCTCCTCTCTGTGATTTATCTAGAAAGTATAACTATAAGACATTCCACGACTCAACAAATGACTTCTGAAAGTTATCAGATCATGGAAATATGCGTTTTGACAATCTCTACATGGACATCGTGACTTGCTATTTTCATCAAGGTGGTTTCTTGAGATCTCGATGAATGAATCAACACCGGATTTATATTGTTTAGACAATCTATTAGGCAAAAACATCCAACTCTTATCCATTTTTATCTTCCTATTATCTCACACCAACATATCATTACTTATTTGGAAAAATCAATTATGATTATTATAATTGATCATTATAAAGAAAGATAACACAACATCATAACAACATGAGTAATAGGACCAAATACCAAACATCCCAAAGCAAAGCTTGGAATAAAATAGCACACCAAAACACCAAACCTAAAATTAATTGAAACACAAAAACGGGAGGAAAAAAACCCAGATGAATATTAATGATAGAATATTAGAGACAATATAAAATAGGTTGTATTTCACTGTCAGTCCCATATATATATATAGCTCTTAACAATGCATATGTGATGTAAAGAATGGGCTTTTGCCAAAAGGTTTGTTATGCAATGCATTTAGCATTGTGACTACTAATGTTATTATCATCACCTAAAAAGCGTAAAAGAATTAAAGCGTGTGGGGGGCCTTACCTTTAAAAATATATCGATTACTTAGACCAAACCGAATATGAAAACACGCTTAGTTATGCCAAAAATTTCAAATCCCTAATTTCAATTACATCTCTCATTCTTTTAATTATTTTGAACTAAAGACTTTAACACACAAATCCACTATCTCTCATCGAAATTTCAAATCCCTAATTCCAATTACATTTCAGTGAATGAATTTTTTTCCCTTTTTTGAATCACAAAACTTATTAATGATCGCTCAATATCGATAAATGAAAAAAATGTTAATTGTATTATTATTATTTCCAATACCCATAAGTAGTCAGGGACGAAACCAGGATTTATTGTTAAGGGGGCCATAAATAAATATATCAAATATTTTTTATCAACAATATAATATATATATATATATATATATATATATATATATATATATATATATATATATATATATATATATATATATATTCATTTAAAGTTAAAAGTTGCATTAGATGAAAAAATAATTTTTTTTCTAAGATAATGATAAAATAGTCTCCACAATGATAATAGGAAAAAAAGTGAAAAATTATTATTTTTTAAGTCACTCTCCTATTGGACAAATCAATATCTACCCAATAATCTTTACCAAATCCCACTCTCCTATTGGCGAAATCAAATTCTACTGTAACACCCCGCCTAATTAAATATCGGGTGATCAATCCTTTATTAAATTATAATTAAGGTGAACGATTGGTTTATTCTTAGCATCACTGTCGCAAAATAAACTTTTCAATTTAAACACCCTAAATAATTAAGCTAAGTGTCAAAACCATTTAAAACATTATTTCCATTTTATTAAATCCAATTATGAAAACCTTCAATAAGTAACAGTTTAAGAATCACACAATTATTAAGACTGGAAATAAACACCCATGAATTTAACGATTCAGATAAACCAATACCAACTTTAAAACTACAAAGGAAAACAATCTTGACAGTACTCAAATCCCAAAGAGTAAAAATACTAAAGATAAATGATCATAATCTCTGACAAACCCAACGGAATAAGGAAACGGGCGACACAAGCCCAACTAATTAGAACTGAAATAAGAGTGGAATCAACAACGAGGTCGTCTAAGAAAATGGCCTGCAACTCCCACATAAGCTGCAGCACGTCGAGTCCAAAGAACCTACGCATGACTCCCTTGTGGTTGGGCACCTCTAATATATACATATATATACAAGAGAGAAGAGATAACAGGAAACGGGTTAGATCCCTATTGTAAAACCGTTTAAATTTAGTTTAGCAAGTATTTAAAATGCTTACCGGCTAATATAACAATCATGTTAGTATGCGACACTCTCTTGAGAAATTCTCACCTCTCATCTAGTATGCACGCCTACCGCACTATTAACCCCAAAAGTTTATTTTAACTTAATTTTCCCATAAGGTTTCATGCCGACAATTACTATGGCTAGGATAATTAATTTTTGAAATTTAAGTTCTGATATCTATCTCATTTCATTTTAAAATATTCCAGTGTTGTCACAAAATTCTCAAACACTTAATAATAAAAACGGAGTATTTATTCATTACTTAACTACCTTTATGCACAGTAGAACCTTCCGATACTTAAGTATACATATCTATATTAGCCACTCATATAATATATATATATATATATACTATCGACACCTCACATAAGCTTTATGGTGCTGGCATACTCTGCTATCAAGTCCCCGTATCACTCGTACTAAGGGAAATACTAGTTCGAAATCACTCTCGAACTGTATTAACACAAAACATAAACAAATCGAGGCGAAGCATAGTTCCAAGTCACTAAGAGGTCAACACATACCCTCACGTCTCATAGGACCGTCTGACTATCAATCAGATAGCCTGTACCAAGGAATCCTATACTCTTGGGTACAAGTCGCTATCCCCCATAAAGGATGAATCGAGATAAGACTGTCCCGACGCGGAAACCCCCTGTGACAGTAAGTAGCTCGGGTACGATTTCTACACATGTATATAGTATATGCACAATCACATAGTCACATAATATATATATATATATATATATATATATATATATATATATATATATATATATATATATATATATATATACACATATACATATATATCACTATTCACATTTCTCAATTAGGTGCACCCACGACCAATAATTATAGTTACCCGTTCTTAATACATTCTACTCGTTTATCCCGTATAACGGACTCGTCTCTTTTATTTTCATTTATAGGTTATTCCATACTTACTTTATATCTCTCGAAGTATTCTATATCCCTAGGTATAATTTCATTAGGTACTCTCACTTACTTTCTAGTCTAACTTCCTAACGAGTCTCAATCTTTTATTTAAACGTTCACATAATTACATATGTGTAAATCACTCCCCGTTAACCCTTAATTTCATCTTACATTAAATTCTCACTTATTGGGGTTTACTAAAACCCTACTGGTCCTATTTATATCCCAAAATGTTCTAACAATAATAATCAAGGGTTACTACGCATTTTAATCGAAATAAACCACAATAAGAGGAATATGTAGTTTTTCACGAGGGATCCATCGATCGATGGAAGGGGGATGATCGATCGATGTTCTTGGGTCGATCGATCGATCAACCAGTTATGGCGAAAACTGCATTAACCCAGTTACGGAAATCCATCTCCAACCTCAACCAAATATCCATATATGATTCCCTAACTCCCAAAAAATTATACTACAAACACTATATACCCAAATATATGATTTTCTACGTAAAATATGTGAATTTTCATCAAGTATAACAATTTAAAGGTGTAAAATCTACATGGACTTCAAGAACCCTAATCTTTTCTTTAAATTTCAATTCTTCCAATTCTTTTCCATATTTTCTACTTCTAAATCCATGAAATTTCGTGGTGTATCCTCTACATACGAATTAGATGTCTAGAATATGATTACTTCTTCTACGATATGTGAATTCTAATCTCCAAACTACACTTTCTTTCATGAAACAAGTTCTAAACAACCCTAGACTAATATAACTGAGACATTAACTAAAAATAAAGCAAGATAAATACTTGCCTGGAAATTTAGTTTCTGATTTGTGGAAGAAAGTAGTGTAGTTGTGTTCTCCTTCGCACGATCTACGATTTGGCGGTGGTGGCGGTGCAAACGGTGGAGTTTTTGGCCTTGAACTCCTTGGAAAGCTTTTCCACTTCGCAATTCTTTGGTTTTGCTTTTGTTAACCCTAGATGACAAATCCTAAAAGCTAATATAACCTTGGGAAATTCGTGGGTTTAATTGCCCAAAAATACGAAATGTCCAAAACGCCCTCTCGGGATGTTAATTAGGCCTAAAAATGCTCCGAGACCCAAACTAAACCCCCGTGTACATTATTTTGACTATTTTGACCCTTAAGGACCCATTGGCGAACTCGAAATGACCATACAGGTGACTTATAATTTATTCACTTTTAATAATACTAATTTAATCCCGACATGACACAGGCGCGCCCCGATTTAATTTCCACAATTATCAAAGTATATACTCGTGATAATTTTAATAAATTCAATTATACATATTACTTTATCCATTAAGTAATATTCAACAAAATCCCAATAATTACTAACTATTATCACACTAGTAAATATTTAAAATAATTTTTGAATTAATATTAAATTAATATCTCAAATTAAATTTAATAAATCCCCAAATTTAAAAGTCATAAAAATACGGGGTATTACATACTTCCCCCTAATCACGGAATTTCGTCCCAAAATTCGAAAAATAAGGCATATCTGGTAAGAATAACTCTGGGTATTTCTCATGCATGTCTGCCTCACGCTCCCAAGTGGATTCTTCCACATTATGATGCTCCCACTGGACCCGTACAAGTGGAACTACCTTCGACCTTAATCTCCTTTCGCTATGGTCTAGGATAGCCACTAGTCTCTCCTCGTAAGAGCTGTCGGGCTGTAAGTCAATATCCTCTATCGTGATGTGGGTGTGGGCTATATCATCCCGAAGGTATCATCTCAACGAAGAAATGTGGAATACATCGTGAATGCGGTGAAAGTGCTCTAGTAGACCCCAATCTGTATGCTACCCACCCAATCCTCTCGGTAATGGGAAATGGTCCCACATACCTTAGGGCCAACTTCCCCTTCTTCCCAAACCTCATCACTCCTCTCATAGGAGACACGCTCAGTAATACTTAGTCCCCCACATCAAATTCTTGAAAAGACCTATTTGCATCGGCGTAGCTTTTTTGCCTGTCTCGGGCTACCCAAATGCGACTCCTGATAAGCTCAATCCTACATGAGGTTTCCTGAATTACCTCTGGTCCGAGCAACTTGTTTTCCCCCACCTCTAGCCAACAAGTTGAAGAACAACAAGTCCTACTATACAATGCCTCAAATGGAGCCATGCCAATCGTGAACTGATAGGAGTTATTATAAGAAAACTACACCATTGGAAGATGCGTCTCCCATCCTCCTCCAAAATCAAGGATACACAAGCGTAGCATATCTTCCAACATTTGATTGGTAAGCTATGTTTGTCCATCCATCTATGGGTGAAAAGCTGAACTTAATCTTAACTCTGTACCCATGGCCTCCTGAAAGCTCTCCCAGAAACGCGACACAAAAATCTTGTCTCTATTTGACATAATATCCAGGAGCACCCCATGTAGCCTAACAATCTCGGTAATGAACAACTAAGCATACTGGCCCATGGTATAGTCTGTCCGTACTAGCAGAAAATGATCCACCATAGTCAAATGGTCCACGATCACCCTGATGGAGTCGTGACCCCACTCTGATGTAGGCAGCCCAGTAATGACGTCCATGGAAATACTCTCCCACTTCCATGTAGGTATCTCCAATGGCTGAAGCAACCCCGACGGTCTCTAGTGGTCTACATTTACCATCTGGCAAGTAGAACACTTGGCACAAACTTAGCAATGTCCTTGTTCATTCCACTCCAGCAGTACTGCCGCCTCATATCCTGGTACATCTTATCTCCTCTGGGATGTACTACAAATCTGGACCCGTGAGACTGGGTCATCACTGCATGACGTAAGTATTCTTATTTTGGAACCACCAATCTCCCATTAAACCTCAAACGTCCATCGAAACTTACTGAATAGGACTCAACGCCCTCAGCTAAGAGCCGTACAATCAGCTCCTGACAAAATGAGTCCGCTGATTGTGCCTGTATCACCCTCGTAATAATCTCAAGTGTGACTGTCATGATAGATATAAAGGAATGGGCTATCGCGTCCTGGTGACCCAACTCTTTCCACTTTGCTTTCCAGACGTCCTCTACGTCGCATACCGCACTACGGCTCAATGCATCCGCAACCACATTAGCTTTTCCCGGATGGTACTGAATTTTGAACTGGTAGTCTTTCACAAACTCTAACCATTTGCGCTGACGTATATTCATCTCTCGCTGAGTGAACATGTACTGTAGTGACTTGTGATCTGTGAAGAAGAAAAACTTCTCCCCTAATAGATAATGTCTCCATATCCTCAATGCAAAAACGATCGCTGCTAGCTCTAGGTTGTGGGTGGGGTAATTTCTTTCGTGCGACTTAAGATTGCGGGAGGCAAAAGCTATAGCCTTCTCCTCCTTCTAAAGTACTCCCCTGATTCCTCATAAGGAGGCGTAAGTATAAAACAGATACTCTACTCCCGGCTTGGGTAAAGCAAGAACTGGTGCCAAAGTCAGCTTATCTTTCAGCTCATAGAAAGCCAATTGACAAGTATCATCCCAAACATACGGTACACCCTTGCGAGTCAGATTTGTCAATGGACCCACTATCTTTGAGAAACCTCGGATGAATCTCCTGTAGTACCTGGATAACCCCAAGAAACTATGCACTTCCGTCGGTGTCGTGGGTTGTCCCCACTCCCTCACTGCTGACACTTTGCTCGGGTCAACCGATATCCCCAATTCTGACACAATATGCCCCAAAAATTGCACCTCCTGAAACCAGAATCCACACTTCTCATACTTAGCATACAACTGATGCTCTCGTAGAGTCTGAAGAACCTGCTTTAAGTTCTCAGCATTCTCATCCTCAGTGTATGAATATATCAGGATGTCATCTATGAAGACGATGACAAACTGGTCCAAGAACTCTCTGAACACTCGGTTCATCAAGTCCATGAACACGGCTGGAGCATTTATCAGACCAACCGGCATGACTCGGAACTCATAGGACCCATATCTCGTCAAGAAAGCAGTATTCGACACATCTTGCTCCCTAATCCGTAGCTAATGGTATACTGATCTCAAATCTATCTTTGAAAAGAAGGTTGCTCCTCTCAACTGGTTGAACAGGTCATCGATTCGAGGCAACGAATATTTTTTCCATATCATAACCTTGTTTAGCTCCTGGTAATCCACGCATAACCTTAGTGAACCATCTCTCTTCTTCAAAAACAAAACTGAAGCACCCCAAGGTGAGGTGCTCCTACGAATGAAGCCCTGACATAATAGTTTCTCTATCTCATCCCGTAACTCCCTCATTTCCGTTGAAGCCATACGGTACAGAGCATGTGCTATCGATCGAGTATCCGACATTAATTCTATGACAAAATCTATCTCTCAACTGGGGGGTAGGTCTGGTATCTCCTGAAATACATCAAAATACTCACGAATGACTGGGTTCGAGTCTAAAGGAATCAAGACCTCCTTAGAGATATCCTCCTCTATGTAATACAAATGAGCGAAAGAGCCTCCCTCTGGGAGAGGCATCGCCACAAAAAACATCTCCTGCCCTAGAATGGCAAAGATAATACTTCCACCGAAACAATCTATCATGGCTCTGTATGCGGTGAGCTAATCCATGCCAATAATAACATCGTGCTGATGCATCTCTAAGACTAAAATGTCTAGTGGTAAAATCAAGCTACCAATCTCTACTCCCACACCCCCGCATATAAAGAAAATGAACGACCCATTTGCCAGTGGTGAGTCTACGCATGTCACAGTGCTCTCTGTTATGGCTAATAACCCTAAGGCCTTTGCAAAATGAGTAGCTATAAAATAGTGTATCACCCCAATATCAAATAAAACCCGACCCAAAGTGCCATGGATAGGAAATGTACCCCCAATCACGGGTGGTGCCTGAGAAGCTGCCGCCTGGTGGACGTTTTAGACACGCCCATACTATAACTGCCCCTGCTGTACTGGAGCTGCTGGGATGGCTGGTAGGGCTGGTACCTAAGCTGCCTCAAGGAGGGCGACTGGAAAGAGTGGCCTCGGTGGCTCATTACGGGCACCCTGCTGCTGTGGGACCCTATCTCCCTCTGGAGAATCCTGGCTCCTATGGCCATTCTTGCCACATCCGAAACATCGACCCCTGAAGTTACCACCCCTCTGTCCCTGTTGGATGCTACCACCCTGCCATTGGCCCTGCTAAAAATTTTATTGGCCCTGATGGCCCTGCTGTTGACGGTGTTGGCCTTACGGTCCCTGCTGATTAGACTGGCCCTGCCTAAATCCCCCAAATCCCTGTCTGGAGTCACCTGATCGGAACCGCTTGGCAGGGTCCCCCTGATGGAAAATCTGCTCACTGTGACGAGTCTGCCCCAGGGCTACTGGTGCCCCAGCAGTACTACTGCCCCCTGTCCTGCCCTGCTGGCTGGACTCTCCTACTCGTTTGCTTCCCTACAGATGGAAGCGGTGATCCTGACAGTGTAATAATGCAGCATTGAGTACATCCGTGTAGGTACTCAGTGATAGATTGCCTATGAGATGCTGGCGAATCCTCCAGGCCAATCCATCCACAAATAGTAGTATCTTCTTCCCCTCTGTGGGTGCTTCATCTGGCACTATAGTGAGAAGTCTAGTAAACTCCTCCTCGTACTCATCAATTGTCATATTCTCCTATTTCAGATTCAGTAACATCCGCCTCATCTCAGTCTTCATGGCGAATGGGAAGTATTTGCGGTCAAAACGCATCCAGAACGATTGAATCGTGATGATGTCCCTCTGCTCCAAGGTGGTGGTGGACTCCCACCACTGCAAAGCGGCCCCCACTAGCTTAAAGGAAGAAAACAACTGTCTTTGTACGTCCGTGCACTCATACATGTGCATATGCCTCTGGATATATTTCTTCCATTAGCTGGCGACTATGATATCCAAACTACTCGAGAACTCCGAGGGATGTGCCTTTTGAAAGGCATCCCTAACACGCTCCCATGCAGATGGAAGCTGTGCTGGTACTGGCGCCATTGATTGAATCTGGGGTGGAGCCTGTTGCACTACCGCCAATGCGGCATTCACCGCCTAAGCAACAATAGTGGATAGCTCAATTGTGTTCATCATCCCCTGAGCCGGAGCTGCTGGCTGCTCGGCATGGGAATTTCTGTCTCGGGGTGCACGCCTCGGAGGCATCTGAAATAATAAGGAAGTTTATTAGTCTACAGTTATTATCAAATCTCGAATAGCTGAGGACGTAAGTGTAAATAAAAGAATACAACAATCCTAAAAATAGGGCTCTATATCAAGAACGCTAAGATGGAAGTGAAATAAACTGTATAGATCATAAAGGACACTAGAACCTGATGCTCTGATACCACCTGTAACACCTTGCCTAATTAAATACTGGATGATCAATCCTTTATTAAATTATAATCAAGGTGAACAGTTGGTTCATTCTTAGCATCACTGTTGCAAAATAAACTTTCCAATTTAAACACCCTAAATAATTAAGCTAAGTGTCAAAACCATTTAAAACATTATTTCCATTTTATTAAATCCAATTATGAAAACCTTTAATAAGTAACAGTTTAAGAATCACACAATTATTAAGACTGAAAATAAACACCCATGAATTTAACCATTCAGATAAACAAATACCAACTTTAAAACTACAAAGGAAAACCATCCTGACAGTAATCAAATCCCAAAGAGTAAAAATACTAAAGATAAATGAACAAAATCTCTGACAAATCCAACGGAATAAGGAAATGGGCGACACATTCCCAACTAATTAGAACTGAAATAAGAGTGGAATCAATAATGAGGTCGTCTAAGCAAATGGCCTGCAACTCCCACATAAGCTGCAGCACGTCCAGTCCAAATAACCAAAGCATGACGCCCCTGTGGTTGGGCACCTGTAATATATAAATATATATACAAGAGAGGAGAGATAATAGGAAACGGGTCAGAGCTTGATTGTAAAATAGTTTAAATTTAGTTTAGCAAGTATTTAAAATGCTTACCGGCTAATGTAACAACCATGTTAGTATGCGACACTCTCTTGAAAAATTCTCACCTTTCATCTAGTGTGCACTCCTACCGCACTATTAACCCCAAAAGTTTATTTTAACTTAACTTTGCCATAAGGTTTCATGCCGACAAATACTATGGCTAGGGTAATTAATTTCTAAAATTTAAGTTCTCATATCTATCTCATTTAATTTTAAAATATTCCAGTGTTGCCACAAAATTCTCAAACACTTAATAATAAAATAGGAGTATTTATTCATTACTTAACTACCTTTATGCACAGTAGAATGTTCCCATACTTAAGTATACATATCTATATTAGCCACTCATATAATATATATATATATATATATATATATATATATATATATATATACTATCGGCACCCCACATAAGCTTTATGGTGCTGGCATACTCTTCTATCAAGTTCCCGTATCACTCGTACTAAGGGAAATACTAGTTCTGAATCACTCTCGAACTCTATTAACACAAAACATAAACAAATGGAGGCGAAGCATAGTTCCAAGTCACTAAAAGTTCAGCACATACCCTCACATCTCTTAGGACCGTCTGACTATCAATCAGATAGTGTGTACCAAATAATCCTATGTTCTAGGGTATAAGTCGTTATCCCCCGTAAAGGCCGGATCGAGATAAGACTGTCCGGGCACGAAAACCCCCCTGTGATAGTAAGAAGCTCGGGTATGATTTTTACACATATATATAGTATATGCACAATCACACAGTCATATATATATATATATATATATATATATATATATATATATATATATATATATATATATATATATATATATCACTATTCACATTTCTAAATTAGGTGCACCCACGACCCATAATTGTAATTATCCGTACTTAATACATTCTACTCGTTTATCCCGTATAACGGACTCGTCTCTTTTATTTTCATTTATAGGTTATTCCATACTTACTTCATATCTCTCGAAGTATTCTATATCCCTAAGTATAATTTCATTAGGTACTCTCACTTACTTTCTAGTCTAACTTCCTAACGAGTCTCAATCTTTTATTTAAACGTTCGCATAATTACATATGTGTAAATCACTCCCCGTTAACCCTTAATTTTATTTTACATTAAATTCTCACTTATTGGGGTTTTCTAAAACCCTACTTGTCCTATTTATATCCCAAAATGTTCTAACAATAATACTCAAGGGTTACTACGCATTTTAATTAGAATAAACCATAATAAGAGGAATATGTAGTTTTCCAGGAGGGGTCGATCGATCGATGGAAGAGGGTCGATCGATCGATGTTCTTGGGTCGATCGATCGATCAACCAGTTATGGCGAAAACGGCATTAACCCAGTTACGGAAATCCATCTCCAACCTCAACCAAATATCCATATATGATTCCCAAACTCCCAACAAATGATACTACAAACACTATATACCCAAACATATGATTTTCTACGTAAAATATGTGAGTTTTCATCAAGTATAACAATTTAAAGGGGTGAAATATACATAGACTTCAAGAACCCTAATCTTTTCTTTAAATTTCAATTCTTCCAATTCTTTTCCATATTTTCTACTTCTAAATCCATGAAATTTTGTGGTGTATCCTCTACATACAAATTAGAGGTCCAGAATATGATTACTTCTTCTACGACATGTGAATTCTAGTCTCCAAACTACACTTTCTTTCATGAAACAATTTCTAAATAACCTAGACTAACATAATTGAGACATTAACTAAAAATAAAGCAAGATAGATACTTGCTTGGAAATTTAGTTTCTGATTTTTGGAAGAAAATGGTGTGGTTGTGTTCCCTGTCGCACGATCTACGGTGGTGGCGGTGCAAACGGTGGAGTTTTTGGCCTTGAACTACTTGGAAAGCTTTTACACTTCTTCTCCAATGGCCATTCTTTGGTTTTGCTTTTGTTAACCCTAGATGACAACTCCTAGAAGCTGATATAACCTGGGGAAATTAGTGAGTTTAATTGCCCAAAAATACGAAATGTGCAAAACGTCCTCCTGGGATGTTAATTAGGCCTAAAAACGCCCTTCGACCCAAACAAAACCCCCGGGTACATTATTTTAACTATCTCGACCGTTCCAGAGCCATTGGTGCACTCGAAATGATCATACAGGCGACTTATTATTTATTCACTTTTAATAATACTAATTTAATCCCGACCCGACACAAGCGTGTCCCAATTTAATTTCCACAATTATCAAATTATATACTCGTGATAATTTTAATAAATTCGATTATACATATTACTTTATCCATTAAGTAATATTCAAAAAAATCCAAATAATTACTAACTCTTATCACGCTAGTAAATATTTAAAATAATTTCCCGATTAATATTAAATTAATAGCTCAAATTAAATTTAATAAATCCTCAAATTTAAAAGTAATAAAAATACGGGGTATTACATCTACCCAAAGATTTTTCTGATTAAAATTATCAATTATATTACTCAGTACACCAAGCAAATATAACCTTGTAATCCCAAAACAGTGTAATGTAATTGGTAATTTTCATTTGAAATATAATTGCAAGGTCAGATTTGCAATCCTCACCAAGTGTAAAATAATTGATAATCTTACCCACATCATCCCAAAACGGTGTAATAAACATTTTTTTATTATAAAGATTAATGTGGAGAGGAAAACAAATCCAAACAGGAGAGGAAGAAAATTCTAGACCCATTTGGAATTCATAAGACCATTTAAGAAGCCATAAAAAAACAAAAAACATCATATCTCAAGAAGCCATAAACAAAAAACAAACTTCCTCATGTAAACATCAAATATCAAAATCAGATATTTATCAACACAAAGAATATATGGTACGTGCAGAAGAAGAGGGAAAAGGTGGTACCGACGTTGCTCTTTAGTACCACGGCCGATGGATTGAGAGAGGAAAAGAGATTGATAGAGCCGACGATGTTAAAATTAGATTTTTTTAACCCTAAAAGTTTTTAATCGTTTGATAGAGCCGTTAATCTTTTTTGTAATGTATGTGCAACTTTTTGCGAGGTATTTAATAAAAAACGTTGGAGTAAATGTTATGAATAGTAAAAAAAGAGTGGGAAATTTTACCGCGAAATTTTTTAGCAAGAATTTTAAAATTTCCTAGCTAAAAAATACATTCTGCAAGGAAATATTTCCTTGCAAAATGTTAGTAACAAAATAATATTTTCCTTGATAAAAATACACTTTTAGCAACAAAAATTAATTCCTTGCTAAAGAATTCGTTACTAAAATCAAATTTTCTTGATAAAAATACTCTTTTAAATTGATTCATTTTGGTCCTTACTATTTAATACATGGTATCTCGAGGTCATTGTGATGTTTACTAGATATCCAAGTCAATTATTGGATTTGTGATATTATGGTGGGTTGGGGTGAAAATCTCATATCAATAAGTAAATGATTTATATTCAATTATCTATCTCTATGAATATGTGTGCGAATTTTGATGGATCTTACTATCTACGTAATTGCACATTTCCAAAATAATCGTGGAGTTTTCGATTCGTTCATAATTTATTTTTATTTTGAAGTTTTGATCATGATAGGGAAGAGTATGGCATTGGATCAGATGGTTTCCAATGGCATTCTCACTCCTGAGCTCGCCATACAGGTCCTTGTTCACTTTGATAACTAAATATATATATATATATATATATATATAAGAGGAGGGTATTTTACTGTTCCAAAATATCAACGACCGAGATCGAATTTTTTGGAGTGATCTACGGGATTAAGATTGTGCCATGTCACCATTTAACCATTGTTACATGGAAAACGAGAGAAAACATAACCCCCTTACAAACCCAATCCCGTTTTTCAATTCCCCCACATCACAAATCCCACTTCTAAACCCTCACGACCTCACCTGCCTCTATCCTTGATTGCAATCTGCAACCCTCCGCCAACCTTTTCCTGCCTCTGCCAGCCTCCGGCGCCAACCTCCATAAAAACCCCTCTCGCCTCCCTTGAGCTCCAACGGTGCCACCCTCCCTTTAACTCCAAGGCCACCGCCTTCAGGTAATCTCCCCCTCACTCTTTTACGCACACTCAAACACTCGCATGTATGCATAAATGCCTCCGTCCATCATCTATCTGTACATCCGCCTCTCCCTTTAACCCTCTTATAGATTTGAAGATATTTTGAGCTTCTTAAAATTTTAATTTTTTTTAGTTATAAACATAGTTGATTTTTTTTTAAATTTTGATTTGGGTTCTTTTGAGTTATAATCATAGTTGATATTTTGGGTATTTTGAAATTTTGAGCTTGCAACAGGTAAACATCTTGGGAACAGGTATACATCTTGGGAAATTGAGCTTGCATCAGGTATACATCTTGGGAACTGTCAAATCTAGGGTTTAGGCTAGATTTGGGTTCAAATGCAGTATCTGATGTTTAGGTTAGATTGTTTTAGTTATTTGTAGGTTAGATTCAATAAGTTTTATGATTTTTATTCAGAGAAAAATAATAATGTAGTTTCTTCTAATTATATCATTTATATAATATGGTTTTTTGTATTACCGAAGTTGCGATAATTTCATAAAATATAACTCAATGTTCAAGTTTATTATTTATACTGAAGTGATTGTCACCTGTTTTATGTAGTGGTAGAAAGTTGTATACCAGGAAACCATTATTCTAGCTGGAGGAGAATATGGAAGTGGAAATTCTTGATATTGAACTGCCTAGGTCCCAATGCTACATGTTTGTATGTACCTGTGAATGTCTATGTTGTGTTGACACTAAATTTTATTATAGTTCAGCACTTCAAATAATGGTTACATAATTGCTATCTGCATTTTTTTTTAAATTTTAGGTGCTATAGTTCAGCACTTTATAGTGAATGTCTATGTTGTGTTGACACTGAATTTTATTATAGTTCATCTCTTCAAAGAATGATTACATAGTTGCATTTAGCCCAAGTGAATTCATTATCTCAATGTCTTCTTGTGACCATTGGTTGACGCATAACAAACCAAGTGATTAAAGGGGCCCTTAATGGAAAATCCCATAACATAGTATTTATTAATAAAGTTCTTCTAATTATGGCATTTATTTTGTTTTGGTTTGGTTTGGTTTGGATTTTAGGGATTTTGGTTCTCTCTCAATTCCAAAATTAACATTTATTTGACATGGATGCAGGGCCGAAATCTTACTATTGTGGAAACAACTAACTTTTATTGGACATGGATGACATAGCCGATTATGAGAATGTATGGATCTATAACTATATATTATTGTTTCTTACGTATTATGGATTCTAATGTATTCAAATTGTGCTACTTTTTCTAAACAGATTAAACATACTCCTAACATAAACACGGGTATCGTGATCCGTGAGACTTATGAAGTGCCCATTATTAGTAGAGAGGTAACTCCTAGCCGATGGTTTATAATTTTCTCCTCTTTTATGTCACTATTTTATTAATAAATACTTTGTTGTATTAACTCCCAACAGATTGAGCATCCGTGTTGTCATCCGAGATGCTTTTGAAGTGGACATCATTTTTAGAGAGGTATTTAAACCAACTTTAATTGGAATCAATGAATAGTGTGAGTGTCTTAAATTTTTGCATTTATTTAACACGTCAGGAATTTCCACCACTTTCTAATCGCATATTGGGATCAATGAATATTGTTTGATTGATTGTTATCCCTTAAGAGGGTGGATAGTCCAATGAATAAAGGATATTCTGTCCATTTTTTAACTGGACACTTTATTTATTTAAGTCACAATGTGAATTCAGTTGATGAATATTTTATATTTCATGTTATATGTGAATTTGTTTAATGAATTTAGACTATTTGAATGTTGTTGGACAATTTGTTATTTGTTAAGTATGGTGGATAGTCCTATAAACAAAAGAGATTATGGCCATTTTTTTTTAAAATTACACTTTTTTTTTATTTGGGAATTATATTTTTGTCGTTTTGCAATTACATACTTTGGAAAAAAATTTGTTTCGCAATTACGTACTTTCGAAATTTTAGTCATGCCTTCAGGCACGGGCATTTCACTAATACATATATATATATATATATATATATATATATATATATATATATATACATATATATATATATATATATATATATACATATATATATATATATATATATATACATATATATATATATATATATCAGATGAGAGAGGTGCAAAAGTGAACATTGAGGAAAAACACCCAAATCCCATTAATTTTAATTCCTATGTTGAAACTGGTCCGCGCCAGTGACACTCTAGACCATTCCGGCCAGCACCCCCACCCCCTACCCCCACCCCCATACCCACCCCCAATATGCCAGCAGGTATGGTAGTACCATGGCCGCAAGTATGGAAGCCCTGGCAGTAGGTATGGCAACCCTTATGGTAGTGGGGGGTGCCGGTCGGAATGGTCTCGGGTGCCGCTGACAAGAACCAATTTCAACATAGGAGTTAAAATTAATGGGTTTTGGGTGTTTTTCCTTAATGTTCATTAAAATGTTCGTTTTTGAACCTATCCCTATATATATATGTACAGTACTGCTCTTGTACGGACCAGTCCGCATTTTAAGGGTGCGGATCGGACACGTGTCACCTGGCGATGAGCCCAGAAGAGAGAGAGAGAGAGAGAGAGAGAGAGAGAGAGAGAGAGAGAGTGCGCCTATTATTTAGCTGATAGTTTCTAAGCTCACTAACAGGTGACACGTGTCCGATCCACACTCTTAAAATCCAGACTACCCCGCACAAGAGCATTATATATATATATATATATATATATATATATATATATGTGTGTGTGTGTGCGTGTGGGGTGGGTGGGTGGGTGTGTGGGTGTGTGTGTGGATAGATGTGTTTTTCATAACTTTTATATCAGTCAATCAAGGAAGCTCTAGAAACTTAACTTAAGGGTATAACAATAGCACATTCAGTCCAAAAAAGGTTGAAAGGCAATCAAAATTCATTCGAACATGAACTAGACATCTTATGGCATTTTACTAAACAAGTACATACACATATATACTCCCATCTTAAAATATTATCACATAGAGGTTTCAACTTAAAGGAGCGAGGAGAAAGAGATTATGCATAAGAGATACAGAAAAGAGGCAGAGTGAGAAAAGATAATGGAAGAAGAGAAGACCTTAAAGAAATTAAGGAGGATATTGGTTCCCCATGCAAAATTGGTGCCTGAATTAAATCGTCCATTCTTGCCAATAATCTTTGAAAGAATTAACGAAACCAAAGTCCCCCAAGCGAAAAGTTTTATGGAGAAAAGAAAGGCAAGAAATGATTTGTGTTGTTGAAGCTACTTCAAGTTTTGCATCTCATATGAGATGATTTGGCATGTTATTCAAGAATTATTGACCCCCTCTAGTTTAGGCATTATATAAATTTCACGGCTAATTAGAACAGTAGTGTTTTTATTTTAAAATGTAAATCAAATCTAATAATGACTTCATGAGATCTTCAACTCAATCATATGTCCCATATTATTCATTTTCCTCAATGCATACACTATCGAATTCGGGTTATGTTTGTTAGTCTAATCGAACCGATCTCAACCAAAAAAGACATTATCATACTATATATAATTAGTTCAAATAGTTTCACCAACTTCTATATCATTAGTGAACCAAAGCATGACCCGTTTATTAAGAGTACTAAGATTGATCCATTACACCACCCATGTTCTTGTTGAAATCAAAGATAAACATAGAGAGTTTTGTGAATACGCGTTAGTTTGGAGAACTGTAGTTTATTGAACAACAATAATGACTATTCAATGGCCTTACACTAAGATAGGAAAGGGAAATAACAACCCACGATTTTACAGGACCTGGGATCATGGAGCATGACAACCTTGAACAAAAATACAAACTTGTCCCTCAAGTATAGGAATAATTATTGAACATAATTGGAAGAAACCCTAAAAACAAGGAGCACTAGTCTAACGACTAGGAATATTCCAATAGTTTCATCATCCTCCCTTTAACTAAATGCCATTGACATTTAGTTTACACCTGGACGTTCACACACACCGAACAATCCGCTCATCTTTAGAAATACATCAAGCTTTAATGGTTCTGTTAGAACATCCGCGACTTGATCTTGTATATAACATTGAATTAACTCAACGACTCCATATTTGACAAGATCTCGAAGGAAGTGAAACCTTACATCAATGTGCTTACTACGGCCCTGCGTCACCGAGTTCTTCGAGAGTTTGATCACTAAGATATAGTACACCATCGTTGGACTTCCTTGTACTTGATTGAGACTCTTAAGAATTCTTCTTAACCACACGACCTGGCATGCTCTTGATGTTACTACTATGAAATTATCTTCGGTGGTATAAAGAGTGACAACCGATTATTTCTCTGAAAACCAAGAAATAGCTCCTAAGTTCATTAGAAAGACATAACCAGAGGTGCTTTTTTTGGTATCCTGATCACCAACACAGTCGTTGTCCGTGTACCCGATGAGCTATTCTCTTCCTCCCTTCGGGTAGAACATCGCAAAATTGATCATAAGTTTCACGTACCTTAGAGCCCTTTTTTGTTCCAGAAATTAAGACTCAATAGTCCATATACTTACTGAATAAGCTGACAATAAACATCAAATCTGGATGTGTGGCAGTTAAATACTTGAGACTTCTCACCATCTGCTTGTAGAGAGTATTATCTGTTAAATGAAAATGTGATTAATCCATTATTTAATATTTAATTAATTTATATTTTAGTCTAATATAATATATTGATTTTGATGATTCCAAACAAACTTTTATATAAATATATTTTAATTTATATTTCTACACGTTACGTTTTAATATCTTACAAGAACATTTTTTTATATACTTATACAGATATAGATATACATTATATACTATAAATTAACTAATTGTAATAGTTGCTCTTATGAGTTTAAGTGTATTATATATTAATTCCTTCCCTTTTTGACCTTTTGACTGAATGTATTTTTTTATCTTTCCTTTGTTTACATATATGAATTAAAATATAAGTGTATGTAAACATGCTTTGCCACTCTTACCCTAGACTCATAATTTTTTTCTTCTTCCATATAGAATTTACTACATAAATATTATCATACAATATATTATATGAATGTGAACCACGTTGATATCTTATTTACATTACTTTTTATGAAAAGGAAAGAAAATTGATTACTTTATCTTCCTTGGATCATGGTTCATTTTATTTTGTCCTTTGATTGTTTAAAAATATGTTTAACAGGAAGACATGGCTTTGTACCTTTTCTAATTCTTGGGCCCCGCGCTATAGCAATTTCGATACAAATTGATACTCCGTGTCCTTTTGATGAGTGCATTATTTTGCATGAATTATGTCCAAATCTAGGCCTTGTTAGGCCGGTTATATCATAAATAATGAGCTTTTAGAGTTTTTTTCGTAAAATAAAAGAAAAATGCAAGTTTGAATAAAATTCGAGTTAAAAAATACAATAAGGGGTAAAATCATAATTTCAAAAACTTTATGAGCTTGAAAATAATTTTTGTTTATCTAGGCAAAATAAAGTTCTCTCTGAAATTTGGTTGAATTATGAATTAAAATGAGCAATTGATGAATTTCGGGGCTAAAATGGAAAGAGGGGTAATTTTATAAATTTTAAATATTTGTGACCCTAAATTTGAATTAATTATTTTTATGTTTTCATTTTTACAGGTACCCCAAAAATTTGGACAATAAAGGAGTCGATGTGCAAAAATTGTCAGGAAATATCGCGACGCGACACGACATGATTGACACAGTTGGACTAAATATTTTTTATAAAATCGCTCGATTGTCCATTGAGGCTGTGCCATGCTTTTCAAAAAAGGTCTTGACAAGACTCACAACTTTGAAGTTCGGACGAAAATAAGATTTTGAACTTTTAGAGGTCAAAAATGCGATTAAAGTTGGTGGTGTGAATAGTGCCAAAATTGGGGATAATTATCTCCTACTTTTTCCAAGACTCCATGAGATAATTATCAGATCAAATACAACCAATCAGGGAGAGTCCCACCTCATCCAACTACCCTACCCCTAAGCCTTAAATAGGACCCTTAGGTTCATTATTTTGGGAGAGAAAATTAGAGAGCCACCTTAGAACAATTTTTGGTAGTTTTATTTTGAGAGTTTTATTTATATTTGAGGGCCAAGAATTGTATCTTTGGGGAGGAATTTTGTCAATAATATTTATAAGAAACATCATTTGTATGTTGTTTTATTAATGAAAATGGGTATTCATTATTGCAATATTATGATGTCTTCCATTATGCTAGCTTAATTTCTTTAATAGGACTATGTGAAATATATCATGTCTAGTTAATATTGTGCGTGATTTATATTCGTCTTTGTTCCCGATATGTGCTAAATGTTTTAAAAATTCGGTATTCATTTACAACCACACGAGAGTGCATTTTAAACCTTTGGCATTGTTTGAAAAAAATGACATTTTTATTTTAAGTATGAGTACTTTTTGATGGGTTATACTTTTATTAAATTGATTGATAGACCATGCTTAAAGACTATATTTTGCAATTTAAAAGTGAACTTTTTAAGGGAATAAGAATTTTAGGTGTCTAAATTTAGAGACTTTAAATTTTATTTTGGACTTATAACATGTTATTTTTCGAATTAAATACGATGAGAGTCAGTTTAATTTGAGTTATAAAATCGGAAATGATGAATTTAGATTATTGAACAGTGTTAGTTAAACGTGATAAATGGATCCAACGTCCTAGTTTTCACGCTCCCTTGATTATATATCTTGTAGTTATATTTTTTGTGTGTGTTTACTTAGTTTAATATTAAATCTCATCTCCAAACCCATTTCGTCTAGTTGGACAGTCACAATAATTTTTAACGAAAAAAATTTGATAAATCCTCTGGGATTCGACTCGTACTTACACTCGCTATTCCATAACAGTCTGTGCACTTGTAATATTTTATAAATTGACAACACTTTTTTTTGTGCCATGCCTACTGCATGTTAAGTTACATCAAATTGCAGAGCTATTTTTGCATTGGGAAGTTGAACATCAGATAGTTGATAAGAAGAAGCATTTTTTTATATATAATTTATTTCATTTTTTCATATATAAGCTGACTTATTTTAATGTGTGTACCCTATAAAATCCTTGCTTTATAGAAGTTACAAGTTTGAATTTGTGCCATACCTCATCCACGTCTAAATCTTTGAGAAATGACGCATGTCTTGTCATATTTAAATCCTTTAACACCCATTGTGGCATTTGATTTTTATCACTTAGTCTGGACACACACCTATATATTGTTTATATATTTTTCTCTTAGTCGAATAAACCCATTGCTATGAGATCCATGCGAAATATATATATTTCTTATGACTGGTAACAAGTTATCCCATCTGTTTTTTCTTAAATGATTATTCTTATAACTTTTATATCTTCCCATCTCCGTAAAATAGTCAGCTAATGAGCTTGGATTTTTAGTTACCTTGGACCATACACATTTAGAAGATTTCTTTAGCTTTTGTCCTTGTTGTGTAATCTTTTCTTTTTGACTGAATCCTTGAGCCACATAACAACAGTAGGTAGTAGGTATAACCAATGTGTCACCTTTGGGCCGCATCATCCGAACTATCTCGGACAGTAATTTTTTTACTTGTTTATCTTTCAACTCATTTGGTATACACACTTTTATCAGTTGTTATTTTTTAACGTTAAACCATATATATGGAGTGTTTTTGGATTCACTGTTGAGCTATGATTTGATAGACTTGTACCTAAATTAATTAAACAATAGTTAGTCTCAAATGCTAGTGACGTTTTTTTAGACTGAATGTATACATATTTTTATTTGAGAAAAATTAAGTTGGTCAGTTATATAATTTACACGAGACTGTTTTTTTTTAATTATCCGTTATCTTTGACAGTACACCCTTTACATCGAAATATATTTTTACATGCGAAATGACTAACATCTCTTTGTATCAGTTTGGTTACACATCTCTCTTCGACTAATATTTTGCATAAGCCCTTTTAAGATATCTTAAGTGCTCTTTTCGTCCTATATTTTGAGGGCAACTAATTTCATACTTCCAATAACTACATTTTTATTGAGAAGCAAAATGGAGATTTGAAGATCATTTTTGAAGATATTTTATCTCAACAAAATCATGGGCATTTAATGCTCACAAGCATGTGTCTAACAACTAGTTTTTGAAGACATATTTAAATATTCAAAGATTTGCAATGAAGACAAACAAGAATATGAGAGAGAATTTATTGAGCGCATTTGAATTTATTACTCAGCTACATTTAAGAGATCAATTAATTTTTCATTCTACTCAATTATTAAAGAAGAAGAAGACTAGATCCTACACTACCATCATTTATTGAAGTCTCATTAAAGAAGAAGAAACTCTGATTGCAAATTGTATTTTAAGGAGTTTGAGTTTTCTACATTGTACTATAAAAATCATATTTCTTTTAAGCATTGTTAAAATCTTGGGTTGTATTCAGTAGCTCGATTTTAACTACGGTTGTTGTACCGGTGATTGGTTCCTACTCGTAAATTGGATTGTGGTGTTAGACGCTCGGTTTTAGCTTACAAACAGATATATATGTTGGTTTGATCCTATCGTCAAGTAGATCAGGATCAGTAAAGCGGAAGGGAGTCGGAAGCTCTAGACGCGTGGATGTAGGTCGGGTTTTGGCCGAACCACGTTAAATTCAGTGTCATTATATTTTCTGCACTTTTATTTATTTATTTGCATATTCTTACTTGAGATAATATTTTTTAGCACACTAACTTGCAAATATATTAATTCCGAAATTTAACAAAATTATTTTTAAGGTTAAAATAATTATCTTTGAACTAATTAATTTATTTCAGAGTATCAAAATTATTATTTAATACAAAAATTAACTTAAATATTTATTTAGTGTTAAAATCTGTACTTTAATTTGTTTAAATATTGGCTTTATTTATTTGATATTCTTGGTCATAATCATTTAAGATTTAATAATTTGAAATTTTAATTAAGTGTATTAAATTAACTATTTTCTAAAATTTTAATTTGACCCAAAATTTTTGCTAAACTCAATTCACTCCCCTCCCCCCCCTGAGTAAAATCTGGGCAATAATTGGTATCAGAGCCGCTTTGGTTGAAAATCCTCGCCTTGGAAGAGGAACCAGACTCATAGGGGGTTCTCGCTTCATGAGAGTGTGGCGAAGTGATGACTCTTACCCCTAGAGTGTCCCTTCGGTTAAGGCACGGTATGGGTTGAAGTTTTTGAGAGGCAACGCGCGTAAAAAGCTGTTTTTAGGTACCATTGTTTGTCACACATGATTTGTGTGTGCCTGGAACAATTTGTATCAGAGTTATTGCCTTAATTATTATTTTTTTGATGTAATAATCTTAGAGTTAATCATAACAAACTTTTCTTTGTTTATTTTAAATGCAGCACTATACATTTTCATTATTCTTATGCTCAAATGTTTGATCTCTTGTAGCCATTCATTTTTTTATTTGGTAAATAGAAAATGAACATATAGTCAACCCTGCATTTCAAGCTTTATTTTAAAGGAAGAATTCAATCATTGCCTATATGCTAATATTGATGAATCCAGTAGTGAAGAGACCAATATTCCTTGTCTCATGGCAATTGGTAATGATGAGGTACACTCTAATCCTCACTCTTGTTATAGTGATGATGATATTGTTGATAATTATGAGGAATTGCAAAATATTTTTGATGAATTATGTGATAGTTTTGATGAAATTAGAAAATGAATTCTTCAATAATGAAATTAAGTCTTTGAAAAAGGAGAAATCTATTATTCTCACTGCCCCTCTTGAATGTGAAAATAGTGAGTCGAAAAAAGAGATTGATTAATTAAAGAAATCATTAGATACTTTTAGTAAATGAAATTAATATTTACATAAAATTGTGAAAAATTAAAGAATTCAGTTTAATAAAAATGGGATAGGATACAATGAAGAAAATTAGAAAAATAATTATTCCAATGTATTTAAAAGTAATGTCTCATGTAATCATTTTGACTATTTATGCACGCCTTGTGGTAGACATACACATTATTCCAAATTTTATTATTTTGGAAAAACTAAGTATAAAAATACTAAATTAGCTTGCATTCCAACAGAAACAATTATGCATGCTAACCCTAGTCAACCATACACATATTGTGTTCTAAAAGATAAAGTTTTTAGGTGCAAAACAGGTATTGGTACTTGAATAAAAATCTATGAAAATAAAATTAGTATTAGAATTTTTTTTATTACTTGATGAATAGTGTGATATATTGTTTTCATATTTTTATTAATGATTAATAATTTGATTAAATTCATATTTTTCCCAAATGTGTCTATTGTTTGAATATGCAAATAAATTTATTCTTGTCTAGTCAAAGCATATTATGGATGATAAATTATTTCTTTGAATTTGGATTGATGAGTAATTTGTCATTTGATATGACATTGACTTTTATGATTATATGATAGGATGTCATTGTTGTCCTTGATGATTATCAATTATTATGACTATGATTGAATTTTTTTTGATAAGATAATGCATTTTGACAAATTTGTGCTTTGATATTGCTTTGGGGACCAAACACATTCTTGGATCGAAGAAAAAATATAGAAAGTTGTGTAGGATGCATGTTGAGATTACATACGGATTTTTGAAGACTATGATTTGGTATGAAAGTAAAGTTGTTATTACAAATATCATTGCAAAAGATGGAAATGTCACACTTGGATAATTTTATGGAATAATTTTATGGAATTATCTTTGATATTGGTAAGGTGGTAAGGAACACCTTTCTTGAATTACAAATATCATATATTTATTGCAAGGTTCTAAAAAACGTGGGGCGTGATCGAGGCGTGGAGGTCAAGCCTTAAGCCTTAGAAGCCTAGGCGGGCCTTAGGCTTAAAAAGGCGTGAAAAGGCGTTTAGACCTTTTTAATATATTTTAATATTTTTTTAATCATAACAAGGCTATTAAAATATTAAAAATGTACATATCATAAACATATGTTTGAATATTTATAAATTAAAATACTATTTGATTATTTTGGATGAGATAATGGTCCGATTTGTAAAAAAATCTTTAAAAGGCCATACCGTTTCACTAAAGCATTGTTGTTTTTAGAGAAAAAGTGTGCCTTAAGGGTATTACCAAGCATAAGGCGTCAAAATCTTAAGGTATTGAAAGTATGATCTTAATTGATATTATTCCATGCTTAGATTATTTGTCAAAATATATGTTTGATGTCGATGACTTAGTCTTCATGTAAATTTATATATTTATTATTGTTGATGATTTTATGTTATAAGACATGCATTTGTTTTTAATGATAAAATTTTGAGATTTTAATTCATTAGTTGTATCTAGACACATTTTATTTTAATCATAAAATTTTGGGATGAGTTTTCATAATTTTTTTTTTGTTACATCTTTACATATTTTTGTGAATAATAATATTAGATTAATTCATGACTTTATCATATATTAATTTAAAACAAAAATGTCATTTGAAATTTATTAGTCATATGTGCTACATGTTAATGTTGAGACATTCACTCATTGATTTTGATGATATTAACATATTGATCTTAGTGAGCTAGATTTACGACATGCTACAAGATTAGTGCTATTATTTGAATATTTGCGACATTCATATTAAATATTTTTTTGGTAGATATTAACATTGGTGACATATGTGCTTAAATTGAGAAATCGTATGATTAACAAAAATGATTTGTGAGTATTTTTTATACTTGTTAAAAATGATTTTATGAAGCATATTGTAACACCCCGTAATTTTGAGGACTTAGAATTTAATTGTTTTTGGGAGGAATGAAACTTATTTAAATTGGATAGATTTAAATTTATGATTTGGAGGATTTATTTAAATTGGAGGAATTATTTAAACTCAGTAAATTTAGATTTAATTATCTGGATTATTGTTGTGTTGTATTTTGAGGTAAAAAATTAGAGGATGTTATAAAGTATTTTGGATGTCAATTCTGAGTGCACGATTGAGTCCGGATGGGTCGAGAAAGTCAGAAAAGTGTACCCGGGGGTGGTAAATGGGTCACGGGGTAATTTTGGATATAACCGGGTCCCCACAAGGGTGTTTGGCCATTTTAATTAGGCTCATATGACTAAAAACGGGATTTGGAGATACAAATCTAGGTTTGGGAGTTGTGGGCAGTCATAACTCATTTGAGAAAATCAGAGAACGTAAAGGGGCATAGAGGGAGGACTCTTGAGAGCCAAAAAAGAAGAACGAGAGAGGTGTTCTTCATCACACAATAATTTTTTCATCAAAGGATTAATCAAACACTATGAATCCTAAGGAAAGTGGTTAAACTTGCTTTGAAATTAATTTTTGTCTTCAATTCATCTCATAGTAGGTGTGTAAACACATGATTTTGGATTGAATGGGCACAAATTGGGTTTTAAATTTGTGGATGTTTCAAATCAATTTTTGGACTATTAAGGACTTATAAATTCATATTGTGCTGTTAAGGAATTTATGATTTAATTGGGACAGACGTATGACTTGTGAAGTGATTGGGAGAAATCATCTTTATATTCGGATATGGGTTGTTTATTGTGTATAAGTTTGGGATTGAAAATGGTTAAGAAGGAATCGATTTGAAAAGGGACTACAATAGAGAAATCAGGGTAAAAAGCTTAAGTGGGTTTTAATGGTGGACTGGACTGGGCGAGGAAGAAGAGAGAGGGAGACCCAGTGGTCGTTCGAACGACCCCGGATCTCGTTCGAGCGACATGCACTGTCGTTTAAATGATAAGTGTCTCGTTCGAACGATAGGATAAAATTCAACAACTTTTGTTGTCTTTACGATTTGGGGTGGATTTCGTACAGGTCTTTAGATTGTTTGGGACTTTAAGGGACAAATTATGTGGTGATGCTTGGGTATAATTAATTGTGACACCCCATCTAATTAAATACCGAGTGATCAGTCCTTTATTAATTTAAAATCAAAGTGAATGGTTGGTTCATTCTTAGCACCACTGTCGCAAAATAAATTTCCAATTTAAGCACCCTAAATAATTAAGCTAAGTGTCAAAACAATTTAAAACCTTATTTCCATTCTATTTAAATCTAGATATGAAAACCTTTTTAATAATTAACAAATTTAGAATCACATAAATATGAAGGATGATAATAAACACCCAAGAGTTTAACCATTTAGATAAACCAATACCAGGTTTTAAAACTACAAATGAAATCATCCTGACAGTAATCAAAACCCAAAGAGTACGAAATACTGAAATTTAAATAATAAACATAAATCTCTGACAATTCCAACTGAATAGGGAAAAGGACGACACATGCCCTAATTAATCAAAACTAAAATAAGATTAGAGTCAATAACGAGTTCGTCTAAGCAATGGCATGCAACTCCCACATAAGCTACAGCGCGTTCGTTCCAAGGAATCTAAGCATGATGCCCCTGTGGCTGGGCACCTGTAATATATACATATATATACAATAGAAACGAAATAAAAGGAAACGGGTCAGAGCCCGAGTGTAAAATATTTTAAAATTAGTGTAGCAATTATTTAAAATGCTTACCAACTAATTAAACATCCATGTTAGTATGCGACTCTCTCTTGAGAAATTCTTACCTCTCATTTAGAGTCCACGCCTACCGTACTATTAATCTCCAAAGTTTATTTTAACTTAACTTTCCCATAAGGTTTTATTCCGATAAATACTATGGCTAAGATAGTTAACTTCTGAAAATTAAGCTCGCTCATATATTTTATGTTATTAAAATAACCCAGTGATGTCACAAAATTTCCAAACACTTATAATAAAGTTGGAGTATTTATTCATTACTTAACTACTTTTATGCACAGTAGAAAGTTCCCATACTTAAGTATATATATACATATTACTCACTCATATAATATATACACTATCGGCACCCCACATAAAATCTAAGGTGCTGGCATACTCTGCTATCAAGTCCCCGTATCACTCGTACTAAGGGAAAAACAAGTTCGAAATCACTCTCGAACTGCATTAATATAAAACACATACAAATGGAGGCGAATCATAGTTCCAAGTTACTAAGAGGTCAGCACCTACCCTCACGTCTCTTAGGACCGTTTGACTACCAATCAAATAGCCTGTACCAAGGAATCCTATGTTCTAGGGTACAAGTCAATATCCCCCATAAAGGCCCAATCGAGATAAAACTGTCCCGGTACGGAAACCCCCGTGATAGCAAGTAGCCCGTGTATGATTTTTACACAGATATATAATATATGCATAATCACACAATCACATATATATAAATATTCACATTTCTAAATTTGGCGCGCCCACGTCCCATAATTATAATTATCTGTTATTCGCACATTTTACTCGATTATCTCGCATAACGGACCTATCACTTTTATTCTCATATGTAAGTTTCTCCATACTTACTTCTCATCTCTCGAAGTATTCTATCTCCCTAAGTATAATTTCAGTAGGCACTCTCACTTATCTTCTAGTCTAAGTTGCTCATGAGTCTCGATCTTTTATTAGACGTACACTTGATTTCGTATGTGTGAATAACTCCCCGTTAACCCATAATTTCATCCTACCTTAAATTTCACTCAACGGGGTCTACCTAGGCCCTACTAGTCCTCTTTATAATTCATTATGCTTTATCAATGATGATTAAGGGTTCCTACGCATTTTAACCGGATTAAACTTAAAGAAGAAAAATACGCAGTTTTCCAGGAGGGATCGATCGATCGAGGGAAGGGGGTCGATCGATCGATACCATCGATCGATCGGTGTTCTTGTGATGACAAACAATGATGACAAACAATGATTCACAATGATCATCAAAAGGGGGAAGATTGTTAAATGAAAATTTGATTAATCCCTTAATTAATATTTAATTAATTTAATTATAATTAATTTATATTTAAGTTTAATATAATATATTGATATTGATGATTCCACAAAACTTTTATGTAAATATATTTTAATTTATATTTCTAGATGTTATGTTTTTATATCTTAAAAGAACAATTTTTATTTATATACTTATACACATATTAGATATACATTATATACAATATATTAACTAATTATAATATATATTAATTCCTCCCCTTTTTGTCCATTTGTCTGAATGTGTTTTTTTTATCCATCCTTTGCATACATATATGAATTAAAATAGAAGTGTATGTAAACATGCTTTGTCACTCTTATCCTAGACTTGTACTCTTTTTTGTTTCTTCCATATAGAATTTACTACATAAATATTATCATACACTATATCGTATGAATGTGAACCACGTTGATATCTTATTTACATTATTTTCTATGAAAAGGAAAGAAAATTGATTACTTTATCTTCCTTGAATCGTGGTTCATTTTATTTTTTCCTTTGATTGTTTATATATGCGTTTAACAGCAAGACATGGCTTTATACCGTTTCTAATTATTGGGCCCCGCGCTATAGGAGTTTGGATACAAATTGATACTCCGTGTCCTGTTTTTTGTGCCACGCCTACTGCATGTTAAGTTACATCAAATTACAGAACTACTTTTGGATTGGGAAGTTGAACATCAGATAGTTGATATTAAGAAACATTTTTTATATATAAATTGTTTTGTATTTTTCATGTATAAGCTGACATGTTTTAATGTTTGTACCCTATAAAAGCCTTGATTTATAATAGTTACTCGTTTGAATTTGTGCCATATCTCTTACACATCTATATCTTTGAGAAATGATGCTTGTTTTGTCATATTTAATTCCTTTTCAGCCATGCCTTTGTCCTTTGTGGCATTTGATTTTGATCACTTAAATATGTCCGACCACCCACCTATATATTATTTATATATTTTTATTTTAGTTGAATAAACACATTGCTATGAGATTCATGCGAAATATATATATTTCTTATGACTGGTAACAAGTTGTCCCATCTGTTTTTTATATATAATTATTCTTATAATTTTTATATCTTCCCATCTCGGAAAAATAGTCATCTAATGATCTTGGATTTTTAGTTACCTTGGGCTATACACATGTAGAAGAGTGATTTAGCTTTTGTCCTTGTTGTGTAATCTTTTCTTTTATACTGAACTCATGTCAGGCTCTTGGATTGTTGTGTAATCCTTTTTTTTAATCTTTCCTTGAGCCACGTAACACCAATAGGTATGGCCAATGTGTCACCTTTAGGCCGCGTCATCAGATTTGTCTCGGACAATAATTTTTTTACTTGTTTATCTTTAAACTCATTTGATATACACGCTTTTGTCAGTTGTTATTTTTTAATGTTAAACAATATATATAGAGTGTTTTTGGATTCACTGTTGAGCTATGATTTGATAGCCTTATATCTAAATTAATTAAACTATAGTTATCCTCAAATGCTATCAACATTTTTTTAGACTCAGTGTATACATATTTTTATTTGAAAAAAGTTAAGTTGGTCAGTTATATAATTTATATAAGACTCTTTTGTTTAATTATCTTTTTACTTTTACAGTAAACTCTTTACAGAGAAATATATTTTTACACACCAAATGACAAACATCTCTTTGTATTAATTTGGTTCTATATCTCTCTTGGACTAATATTTTAGAGAAGCCTTTTTAAGATATCTCAAGTGCCTCTATTCGTTCTATATTATGAGGGCAACTAGTTTCATACTTCCAAATAGCTACATTTTTATTGAGAAGAAAAATGGATATTTTCAAATCATTTTGGAAGATATTTTGTCTCAGCGAAATCATGAGCATATAATGCTCACAAGCATGTGTCTAACAAATAGTTTTTGATGACATATTTAAATATTCAAAGAGCTGCATGGAGACATACAAGAATGAAAGAGAATTTATTGAGAGCATTTGAATTTATTACTCAGCTACATTCAAGAGTGCAATTAATTTTTTACACTGCTCAATCATTGAAGAATAAGAAGACTAGAGCCTACACTACCATCATTTATTTAAGTCTCATTAAAGAAGAAGAAACTCAGATTGCAAATTTTATTTTAAGGAGTTTCAGTATTCTACATTATACTACAAAAATCAAATTTCTTTGAAGCTTTGTTAGAAGCTTGGGTTGTATTGAGTAGATCGGTTTTAGCTACGGTTGTTGTACCAGTGATTGGTTCCTACCCACAAATTGGACCGCGGTGTTTGACGCTCGGTTTCATTTTGCAAAGTGATGTACATGGTGGTTTTATCCTACCGTCAAGTGGATCAGGATTAATGAAGTGCAAGGGAGTCAGAAGCTCTAAGCGCGTGGACGTAGACCGAGTTTTTGCTGAAGCACGTTATTTGGTGTCATTCTATTTTTCGCACTTTTATTTATTTATTTCCATATGCTTGCTTGAGATAATATTTTTCAGCACACTAACTTGCAAATATATCGATTCCAAAATTTAACAAAATTATTTTTACGGTTAAAATAGTTATCTTCGAATTAATTAATTAATTTCAGAATATCAAATTCGTATTTTATACGAAAATTAACTTAAATATTTATTGGGTGTTAAAATCTGTACTTTAACTTCTTAAATATTGGCAGTATTTATTTGATATTCTAGATCATAATCATTTAAGATTTATTAATCTGAATTAAGTGTATTAAATTAACTATTTTCTGAAATTTTAATTTGACCCAAAAAGTGTTACACCCCGCACGCCCGAAAAGATATGCGGCGTGCTACTGCGATAAAACTAAACTAAACCCATCAACAATAACTAAAGAGCATATAATTTCCACGATTTAAATATAACAAAACCACAATTCTTCTATTTCCACAATAATGATTTACAATAATGTTTCTCCCAAAATACACAATTCTCCAACAAAAATTACACCACTAATTTATACATCAAAAATAAATCTTCCAATACAATCTCTAAACTAATTCTCCAAAATAGTCCATAGCGTCCCAATCCATGCTAGCCTGCCACTAAAAGAAAATACGGGAAAGTACACAATATGACAGGAATAGATACTCAAAAATAATTTCAAAAATAATTAGCACGTTGAATAAATCGCAACAATTCGAATGCGCATATATAAATCAAATGCAATACTCAAGCATTATATCAATATTGATTTCTCAATAACACATCAATGGGTCAGTAGGCCTCACCTCCCCTAGGCATCTCAAAGCCATATAACGATTTTTGGACTATTGACAGGTGCCCATTCTCCGTTCCATATTAAAATCTCATGACACTATGCTCAAATCAACAATATAATATATATCAACGAATCAAATAATAGGTTCAAACAATTTTTTAGGATTCCAATGAATATCACAATTCAACATGAGTGCAATTGACACAAAAAATAAACGAAATACTCTCAAGAGAATTTAGGAGCATATTGTGTAAGTCTCGTACCTCAAAATCATCACATGAATTGTCACTTAAATTTTAGCCTCAAAATATGATCGCACCATCACCTTCCTCTCACGAAAATAATCAAAACTCGTTATATTCCAAATTCGATAAAACACCAAATAGGCCTTCAAATATTGAGTCAAACACTTGACTAAGTTTGGGGCTAAAGTTTGTATATGAAAGGGAATAATTTTAGCGAGGTCTTCTTGTTGAAACGTTGATGAAAAAGTGATTTGAAAAGCCAAGCCACAAATTTATTGTGATATATAAAGGATTAAGAGTTTGCTTAAGAAAATAGTTCTAATCAGATACAAACACTAAAAAAACATTCCGGACGATCCGACCATTGGAATTGGTTGAAATTTAACGGCGTAGTAGCGGAAGATGAGAGGAAGCTACACAAAATTTCATCTCGGTCACACAGTTGAATATTTTTATATATTTTTTCTAGAGAGTTTTATGTTTTGAGGACTCTTAGAGATTTTTATGTTTTAAGGACCCTTCTAAACGGCCGAAGACTTATATATACTCATATTATGAGTCTTTTAAGCCAGCTTTCCGAATTTTGAATATAAAAACTAATATATTTAATTATTAAAAAAAATTAAATCCAAAATTTTATTTTTCTCCGATTTCCAAAATAAATATTAAAATTCCCATTTAAAAAATTCGGGTTGTTACAAAAAGTTTGCTAAACTCAGTTCACCGCCCCCCACCCACACCCACCCACCTGTAACAACCCTCGCTTCTGAGAACCTATTTTATAGTAATTTACTATGTGAAGTAATTATATAAAATATTGGAATATGGAGTAAATATTAATTGAATGAGATAAAAGTTAATATTTACTGAATTATTGCATATTTACCGTATGTGTGTGTAAATATCATCATGTTGTATTTTATAGTGTCATGTGCATTAAATGACATTTATGGTTTAAAATGAAACCGAAACTTGAAATGAGTTATAAAATCTCCAAATGGTAATTTGGAGGGTGTAGTTAATTCCGGAAGGTGCGAGATAGTCAAAATGTGTGCCATATTGCATTTTTATGTTCCGGGAACTTTTAACTGGTTTTGACTCAATTGTGTAGTTGCGAGTCATTTTAATGTGGTATTAACCACTTAAGTTGGGAATTTAGACTTAAGCCACGATTTTTAAGTCTTGCTCCTCATTTATTCTCTAAAAGAAATTGCAAAACCTAGAGAGAAAGAGAGAAGAAGAAAATTGTGGACAAAAGAGAGATTGAAGATTGAAGATTGGAGAGTGTTGCTAGCAAAGAAAAATCTGAATTTTCAAGCTTGAGGCAAGTTTTCTACTTGCTATTATGTGATTTAAGATGAATATTTGGTATTGATAGTTGTGTATTAATTATGGTTTAACAAAGTTAGGGTTTTATTTGGGGTTTATGGGTTTTAAATCCTTGGAGGTTGATTTAGATGTTCATTGATGTTTATGGTAGTAGTTATATGTATCTATGATGTATTGGTGACAATAAATGCCCTTGGTTTGAATGGATTTAGGTTGGGGGAAAATTTATGACTCCAAGACTCCATAGCCAAACTTGACAAATTCGCAGGGGCGAATCGATTCGGCCCCTGGGCGAATCGATTCGCATAGGGTCAGTTTCCAGGTCTGCTTGGACCGAATCGATTCGGCAGTTTACAGAATCCTAGGTTTCCTTTTCCGAATCGATTCACTTTTTGGGCGAATCGATTCTCTAGGGCGAATCGATTCGGCCCTAGGGCGAATCGATTCGATTTCCTGCTGTTTTTGAGTTAATTTTATAACTCAATTCTAATTCATTTTCTTTAGGCTTAGGGCCTAGGAACCTTCTTGTATGAAGTAAACTTAGTGTCCTAGAGTTCTAGATGAGTTAGTTGACTACCCTACCTTAAAAAAATGATTTATGTGGGGGTTATTTCAGGGGTATACAAATTGATGTTAATGCATTTTCTTCTCCTTAGTTAATTATTAGGGGTCTAGAAGTTGTAAGGTCATATTGGGAGACTTTAGAGGCTTATTTGAGGTATGATACTCATATTGGGTTATGATGACACCCTAACATGTTGGGAAAATGAATTGAGAGTTACTCACTCTTTGAGGTCGTAATAAAATAATAAATTACGAATGGCTCCAGAATATAATATGATAATATTAAAGAATAATGATTCAGATAAAAATGAATCATGCACATGGCTAATGAGAATAAAGATGAAATGGAAATAGTAATGATGATGGTAAATGATAATTTACTTAATCATAGTTATGGTAAATGTTATTTTACTTAAATACACCCTCTCTAAAGGACATCATAAGGGAAGTTCGCTCGTGAGGTGAAGCCCCCTGGCTAGTGAATGCAGGGTGGATATAGTCCTAGGCCATATGAGCGCTTATTGTATATGTTTCTGCGATGGTTATGTAATTCCGGGTGTTATTATGACTAGCCCGCAGGCATATGGCCGCTTCCCGACGTCTAGTGTTGTAGGTGCCCAGGTGTCATAATTGATAGGCCCTGGAAGATGATGGTCATTTAGGGGCGCGCTTAGTGGGAAAACTCGGACGGGCAGTCTTAGAATCGTTATATATATATGATTATAACTATTCTTAATCAAGTGGGACTTGATTGATTATAAATGCCATAAAGAGCATAATGAAATTCCATAAAGAGCATACAATTGAGATAAATGCCATAAAGAGCATATGGTAGAAACTACATTCCTGATAAGGAATGGAAAGATGAAATGAAAAGGCGAAAAATGATAAAGGCTTTTGATTAATGATGATTACTCATATTCTCTTGTATAACTGAATTGGTTTCATAATCATTTAAAGTGTCTTAGTTAAAACATGAGGTTACCATGTTACACTATCATCTTCATCATTCATGATTAACTGTTCATAACTGTTATGCTTTTTATTCATCTGGTGATCACATAAAATCGGGCCCTGACCCATTCATTTTCCCTGTTGTGCATGAATTTATATCCGCTCAGGTGCTCCGCGATAAGGGTGCCCGTTCTGACTTTTCCTATTCCATTACTTATGAAGATACGTAAGAATTTGTGGATATTGTGGGATACTTTGGATAGACGCTTACCTTTTTGCATTCTAGTTATGATCGGGTCTTTTATTCGGGCGTGTGGCCCAAACTTTTGTAACTGTCTAATGGATGTATATGTACCTAATGAACTTGTTAAATTCATTGTATGTACCTGTTGACCGACAGCATATTCGGTCCCCATATTGTATACTTGTCGTTGTTGTAATACATGTTCTTAGGGTTTCCACTTTCTTTTTCAATCATGGGTTGTTTAAAATGCTTTTTGTAAATTATAAAACAAAATTTTTGGCAACCTATTTTTCTAAAATATAGAATGGTTATCACGTATAGGTATGATCTTGTTGTGATGCTGAGGATGATCCATCGATGATTCCTGTTTTATTTTAGTATCGGACTGGACACCCCTTATTTTAGTGAGTGGGTTGTCACACCACCCTCTTGAGTATAATCTAGGAAACACTATCAACTTCAACTCCCTCTTGATCTTTCATGAGTTTAAAGCTAGGGACCACCAGATTGTGTACTGAGTTGCACTAATCCATATTGAACCTCTACAGAACCTCCTGAGCATACTTTTTGTAAGGACATATTTTAACATTATCCGGTTTACATTAGAGTATGTCATATACCGCTACAACCGTTGAAGATTTATTCAAGACCAATCATGCATCAAGACGGATCCGAATATCAACGCTCTTCAACAGAAAAGCCTCTGCGAGATGAATTTTGGTAAGGCTGTATTATAGTCCCTTTACAATTCATTTTAATTATTGGGATAATTTTTCTAAATGTTAGAAAAAAAATTTAAACTATTTTTAATCAGTTGAGGCGTTGTGCTTCGTCAAAAAGAAATTTTTCTATGTGTTGAGGTGAACAAAATTTGATGTTGCCGTCATTTTAACGACATCAGTATGTCATTCGAGTGACATAAGGATGTCGCGCGAAGTCGTTTGAGTGAAACGTGTCCTCATTCGAGCGACATTGTTACTTCGTTCGAGCGATCTTCTGACTCAATTTTTTATATAAAGCGTGTTAAATGATTCATGGTTTCTTAAGAAGACGTAACGTTTTTCATTCTGCCAAAAATGCAAAGCAGCAGAACACTTTGTCTTCTTCAATTTAGCGTTCAATCCTTTGTTTTTTAGTTCACAAAAATCTCAATAGTTTAGTGAATTGTTTTGGAACCCAAGATACGATCTTTTTTAGATTTTCTCTTGTAGGGAAGATTTCCTAGTACTGATTAAGTATTTCTTGAGGGAGGTGCTGGGCTGACTACGACTGCGGTCTTTTGGAGTACTCGTGGATGATCCTTGTTGTCTTATGGAGTTGCTATGGAATTCCATTACTGATTCAGAACTGTGCATTCTTATGGGTATCTATGGATATTCATTTTTAACTTCGCTTGTAATGTTGTGAATATTATTAAGTGAAATACAAAAGTTTTCCCTTTTGGATTTTTTCCTGAAATCTGTGTCAGCAATTTATTTATGTTGGTTTGATTTTACCCACGTAGATATATATTTTAGGGCTGAATTAAATTGGTTTAAAAATTGACTCTAATTAAATAAGTTTATAAATTTACAAATTCGATTTAATCAATATCATGTACTTTCTCCAATTGGTATCATAGAGGGTTTCTCTAATTTATCGAGTGATCCTGTTTTCCGCAAAAAAAAATTAATATTGATTTTTTTAAAATCTGATATTGAAAAATCGTAACGTTTCCAAATGAAAACTTATATAATCGGTTTCCAATTTTTCATGGGTCTAATTATGCTTCCTAGAAAGACCGTATGAAATCGCATTTAAAAGTTATTGATGAGCGAGTTTGGGTTGTTTGTGAAAGATCGTGGACTCCTCCCACTGTCATTGCAAATAATGTTACTAATTTAAAACCCATAGCGGACTGGACCGAGGATTAGTTTGGATGGAGTACTTTATTATTTTCATTGGCTAAGTGCAATTTCTGGTGCCGTCACACCTGAAGAGTTCCGAGGAATCATGATGTGCACCACGTCGAAAGAAGCATGGGATGTTTTAAAACTTACCCATGAAGGCACTAATGCGGTCAAAGATTCTAAACTTCAAAATTTAACTACTCAATTTGAAACAATAATGATGCTTTAATCTAAGTGGTTTGATGATTTTTATGCACGTTTATCTGATATTGTCACACTAGTTTCAATCTTAGTGAGCACATTCCTGATGCACAAGTGGTTAAAAATATTTTGAAATCGTTGCCTAAACGTTTTATCCCTAAAGTGACTATTTTAAATTCCTTAGGAAATTTGAGAAATTTAAAGTTAGAAGAGTTGGTAGGAGACCTCCATACATATGAGATTTGTAAGGACAAATTTTTATATTTCCGTTATTAATTTGTTATGTCATATACCGCTACATCGTCAAAGATCATTCAAGAGTAATCTACATCAAGAAGAATCAGAATTAATCAAGTTCTTCATCATTCAAGACTCCACAAAGTTTATTTTGGTAAGGTTATGTTTTAAATACCTGAACTTTACACTTAGAGCTTTTGGGATATTTTTATAAAATATATTCTAAGTGTTGGAGCGGACTATTTCGCCAAAATTTAAGAATAAGTATTTTTTCTAAGTATTGAAGCCGACATTAAAATAATAATTTTTTGACGAAACTGTCGTTCGTGCGAGATATCCATGTGCTCGATCTCGTTCGAGCGACAGTTGTCCTTCGTTCGAGCGACATTCTGATCTCGTTCGAATCAGCACGATTTTCGAAGTGTCATGTTTTTCTATAAAAACTCATTATACCGTTTCATTTTGTTTAATAAGTCCCGGCATTTTACAGAACAGAAAAACTAAGAAAGAAGAATTCTTTTGGCTTCTTCCTTTTAGGATTTAATCCCTTTTTGGTTTTCAATTCACAAAACTCCCATTTGCTTTAGTGAATTATTTTGCCATTTGAAGAACACACTTTGCTTTTGTTTACTCTTGTGGGGAGGATAACCTACACCGAGAAAATTGCATGTCTAGGATTGCGTTCCTTATGGTATAACTACGTGTGAACCATTGTTGTTTTCTTTCTAGCCGTTGCTTTGGAGGTTTGTCGAAGACACCGTGCGTTACTCTTGTGGGAGAAATCAAGATTGTATGTGTGACCATCCCTGATCCTCACGGCAGATGGGCGCGTGATGGAGGATCCTAGGTCTCGCGCATCCCTTTTGGGAGCGCTTCGGCCGGCATCATTTGGGTGAAGTGAAAAATATAGAGAGATACAGTCGCCAGTCAATTTTAATCAAAACAGATAAAAGAAAGGGAGCCATCCCGAAGGATAGCATCCAAAGACATACTGATACATACGAAACCAAAATGATTCGAAAAGGGTTCGGAGGCTAAGTTATGAAATGGGAAGCTGTTAGACACCCATTCCACCCTTACGGTCTCTCATCGGTTTTTGATATTTTCCTTCATTTTTCCCCATCATATGTGTGCATGTGTATATATAGTGGAGGTAGGAATTATCGACTTGTACCATGGAAGAGGTAAAGCAAGTCATCCGTAGGAAGGTATAAAAATATTAGAAAATAGGATTTACGCGATTATCCTTACGTTGATTGTTACGATGGAACGACAACAGATGTGGAATAATATGCCGCTAAGAACAACTATATGTATATATATGTAATCTAGGAGAATTGAATTTAAAGGGAATAGGAAATTGAAAGAAAAAGTAAATATAGGACTCGAATATCGGATTTTACCCCGAGACGCCTACGTAGCCTATAGAGGCATCAAAGTCCACGTAGTTCGCATGCAAAACGAGGGGTGGGTTTATCCCATAAATCCAACCGGGGAATTCTCTTATTTTTGTGTGTATGAGTGTGTAGAAAAAGTGTTTTAGTTGTGAGAAAAGTGTGATAATTTCTGTTTGGAATTTATGAGCAAATCCTCTTTTTCTTATTTTTTTTGTTTTTTTATTTGTATGAAAATAAGAGATGTGCAATAATACTAAATAAAAATTATATTAGGATATGTGAGATGAGAGAATAAAAGTGCTATGTAATAAAACAAGTTAATGCGAATTTGTGAGAATTTAAGGAGAGAATTGAGAAAATTGGACCTTCTTGAAGATCTTGAGCTTAATCTTGAATGTTGGAGAGCAGACCTTACACTTTGATGACGATGGAGAGTGGTTAATTCACCAAGTTTGATGAAAAGAATGATGAAAGGTGAAGGTTGGAAAGGGATTTGGATGTGGAAATCGTGTTGATTTCGAGAGAGGTTTTCTCGATTTGCTGAGAGTGATATGTTTTTTTATCTGGGCCTCCTTTGCAATGAGGTCAAGGCCTCCTTTTAATAGGCCCAGGGCATTTTCGATAGGCATAGCCATGTTCCTACCAATCAGCACTTGCGTTTAGGCATACTTCCGATACGCAGGTTCTGGGACCTGTCGTTTGGCAGTGTCTTTCAGGACTTTTTGGAAAATCGGTCGTAGAGCGCAAACTATTGATCCGAATCGTGCACGGGGTGAACCATTGGAAAGATAACTCAGATACCTTCAAAAGTCCTTTAGACCTCTCTTAAGTTCGGGAGTTGACTTTGGGTCAAATATGGCTCAGAAGCATTCGTCGGTCCACTTGATGGGGAATTGTCGAACGCAAATGGATCGTTCGTTCGCATGGTAAGTCCTAATCATGCACGGGGCATACCGTTGGAAAGGTTAGGAGATATACTTAGACATTCCAAAGATTTTGATCTAGTTCGGGGAGTTGAATTTGGTCAACCGGGCCTTGAAAGCATTTGGTGACCTCTCGGAGTAAAACGGATCGTGCGTCCGTACGATAAGTCAAAATTGCGTACGGAGCGGACCATTGGAAAGGGGTTTCAGTGCCCTTTAAAGATTCATTCAGTCTCAGTCGAGCTCAAGACTTTGACTTTTGGTCAAACGGAGTCTGGGGGTGCCCGATGGCTTCTAGGTCAGTACTCGGGGTATGACCTGGGTTTGTAGTGATGAAGGGAGGTGCTAAGGACCTAAGGAGATTATAAGGGGTAACATAATGGGTTGTCTACACAACCCCTCGATGGGTGAGTTTGGAACGAATGATAGCCGTCGAATAGACACCGCATGATGCTTTTGAGAGAGGATGACCAATTCATAGGGTGGAGGCCAATTTTGAGGACCTAAGGAGGGAGGATGATCGATTGGGAGGGTCGAGGCAAATTTTGAGGGCCTAAGGGGGAATACTAGTGATGGTTTAAAGGAAAAGTTCAGGTCAATTCCTAAGGAGGTGTTATGGATGACCAATTCTGCGGGTCAAAGTCGATTCTGCGAGCTTAAGTTGAGATGACCAAATCTGCAGGTTGAACCCGATTCTGCGGGCTTAAGGATGAGATGAACAATTCTGTGGGTCGAAGTCGATTCTGCAGGATTAAGGATAAGATGGCCAATTCTGCGGGTCAAAGCTAATTCTGAGGGACTGAAGATGAGATGACCAATTCTGCGGGTCGAAGCCAATTCTACGAGCTTAAATGTGGGATGACCACTTCTGTGGGTCAAAGCCAATTCCCCGGGCTTAAGTGGAGATGGACAATTCTACAGGTCGAAGCCAATTCTGCGGGCTTAAGGATGAGATGAGCAATTATATGGGTCGAAGCTAATTTTGCAGGCTTAAGTAGAGATGACCAATTCTCTGTGTCAAAGACAATTCTGCGGGCTTAAGGAAATGACCAATTTTACGGGTCGAAGCCAATTCTGAGGTCCTGAAGATGAGATGACCAATTCTACGGGTCTAAGCCAATTCCGCGGGCTTAAAGGTAATATGACCATTTTTACGGGTCGAAGCCAATTCTGCGGGCTTAAGTGGAGATGACCAATTCTATGGGTCGAAGCCAATTCTGCGAGCTCAAGGATGAGATGACCAATTCTGCGGGTCAAAGACAATATGTGGGCTTAAGTAGAGATGACCAATTCTGCGGGTCGAAGCCAATTCTGTGGGCTTAAGTAGAGATGACCAATTGTGTGGGTCGAAGCCAATTCTGCGAGCTTAAGGAGATAACCATTTCTGCGGGTCGAAGCCAATTCTTCGGGCTTAAGGAGAGATGACCATTTATGTGGGTCGAAGCCAATTTTGCGGGCTTAAGTAGAGATGACCATTTCTGCGGGTCGAAGCCAATTCTGTGGGCTTAAGTAGAGATGACCAATTCTGCGGGTCGAAGCCAATCCTGCGGGCTTAGGTAGAGATGTTCTTGGGGAACTCTGTTGGGGAGATTTATCTTGTGGTTTTGTTTTGGGCTGGGGAGCTGATTACTCGGGAAATCTTTTGCATCCTCTGAAGGCATAGCCAAAATTCCACTGGAAGGTGATTAGGTGGCCCGGGGTTTGGATGTATTGCTTGGGGAAAATTGAGACCTTTGGGGTATAGGGGGTGATCTTTAGGGATCCTCCGGGGACGTTGTCGGGAGGAGTTTTACTTAATTTTTTGGGAGTTCCGCTGGGGAAATAGGGGTTTTAGCTTGAGGGAGTGAAAAATTTTCTTGGTGGAAATGTTCTAAATCCTTCCTAGGATTTTTAGGAATTTTTTGAGAATTTTTCAAGGCTTTCTGGTATTTTTTGGAAATTTTTCTACAAAATTTTAAGGGGGGTGCTGGTCGGCATGGTATGAGGGGTGCCATTTGGCAGTGGGGCGGACTTTTGGACAGCCTCGAGAAGGTAAGGAGAGAGTGTCGATCGGTAAGTGGGGGTCAATGTCGATCGGCATAACCCTTGTCATCCTATATAAAGGGGCGAGTTCCTTTCATTTTTCACAGCTTCTTGCTTTCTTTCTTTCTGCGCTTTTCCTTTGCAAATCGTTTTAGCATTCCGATCTTTAAGAAATGGCCGCCTTTGTGAGCACTGCAGAGCATAGGGAATGGTTGACTGTTGATGACTGGGCGAACGTGGAGTGGAGGGCCAGGGAGCCTCTTGCTTTGGGGAGTGAGAACTCCTTTGACTCATTCGAGCCGGTTGAGGATGAGAGGACCTTGCTACGGGAGCCATTGCATCATCGCTCTTCGAGGGTGGTGAGCCCCGACGATTATGTAAGTAACCTGACTTTTGACATTCTTCTCTTTTTTCTTGGTGATTTTTCCTTCCATTTTTGACAAGGTTTTCTTTCTTTTGACAATCTAATATCTCTTTGAAGAACATGCATGCCCGCGGGACGACAGGGCTTAAAGATGTTTAGGAGCATCTTCCACATGTGGTGCGTTGGGTGGTATCCTCACTGGGTTTTGGGATGTTGGCATCTGCGCTGGATGAGACGCCTCGTTCGACAACGGTTTTATGCGCTTTGAGGGAGAGGTGGTGGGATACTACCCACACCTTCGATTTTGATTTTTGGGAGATGACCATAACTCCCATAGACGTGCAGCAGCAGCTGCTGGGGCTGGATTGTGAAGGAGAAAAGATAGAGGTGGATCTCACTCTGAGGGTGAGGCCGGAGGTGGTACGGGCGGCGCTTGGTGACGTAGGGATGATAATTTCTGGGGATTCCATCTGGCTGTCCTTACTGAAGGATATTTTGCTGAGTATGGAGGTTGATTTGGAGGATGGGCTGCAGGTGAAGTAGATGGCCCAGTTGTTCATATTGTTGGTTCTTGGAAGTTTCATGGTGGCATCGATCGGCGACGTCGTCCATTTGTGGTTCTTGTTGTATTTGAGGATATTTTTTAACATCCCTCTTAATGATTGGGGGAGCCTGACTTTGGCACCCCTCTATTTTTCTTTGAATGCATTCAGCCGGTGCTGCCGATAAACCTTTATTGGAGCCACGTATCTTCTTGAGGTATTTCTCAGTTTGAGCACTTTCCTTTCATGCATTCGCATTTTCCTTATGCGTATTTTTTTATTGTGAATTCTTGTCTTTAGGAGACGTGGTTCTATGAGGCGAGTGGGTGCAATACCTAGCTAATTGCCTTTAAGGACGAGACTGTTGGGGACCGCTGCTGATTGTATCTATGGCGTAAGGCTAATCAGTAGTCGAAGGGATCTCTCTGTCTGGAGGCGGTGCTTCAGGTTTTGAATGGCCTGACCAATGGTAGGGTAATACTCTTTCCTTTTAGCCTTGATTTTTGCACATTCTGATTCAGTATTGACTTATTCCTGCTGGGGATTTTCAGGTGACTTTTTACCCTTGGGGGATAATAATTCAGGATACGGGGGCTACTGGGGTAAATGCACAGATGAGGCATTTGCTGTCCCATGAGTTTGACCACTCTTGGTATCTCGGGGAGAGGGTGGTTCGGAAGATTATAGAGGAGGAGGTGGTGGTGCCACCTA